>JARQOD010000001.1:462021385-462046678 GCA_033576555.1 Oophaga sylvatica
TACAGAAAAATCTTTAAATGAGAAGGTGTCCAAACTTTTGGTCTGTACTGTACGTTTTCCTAACATGCATTGTAACACTTCTTCCTCCCTTGTTAATCCTGTTTCTAATAAATAACTTGTAGTCTTCAAGGTTTGTTTTCCGATCATGTGTATCAAACCACCAAGTTTGAGTGATGCCTATGACGTCATATCTCTCTTCTCGTGTTAGCAACTCCAATTCTCCTTGTTTGTTTCCCAAGCTCTGTGCATTTGTATACACACATTTTAGTTTGTAGTCGGTTTCTCTTGTTCCTCTATTTTCATTCAGAATTTGTTTTTTTCTTTATTTCCACTTCTATTTATATTGCTCTTGTCCATGGATGAGGACATTATAAATCATGGCTGTGATTTGCTACCTGTTTATGTATTTAGTGGCTTATGCATTTCATTGGCAAACTTCAGACGGGCCTACACATGTGCCTTCTTGAGCAGGGGGACCTTTGGGGCACTTCAGGATTGTAAACCTTTACGGCGTAATGTGTTATCAATGGTTTTTTTGGTGACTGTGGTCTCAGCTGCCTTGAGATCATTAACAACTTCTCCCCATGTAGTTCTAGGCTGATCTCTCACGTTCCTCATGATCATGGATACCCAACAAGGTGGGATTTTGCATGGTTCCCCAGATCAATGTCGATTGACAGTCGATTTGTATTTCTTCCATTTTCATACTATTGCTCCAACAGTTGTCTCCTTCTCACCCAGCGTCTTACTTATGGTTTTGTAGCTCAGTCCAGCTTTGTGCAGGTCTATGATCTTGTCCCTGACATCCTTATAAAGCTCTTTGGTCTTGCCCATGTAGTAGAGGTTGGAGTCTGACTGATTAATTATGTCTGTGGACAGGAGTCTTTTATAAAGGTGGCTATGTAAGCTGTGTTTAATTCAGGTAACTAATTGATTAGGAGCGTCTAACTGGTCTGTAGGAGCCAGAACTCTTAATGTTGGTAGGGGATCAAATACTTATTTCTCACCGCAAAATGCAAATAAATTTATATAATTTATTCAAAGTGATTTTCTGGATTTTATTTTTGATATTCTATTTCTCAATGTTAAAATTAACCTACCCTTAAAATTATATAATGTTCATGTCTTTGTCAGTGGACAAACTTACAAAATCAGCAAGGGATCAAATACTTATTTCCCCTACTGTATATATAATTCTTTAAAAAAAATCCATACAGTTGAAACCAGAATTTTATATACACTACACTATATAAAAAGACACATCTGCATGTTTTTCTCAATATCTAACATGAAAGAATAAACCTTTCCCGTTTTAGGTCAATTAGGTTTACCATAATTATTAATATTTTCCAAATGCCAGAATAATGAAAGAGAGAATGTTTTAAGGCATTTTTATTACTTACTGCAAAGTCAAAAGTTTACATACATTTCATTAGTATTTGGTACCATTGCCCTTAAACTGAATGACTTGGGTCAAACGTTTGGGATATCCTTCCACAAGCTTCTCACAATAGTTTTTCACAATTTGGGCCCATTCCTCCTGACAAAACTGGTGTAACTGATCCAGGTTTGTAAGTCACCTAAGGATGAGCCAGACTTGTGCAAGTCCACAATTCTCTTCCTGATATCTTGGCTGATTTCTTGAGACTTTCCCATGATGCTACACAAAGAAGCAGTGTGTTTCAGGTGTGCATTAAAATACATAGAAAGGTGTGTCTCTAATGAACTCATGAGCTTCAAAACACATGTCATCATATGGGCAGTCCAGAATTGTTTAAAGACATAGTAATCTTAGTGTATTTAAACATGACTTTGTATGGTAATCCTAATTGACCTAAAATGGGAAAAGTTTATTCTGATTTCATGTCATATATTGAGGAAAAACATGCATATGTGTCTTTTTATATAGTGTATGCAAACTTCTAGTTTCAACTTTGTGTGTATGTATATATATAATATATATTTAATTAAAAAAAAGAATTTCATAACAAAAAAATAAGGCAAAACTTTCATGTGTTTTTTTTTTTTTTTTAAGTCCGCCATATGGTTCCAGGGATTTGGGCCTTTTTTATTTAGTGATCATTTTTATGGTCTAGCCAAGTGGGATTGCCTTTGAGGTTAATAATGCTGAGAAGACTAAAACACTCCCCTAGAGAATCTTGTGAGCCAGACACTATTGGCAAAGAGCATAAAACTAGCACCAAATAAAAAGGCCCATAATTTTGGAACCGTATGGTGAATTTAAAAATCAAACCGATTATTAAGGGAAGCAGCTGGAATAAAACAAGAGCAAAAACTGACTAATTATCACCCTGTGAGAATTTCTCTTTAACTTGCTTCAGTAAGGTGACAAATATTACCCCTCATGGCTCATCCTGATATAAAACCAGTCCGCCAAGATGTATGTCCCCATTTATAATCTTTCTTCTGATTTGCAATGATTTGAATTTGGTTATGCACTAGGCCCTCTTTAGGGGGTCAACAATATTTTTGCTTAATTCTGTGAATTTGATGGGTTTTATTAGAATATGCAGCCTCCAAGCCCTTGACAAGTTCAGTAACCAAAATCTCACCGTATTGTCTATACATTTCCAGGGGAACAAAACCTCAAACTTCAAGTTCCTTGTAATCTGAGGCTCACACTTCACATGTGTGTTTGCTTCTACATTTTAGTGTATTGCTCCTAATCTATTGAGAGATAGATGGAGACAATCAATATATTGTTTTTCTTAATTCGTATTTATTAGGTTTCAACTTTAGGATGCAAAGTCCTAATATTGTATTATATGAAGAATGTGCAGAACAAACGACATAGTATAGAAAGAATATCAGTCGCCTTCTAAACAACATAAATGCTATGTACAATAAGCAAAATGCTCAATAAGCAAATGCTCACCCCAAGATCTTCATAAAAGAGAACGAACCACCATCATACTGTAGATCTGTAATCTTTAATGTTATTGCTTATTGATGTGAAATATCAAAAAACAATTAGGAAAATATGGGGTAGTAGAGGGGAAGGCCATCTTGGATGGAAAGAAAAAGGGGGCGAGTAGTGCCAGTGCTATTAGGATGTAATAGTATAGCCTTTGTAGGATAAGCCTCATGTTATATGATCAGTCTTGCCAGACGTGTACCATTATTAAAAAGCTGTCCAAATAGACCATGTGCAATAGAAGTCTTCATCCTTGTCATAGTCCTCTATCGTGATTCTTTCCACATTTAAGCCCCCGTCTCACATAGCGATATCGCTAGCGAGATCGGTGCTGAGTCACTAGTTTTGTGACGCAGCAGCGATCTCCCCTGCAATATCGCTGTGTGTGACATTCAGCGACGATCAGCCCCTCTGCTGGGTATCGCTGATCGTCGCTGAAAGGTCAGGACATTTTTTTGATCGCTGGTCTCCCGCTGACAGGCACGCATCGCTGCGTGTGACAGGCGGGAGACCAGCGATCCGCTGGTAACCAAGGTACACAGCGGGTTTCCAGGCGCGGGGCTGTGCCTAGAAACCCGCTGTGTCCCTTGGATACCAGCTCCCTGAAGCAGGGAGCTGGTAACCAAGGGACACAGCGGGTTTCCAGGCGCGGGGCTGTGCCTAGAAACCCGCTGTGTACCTTGGATACCAGCTCCCTGAAGCAAGGAGCTGGTAACCAAGGTACACAGCGGGTTTCCAGGCACCCGCAGTGTCGCTTGTACTGATCGCTGCCTGAGCTGCCTGTTTGGCAGCTCAGCAGCGATAATGTAGCGATACACCAGCGATCCTGATCGTTGTTGGGATCGCTGGTGTATTGCTATGTGAGACCCAGCCTTTACTCACTTTGTAATAGTCGGAGCTGCTGTTGTCCTCCAGTGTCTGGGTATTCAGAACAACAGGGGATCGATACCAACTTTCAGCTGCAGATGGAAGGAAGAGAGCCACAGGATTCATTACTGATGGGTAGGCGGAGCCCAGACGGGACAGTCACCTCAGATTAAAAAAGTGTGCTGACCGGCCCCTCCAGCTCGGGCTCCTCCTACTCAGCTTACTCAGTTTACAATTTGAGGTCCAGAGGACGGTCGCTGCTGGAAGCAGCTCCTCAGAAGACTTTATTATTTTTTATCGGACAAGAGACTTGATCACCAAATGTGGTTTAGAGGTCTCAGGGGTCTCAGCGCTGCTGGACTCCCACCTCTCCCTTGGCGGATCTGTATTACCCTAAGGGTGGTCCCTGCAGAAACCTGCCGGCCCGGGGGGATGAGGATGGCTTCCCTGGTGGGGGCGCACACCGCGCTACAGGGGTCACTGCGACCCCCGCCCTGGGGGGAAGCATGGGCACGCGCCAGAAACCCCTGGGGGTCCCTGTGGCGCCTTGGCTGGTGAGTACTCACATTTTATTAAATGTGTGTGAGTGCTTTAGCGACTGCTGCGGCAGCCGTGTACATGTACAATGCCGGTGACTAGTTTTTTTATGTCCGCAGGTGGATGCCTGCAGGACGGGGGAAAAGAAGAGGAGTACGCGCTCTTTTTATTTTTTTGAATTTCGCGCCGCTCTGAGAGCGCGCGCTTTACGGCAGTCTCCATTTCCGGCTCCTCTACATACAGAGCGCGGCGGCCATTGCTAATAAGAAAGCAGGCTGAAAGCTCTCCGGATCGCTCCCCTCCCCTCCCGGCAAGAACCAGCTTGGTGAGTCGCTTCTAGCCCGCCGGGCAGAAGCTTAACCCCTTCACCTCCACAGCGCGGGCGCCGTCTGGGGCGCTACTGAGTGACAGATTGAGCTGTCCTGCAGCTGTTGTCGCATATGGGGCTCGCACACTCTTTCAATAATAATAAAGAGGTTGTGGGGAGTCTGCGACATTAATACTGCCACTATACGTTTCAGTTAACGATCCCAATAGCGACGCATACTATGCGATCGTTTGTGTGACTGTTTTTTAATGTCGCTAGTAGCTGCCAATCTGGGCGATCTCGTTAGCATCGCATAAGCGGTTAGCGATCCCTTAATGACTTTGGCTGTCATGGCGATATCAAAACAGCGCAATTTTTTAGCGATCGTGTGGAACGTTTTTTCTCTGTTTAGTGTGGCATAAAATGTTGTCCTGCAGCTGCGACCTTATAAGAGGCGCTTGGGGCTCGCACACCCTTGTCTTTATCAGGGTTGTGGGGAGTCTGCTACTTTAACCCCTTCTTGGGCGGTTAACCCTTAATGGTAGACAGCTGGGGTAGCTCTCTCTTTAAGAGCTTTAACCCTTCAGAGTTTGTGTTTTCTTTAAGAAACGCACTATTCTAGTTACTGACAGGTTTAACCTGACATATACTGTGCAAGGACATGTCAGAGACAGATCCGCTACAGGATCAGTCTCGCGTATCTGACACGCAGACCTCGTCTCATGCGGCGGTCGGAGGTTCCGGTGGTGTCAAAATGGACGCCCTCGCTAGTTTTTACTGATGGCCTGTCTGACCTTTTAGGTTATGGAGCGTTCAGCTGGTTCCACTCAAGGAAGCGACAAAATCGGTCCTTCCTCCTCGCTTAGCGAAGAAGTCCGATTCTGGCAAGGAGGATCGGCAGGGACACTCTGCCTCTCATGGGCCGTACTAAAAGTTCTTTGGAATCGTAAGGGCGTTACAGTTACCGGAGGAGGTAACTAGACGTCCTGGTGAGTCGGCCCGGATGTTTCAGGAGTCGCATGGGTCGCGACGGTTTTACAAACTGTATACGTTTTTTTCTACGGAGTTGTTTATTAATTGGACTCCTTTTCCTGAAGTGAATGTTCCCTTATCCCAGCTTAGCAAATCCTCCTGGTAAAGGGAAGGCGAGTTTGCAGGACACGCTGGACAGAAAAACGGAGATGGCAAATCCATCTGCAAGGCCGTGGATCATAGATTCGGTATTAAGGATCTAGGTGTACTTGTTAAGTTTCCCTGAATCGGTTGGACCGTCTAAGGACGGCGTGGCAGGATGGATCCCCTCTATCGAGGTGGATGGGCTTTTCAAGTTAAAGAATAATGCGTCACTGCTATCCAGGGCGCAATCCTCGGCAGTCACAGTCAGAAGAACACTGTGGCTTGGAGGTGGAACGCGTTTTTCCAAACAGGGTTTGCTATCTTTAGCTTACAAAGTGTTCAGCTGACCTCACGGAGCTGATTGTCAAGGCAAAAGAAACAGCTTTGCCGCAGCGCAGAGCTGTGACTTCTGCGTCTGGCAGGACTAGTGCCGATAGTTATCGGCGGTCTTTTCGGTTCAAGGAATGATCCGGCCAACCCTCTGGGGTTTTTTTAAAAAAAAAAAAAAAAAAAAAAAAGAGGGGGAATTCTCAGAAATTCCGCATACCCTGGAAACAGAACTTCTGTTAAAACAGAAGCTGGCAAAAAAAAAAAAAATCCGCTAAGGCGGACTGACATCTGAATCTCACTCGAGCGATCTCGAGTGGGGGGTCGTTTACCCCGTGTGTTGGACGCCTGGGTGACACAGGTTGTGTTGACAGGCTACTTCATGGAGTTTCTTTCTCGACCCCGGACACTTTTTTTTTTGCCAATCTCGCTCTCCGTCGGGGCTGAATTTTTTACCTCTCTACTGCGAGAGGTCGATTCCCGTCTGCAGAAGGGTGTGGTGATACCGGTTCCGCAGAGGACCGGCGAAGGGGTTTTTTTATTCAACCTCTTGATAGTCCCCAAAAGGGAGGACAAATTTCGCCCTATTCTGGAAAGATTGAATCGGCCTGTCCACACCAGATAATTCCGCATGGAGTCGCTTCGCTCCGCTATGGCAACTCTGTCGCAGAACGACTTTTTGGTCATTCGAATTCGTAACGCTTATTTGCATGTTCCCGTCGGAAGAGCTCACCAGCGCTTCCTTCTTTTTTGCCAGAGATCAACCATTATCAGGTTGTGGCTCGGCCATTCGGCTTGGCCTTAACGCCCAGAGTTTTTAGAACGATTCTGGCGCCTAAATCTCATGGCAATTCTTCAGAGACGGGGGCTTACGATTCGTCCCTATCTGGACGACCTTTCGATTGTGAGAGGAGGCAGTGACGGCTCGCATTCTATCCCTTCAGTTCCCTGAGGATTTCGGTGACTGGTCAATTGGGGGAAGTCGTCTCTGGAATCGTCGCAGTTAATCCTGTTTTTTGGGGATGCATTTCGACACGGTACGGGCGGTGGTCCCTACCTCCAGACAAGCAGGCATGTCTTCTCCGACATGTACAGATTATGAGTCTGCGACAGCAATCCCCCTGAGGAAGGAATGCACCTTCTGGGTTTGATGGTGGCGTCCATGGAGGCATTTCCGTTTGCCCAATTTTATTCCGGAATTCTCCAAAAGCTCACCCTGAGTCGTTGGGATCGACCGCAAGCTTCACTGGATTGCAGCGTCACCATTTCTCGCAGGGTGCGAGAATCCCTAGGATGGTGGTTACGTCCAGGAGTGTTATCCCTGGGAAAGTCTTTCCTCCCTCCGAAGTGGTCGGTCATAACCACCAATGCCAGTCTGACAGGCTGAGGGGTGTGTCTGGAACGATCTTTGGGTCCAGGGAGTATGGTCATCGAAAGAGTCAGTTTTACCGATCAACATCCTGGAATTGAGAGCAATTTTTTTCTTTGCCTCCAACACTGGACGGTCTCTTTGAGCGGTCTGCTAGTCCGAGTGCGGACAGACAACGCGACGGCGGTCGCGTATATCAACCACCAAGGCGGGACAAGGAGTTCCAGGCTCATGATGGAGGTGTCTCGGATCCTGATATAGGCCGAGACCAGGGTTCCAGCCATCTCTGCGATTCATATTCCAGGAAGTCCAGAATACCACGGCGGACTTTCTCAGTCGCGAGAAGATGGATTCCGGAGAATGGAGTCTTCATCCGAACATTTTGCACTACTGTGCTTCCGTTGGGGGACTCACCAAGTGGATTTGATGGCGTCCAGGTTCAATACCAAACTACCGACCTTCATGTCCAGGTACAAGGACCGAAGGCTGGGGCGGTAGACGCTCTGGTGGATCCGTGGGACCATTTCGAGCTAGTCTTTGTGTTTCCGCCGATGTCCTTACTTCCTCTGGTGCTGCGTCGGATCAGACTGGAGAGAATTCCGGCTATTTTCATAGCCCAGATTGGCCAAGGAGGACGTGGTTCTCGACAATAGTGTCGCTTTTGGCGGCGCCGCCATTCCCACTTCCTCTTCGTACGGACCTGTTAATCCAGGGACCCGTTCGTCATCCGGACTTGAAGTCTCTGCGTTTGACGGCGTGGCTCTTGAGACCGAAATTTTGACCCTTAGAGGTTTTTCAGCAAAGTCATTGCCATTCTGCGAGCTGCCAGTAGTTCGGCTACTACTAGGATTTATCACAAGACTTGGGAAGTCTTCTTTTCGTGGTGTTCGGGTTCTTCAAGGAATCAGAGGGTTTTCCCATTCCCAATTTGTCTACAGTATGGGCTGGACAAAGTTTTTGGCAGTGAGCACCCTGAAAGGTCAGGTTTCTACTCTGTCCTTGCTGTTTCGGAGGGCTATCGCCTCCCGTAGAGACGTGCTTTCCTTTTTTTCGCAGAGTAACCCGTCAGTTTCCGCCGCGGAAGGCGCCTGTGTCTCCATGCCGGTTCAACCTTGTCTTGGAGGCTCTTCAACATGTGCCTTTTGAGCCTATGAGTTTTGCTAGCCTTTTTTCTACTTCCTTGGGAGGTTGCCTTCTTAGTGGCGGTAACCTCTTTGAGAAGGGTTGCTGAGTTGGCGGCTCTTTTCTGCTCGCCTCCTTTCCTGGAATGTTACTCTGATCGAGTAGTGCTTCGCGCACGGGGCGACTTTCTACTAAGGTGGTGTCGCAATTTCATGTTAACCAGGATATTGTGTTGCCCTCGCTTTGCCCGGGCCGAGGAATGCAAAGTAACGGGCCTTGCACACATTGGTTTTGGTGCGGGTCTTGAAGTTCTATTTGTCTATTACTCAAGTTTTCTTCGGAAGTTAGATTTTCTGTTTGTAATTCCTGCAGGTCGCAGGTGTGGTCAATGAGTTTTCCTAGGTATCTATAGCTCGTTGGATTCGGTCGGCTTTTTTGGAAGCCTACCGACTTACAGACGAACCTTGCCCGATTACGGTTCAAGCTCTCTCCACGAGGGCTGTGGCTTCATCGTGGGTCTGCCATCAAGGGCTTCGGCAGCTCAGCTCTGCCAAGCGGCGACCTGGCGTTTCTGTCCACACATTTACAGAGTGTTGTAAGTTGGACGTTAGTGCTTCCGTTCATGCGGCCTTAGGACATAGGGTCCTACAGGCAGCGGTAGTTTAAAGTTCTAGTTAACTTGTTTTTTGGCGCTTGCTGCGCTTTTATCTAGGATGTTGGGTTTCTGCCTATTTTGGTTTTGTTTCCCACCCTAATGTTTGAACTGCTTTGGGACGTCCCATCAGTAATGAATCCTGTGGCTCTCTTCCTTCCATCTGCAGCTGAAAGACGGATTTTGGTAAGAACTTACCTGTAAAATCCTTTTCAGCGAAGGAAGGAAGAAGAGACACAGATCCCTCCCATGGCAGAAGTGTGTTGTTGATTTACAGAAGCAGCGTGGCCCTTCTCTGATAGCGATTTCTGGGCTGAGGTCGACGCGCTACGGCTCTGTTCCAGCATTGCCAGCTCATCGCAGTGGTCAGGTTCCGTGAGTAGTACCTGGAACTGTGTGGTTTTTTGCCTATCTGCATGCATAACCTGTATTCTTGTGTTTTTTGTCTCTGAAGTTCTTCAGAAGGGGTTATGTTGCTCCGCTGGTGATATTGCTCTTCCTTAAGCTTGTGTACAACTGAGTAAGCTGAGTAGGAGGAGCCCGAGCTGGAGGGGCCGGTCAGCACACTTTTTTAATCTGAGGTGACTGTCCCGTCTGGGCTCCGCCTACCCATCAGTAATGAATCCTGTGTCTCTCTTCCTTCCTTCGCTGAAAAGGATTTTACAGGTAAGTTCTTACCAAAATCCGTCTTTTCTCTTGCTCAGCACGTACTGTTAGTATTTTGTCCATTCCCCAGGACTAATATTAGGCTTAATTCTTCCTCCCAT
This sequence comes from Oophaga sylvatica, assembly GCA_033576555.1. Lineage (NCBI taxonomy): Eukaryota > Metazoa > Chordata > Amphibia > Anura > Dendrobatidae > Oophaga > Oophaga sylvatica. Next base: position 462,031,385 of record JARQOD010000001.1, read on the forward strand.
GTCTGCTAGTACCCTAATGGGTTGGATTGTTTGTAAGAGCAGAGAAGGCCTGTACTGTGGACAGCAGAAGGGCCGGTGGGGTGGGATGCAGTAAGAGACATTCACAGGAAGTGACAGACCTTACTTCCCATGTGGATTTCAGTGAGCTCACATAGGAGCATAATTGTAAGTAGGTGAACCACAAAAGATGTATCCTAGGACAAGCTTTTTGAAGGGTCAAAAAGGAAGGAACTGTCAACCCCTCTGAGAACATTTGAGAAACATATGTCCGATCTCAAGAAGGCAAAAAAACTCAGCTCTCGGGGCGATCAGGATTGTCAAGCAGACTTATGTACGTGGAGAGAGCAGTGATAGGAATAAGATTGTCCACAGAGTTAAGAAATATAATGTTAGCTGGTAATGCTCCCACCAGATCACCCGAGGTAGAGGAGGCCTCCTTCTAGCATGACCCTCAGTTTGGTTTCTCTATACCAGAACCAATGGACTGTTCTCGCACACACTGCCGCTTGGCGTTACCTACCAAAATCTGGTAGGGCAAGAAAGGATCTTGCTGCAAATCCACAGTTTGTGAGCGCCCCAGACAAATTTGTACAGCTCTTTAATTAAATGATGCAAAATCAGACGAGGCCATTGAGTAGACACAGGTTGGAATCCATTTACATCCATCTTATGGCATTTATTCTGCCAAAGACTGGTGCTTCTTGTGATACACTGACAGATCTTGGTCAAGAATTTTTGATAATTTGGCCAAAGACATCCATATGTGGTAGACTCTTCTACATGGATGAGGAACTTAAAGGGATATTTCAGTTTAAACAAATTGTCACCTGTCCACTGAGTAAGTGATAACTGTTAGTTCAGTGTGGGTCCAATTGCTGGGACCCCCACAGGGCCCCCAGTGTCATCCCCCAACCCATTGAGCTGACCTCTGCTATGTTTCCTCAGTGCCATTCATCTTGAATTTATCAACAGGGCAAATGCGCAACCGGCGGATAAATGATAGTTTGTTTAAACCATAATACCTCTTTATGGTTAGCACCTTTGCCCGGCTTTCTACCTATGTCGGGTCTTACCTTTTTGCCAGTATAGGCTCATTCAGATCAATCTGATCTCAGACCGCAATGTACGGACTGGCTGCTGGTCTCACAATTTGAACATGACCCTTCATGTATTTCTATGAGGCTGTCATCCTCAGGTTGTGAGAGCCACCGGCCAGTTGGTTCATTGCAGTCCGAGATCGCACTGATTTGCATGGACATCTGAATGAGCCAAAATGCTGAGATCCTCCATTATGTGCTTGCAGACCTTTCTTGAAACTCACGCCTGATTTGTATTCCTATCCACTATTTTCATAGCCCTTCCGAGAGCCTGTGAAGAACATAACCTTATATGCAAAGCGTCATCCCACACAGTTTTCCTGTTAGTCTACCACAACTACTGTTCGGTAATTGGGAGAAATTTTGAGCATCCTAAGAGTCTTTCTAGAAGATGGGGGGGGTCTTTTTCAAAGCAATGAGCACATAGAAAATACTATATCAATATACAGATCACTAGTATTGGGTTGTCTGCCAGTTCCAAGTATCCTCAATGGCCAGTATTCGATAACATTACAAAACATGCATACAGGGCGTAGAATAAATTAGGATGGCGTTATACTTTTATTCAATGCTTCTATTGTCTCATTCATTTTTCAATTTATTTTTCACTAAAATGTTTTGTTAGTTTTTTTAACTAAAAATCTTGTAAAAATACCAAAGACTGACCAAACAGAAAAACACCTGTGAACAGGTGCAAGCTAAAAGAGCTACTCTATATAACTAACAAATTAATGGTGCCCTCTGTAACGTTGTAGTATGAAAACGTGGACTATATAATTGGAATTGCATTGCTGCTCTAGAAAGTAGGGAAAAACGAAGATACTTGGCGCATAAATTGGCCAATTTATATGTGCCAAACAGCCAACGACAAAGCGACCTTCTTTGCTGGGAACCTAACCTAGTATGATAACTCTCCTGGGCTTAAGCCTACAAATATATGGGTAGGTAGGATCAAGCTATGATTAAAACCGCCAGAGGTACAGTCAGAAAGCCTGTGTATCATATTAGGTTAGGTTCCCAGCAAAGAAGGTCACCTTGTCGTTGGCTGCTGGGCACACATGAATTGGCCAATTTATATGCTAAATATCTTCATTTTAACTTATTTTCTAGAGCAGCAATACATTTCCAATCATATAGTCCATGTTTGCATGCTGTAGGTTTACTTACTGCAGCTTTAATTTGTTAGTTACAAATCCTGTATAGTCCAACAAAGGTTCCAGATAGCACTTATTGTCAGATTTCATGGAGGCAAGAGTGCTGTGTGCAACATTACTGTTCCTGTGAAAATGATCCTAGCTTAAGTCATTTGTTAGTCAAGTTATTGAATGAGAAATCCTCCAGAGCGTTTTGACTCGTGTCATGAACGGAACCAATGACGCAAGTGTGATCATAAGAATATTTAATAAAGTAATTTAAGATTTTTTTTTTTTCAGAAATTGAATATATGTTATTAAATTCTCGTATTAACTAGAGATACTTTCTGACAGTGATGTCTTGTTTTTCCTTTCCAGAGTGAGCTGGATGTATCCTTTTCTAAAATTTGGCATCTATTTTACGCATATTGGGACATGACGACTAGAATATTTGTCATCATTGGTGAAGCTGCACAGAAAAATATCAGCATATAGTGATATACATACTACGCTCTACTGAATACAGTGCCAATGATATGGTAAAATTATTTTTACAAGGCAGCAAAGGGCAAATTCTAAATTTTGTGCGCACACACAAAATATAAAATAAAATAGGTAATATTAATTACCCGAGATTCTCTTGCAGCCATTGTGATAGCATCACCAAGGAATTAGACTTCTTTCAATGGAAAATAGCCATAAAAGATGGGCCATGATGCCTGCAAGGATATCAGATTACTGATATGTTTAGGCCCTGATTTATCAAAGCTATATTGACATTCTGCCAAAATGAGCCAGATGGGGGCGCGGTGAGGACATGACGCCTCAACTCATCCTGAATTAGTCAGGAACTGGCGTAAGATTTGTGCCGAGGTGCACACTACTTGTTTAATGTATCAGGAGCGTCTGACTCCAACATGCCTCTTCAAGACCGGGGAGAAAACCGTCGGTCTTAATGAATCGGGGACTTAGTTTTCAATTGTGCCAAGTGTCCACTTGGCAGCATCTTTGGAAGATGTAAAGTATATTCACATGAGGCTGGAGAAATGTACCTTTTAGGCGTTTGTAGCTAATGAATAGGGCAATTATAGACTTTTGTATTGTTATCGCTAGGGGCCAAAAGAAATCCAAAAGTAATGCAATATGTACAACACATAAGAGAAGGGAGCTTGTGTCATCAGTGACCTCGTATAGAATGTTGATAAATTCTGCTGCTAAACGCTCAGGTTTTTCTGTAGGTATGGTCCCTAGACTTTCAGAAGATAGATCTGCACTGCATACCATGAGCCAAAGTATACTGCTCATGGCCACAATGTTGCCTGAATCTCAAGGGAAGCAATTTGTGAAATCCAATTAAGTTGAACACAAGGTATTTGCTTGCCTTGGCAATGTGTTTGATCAGATCTGCTAGATCTCTTTCAGTAGCCCTCGAAAATATTCTGTGTGAGCTTTATTGACCCAGCTGAGATTGCCCTAGGGACCTAGAGTGATTGCTGAAGTACTTGGGAGAAGATCTGGAATTTTAGAAATAGGCTTCTTCCTGTCAAGTAGCTGCATTTCAGTTGTTGAGTTATAACAATGATAAGGCTATCCATTTTGCCCTAAATAATCAGATTTCTTAAGGCTAGGTGTCAGTCAGTTAGCAACTCATAGCTGGATCTAAACCATTGCTCAAGATCAGACAGAGGAACAATAAGGGCTGCCTGAGAGGTGGCAGGGCCCATACACACTTCAGGAGATAGAAAGTTGTGCCCTGGGCCATTTTTGTATTCGCTGCCCTTTTGTAACTTCCCTCTTTGTAGCCCGGACTCGCTCTAGGTGTATGGAGCAGCAGAGGTGGCTTGAAGCTATAATTGAAACTCCATAGCCACAACATTGGATGGATGAATCTCCTAAATCAATAGTGACAACAAAAAGGGCCTATTATTGGGAAGCCTGCAGATTAAAGGATGGCCGACCACAGGAAATGCAGATGGGATTGGATTGGCCCCAAGAGACCTTTATGTTGCAATGCAGACAACGGAGGACGATGACCTTGTGGTTTGGGTTCTCTTTTCTGTGGTATGCTATATTGAATAGTTAGAAGAATGCAAAAAGGTAAATGAAGAAAAAGGTCCGTAGACAAAAATTCAACAGAGATTTCTTGTAGGGGAGAAGGCAAAGATGTGCAGATCAAATAACTTGCAACTAAATTGGATGCCTCACTAATATAGAGTGTAGTCCATTAGATGAGCACTCCTTTTACCTGCTTCATCCAGTCGCTGAAGGCTGTCATATTTGGTGATGATGATGCAGCAGGAGCTAGAAGGTGCCAGGGGTAATGGGGCTGATATATCAGGCATTCCACTTGGGATGGGCAAATGACTGAAGTTAAGAAAACTGCCAAAATTACTGGTGTAGGGATTGATGATCGGTCCTCTTGGTCGAGTGGTTAAGGAAAAGGACCTGAGCTGGAGGCTACAAGAAGGTGCTAACACCCAGAAAAATGGTAATAATGAGAGCCCAAAAGGCGGGAGAGTTCATGAGAAGAGGGAGCTCAAAAGTAGTATTGCACATAAAAAGGGGGCATACTACCAGACTTGTAGATAACTGTATCGGGTGAACACAACAAATCACTATGGACCTTAATCATCTTTTATCAGTACCAGATAGTTGACTGCAAGGAAGGGGGAACAGTTACAATGTTTCAGAAATGTTCCGTCTTCTCACAGTGGCCCAACCTTTTCTGTTTATAGAAATTGGGGTTCAAAATGACTGCTTATCTAATTTCATTGGTAATATACAGCCGGTGAAATAAGTACTGAACACATCACCAATTTTCACAAATGTGACACTAGTCATGGACATGCCGTGAGTCAGTGAAGTAAGACGTTCCAGGGTCAATACCAAAAGAGCATGTACTAAACCAAGGGAAAATACGAAGGCGTAAGTCAGGTCACATGCCAGGGTCAGAATACCAGAGAAATAGCAGATAAGCAAAGGGGCAATAACAAACAGGTAGTCAGAACATGGTACAAAGGTCAGCAACAGAATATCAGATGCAAAGGGGCAATAACAATCGGGTAGTCAGAACATGGTCTGTTATGATTTGGTAGCTGAGGAGAGCAGGCAAAAAACGGCAATACACCAGAGAGGTTGGAATCTACTGGATTGCAGTACCCTGACTAACCACCACAACTAAAGGCAGCCGTGGAGCGTTCCTACGTTGGTCCTAGACGCCTCGTCACAGCCTGAGAGGTTAACTACACCTAAAGATAGAAAGAGGAAAGCTATCTGCCCCGGAGCAGATCCCCAAAGAACATAGGAAGCCCCCAAACATGTAATGGCGGTTAGACAAGAGGAAATACAGACACAGACAGAAAATAGTATGAGCAAACGTTGGGGCCCAATCTACCTGGACAGAAAAGGATAGGAAGGACACTTACTGCAATCCAAAAAACCCTAAAAATACCAACTCTACTAATTGCAAAACGTAAAACACCTGAGATCACACGACCTCTACCACCTAAATTAGTTCTCTGGTGTCACAAAACTAAGCCGCAGCCACTGAAAAAACTGGAAAAGGCAAATGAACAAATAACAGTGGCTCAGATAAACTGAGAGGAGCACAAGCCCCCGGAGGGGACCTGGCTGACCTCCACAGAAGTGCAGGGAACAATGCAAAAAGCAAGCACAAAAATAAAAGCAGAAAATATCTTATCTGATAGCAGAAGATGCAGGCAAGACTCAGCAAGCTTCCAAGTGAACCAGGAACCACAGTTGAGACAAGAACAATTGATCACCGGCAACCATGATGGGAGGGAACCTCCCTTATATAAGACCAGTCTGTAACTCCTGATTTCCAATCCTCATTGAATGGTTCAGTACTGTTTGTAACCACCAGAGGGAGCTTCTGCTCAGAATTCATTTCAACACATTCACAACAGTGGTCCAAAGTTCAACAGCAGAAGATCAGAACTTATAGCACAGAGAGCACAGGCCAAGCTTTTGACTGGCAGTGATCTGGGCCAGACAGCTCACCTAAATAGCAGGGCAATTACCAAGAACAGGGAGCACCTGTGGAAATCTCTGCACCTTCCAGTCTCAGATAGGTCAACTGAGTTGTCAATCAAAGCACCAACAGCTCAGCACATCCCAGCACAGGATAGGATGACAGAGCTGTCCATCACTGAGTCTCAGACACTCTGAGCAGAGGAATCGTGACAAAATTTATCAATAAAGGTTCACTTGACATGAAATTCTCACCAGATGTCAGTAACAACCCATCCAATCCACACAGGCAAAGAAATTTAATCATAAATGTCCATATATTATGTGTAATAATGAGAAATGACACAGTGAAAATGTATTGAACATGCTTACTGAAATGTATTTAATACTTCGTGCAACAACCTTTGTTGGTGATGACAGCTTAAAACACGCCTCCTGTATGGAGAAAATAGTCACAGGCATTGCTCAGGTGTGATTTTGGCCTATTTTTCCACACAAACACTCTTCAAATCCTGAAGATCCCATGGGCTCCTTCTATGAACTCTGAGCTTTAGTTCCTTCCATAAATTTTCTGTGGGATCCAGGTCCGGTGATTGGCTCGGCCATTCTAGCACCTTTATTTTCTTTCTCTGAAACCAATTGAGAGTTTTCTTGGCTGTGTGTTATTGTCTTGCTGAAATGTCCACCCTCATTTCATCTTCATCATCCTGGTAGATGGCAGCAGATTTTTATTAAGAATGTCTCTGTACATTTGTCCATTCATCCTTCCTTCAGTTTATGAAGTTTCCAAGTCCCATATGCTGAAAAACAGTCCCACACCATGATGTTACCACCTCCAAACTTCACTGTTGGTATGTGTTTTTTTTTCCAACATGTTTTATTGATTTAAAGAGTATTACAATAAAAGATAATCATACAAGTCTTGAAGTAACAAGCTTATTTGACAGACGTAAAACTCAAAATATTGATTTAAAGAGCATTGCCAAAAAGTAAGTCATACAGGTTTGAAGGTATCAAGCTTATTTGATGCTTATTTGACAGGTATAATGCTCATAAATGTCCCCCCACCACCCTCAACCCTCCCATCCCCCCCCCAACATATAAACCCCTTAAACGACTCTGCATTTGATTAACAATCAACAAGCTCAAGGAATGGGATTATGTCCGCTAATTTTCTGAAGAAGATACCACTGGGTGTTTTCAAAATGTGTCCTTAGTTTGTCCCTGGTGTCCTGAGACAGAGATGGGATGAACAATGACCATGTACTTAAAAATTTCCAGTCAATTTCTCTTTATTTGTCAGGGTGTCTAGCCAGTCCATTCGAAAAATATACATTATTTTGGAGTATATGAGAGATTTGGGTGGTGGCAATGGATTTAGCCAGTGCTGTAAGATACTTTTCCTGGTAGCTGAGGCCCATATTATCAACATGGCCTTAAGATGTTTGGGGAATTTGTGTTGAGAGCTATCTAGAATATTAAATATTGCCCATTGCGGCGTCAAAGGAAACAATATCCCACCAAGATTCTGCAGTTCGGTGTGGATAGACTGCCATATTTTTTGCACTTTGGGACAACCCCACATGTGATGAAATATGTCTGTGTTTCCTGTCCCGCATTTGGAACATGTGAATGTGCCCCCTGGAAACATCCTAGACCTAATGTGTGGGGTAATATAAGCTCTATGAAGGAGTAATAAAGACATGTCTGCATAACTGCTGGAGGGGATCACCTTCCGTTGCATCAAAGTGGCATCTAAGATTTCCCCGACTGTGATGTTCTGTATATCATTAACCCATCGTGCTGGACCTGTCTTTTCAGCAGCAGATGAAGGAAGGGAGACACACTAGTCATTACTAGTGGGTAGGCGGAGCCCACATAGGATAGAAACACCTCAGATTAAAAAAGTGTTGACCGGCCCCTCCAGATTATAGGGCTCCTCCTACTCCAGCTCTCCAGTCTAAAATTTGAGGTCACAGAGGATAGTCGCTGCTGGAAGCAGCTCCTCAGAAATTTTTTTTATTTTAGTCGGACAGAGACTTGGACCGCCAGTGGTCTAGAGGTCTCAGGGGTCTCAGCGCTGCTGGACCCCACCTCTCCCTTGGCGGATCTGTATTACCCTGTAAGGTGGTCCCTGCAGAACCCTGACGGCCCTGGGGGATGAGGATTGCTTCCTGGCGGGGACGCAAACCGCGCTTCTGGGGTCACTGCGTTCCCCGCCCTGGGGGGAAGCTACGGGCACAGCGCCACAAATCTCTGAGGGGTCCCTGTGGCGCTCAGCGGGGTGAGTACTCCACATTTTAATGTGTTTGAGTGCTTCAGCGACTGCTGCGGCAGCCGCTGTTACATGTGACATGTTGGTGACTAGTGTCTTTTGTCCGCAGGTGGATGCCTGCAGGACATGGAGAGCGGAGGAGTCGCGCGCCCTTTTTTTGACTTTTTGCGGCGCTCTAAGCGCGCGCTTTACTACTGTCTTCTTCCGGCTTCTCTCTCAGAAGCACAGTGCGGCGGCCATTACTGGAACGGAAGGCTTCCTTCCTCACTCTCCTCTCCTCCCGACAATCAAAGACGCTACACCGCGGCCAGCTGGGTGAGTCGCTTCTGCCTGTCAGGGCAGAAGCTTAACCCCCTCACAGCGCAGGATACTGAACGCTACCGCTAACGATCATTATAACGACGCATACTAATGCGATCGTTTTTTATGATCGTTTTAATGTCGCTAGTAGCTGCCACAGTGGGCGATCTCATTGACGACGCATAAGTGGTTAGCGATCCCCTTAGCGACTTTGGCGGTCATTGCGATGTACAAATCAGCGCAATATTTTTGCGTTCTTGTTTAGTGTACAAAGGCAAAAGGAGCATACCTTTGGGAGCACTGTCCTGCAGCTGTTACCTCATAAGAGGCACCTGGGGCTCGCACACCCTTTTCATTAAACAAGGGTTGTGGGGAGTCTGCGACATTAACCCCTTCTTTGGCGGTTAACCCTTTATTGGGGGACAGCTGGGGTAGCTCTCTCTTTAAGAGCTTTAACCCTTCAGCGTTCGTTTCTTCTTTAAGAAACCACACTGTCCTAGTTACTGACAGGTTTAACCTGCCATATACTGTGTGAGGACATGTCAGATCAGGGTCTAGGAGGTGCAGACCGTCTCCCAGATCCGCTACAGGATCAGTCTCGCGTATCTGACACGCAGACCTCGACGGCGTCAGGCGCAGCGGTCAGAGGTTTCAGTGATGTCAAAATGGAGGCCCTCGCTCGTTCTATTGATGGCCTGTCTGACCTTCTAGGTTATTGGGTGTCAGCTAGATCCTCTCAGAGGAAGCGACACAGGCCGGTGCCTTCATTCCCGCGCAGCGACTCGGAGATCTCGGGCATGGAGGGTTTCCCTTTCAAGCTCAGATGGGGAGGTGTCCGATTCGGATAGGGAGGATCGGCAGGACTCTCTGCTTCTCTTTTGGGTCGTACAGAGGCTTTTATTGGAGCCATGAGGGAGGCGTTACAGTTACCGGAGGAGGTAACTAGACGTCCTAGTAATTCGGCCCGGATGTTTTCAGGAGTCGCATAGGTCGCGATCAGCATTACCACCCTGAACACGCCCGATCTCATCTGATCTCGGAAGCTAAGCAGGGTTGGGCCTGGTTAGTACTTGGATGGGAGTCCGCCTGGGACTCACAGGTGCTGTAGGCTTAAAGGAACGCCTGTTCCAGATAAGTTTTTCCAGCTGTATCCGTGTACGACGGAATTGATTGATGATTGGATTCCTTCTCCTGAAGTGGATGTCCCTTTATCCCAGCTTAGCAAGTCCTCATTACTTCCTGTTAAAAGGGAAGGCGAGTTTGCAGAATCCGCTGGACAGAAAAACGGAGATGGCGGCGAAATCCATCTACGAGGCCGGGGGTCATGGATTCAGAGCATGTGTGCTTGTAAAGCTTCTCTAAGTTGGTTAGACCGTCTACGGACGGCGTGGCATGTCAAGGGCGCAATCCTAGGCAATCACAGTCAGGAGAGCACTGTGGCTTAGACAGTGGACCGGAGACGCGGTTTCCAAGCAAGGTTTGCTATCCTTAGCTTACAAGGGTGGTCAGCTATTTGGATCTGACCTCACGGAGCTGATTGCCAAGGCAAAGGCAAAAGAAACGCCTTTACCACAGCGAAGAGCTGTGACTTCTGCGTCTGGCAGGCATAGTGCCGGTAGTAGTCGGCAGTCCTTTCGGTCCAGGGGACGGTTCGGTCAGCCCTCTTGGGGATCGGGTCGTCCCTCTTTTTTCGGGGAAAAAAAGAACGCTCAGAAATCCCGCACTCCCTGGAAACAGAGCTTCCGCCAAGACAAGTGGGAAGCTGACAAAAAGCCCGCTAAGGCGGACTGACGCCAGGGTCTCGCTCGAGGGCTCTCGAGTGGGAGGTCACCTGCTCCAATTCAAACCGACTTGGGCCTCCCGCGTGTCGGACGCCTGGGTGACGCGGGTTGTGTCGGCAGGCTACTTCGTAGAGTTTCTTTCTCGACTCCCAGACAGTTTTTGCCACTCTCGCATTCCGTCAGAGCCCGAGCTATTTGCCGCTCTACTGCGGGAGGTCGATTCCCTTCTGCAGAAGGGTGTGGTAGTACCGGTTCCGCGGAGGGCCGGGGAAGAGGGTTTTATTCCAACCTCTTTGTGGTCCCCAAAAAGGAGGACAAATTTCGCCCCATTCTGGATCTCAAAAGATTGATTTGGCATGTCCGTACCCGGAAATTCCGCATGGAGTCACTTCGCTCCGTTGTGGCGGCCCTGTCGCATAACGAATCGACATTCGGGACGCTTTTTTGCATGTTCCCGTCGGAAGGGCCCACCAACGCTTCCTTCGTTTTGCCATAGGCCAGGACCATTACCAGTTTGTGGCCCTGCCATTCGGGTTGGCCTCAGCACCCAGAGTTTTTACGAAAATTCTGGCACCTCTCATGGCGATCCTGCGAAGACAGGGGGTTACGATTCTTCCCTATCTGGACGACCTTTTGATTGTGGCGTCCTCAAAGGAGGAGGCGGGTGACGGCTCGCAATCTATCCCTTCAGCTCCTGGAGGACTTCGGGTGGCTGGTCAATTGGGAGAAGTCGTCTCTGGAACCGTCACAGTCAATCCTGTTTTTGGGAATGCATTCGACACGGTACGAGCAGTGGTGTCCCTGCCTCCAGACAAGCAAGCATGTCTCCTTCGACATGCACGGGTTATGAAGTCTTCGACAGCAATGTCCCTGCGAAGCTGTATGCGTCTTCTGGGGTTGATGGTGGCGTCCATGGAAGCACTTCCGTTTGCCCGGTTTCATTCCAGGGCTCTCCAAAGGTTCATTCTGAGCCGTTGGGATCGATCGCAGGTTTTCACTGGATTGCAGTGTCATCATCCCCACAGGGTACGAGAGTCCCTAGGATGGTGGATACGTCCGAAAGTGTTATCCCTGGGAAAGTCCTTCCTCTCTCCGAAGTGGTCGGTCATAACCACCGATGCCAGCCTGACGGGCTGGGGGGGGGGGTGTCCGGAACGATCTTTGGACTCAGGGAGTATGGTCGTTGGAAGAGTCTGTCCTGTCGATCAACATCCTGGAATTGAGGGCAATTTTCCTTTGCCTCCAACACTGGACGGTCCCTTTAAGCGGTCTACCAGTCCGAGTGCAGACAGACAACGCGACGGCGGTCGCGTATATCAATCATCAAGGTGGGACGAGGAGCTTCGGGCTCATGATGGAAGTGTCTCGAATTCTGGTATGGGCCGAGGCCAGAGTGCCAGCCATCTCTGCGATTCACATTCCAGGAGTTCAGAATATCACAGCGGACTTCCTCAGTCGCGAAAAGATGGATTCCGGAGAATGGAGTCTTCATCCGAAAATTTTTGCACTGCTGTGCTCCGTTGGGGAACTCCCCAAGTGGATTTGATGGCATCCAGGTTCAATGCCAAGTTACCGACGTTCATGTCCAGGTACAAGGACCCGAAGGCTGTGGCGGTGGATGCTCTGGTGGCTCCTTGGGACCAATTCGAGCTAATCTATGTGTTCCCGCCGATATCCTTACTTCCTCTGGTGTTGCGTCGGATCAGACTGGAGAGAGTCCCGGCTATATTGATAGCCCCAGATTGGCCAAGGAGGACGTGGTTCTCGACACTGGTGTCGCTTTTGGCAGCGCCTCCACTTCCACTCCCTCTGCGCCCGGACCTGTTAACCCAAGGGCTTGTTCGTCACCCGGACCTGAAGTCTCTGCGTTTGACGGCGTGGCTCTTGAGACCGAAATCTTGACCCGTCAAGGTTTTTTAGCCGAAGTCATTGCCACTCTGCGAGCTGCCAGAGGTCCGGCTACTACTAGGATTTATCACAAGACTTGGGAAGCCTTCTTTTCGTGGTGTTCGGGTTCTTCTAGGAACCTGAGGATTTTTTTCCATTCCCAATTTGTTGGCCTTTTTGCAGTACGGGCTGGACAAGGGTTTGGCAGTTAGCACTCTGAAAGGACAGGTTTCTGCTCTGTCCTTGCTGTTTCGGAAGGCTATCGCCTCGCGTAGGGACGTACGTTCCTTTTTTCGCGGGGTAACCCGTCAATTTCCGCCGCGGAAGGCGCTTGTGTCTCCTTGGCGGCTCAATCTTGTCTTGGAGGCTCTTCAACATGGGCCTTTTGAGCCTATGGACTCTGTTAATCTTTCCTTTCTCTTGGAAGGTTGCCTTCCTAGTGGCGGTCACTTCTTTGAGAAGGGTTTCTGAGTTGGCGGCTTTTTTCTTGCTCGCCTCCTTTTCTGGAGTTTCACCCAGATCGCGTAGTGCTTCGCACACGGGGCGACTTTCTACCTAAAGTGGTGTCACAGTTTCATGTTAACCAGGATATTGTGTTGCCCTCGCTTTGTCCGGAGCCAAGGAATGCGAAGGAACGGGCCTTGCACACATTGGATTTGGTGCGGGCTTTGAAGTTCTATTTGTCTATTACTCAAAGTTTTCAGAAGTCGGATTCTCTGTTTGTGATTCCAGCAGGTCGTCAACGTGGGCAACGAGCTTCCAAGGATTCTATAGCTCGTTGGATTCGGTCGGCCATTTTAGAGGCTTACCGACTTAAGGGCGAACCTTGCCCGATTAAGATTCGAGCTCACTCCACAAGGCATGTGGGTCATCGTGGGCTTTTCATCAAGGAACCTCGGCAGCTCAGCTCTGCCGGGCGGCGACCTGGCGCTCCGTCCACACATTTACAAAATTTTATAAGGTGGACGTCAGTGCTTCCGCTGATGCGGCCTTAGTACGTAGGGTCCTGCAGGCGGCTGTAGTTTAAAGTTCTTGTGAACTTGTAGTTAGCGCTAGTTGCGCATTTATTTAGGTTGTTGGGTATCTGCCTCTTTTGGTTTTTTTGCCCACCCTTATTTTTGGACTGCTTTGGGACGTCCCACTAGTAATGACTAGTGTGTCTCCCTTCCTTCATCTGCTGCTGAAATACGGATTTTGGTAAGAACTTACCTGTAAAATCCTTTTCAGCGAAGAAGGAAGGGAGACACACATCCCTCCCATGGCAGAAGTGTGTTGTTGTGTTTTCAGATGCGGCGTGACCCTTCTCTGATAGCGATTATATGGGCTGAGGTCGGCGCGCTAAGGCTCTGTTCCAGCATTGCCAGCTCATCGCAGTGGTCAGGTTCAGTGAGTAGTACCTGGACTGTGTGGTTGTTTCGGCTATATGCATAACCTGTCTTCTTGTTTTTTCTCTGAAGTCCTTCAGAAGGGGTTATGTTGCTACGCTGGTGATATTTGCTCTTCCTTAAGCTTGGGTACGACTGGAGAGCTGGAGTAGGAGGAGCCCTATAAGCTGGAGGGGCCGGTCAACACTTTTTTAATCTGAGGTGTTTCTATCCTATGTGGGCTCCGCCTACCCACTAGTAATGACTAGTGTGTCTCCCTTCCTTCTTCGCTGAAAAGGATTTTACAGGTAAGTTCTTACCAAAATCCGTGTTTTGCCCTTCCATGACCATTGCTTATGCAACAGTGTGTAAATACTGCTTGTCGAGGCTATCTGCAATCTGGCGGTCCTAAGGAAGCCATCCAAAGCGTTCCTCCCTCTTTCTCCACCCCAGTAGCTATGCCTTTCAAAGTTAAGCTCCTTGCTTGAAGAAAAAGGAAGGGCTTGTTTACAAATGTTGGGAAATGTTGTTCTGCTATGTCAAATGCAAGCATGGAGAATCTATAATCTAATAGGTCAGCTGCCAAGATGCAACCCTGCCCAGCCAGCTCAATGTAAGATAAGGGTGGTTTACCTCCCATAAAGCCCGGGTTACCCAGAAAGGGCACAAAAGGAGAGACATCGCTTCTCAAATGACAGTCTCCTGCATTTCCTCCACGTCTGTATAGTTTGCCATAAGGTGGGGTGGTTTCTTATGTTTGCAATAAGGTCATCGTTGGCCATGGTATTGTGTTTTAACATGGTGTGTATTACGGCATCCAAATAATTCAATTTTGGTCTCATCTGACCAGACTGTATTTTCCCAGTATGTCACAAGCTTGTCTAAATGTTGTTGAGCAAACTTTAATCGTGCTTGAACATGCTTTTTGTTCAGCAATGAAGTCTTGCGTGGTGAGCGTGCATGCATGCCATGGATGTTGAGTGCATTACTTATAGTTTTCTTTGAAACTATTGTACCTACTGATACCTGGTCTTTCTGTAGCTCTCCAAAGGTGGTCCGTGGCTCTTGTACAACTCTTCTGATTATTTTTAGGCAATGTTTACACATTCAGTATTTTTTCAGTACTTTACATCAGTATTTGTAAGCCAAAACCAGGAGTGGGTGAAAAATACAGAAGTGGTGACGTGTTTCTATTATACTTTTCCTCTGATTGCTCCACTCCTGGTTTTGGCTTACAAATACTGATGTAAAATACTGACCAAATACTGACTGTGTAAATGTGGCCTTGCTCCTCTGCCTGAATTCTTGCAGGGCGTACCTGGTTATGGTTAGTTTATGGTGACATGATGTTCTTTCCACTTCTGCATTATGGCCCCAACAGTGTTTACCGTAACCTTCAGTAGTTTAGAAATTCTTTTGAAACCAATGCCAACAGTAAGTTTTACAACACTAAGGCTATGAAGGTCA
>JARQOD010000001.1:462046778-462142996 GCA_033576555.1 Oophaga sylvatica
TTTATTGGTTATTGGTAAGCATTTTCTTTATTTCACATGGAAAACTAAAGTTTAAAATTTCAGTTCACCACAGCAAATGCACTAACAGAATAAGGTCACATTCCCACGATGAGTTTTTGATGCTGCATATTTTCGCCGTGCATAAAACGCAGCGTCTTACAGTTTCAGCAAAGTGGATGGGATTTAAAGAAATCTCCTGCCAACTGTGCTTTTTATGAGGCTTAAACTGACGTGTGGTTCGTTTTCAAATCCACAACATATCCATTTCTCTAGTGGGTGCAATGAGTTTTATGTACGGATTTTCCCCACATTCCCGCATCAGATGCGGAAAATCCGCAGGTAAAAAACACATTAGTTTTTAGTGTGCTACCACTGAGAAATGCACTAAAAAATGCAGGCAATCCGCACATGACTGCATCGATAAGGTTTTGTGAAAGTTAAATACCAGGAAGTATCAAAACAAAGGAATTTTATTTAAAACATGACAAAAAAACCCTGATAAAAGCTCATGTAAAAAAAGAAAAAGAATGCAATGAAAAAACACAAGTAATCTAATTTAGCTGTAGAAATAGTGCAAAAAATCTGCAACATCAAAAACCCACCAATGGCCATGGTGTTCAAAATTAATTTCTATTTCTTCCTGAAGAAAATTAGCTGACAATTGAACAATAAAATTTAATAAAAGAATAACTTTTTTCTTTTTCTAGGGGTGTTATAGGCAGCAACGGTGGAACAGTGTCGCTACGTCGGCTTCCTGGAAATCAAAATTACCATGCGTTCAATGCTAATGGAGTGCAGTCCCAGCCACTGAGCAAGTGGTCTTCATCCTTCTCTGTATCCAGTGAGTATATTCATTTTTGAAGCGCTGGTTTTAAATGTAACTTTTATTCCACACAATTCTGCTGTAACTTATATGGTATAAATAAATGTTAGAATTAACACAAATTAAGTAGAATAATTGGTGAGTGTAACTAATACAGTAATATTTGTACTTTCTAAAATCCTTTTACGGGTATGTGCACATAATTTTCACGTGGAAATTACTTCAGGAAACGCTCCTTCTTTGGGTATGTGCACACTTCATGTGCGCATACCCTTTGAGAAGTTTTTCAGAGACTTTTTCATTTCCATTTTTCAAGCAGAAGACACTTCAGGAAACTCTACTTTTTTATCTTGATTTATCAAACCTGAAATGTCTCTTACTTGAGTTTTTGTGTTCATTATCCGAGGATTTTACCTGAGTGTTTTTTGAACTCCATTAAGCAATAAAAAAGGTAGAATTTTTGCACCGTAAACACTAAAACACAGCACAAATCAATCTCTGATCATTTTACATGCATGTTTTAAGCCTTTCTATTGTCTTTGCTTTTACATAAAAATATACCATATTTGTTCAATGTTTTTGTGGTCATTATCTAAGGATTTTTCCTGGGTGTTTTTTGAACTCCATTAAGCAAGTGGTGGCATATAGAGCAAATAAATGGACGTTTTCCAGGTGTCTTTGAAGCCTTTCCATTTTCTTGTATTCTAAATATTGAGTGCCATTCTAGCAGGAAAACGTCAGAAGAATAGAGATGTCACTTTTTTCTACGGGGCTTTTGAAACCTATGATTGTTTAAAAGAAGCTCAAAAGCCTGAATCCACAAACAGTAGTTTGTTTTTACATAGAAATTAATTTGTTCAGTCTTTTGCGTATGTGCACATGTCGTCTTTTACAGTCAGGTTCGTTCCATAACCCACCTGAAGAAGCACTCAGTAAATGCTAAAACCAATGAACATGTGCAGCGCATTGTAAAAATTACTTACTGTTCATATGTTCAGTCTTCTGAGGTTCTTTTAACCACTTCAGGTTAGCAAATACTTAAAGTGGTTAAAAGAAATTGACCAGTCCATTCTTCAGGTGGCTCAAAAAGGACCAAAAAGTCAACAAAAATGTTGCTTCAGGCCAAAGGGGAAGGCGTATCCTGAAAAGTCTTACCCCTGAAAGATTTGCCATGTTCGCCCACGCCTAAAAGACGTGCTGTGCACATACCCTTTGAGTGTTTTGTTGATTTTTTTTACATAATTTTTAGAGCTTTTGCAGTGGAAAAAAGATGCAGTGTAAGCACATCCTTAGCATACGGATATTCTTGTGGATCTTCTAGATATTAAACGATGACTTTTAATTAGGCTATGCTATTTATCCCATCCCTAACCCATCTCTTCAACCTATCACTAACTTCTGGTACCTTCCCTTCTGCTTTCAAGCATGTCACAATCACGCCTATCCTTAAAAAGCCAACCCTCAACCCAACCGCTATGTCCAGCTATTGCCCAATATCGCTGCTCCTATTCATTTCCAAACTCCTGGAGCAGCACGTCCACGCTGAACTTTCCTCCCACCTCTCATCTAACTTGCTCTTTGACAATCTACAATCTGGTTTACGTCCCCATCATTCCATTGAGACAGCCCTGACCAAAATTACTAATGACCTACTTACAGCCAAAGCTAACTGACAATACAGTCATGGCCAAAAGTTTTGAGAATAACACAAATATTATATTTTCACATGATCTGCTGCCCTCTGGTTTTTATGTGTGTTTGACAGATGTTTTTATCACAGACAGAAATATAATAATTGCAAACATATGAGTAACAAAAGCTTATATTGACAGTTAGAATGAGTTAATGCAGCAAGTCAATATTTGCAGTGTTGACCCTTCTTCTTCAGGACCTCTGCAATTCTCCCTGGCATGCTCTCAATCAACTTCTGGACCAAATCCTGACTGATAGCAGTCCATTCTTGCACAATCAATGCTTTCATTTTCTCAGAATTTTTAGGTTTTTGTTTGTCCACCCGTCTCTTGATGATTGACCACAAGTTCTCAATGGGATTAAAATCTGGGGAGTTTCCAGGCCATGGACCCAAAATCTCTATGTTTTGTTCCCTGAGCCATTTAGTTATCACCTTTGCTTTATGGCAAGGTGCTCCATCATGCTGGAAAAGGTATTGTTGATCGCCAAACTGCTCTTGGAGGGTTGGGAGAAGTTGCTCTTGGAGGACATTCTGGTATCATTCTTTATTCATGGCTGTGTTTTTAGGCAAGACTTTGAGAGAGCCGATTCCCTTGGCTGAGAAGCAACCCCACACATGAATGGTTTCAGGATGCTTAACAGCTGGCATGAGACAAGACCGGTGGTAGCGCTCACCTTGTCTTCTCCGAATGAGGCGTTTTCCTGATGTCCCAAACAATCGAAAAGGGGATCCATCAGAGAAAATAGCTTTACCCCAGTCCTCAGCAGTCCACTGCCTGTACCTTTTGCAGAATATCAGTCTGTCCATGATGTTTTTTCTGGAGAGAAGTGGCTTCTTTGCTGCCCTCCTTGAGACCAGGCCTTGCTCCAAGAGTCTCCGCCTCACAGTGCGTGCAGATGCACTCACACCTGCCTGCTGCCATTCCTGAGCAAGCTCTGCACTGCTGGTAGCCCGATCCCGCAGCTGAAACACTTTTAAGAGACGGTCCTGGAGCTTGCTGGTCTTTCTTGGGCACCCTGAAGCCTTTTTGGCAACAATGGAACCTCTCTCCTTTAAGTTCTTGATGATGCGATGGATTGTTGACTGATGTACAATCTTTCTAGCTGCGATTCTCTTCCCTGTTAGGCCATTTTTGTGCATTGCAATGATGACTGCACGTGTTTCTTTAGAGATAACCATGGTTAACAGAAGAGAAACAATGATGCCAAGCACCAGCCTCCTTTTAAAGTGTCCAGTGGTGTCATTCTTACTTAATCATGACAGATTGATCTCCAGCCATGTCCTCATCAACACCCACACCTGTGTTAATGGAGCAATCACTGAAAAGGGGTTAGCTGGTCCTTTTAAGGCAGGGCTGCAATGATGTTGAAATGTGTTTTGGGGGATAAAGTTCATTTTCTAGCCAAATATTGACTTTGCAAGTAATTGCTGTTAAGCTGATCACTCTTTATAACATTCTGGCGTATATGCAAATTGCCATTAGAATAAGTGAAGCAGTAGACTTTGCAAACATTAATATTTGTGTCATTCTCAAAACTTTTGTCCATGACTGTACTCTATACTCCTCCTTCTAGACCTGTCCTCTGCTTTTGACACAGTTGGCGACTGCCTCCTACTACAGATCCTCTCTTCCTTTGGCAGCAAAGACCTTGCCCTATGCTGGATCTCCTCATACCTTTCCAACCACACATTCAACATCTCCCACTCCCACACTACCTCCTCATCCCACCCTCTCTCTGTTGGAGTCCCCCAAGGCTCTGTTCTAGGACCTCTAATCTTCTTAATCTATACAGTTGGCCTGGGACAACTAATAAAGTCAGATGGATTCCAGTACGACCTTTATGCTGATGACACTCAGATCTACCTCTCTGGCCCAGACGTCACCTCTCTGCTGTCCAGAATCCCAGAGTGTGTATCAGCCATATCCTCCTTCTCCTCTCGCTTCCTCAAACTCAATGTGCACAAATCTGAACTTATCATCTTTCCTCCATCTCACAGATCTTCCTTACTTGACCT
This sequence comes from Oophaga sylvatica, assembly GCA_033576555.1. Lineage (NCBI taxonomy): Eukaryota > Metazoa > Chordata > Amphibia > Anura > Dendrobatidae > Oophaga > Oophaga sylvatica. The sequence goes on from JARQOD010000001.1 coordinate 462,051,311, forward strand.
ATCACAATAAATGACATCACGCTTTACCCCGTACCGAAAGTCCGCTGCCTCGGAGTAACACTTGACTGGCCCTGTCCTTCAAACCGCACATCCAAGCTCTTTCCACCTCCTGTTGCCTCTATCTCAAAAATATTTCCAGAATCCGTCCTTTCCTCAACCCTCAATCTACTAAAATGATTGTGCATGCCCTCATCATCACCCGCCTCAACTACTGCAGCATCCTTTTCTGTGGCCTCCCTGCTAACACCGTCGCACCTCTCCAGTCCATCCTTAACTCTGCTGCCCGACCAATTCATCTCTCTCCTCGTTACTCCTCCACTTCTCCTCTCTGAAAATCTCTTCACTGGCTCCCATTCCCTCAGCGTATCCAGTTCAAATTAGTAATACTGACCTACAAAGCCATCCATAATCTGTCTCCTCGATATATCTCTGAACTAATCTCCCGATATCTTCCCTCACGTAAGCTCCGGTCCACCCAAGACCTCCTTCTCTCCTCCACTCTTATTCCTACTCACCTAATAGCCTCCAAGACTTCTCCTTCTCACGAATATCCCCATCCTCTGGAATTCTGTAGCCCAACACGTCCGACTATCAACCACATTCGGATCCTTCATGCAGAACCTGAAAACCCACCTCTTCAAGAAAGCTTACAGCCTGCAATGACCCCACTGCCTCCTCACTACCGGAGCTACAACCTCACCAACACTGGAGCTGCTGCAACCCCTAACCTACTGTCTCCTTCCCCACCATCCTGTAGAATGTAAGCCCGCAAGGGCAAGGTCCTCTCCCTTCTGCATCAGTCTGTCATTGTCAGCTTGCTTACTGTAAGTGATATCTGTAATTTGTATGTTAACCCTTCTCATGTACAGCACCATGAAATCAATGGTGCTATATACCGTAAATAAATAATAAATTGGCTATCATGTTATGCTTTTATACCTCTTAGATAAGAAGCCATTCGCAAATTTGTAATCGTCAAACAGTAATACCCCTTTGCAGATGGTTATCTAAAATTGCTGCAAATATCATCCTCTTTTGACGTTTTTTGTGTAAAGTGTCATGTTTTTGGCCTGCCATATCAATTAAAATAATTTCCAAATGGGTTTGAAAAAAGTTAATCAGGAAACTTACAATAATGAGTGATATGTGGAAGTCAAATTTAGAAGCGTTAAGAACATCTTGGCGATAATAAGTTTTTTTTTTTTTTTTTCTTCTAATAGAGTATAAGACTCGAGAAATGGAAGTCTCTGGGAAACCTGTATCCACTAAGACATCTGCTGCATGTGAGTAATAGGTCATGTGCAAATCTGCCATTCATATAATGAGCTTAATTTATATGGGATCCAAACTATTCCCATAAAGTTGATTTCAGGAAAATGAGGGTCAGTCATGTTGAATTTCAAAATGTCAAATTCTATAATCTTTTAGGATCAGAATGTAACAGTTACCTAAAAATGGAAGCTTCACCCACACCCCCACCTCTAATGTACATGCAGCTTTTCTGAGAAGTGCACCTTCTTCAGTGTTTGGGAGGCTATGATAAGTCTGAGGATGTTTCTTCAACTGCACCACAGAGAAACCAGATGAATGGCATTTCACATTGTGCTGAGATTTCCTGCTCTGAGGGATTTCAAATATTCAAATATCCTCTTCAGAGAGGAAGAGAACTTGAACTTCTTTAATGAGCCTTGCCACATGGCTAAGAAAAGAAGACAAGCAAGACGCAATTTGTAGACACGTGTTTCGGGTTGTTTGCTCCTCATCAGTACATAGAAGAAAATTTGATTTGGTGGGTGAGAGGCCTGTGACTAGGAATGTTTGTGGAGAGTGCCAAGCTGACATAGTGAAATATTTAGTTAGTTGAAGGAAAAAAAGACCTAAGTTCATTAAGTTTAACCATTTATACTTAGAAAGCTAGTTGGTCCAAAACAGGAAAAAAAGACTCTTTAAATCAGAGATGCAATTTATTATCAAGTGGAAATCATTCTTCCTCATGTCTGCTGCCATTTGGACAGATTCATTGATCATCATTTCACATTGAATGGGATGCCGAGCTGAAATGAGAAGTCTGTAGTTACTTTATGCCAAATTGTGACCTTATGTGATGTGCATACTGCCTCAATTCGCCTGTTTTCACCAGCTTCTGATATAGGGAAACTGTCACCAGAAAAAAACACTGTTAACCTACAGATATAGGGTTAATCTACAGTTTTAATAGCGTTACTAATCTGCTCAGCACCCACATGAAAGCGAATATGAAAATTACATGCATATGGTCATGTAACCACCCACCACACAGTCTATACAGGGGAATCGTGACAGTGTGCACATCACACATAGAATGACTGTAGACTTTATTTCAGCCCAAATAATTCCTTTAAACCAATCAGTCAGCAGGATTTCACCTCACAAACTATATATATATGCACATGTAGCTATTTCAAATACAAGTCCAGGTATACCGTTACATTACAAGTCCGTTCCTCTGTTACTGATAAATCGGCATTTAGATCTATAAACAAAAAGGTTAAAGTGCTTTCAGAGCATGGAAGTTTATCCAAAGCCTCTTCCACTCTGGCTGTATTTCCCACCAAGCCCTGCCACCAGAGGTGTACATAGAAATCATGGGGCCCCATAGCAGAAGTCCTAATGGGGTCCCTGCCACAAAATAAAATACAGTGGGCTCAGAAGAGCATATCTCACAACTTTGTAGCTCTTGCAAAGTAATATTGCCACTTATGCTTTCCCATGTACTAAGATACCCCTTTCATGGTCGCCATGAGGTATGATGAGAACAAAAGTGCCCCTCAAGCACAGTAAGATATCCTTGCAGTGAATTGCTTCACAGTACCCACAGTAGCACACTATGTTGACCCATACAGTAAGCCCCCCCACACACATACAAAGTATGATACCCTCACAGTGACCCAGATACAGTATGATGGCCCTACAGTACCCCACACACAGTATAATGGCCCTGACACAGCCATCTACAGAATATGATGGCCCCTACACATACAGTATCATAGCTCTCCATAAAGTATAACCCTTCACACAGTATAAAGAGCCCAACTCAACCTTCCAAACAGTATAATGGCCCCTGCATAGCCCTGCAAACTGTATAATTACCCCCACACAATGCTCCACACAGTATAATGGACCCCACACAACCCTTCACATAGTTTAATGGACCCCACACACTATATAATGACCTACACGTTACACTGGCCCCCACCTAACAGTATAATGGCCCCTCATATAGCCCTCTAAACAGTATAATTAGCCCCACAGAGCCCTCCAAACAGTATAATGGCCCCCACATAATCCTTCAAAAAGTATAATGGCCCCTACATAGCCATTCAAATAGTATAATAGCCCCTACATAGCCCTCCAAATAGTATAATGGTCCCCACATAGCCCTCCAAATAGTATAATGGTCCAAACATAGCCCTTACAACAGTATAATGACCCCCACATAGCCCTTCAAACAGTATAATGGCCCCCATAAAGCCCTCCACATAGTACAACATCCCTCACATAGCTCCTAGTTTGAGGCAAGTGTCAGGACTCAGACTACTGCATGTTTCCCAAAAAAGTGTGTACTAGATAAAAAAAATGAAAAGGATTTTCTTTCATTAAGTTTTGTCAATCATTTGCCCTTCATGGGACTTCTTCCTAAAACCCGTAGCGTGCTCTAATGCTCAAAGACCTTCAGAACCTGCTGAAAATAATGGTTCACCTCAGAGATGCACCCAGTGTGCCTGAGACATGACCAAAAACCACTCAGTTGATTGTTAAAGGCCATGCGGTTTTGCAGGTAAAATTGCTGCAAAATCATGTAACCTTTGAATCGGTTGTCCACTATTGAAAATTGAATCTTCTCTCCTGGACTGGTGCTGCTCCTCCATACCCATCAGTATCCAGCGGGGTTATTATGTGAGCACTGCAGCCAATCTCAGGCTGCTGATTGGCTGCAACGTTCACTTTTTTTAGAGGCAGAAGAAAAGTTTGTTTCTTCTACTTGGATGAAATGTGAATGTTGCAGCCAATCAGCAGTCGATGACCTGCTGCAGTGCTCATGTGACACCCCCGTTAGATGTTTATCTTAGCAGATTGATGGGAGATGCAGGGCTTGGTATGGAGAAGCAGCGCCAGTCTGGGAGAAGTGTATCAAAACTTTTTTTATTATTATTTTCCCCTCCCTGGGCCTATTATTAAGGGGTTGTTTAGTAGTTGACAACCCCTTTCACAATCACTTTGACAATCATGAAACTTTGTGGTAAGACTGAATGTTGGCACAGGTTTTTCCTGCTGTGGTCACTATATGTGAAGTTACCATTCAAAACACATGCCATAAAAGTCACCTCTGGGATCCTCATCAATAAGGAGAACGGATATTACTGGATTTTTTGCACTATAAGGCCAATTTTTAGCAATAAAAAATTTTTGCAAAAAAGTCTTTTAGTCCAGAGGCAGCTTCCTGATGGAGGAAAACACTGACACAGCATCCTTCCCAATCACTGAACGAGCTATGCAGCAGCACAGCTCTCTCTCCTCCAGCCTGACAGTAATCAGTCTGATCGTTGCAAGGTAGGAGAGAAAGCTACTAGGACCTACCTGCATTTAAGCTGCATAGATGCTGCAGGTCCTGAGTAGCTGAAGAACCTCTTGGGTCATGTGAACAGTCACATGCCTGGAAGTAAAAATGTGTTTAAGAGAACCTGTCACCAGGTTTGGCAGATACTAGTTACAGCCACCGCCTTTCAGGGCTTATCTACAGCAGTCTATCATGCTGTGGATAAGCCCCTGATCCGACCTGCAAGAGAATAAAAATAAGTTTTATTATACTCACCTGGGGGGCGGTCCGGTCCGATGGGTGTCGCAGGTCTGGGTCCGGTGCTTCCCATCTTCTTGCGATGCTGCCCTCCTGCTTGCTTCATGGCTCCCCAGCATTGCGCTCCTGCGCAGGAGTACTTATCTGCCCTGTTGAGGGCAGAGGAAAGTACTGCCGTGTGCAGTCGCTGGGAAGGGTCAGAGAGGCCCAGCACCTGCACACTGCAGTACTTTGCTCTGCCCTCAACAGGGCAGATAAGTACGCCTGCGCAGGAGCATGATGCCGGGGGCCTGTGAAGCAAGCAGGAGAGTGGCATCGCAAGAAGATGGGAGGCGGCGGACCAAGACCTTTAACACCCATCGGATCGCACCACCTCCCCAGGTGAGTATAATAAAACTTATTTTTCTTCTTCTCTTGCATTATAGAATGCTATAGATAAGCCCAGAAAGGCGGTGGCTGTAACTCGTATTGTGCTAACCTGGGGACAGGTTTCCTTTAATGTACACAGTTGGTTGTGTATTTGAGTGTATCTTGATGTAGCAAAACTGCGGTGAGTATGTAGCAGAGCTGTGTGTGTATGTAGCAGAGCTGTGTGTATAGGAGAGCTGTGTATTTGCATTTGTATATACAGTAGAATTGAGTGTGTACAGTGGCTTGCTAAAGTATTCACCTCCTTGGCTTTTTACCTATTTTGTTACATTACAACCTGTGTTGAAATATTTGTGTAATCCGATAGTCTAAATTCATGGGATCAAATAACTAAAAATTGGCATGCCAATACGTATGCAACCCTTTGTGATGAAGGCCCTAAAAATTTCTGGTGCAAGCAATTACCTTCATAAGTCACATGCTTAGATAGCATGCAGGTGGACTTCTTGTCACTAAGTGTCACATGTGTATCAGTATATACACTTTACCTTTCTGAAAGGCCACAGAGGCTGCAACACCATTAAGCAAGAGGCACCTGTTGTGAATGTGTTAGAAATGAATTCTGAGCAGAAGCTCCCTCTGGTGGTTACAAACAGTACTGAACCATTTAATGATGATTGGCAATCAAGAGTTACAGACTGGTCTTATATAAGGGAGGTTCCCTCCCATCATGGTTGCCGGTGATCAATTGTTCTTGTCTCAACTGTGGTTCCTGGTTCACTTGGAAGCTTGCTGAGTCTTTCCTCTTCTCCTGCTCTCAGATAAGATATTTTCTGTTTTTTTGTTTTTGTGCTTACCATTTGCATATTTCTCTGCATTTCTGTAAGGTTAGCCAGGTCTTCCCCCCCCCCCGGGGGGCTTGGGCTCCTCTCAGTTCTTCTGGAGCCACTGTTATTTGTTCATTTGCCTTTTCCAGTTTTTTCAGTGGCTGCGGCTTAGTTTTGTTACACCAGATAACTAATTTAGGTGGTAGAGGTCGTGTGATCTCTGGTGTTTTTTGCAATTAGTAGAGTTGGTATTTTTTAGGGTTTTTTGGATAGCAGTAAGTGTCTTTCCTATCCTTTTCTGTCAAGGAAGATTGGGCCCCAACGTTTGCTCATACTATTTTCTGTCTGTGTCTGTATTTCCTCTTGTCTAACCGCCATTACATGTTTGGGGGCTTCCTATGTTCTTTGGGGATCTGCTCCGGGGCAGATAGCTTTCCTCTTTCTATCTTTAGGTGTAGTTAACCTCTCAGACTGTGACGAGGCGTCTAGGACTAATATAGGAACGCTCCACGGCTGCCTTTAGTTGTGGTGGTTAGTCAGGGTACTGCAATCCAGTAGATTCCAACCTCTCTGGTGTATTGCCATTTTTGCCTACTCTCCTCAGCTACCAAATCATAACAGTATCACCGGCCCAAACTAAAAATTATATGGTACTCAACTGAAGGGAAAAATAGTAAAAGGAAAAAGAAAAAGGAAAGTTGTCAGAAATTTTTTTTTTTTCTCTCTGTTTGTTGCATTTTTTCCCTCTTTTTCTCTGGGTGCTGAGGAGGATTTTTTTTTCTCTCAATGGAGTTTGCACAGTTGTCTGGCCGTGTGGATCAGCTTGCCACTGAAGTTCGGAGTATTGCTACCTATCTTGCAGGGTTGCCGGTTGTGGAACCTAGGATCCCCATGCCAGATTTATTTTTGGGGGATCGAGCTAAATTTCTGAATTTCAAAAATAACTGTAAGTTGTTTTCTGCCTTAAAACCTAAGTCCTCAGGGAACGCAGCACAGCAGGTTCAAATTGTCATCTCTCTCCTGCGCGGCGATCCTCAGGATTTGGCTTTTTCCCTGACACCTGGGGACCCTGTTTTGAGTAATGTTGATGCATTTTTTCTGGCTCTGGGGTTATTGTACGATGAACCTAATGTCACTGATCAAGCTGAAAAAACCTTGTTGGCATTAAATCAGGGGCTTGAGGACGCTGAGTTGTACTGTCAGAAATTCCGAAAGTGGGCAGTCCTGACCAAATGGAATTATGATGCTTTGGCAGCCCTTTTTCGGAAAGGTCTGTCAGAGAAAGTAAAAGATGTTATGATGGGTTTCCCTGCTCCCTTTGGTCTCAATGATTCTATGTCATTAGTGATTCAAATTGACAGACGTTTGCGTGAGCGTAGAGGTATGCGTGGAATAGTGTTGCCTTGTGAACCAGCTTCCGAACCCATGCAGTGTGATAGAGTGGCTTCTGGGGCACAGCGTCATGAGTTTCGAAAGCGCAATGGGTTATGTTTCTACTGTGGTGACGCCTCTCATGCTATTTCAGTCTGCCCTAAGCGGGGAAGACGTTTTGCACGCTCAGTTGTCTTGGGTAGTGTTCAGACTAAATTTCTGTTGACTGTTACCCTGATTTGCTCCCTGTCCACATTTTCTGCTCAGGCTTTTGTTGATTCGGGAGCAGCTATTAACCTGATGGATTTTGATTTTGCTAAACGTTGTGGGTTTCCCTTGATACCCCTATGGAAGTCTATTCCCCTACTGGGGATTGATTCTACCCCTTTGGCTGAGAATAAACCCCAGTTCTCTACTCAGGTGATAATGAGGGTTGAACCTGATCATCAGGAGAGTTGCAAATTTTTGGTGCTGTATAATCTGCATGACATTATTGTACTAGGTTTCCCTTGGTTACAGTCTCAATCCTGTTTTGGATTGGAAATCTGTGTCTGTAACTAGTTGGGGCTGCCAATGTGTTAATGCCAACACTCCTGTTTTTTCTGCCTCTCCCCAGGCTCAGGATGTTCCTGACTTTTTGACTGATTTTTCTGATGTGTTTAGCGAAAGTAAATCTGCATCCTTGCCCCCCCATAGGAGCTATGACTGCGCTATTGAATTAGTGCCTGGTAGTAAATTCCCTAAAGGTCGCCTTTTTAACTTGTCTGTACCTGAACATGACGCTATGCGGTCTTATATCAAGGAGTCATTGGAGAAGGGTCATATCAGACCATCCTCTTCACCCTTGGGTGACGTTTTTTTCCTTGTGGCCAAAAAGGATGGTTCATTAAGGCCGTGTATTATCGTCTCTTGAACAATATCACTGTGAAATATCAATATCCGTTACCCTTGATTTCTGACCTGTTTTCCAGGGTGAAAAGTGCTACTTGGTTTACCAAGCTTGACCTCAGGGGGCGTATAACCTTATTCGCATTAAGCACGGGGATGAATGGAAGACGGCGTTTAATACCTCAGAGGGGCATTTTGAGTACCTAGTGATGCCCTTTGGGCTCACTAATGCTCCTTCCGTCTTCCAGTCCTTCATGAATGACATTTTCAGGGATTTTGTGGATAAATTTCTGATTGTTTATTTGGATGATATCTTGATTTTTTCTAATGACTGGGACTCTCATGTGAAACATGTTCGGACTGTGTTCCAGATTTTGAGAGAGAATGCTCTGTATGTGAAGGGATCAAAGTGTCTTTATGGCGTACAGAGGATCTCATTTCTGGGATTCATTTTGTCCCCATCTGTTATTGAAATGGACCCGGTTAAGGTTCAGGCCATCTGTGATTGGGTCCAACCTACTTCATTAAAGGCTCTTCAGAGATTCTTGGGTTTTGCCAATTTTTATTGTAAATTTATTGGTAATTTCTCTGTTATTGTTAAACCATTGACTGATTTGACCAAAAAGGGTTCTGATGTGGTGAATTGGCCTCCTGAGGCAGTCTCTGCATTTCAGGAACTTAAGCAGAGATTCACTTCTGCTCCTGTTCTACGGCAGCCTGATGTTTCTCTGCCATTTCAGGTGGAGGTTGATGCCTCTGAAATTGGGGCAGGTGCCGTTTTGTCCCAAAGAGATCCAGAGACCTCTAAAAGTAACCCTAGTGCCTTTTTCTCTCGAAAATTTTCTCCAACTGAACGTAATTATGACGTGGGTAATCGGGAGTTATTGGCCATGAAGTGGGCTTTTGAAGAGTGGAGACATTGGCTGGAGGGAGCCAAACATCAGGTGGTGATCCTCACGGACCATAAGAATCTGGTTTATCTGGAATCAGCCAAGCGACTTAATCCTAGACAGGCCAGGTGGGCCTTGTTTTTCACACGTTTTAATTTTGTGGTTTCCTTTCTTCCTGGCACTAAGAATGTTAAGGCGGATGCCCTCTCGAGGAGTTTCCTTGCGGACTCTCCTGAGTTATCTGATCCTGCTGTTATTTTGAAAGAGGGTGTAGTTCTTTCCGCCATCTCGCCCAATTTGAGACTGGCTCTGGAAGGGTGTCAGGAGGATAAACCCGAGCGCTGCCCTATTGGGAAATTGTTTGTCCCAGACCGGTGGAAAAAGAGTGTGATGTCTGAGATTCATTGTTCCGCGTTGGCCGGTCATCCCGGAATTTTTGGTACCAAAGACTTGGTTAGTTGGTCCTTTTGGTGGCCTACTTTGTCTCGTGACGTCAGGGAATTTGTGCAGTCCTGCGGGACTTGCTCTCGCTCCAAGCCTTGCTCTCGCTCTAGTGGTTTGTTGATGCCATTGCCTGTGCCCAAGAGACCATGGACCCATATCTCTATGGATTTCATTTCCGACCTCCCTGTTTCTCAGAGAATGACCGTTATCTGGGTGATTTGTGATAGGTTTTCCAAAATGATACATCTTGTGCCATTACCTAAGTTGCCTTCCTCCTCCGAATTGGTGCCTTTGTTCCTTCAGCACGTGGTTCGGTTACACGGCATTCCTGAGAACATTGTGTCTGACAGAGGAGTCCAGTTTGTTTCCAGATTTTGGAGGACTTTTTGTTCTAAACTTGGTGTTCAATTGTCTTTCTCCTCTGCTTTTCATCCTCAGACCAATTGACAAACTGAGAGAACAAACCAGACATTGGAGACTTATCTGAGATGCTTTGTGTCTGCTGATCAAGATGACTGGGTCTCTTTTTTGCCTTTGGCTGAGTTTGCTCTTAATAATAGGGCTAGCTCTGCCACTTTGATGTCTCCATTTTTCTGCAATTTTGGGTTTCACCCTCGATTTTCTTTGGGACAGACGGAGGCTTCTGTCTGTCCAGGTGTTGACTCTGTTGTGGAGCGTATGCAGCAGATTTGGGACCAAGTAGTGGAGAGGTTGTCCCTCTCTCAGGAGAGGGCCCAGCGGTTTGCCAACCGGCATAGGACTGATGGTCCTCGGTTTGAAGTGGGGGACTTGGTCTGGTTGTCCTCAAGAAATATCCCTATGAGAGTTGCATCTCCTAAGTTTAAGCCTAGGTTCATTGGACCTTATAAGATCATGGAGATTCTTAATCCTGTTTCCTTTCGTTTACTTCTTCCAGGGACATTTAAGATCCATAACGTGTTCCACAAGTCCTTATTGAAGAGGTTTGTCGAGCCAGTGATTCCTATGGCTGCGCCTCCTGACCCTGTTTTGGTTGAGGGCAATCTGGAGTATGTGGTTGAGAAAATATTGGATTCTCGTTTTTCTAGACGAAAACTCCAGTATTTGGTTAAGTGGAGGTTAGTCAGGGTACTGCAATCCAGTAGATTCCAACCTCTCTGGTGTATTGCCGTTTTTGCCTACTCTCCTCAGCTACCAAATCATAACAGGCACCACTAACTAAAGACCATGAAGACGACAGAGACCTCCAAACAATTCAGCCACAATGTTGTGGAGAAGTACAAGTCAGGGTTGGGTTATAAAATAATAAATAAATAAAAAATCCCAATCTCTGATGATCCCCAGAAGCACCATAAAATCCATGATCATCAAATGGAAAGAACATGGTACCACAACAAACCTGTCAAGAGAGGGTCGCTCACCAAAACTCTCAGCCCGGGCAAGGAGGGCATTAATCAGAGAGGCAGCACGGAGTCTAAAGGTTTACCCTGAATGAGCTGCAGAGTTCTCAAGCAGAGACTGTTGTAACTATCCATACGACCACAATAAGCCATACACTTCATAGAGGAAGCCTTTATGGAAGAGTGGGTAGAAAATAGCCTTTACCTACACACAAAAATTGTAGGGCTTATTTTGAGTTTGCCAAAAGACATGTGGAAGACACCCCAAATGTATGAAGGAAGGAGCGGTGATCAGATGAGACCAAAGTTGAACTTTTTGTTCACCAAGGTAAACACTATGTCTGGCGCCAAGCCAACACAGCTCCTCACCTCAAGAACACCACCCCCCCAGTGAAACATGGTGGTGGTTGCATTATGCTTTAGGGATGTTTTTCAGCAGCAGGGACTGGAAAAAACGTCCAAGTCGAGGGGAAGATGGATGGTGCGACATTCAGGGATATTCTTGAGCAAAACCTGTTTCAGGCTGTCAGTGATTTGAGACTGGGACGGAGGTTCACCTTCCAACAAGACAATGACCCAAAGCATATTGCTAAAGCAAAATCCAAGTGGTTTAAGGGGAAATGTGTAAATGTTTTGGAGTGGCCTAGTTAAAGCCCAGACCTTAAGCCAATTGAGAATGTGTGGTCAGACTTGAAGATTGCTGCAGTGTTCACCAGAGGAAACCATCTAACTTGAAGGAACTGGAGCAGTTTTGCCTTGAGGAATGGGGAAAAATCCCAGTGGCGAGATGTGGAAAGCTCATAGAGACTTATCCAAAGCAACTTGCAGTTGCTGCAATTGCCACAAAAGGAGGCTCTACAAAGTACTGAGTTTAGGTAAGTGAATAGTTATGCACTCTGAAGTTTTCAGTTATCTTGTCCTATTTTTTGTTTGCTTCACAATAAAAAAGAAAACCAAGTGTTCACAGTTGTAGGCATGTTCTTTAAGTGAACTGATGCAATCCTCCAAAAAAATGAAATTCCAGGTTGTGAGGTAGAAAAACCAAAAAATGCCAAGGGGTGAATACTTTTGCAAGCCACTGTATGTGCTGTGCTTGCAACAGTGTTGCACTGCAGAGATTGTACAAAATGTATGTGATGTAAAGCTTTGTGTGTACAATGCACACGCTGAAGAGAATTCCTAGATCGATTACCTCCTACTTTACCCTAGAGTATTAGAATTGGTGATATTGACTTCTCCACTTCTTTACACCTCCAGGGAAGTCTTAATTAATAGCAGATGTTTTCCTATTTTCTGCTGCCTAAATCTGGGGTGTGTTCTTATGTTCATGTTATAGTCCAAACGCATGGTAATTTTATCAATGGGCTCTGGTACTTTAGTAACATGAAAACCATAATGATTTTCTGGGGTCAGAATAGTTCTCTTGCTTATTATATGCCTTTGACTTTTTTTTTAATTAAACATAATGTAATTTTAATTATTAGCTTACAATATGCAGATTATGTAGAAGGACATACAATTTTAAGTACTGTCTTTTGTGGTTTCTGCAGCGCGACGCCAAAAGAAGACACCAGAAAAGTCAACTGGCAATAAAGGTACAATGCAATAGTGAAAGCAGTAAATACTGGTGTCACTCTGCTCCATTCTACCTCTTCTACTGCTCCATGCCGCCAAGATAAAATAAAATAAAAAAACTAAAATGTTATTAGGGAGGACTAGAGTCTACAGTTGTGCTAAAAAGTTTTCATTCCCTGGCAGAATTTTTGCTTTCTTGGCCTTTTTTCAGAGAATATGAATGATAACACCAAAACTTTTTGTCCTCTCATGGTTAGTGGTTGAGTGAAGCCATTTATTGTCAAACTACTGTGTTTTCTCTTTTTTAAAACATAATGACAGCCCAAAACATCCAAATGCCCCTGATCAAAAGTTTACATACCCTGGTGATTTTGGCCTGATAACATGCACAGAAATTGACACAAATGGGTTTGAATGGCTACTAAAGGTAACCTGTGTCCTGTGACAAATGCCAGTTAAATTGTTCGGGATGCAAGGAAAACCCACAAATAACATCAGCTGAAACACAGGACTCTCTGAAAATTAGCGGTGTCGCTGTATCAAGATGCACAATAAGGAGGCACTTGAAGAAAAATGGACTGCATGGTCAAGTCGCCAGAACAAAACCATTACTGTGCAAATGCCACAAAGTATCTCTCCTAAAATACGCAAAACAGCACAGAGACAAGCCTCAAAACTTCTGGAGCAAGGAAATTTGGAGTGATGAGACCAAAATTTAACTTTTTGACGACAAATGTTACATTTGGAGAGACGTCAACAAGGCCTATGATGAAAGCAACACCATTCCTACTGTAAAGCACAGAGGTGGATCGCTGATGTTTTGGAGATGTGTGAGCTACAAAGGCAAATGACAATGATCCAAAACACAAGGCCAAGTCGACCTGTCATTGGCTACAGCAGAACAAAATGAAGGTTCTGGAGTGGCCATCTCAGTCTCCTGACCTCAATATCATTGAGCCACTCTGGGGAGATCTCAAGTGCGCAGTTCATGCTGGACAACCCAGGAATTTACAGGAACTGGAGGCTTTTTGCAAAGAAGAGTGGGCAGCTTTACCATCTGACAAAATAAAGAACCTCATCCACAACTACCACAAAAGACTTCAAGCTGTCATTGATGTTAGAGGGGGCAATACACGGTATTAAGAAATGGGGTATGTGAACTTTTAATCAGGGTCATTTGGCTTTCTTCTGGCGACTCGACCATGCAGTCCATTTTTCTTCAAGTGCCTCTTTATTGTGCATCTTGAAACAGCCACACCGCTAGTTTTCAGAGTCCAGTATTTCAGCTGATGTTATATGTGGGTTTTTCTTTGCATCTCGAACAATTTTCCTGCCATTTGTTACAGGTCACAGGTGAGGATGTTACCTTTAGTAGCCATTCAAAACACAGTAGTTTGACAATAAATGGCTTCACTCAACCACTAACCATGAGTGGAGAAAAAGTTTTGGTATTATCATTCATATTCTCTGGAAAAAGGCCAAGAAAGCAAAAATTCTGCATTCTGTATGTAAACTTTAGAGCACAACTATATATTGCTGTTCGCAGATTATGCTGAGTCTCTAAACATATGGGTATGTTACTGTAAGCAGGTTGCGGGATGCAGTGACGCAAGAGAGGCAGAGCAAGGGTTAACAGTTTTAATTTAACAGGGGATACTCAATGTAGGGAGATGAACAGTTAAATGAGGGGTAAACAGTTCAAGGGCAGGCAATAGGTAGAATTAATGGGCAATAAATGAGATAACGGGAGTTCCTTAAATCACTTACCGTGTCAAAGGCTTCCCAGTCTTCTGCTGAAGCTTGGAGGGTGGTGGCACCGACAACGGCCGGCGCGGTGCTGTTCCAGAGGGGTCCTGCAAACAATGGTCAGTCTTCCGACAGCAGTGGTTGGTCTCCGGTACCTTCCGCTGGGCCCTTAGTCCATAAGTTGGCACTGTCGGGATGAGCAGGGCCGTGACACTTGCAGGGTCCAAGGTGTTCAGCAGCAGTGGGCCAGGTAGGCTGCAGAAGTTCATCTGCTACCCGGCTCTCTCTAGATGGCCTGTGCGCTGTACTCTCAGCCACGGAGCACACAGTACCTCTCAGTCGTTCAGAGGCAGGGCACCCGACACCTCGATCTCTAACAGTCATTTGAGTGGTGGCGGGAACCGGCGGGCGCAGACCGACGCAGCGCAGGTGCTCAGGGGACGGAGCATACTCTTCAGTCTGCTGCACGCTGCCTGTCCGAGCCTAAACTGACTCCTGCCGCTCGCGCTTTCGCTTGGGTACGCCCCTGCTTCTGGGTCAGGGGTCCTGTTTGGGCCCTTCCCCCAGACAACATGGGACGCAGCCTCAGCAGTTCCAGACCCAGCGTAGTACAAGTTCCCGCGGTCTGGTGCTTCTCCTTACATTACAACACAATGTTAAACTTTTTTTTTTATCTTTTATGTCTGAAAAAATAGTGACTATTCTGAACAAAAAAGTTCATATGAGCTCATGAAAAAAATACACAATAGCAAATGTAAAAACAGCGGGGGACATTGATTTAGTTGGGCATTGGTTACCTAACATATTGGCAATGCCGTGAATTGGTAGGCATTGTTTATTTACACACATTGGTCAGGCATTGTTTACGTTCACATATTGGTAGGGCATTGAGTTGGTTAGGCATTGTTTACTTTAACGAATATCACTAATTTAATTAAACTGTACTAATACTAACAGCTATGGTCATGTGAGGACACCAAGACATGTTGGTTTAAACTTGGGAAGATCACAAAAATAAATACTCTAAGTTTCACATCCTGCTTTACCTGCAATTCTTTTCACCAAAAACGCTGCAAAAACTCATGGCAGTTGTTGTGAATAGGCTGGAAATGAGTTCTGAGCAGAAGCTCCCTCTGGTGGTTACAAACGGTACTGGACTGTCCAGTGAAGATTGTGAGGATTGGGAATCAGGTGTTACTGACTGGTCTTATATAAGGGAGTCGCCTTCCCATCAGGGTTGCCGGTGATCAATTGTTCTGGTCTCAATCCTTGATTCCTGTTTCCTTGGTAGCCTGCTGTGTCGTGTCTGAATCTCCTGCTAACAGATAAGACATTTTCTTCTTTTTGTTTTTGTGCTTGATTTTTGCATTTTGTCCTGCACTTCTGTGGGGGCCTTCAGGGTCCCCTCAGGGGGCTTTTGCCCTCTCAGTTCAGTTCAGCCACTGATGTTTGTACATTTGCTTTTTCCAGTTTTTTCAGTGGCTGCTGTTTTGTTTTTGGTTACACCAGAGAACTAATTTAGGTGGTAGAGGTCGTGTGATCTCAGGTGTTTTTGAAATTAGTAGAGTTGGTGCTTTTCAGGGTTTTTTTGGGATTGCAGTAAGTGCCCTTCCTATCCTTTTCTATTTAGTAAGTTTGGGCCCCAACGTTTGCTCATACTATTTTCTGTCTGTGTCAGTATTTCTTCTTGTCTAACCGCCATTACATGTTTGGGGGCTTTCTATGTTCTTTGGGGATCTGCTCTGGGGCAGATAGCTTTCCTCTTTCTATCTTTAGGTGTAGTTAGTTTCTCAGGCTGTGACGAGGCGTCTAGGACCAACGTAGGAACGCTCCACGGCTGCCTCTAGTTGTGGTGGTTAGTCAGGGTACTGCAATCTCATAGTTTCCAACTGCTCTGGTGTATTTCCTTTTTGCCTGCTCTCCTCAGCTACCAAATCATAACAGGCAGTGTTTTTGCTGCTTTTTAGCACATACTCATTGCTTTTTATGGGTGAAAAAATGCTGCAAAAACATTAAAAGAATTGACATACCAGCAGTCTTTAAAGCAATAAAATAAACTGGTCTTGTCTATTCATTTATGCCCTTTAACAACTATTTCTGATGTAATGGATAGAATAAAAATCATAACAGTCATTTTTCAGATCCAAATTTACTATTACCAGGTTCTCAGTACAGCTGTCTTCCTGCCCTGGACATAGAACCCCAAACACCCCTTTTGACAGTTTATATAGGGAGGGACATCATCATCAGTTAATACTTGCTGTGTTTGCACATCAGGAAGAATAGATGGCAGAGTCTGATTGTTGGGTTTTAAATAGGGATAACATAACTCATTTTTATCCTGTAGGCAGCGCATAATATTGTAAGACCCCCAATTATGCTGGATTTTAGTTTTTGCACGCAGCTTTCTATTTTAACTGCATGTAAGGCAGAGATGCGCACATATGAATGTTTTGCAGACTAGATTTTAAAGGAATCTGTCAGAAACGTTTACCCCTTTCACCGCCACCCCAAACCATTAATATGATTGGCTTATCCTTTAAAGGGCAGCACAGTTTATGACAAGAAAGCTCTGCTCCATCAGTGAGAAATCACTTTTTTGAAGTTGTGTCTGGAAGTGCAATGGGGAGTGATGATGCACTTACAGCTTCTCAGCCACATGCTGTACTCCTAAATTAGCAGCATCCTCTCCTGGCTGATTCACAAGTCATTTGGTTTGGTACATGGCCACTAACCCATCAATCAGCCAAGGGAGGGTGCTGATAGGCAGAGATTACAGTGTGAGGCTGAGAAGCTGTAAGTGCATAATCACACCCCAATGCATTTCCAGACACAACTTCAAAACATGATTTCTCTCTGCTGGAGCAGTGCTTTGAGTAATAAGGGACCAACTGGATTATCTTTTTTTTCATATACTAGTCAACGGGCTCATATTTATGGTTTAGGATTTTTGGGGAAAAGTTTTTGACAGGTTTCTATTAATACGTAATGAATCACTGTGAATATTTTTTCTTGGCCTTTTTGCTTATAGACTGCAAAGCAGAAATTGCCTTCCTCTTAGATGGCAGCAGCAATATTGGACAGCGTCGCTTCAACCTACAGAAGAACTTTATAGCTAAAGTAGCCGTTATGCTGGGGATTGGAACAGAAGGACCTCATATGGGAGTGGTACAGGCCAGGTAATATGGCATTAATATCATTATATATATTATATCAACTATATATTGGGCGTAGCCTTCACTGAAACCATTTGTTCAATACATACAGCAGGTGAAATAAGAATTGAACATGTCACGAATTTTCTAAGTAAATCTATTTCTAAAGGTGCTATTGACATGAAATTCTCACCAAATGTCAGTAACAGCCCATCCAATCCACACAGGCAAAGAAATCACCATAAATGTCCATAAATTAGGTGTAATAATGGCACCGGGAAAAAGTATTACACATGATGAAAGAGAGATACAAAAAGCCATGAAAAGTCATGAAGCCAGATGAAATCTATCAGTACACTGTGTTCCAAATTATTATGCAAATAATATTTTCTCAGATTTTCCCAAATTACCTATATGAATTGCAGTCATTGAAATTTTCCAGTCAAATAACTATTAGAGTACAATTGAAAGGTTTTTGTACAAATTGCCTTTGATAACAGTATATTTTTTAAAAAATAAAACACTCAAACTGCAAATTCCAAATTATTATGCACAGCAGAGTTTTCTACCTTTTCATTTTAATAAAGAACAAAAAAATGGTCATTTTTGAAATTATAAGCATTAGCAGGTTATTACAAACTGAAATCAAACAGTTTTCAACTCAAAACTTTATTCTAGGTGATGTTACATTTGCACATAGGACCCCTTGTTCGAAAGGAGCTTCTGAACTCTCTCGTCCATTGAATTTGTCAGGTTTTGGATGGTTTCTGCTTCAATTGTTTTGCATGAGGACAGAATACCCTCCCAGAGCTGTTGCTTAGATGTGAACTGCCTCCTGCCATCATAGACACTCCTTTTGATGATGCTCCAGAGGTTCTCAATGGGGTTGAGGTCAGGGGAGCATGGGGGCCACACCATAAGTTTGTCCCCTTTTATGCCCATAGCAGCCAGAGATGCAGATGTGTTATGTGCAGCATGAGACGGTGCATTATCATGCATGAAAATGATCTTGCTGCGGAATGCACGGTTCTTCTTCTTGAACCATGGCAGGAAGTGCTGTTTGAGAAACTCAACATACACTATGGAGTTCATCTTTACCCCTTCAGGGATCCTAAAAGGGGCCGACAATCTCTCTCCCCATGATTCCAGCCCAAAACATTACTCCACCTCCTCCTTGTTGGCGCCGTAGCCGTGTTTGCATGGGGTGTCCATCAACCAGCCATCCTCCACTCCATCCATCTGGACCATCGAGCGTTGCACGGCACTCATCGGTGAACAAAACAGTTTTGAAGTCGGTCTTCATGTGTTGTTTGGCCCACTGGAGTCGTGCTTGTGTGCAGTGGATAGAGGAGGTCGACAGGATGGCTTGCGCACAGCTGCAAACCTCTGAAGGACCCTGCATCTTGCTGTTTGGGGGACGTTGGAGGCACCAGCAGCTTCAAAAACTTGTCTGCTGCTATGACAAGGCTTTTTTGCCGCTGCCCTTTTAACCTGATGTAATTGCCTGTAGGAAAGAGTCCTCAATTTTCCCTTATCAGCACGCACACGTGTGTACTGTGAATCAGCTACATACTTCTTGATTGTGCGATGATCACGATGAAGTGTCTTGGCAATGTTGATTGTAGTCATGCCTTGACCTAAACACTCCACAATTTGTTGCTTCTCAGCAGCCGACACATCCTTTTTCTTCCCCATTTTGGCAGAAATGTAGGCTGCTTAATAATGTGGGACAGCCTTCTTAAGTAGTCTTGCCTTTCATTGGACACACCTGCCAAACTAATTAGCACAGGTGTCTGCAATTGCTTACAGTGATATAAAGAGCCCTGACACAAATCACCATCAATGAGTTTAACTGACAAACAAAAAAATTCTTACCTTATCACTCCTAAACAATTTTTGCATAATAATTTGGAACACAGTGTAATTAGAAAGTAATCCTAATAAAAAGGTGTAACTACCAAGGTGCCAAACAAGAAACATCTCACCCTATAGCTGGTCTCCATAGGGGTTCCAACATGGCAGCCATGGGGGGGGCCTTCAGTAGGACCCCAACTGCTAAGGCAACTTATTGGATCAGATTCTAAGGAAGGAGGGGAAGGGGAGTCCATCTCCCATTCTGCACCTATAATACAGACAGATGCCAGCTCTGTAACGCAGCCAGCATCTGCCGGTTATGGTGCAGGCTCAGCTCTTAGACCCGCTTCATTCACCCCATATAGGACGGACCACTATATCATATGTTGAGCAGGGGTTAATATGGAGTTGATCCCCATTTTGAAGCTTAAACAGTGTACACTTTTAAGGCAAGTCTTTCTACAAGATTTTAGTGGTGTCTGTGGGAATTTTTGCCCATTTATCCTGAGGAGCATTTGTGATGTCAGACACTGGTGTTGGAGTTGTGAACTGACGTTAAAGGGGTTGTCCACTCTTAAAGGGACTGTTCAAACAAAGCACAGATACTCAGTGCAATCATTTATACACACCTTTCCACCTGTTCGATTTCCATCTATCTCTGCCCTTCGCTGGCTCTATGAAGCCAGAGCTGTCAATCAAAGAAGGGGAGTGGAGGACAGAGGGAAAACAAGCAAGTGTGAAGGTGGGGCTTAGTTTGAACAGTCATTCTGTGCTGACAGTCCCTTTAAGCCACAATTCTGCAAGACCAGATACCCCCTTTAATACCAGTGTAGGTTTGGACTCTGCAGTTATGGAGTCAGAGTGTGGGTGACATTTATGCACTTTGCTTCCTTAGGAGTGAAGAAATTAAACAAACTGATTTGTTGCAACAATCACTTCCCATCCATGTCAACGGGACTAAATGAAAAACCTGAAATCAATGATTAAAAAGTGCATCCCAATATTTTTACCCACAAAAGTGTAATTCTGCGTTTTCATTATTCTACCTAGTGAGCAGCCAAAGACAGAGTTCTATCTGAAAAATTTCACCTCTGCAAAAGATGTGGTGTTTGCAGTAAAGGAAATCAGCTTCAGAGGAGGAAACTCCAACATAGGTAATAACACATGAGATGGGAGAAGACATAAAGCGGGAAAACACTATCCCAGCATGTTCGCTCATCACTAGTAAAGAAGGGTTTAGCTGATCCACTTTATCATAAAATGTATACATTTGGAACATTTTGGAAAAAATAAATCAGCATGGTCTCCTCGTGGTATAAAAATAAGTCTGAGGCTGTGGTTCCACGGTCCGGAACCACAGCGCTTTGGACGGAGCGGAAATTCCGCTCCGTCTAAGCCCCGCCCCCTTTATGACGCGCGATCTTTCCGGAGGTGTTCAGGACACCTCCGGAACACCTCCGGAAAGAGCGCAGGGCTACATAGCCCTGTGTTAATTCTGTTGCGGCGACGCACCGTCGCCGCAATACGCGAGGACATGCTGCGGTCTAAAAAGACGCGCCGCATGTCCGTTTACGCAGGTTTGCCACCTGCGTATTGTTACGCATAGTGGAGACGGGATTTCTTGAAATCCCCTCCACTATGCTGTAACATCTGGACGCTGCGTGTTTGGCGCTGCGCCAGCGCACAGCGCCAAACACGCAGCATATCCTGACCGTGGAAACTCACCCTGAAAGCTTTGTCCATCTTCACAACCATTTTTCTATTATTTTAGTGCAATAAAAATAAAAATGTAGTCTTGATGAAATCTCCTATCATTAATGTCTATAGCTGCTATACAGACAAATGTGCCACAGACATGTCCCGTGTAGTCAGATCCTGCATTGGTTGTTATGGGCAAGTGTACTATTTTTCCATGACACCATTTTTAATAGAATCAATTACATTCCCCCCATGAGTATAATGATACCTATGCTGTTTTCTTTAAAGAGAATCTTTCACTAGCTTTTGGCTATGTAATCTGAGAGCAGCATGCTGTATGGTAAAAGACCATTATTCTAATGATGTGCCATTTACTGGGTTACTTGCTGCAATTTTGATAAACTACTATTAGTAAACCTGCTTTCATTTAGTTGTACATATGCATGAGCTCAGTATAACCCCACCCCAACACTGATTATCAGCTTTCTGCCTATGCACAGAATACACAATAAGCTGCCAATCAGTGATGTTATACAGAACTCAGCATTCAGAGAACTGCAAGATCTGCACCAGAGAAAACAATGATTTTATCAAAAAAGCCCAGTAATTGACACATCAATGGAATCAAGGTCTCTACTCTTATATTATACTGCTCTAAGGAGGGGTAGCAAAAACCTGGTGACATTTTCCCTTTAATTATCTGCAGGTTGGCATAATTTCTAAAAATTATTTTGTGTGATTTGCTAAAAAATATTTTCTGATGAATTTTAATCTCCATCTTCTTTAAAAAAAAAGGAAAAGCAGTGAAACACACTGCCCAAAGCTTCTTCACCAATGCAAATGGAGTACGGAAAGGAATCCCAAAAGTCATGGTGGTGTTTATAGACGGTTGGCCATCTGACAACATTGAAGAGGCGGGCATGATAGCACGTGAATATGGCATTAATGTCTTTATTGTGTCTGTGGCTCCCCCAGCTCCAGAAGAGCTTGGAATGGTGCAGGACGTGGCATTTATAGATAAGGTAATCAGGAACAGATACATAAAGAGGTTTATTTGCAATAAACTTTTTTTTTGTCTATAGCAGGTGCTGGATCAGGGAATTGGGAGTATCGCTGATTTTATTATTTTAGCTTGCACAAGTCAATGGGCTGAAGAAACTTGTAAATGGAAAACCCCTTTAAAGACGTAGAAACTAGCGATACGAGAAAAATACTTTATTAAAGGGGTTATATAGGATTAGAAAACTAGATCCTTTTTTCCCCCAAAAACAGCGCCATGTGTGACTGGAGGATGTGTCTAGTATTGTGGACCTGCCCCAATCACAAAAATAGGGATCAGCAAGTAGGGCCGGAAATAGCCAATATACAGACATGGTGCTCATAATCAGTGTGAAGAAATAATCCTTGTGTAATATATTTGTTGGATAACTGTTTTGTGCAAATGACTGGGAACAGCACCTTAAGAAGATAGGGACCACCTAAATGAAACAGGGAATATACATCTTCATATTCCAGCATTATTGTTATTATTAGGATTGTGGCTATGGGAAATCAGCCCTCTCCAAATAATAGAAAAAAAGAACTTTAGGTTTTGCAAGTGAGTGTGACCCTCAGTCAGTTTTACATTTGATTATACATAATAAATAGAGAAACATTCTCGGTGCCTCTCTAATAAATTATCACGCTATTGTTTGTGCACTCTGATCTACATTTTGCATCTTCCTAAAATAACAACCACATCTCATCTCATACTATGCAGAAGTCTGAAAAATGCTCACTACATAAAATACAGCACCATAATCATGTTCACTACATAAATACAGCACCATAATCATGTTCTCTACATAAATACAGCACCATAATCATGTTCACTACATAAATACAGCACCATAATCATGTTCTCTACATAAATACAGCACCATAATCATGTTCACTACATAAATACAGCACCATAATCATGTTCAATACATAAATACAACACCATAATCAATCTCACTACATAAATACAGCACCATAATCAATCTCACTACATAAATACAGCACCATAAATCATGTTCACTACATAAATACAGCACCATAATCATGTTCACTACATAAATACAGCACCATAATCATGTTCATTACATAAATACAGCACCATAATCATGTTCAATACATAAATACAGCACCATAATCAATCTCACTACATAAATATAGCACCATAATCATGTTCACTACATAAATACAGCACCATAATCATGTTCAATACATAAATACAGCACCATAAATCAATCTCACTACATAAATACAGCACCATAATCAATCTCACTACATAAATATAGCACCATAATCATGTTCACTACATAAATACAGCACCATAATCATGTTCACTACATAAATACAGCACCATAATCATGTTCAATACATAAATACAGCACCATAAATCAATCTCACTACATAAATGCAGCACCATAATCATGTTCACTACATAAATGCAGCACCATAATCATGTTCACTACAAAAATGTTCCACCAGAACCAAGCCCACTACATAAATACAGTACCACAATCAAGCTTTTTACATAAATACAGCACTACAACCAGCTCATCACATAAATACAGCATCACAAACTGTACATAGAACAATTGCAAAGTCTGGTTAGCCCTTTGCCATATTATGTTTGAGCCATGTGAACTTACAGCTCCCCGTATAACCTTAATAATGGAAAGAGCATGCTGAGAGTTGTAGTGTCAAAAACAAGAATGCGGTCATCAATCAGCACTATGCACACCATACTTTTAGGTAACACAGCATTTCAGAAAAGGCACGAATGCTGTCATCAATCAGCACTATGCACACCATACTTTTAGGTAACACAGCATTTCAGAAAAGGCACATCATACCAACAGAAAAATATGGCGGTGGTAGTGTGATGGTATAGGGGCTGTTTTGCTGTTTCAGGACCTCGAAGACTTGCTGTAGTAAATGGATTTTTTTCTCCCTTAATAATGAAGACCTTCATTTAAAAACTGCATTTTTTGTTTGCTTGCATTAAATACTTCAGATCACCAAACAAATTTAAATATTAGACAAAGTGTGACAAACATGCAAAAGAATAGGAAATCAGGAAGGGGTCAAACACTTTTTCACACAACTGTATATGTTCTGCATGTCAATGTCATAAATAGTATATCCTGAATAAAAAAAAATATGCCTCTTATTGTACCCATGAATAAAAAAAAAAAAATATATATATATATATATATATATATATATATATACTCTTTATAATGTGCCTCTGTGAAGCATATTATTATTTGAAAGCATAATGTTGGGTATCTTTTTTTCAATATGCCCCCTGAATGCCTCACAAGGTTTCCCCTGAATAAAAAAAATTCCTACAATATGCCTACCTATATAAAAATAAAATCACTACAGTACGCCCCCTACATAAAAAAAAACCAGGTACATCCACAGAAGGGCTGTATTTGCATGTGTTTTTCACAGTTCTGCAACTGTTATTTAAAAATCTGGGATCATGTTTTGCCATTAAATCCCGTTGTCTTATTTTTTGCAGGCCGTCTGCAAGAACAATAGTTTTTTCTCCTTCCACATGCAAAACTGGTTTGGCACTGCAAAGTTTGCAAAGCCTCTGGCCCAGAAGTTGTGCACACATGAGCAGCTTTTCTGCAGCAAGACCTGTTACAACTCTGTCAATATTGCTTTCCTGATTGATGGCTCTAGTAGCGTCGGTGACCAAAACTTCCGTCTCATGTTGGAATTCATGAGTAACATCGTGCGTTCATTTGAAGTCTCTGATGTGGGGGCAAAAGTGGCTGCAATTCAGTTCACCTACGATCAACGCTTAGAGTTCAATATGAACGATTACCCCAACAAGGATGACGTCTTAAGAGCCATTTACAATATCCGGTACATGAGCGGAGGCACTGCTACTGGGGACGCCATCAATTTTGCTGTGCGCAACGTATTCCAGCCGACCAAGGATGGACACAACAAAAACTTCTTGGTTATTATAACAGATGGGCAGTCGTACGATGACGTCAGGGGTCCAGCCATCACAGCACAAAGATCAGGTAACTGGTTTCCACTGTGGTAATACAAAGTGCTTTCTATAGGCACAGTCCAAAAAAGATGTAAGGGTATGTTCACACTCAATCTTTTCCGGCAGTCAAAAACGTCCCAAGCATTGCTTCGGCAATAGCTCCTTTTCTCCTGAGTTTTGATAACCAGAAGCATTTTTTTAGTTTTTTTTTTTTTGCTCCATTCACTAGTGTTTTCTTATGTTTATTGAGCTTCTTCCAAGAGGAGAACGTCGGAATAGTGTACATGTTACTTCTTTTAAACTCTTGGCAACTTTAGAAAGTCGGAAGAATTTAGATGAACCTCAAAAGCCAGAACACATGAACAGCAAGTCATTTTTACATACCAAATATTCATGTTAAAGTGGACAGAGCATGTAATAATGGCTGCTGAACGGAATGAAAAGGTTTTTTTTTAATTTTTTTTTTATTTTGCTCTCCACTGTGGAGATATTAGCAATCAAATATTTGGCACCTAATGAGTTAACTTTAGTTAAGTCCAGGTGGAACTCAGATAGTTTTCAGTAGGAGCGTGCACGTTTTCCCCTGTATGATGCTGACCAATCATAAGCAGGCAGCAACATAGAAGTGCAGAAGTACCTGTGATGAGGAAAAGTGGTAAAGAATTGTATCTGACTTATAGCGTGAAAGAAAGAGCAGGACCATGAGCTCTGCGGTCAGCAGGTTTAATACAGAAGGAGAGAGAAAAGCAATAATACAAGGAAAAGTGTAGCTTTACAGTATAGGTAAACGTGAGTAAATTGGAGAAAAAATGGATTGTATAAAATGAGCTAAAGGAAAATTGTAAAAGGAGTGCACACCGCAAAAAAATTGAACAGAAAAGTGAAAAATTAAAAAATCATGTGAATGAATTTTGTGAACTAAATAGTGCTTTAAAAAAATGGTAAAAGAATAAGTAGGTGAAATAAAGGGGGGATAAGACCCGCAGTCATTCTGAGAAGCTATTTCCACTAGCAACTAATTACCTGTCACTATATCAGTGGTCGTAACCATGGATACCTAAGGTCCTACAATGCCTGCACATTAGGAAAGAGACATAGCGAATCTGAAGAACTATACTACATTTCTAATTGAAGATATTTGCTAATATTATTACATCTACTGCATATTGAGTTAGCATCTTGGAGATGGGAATACCCATTTAAACCCCTCTTGCTCCTGTGTGCAGTGTACAGTTCGTTTTTTACACTAGAGAAGACGCGAGTACGGTGTAGAAACGCGGTGTAAAAAGAGCTTCATTACATATTGAATCAAGGATCTTCATTTCGGTTAGCGCAGCCCAAACCGTGAACATTTTTTTTCCTTCACACATGAGAATAGCAGATGTCTGAGAGACGCCATTCATTTCTGGCACTGAGGTCCCATTTCCACAGTGTGAATGTAGTGGTAGTGCACGTGTGACAACTGCTCCACTCATTTTTATAGAAGCGTTGATGCGCATGCGTAACCACATCTCCCATAGATTGTGAACTGAGCTGGGGTCACACAGACACATACCTCTACATTCAAATGGGGAACCCTGTTCTTATAATTGCTGGGGATCATATAGTCAGATTCTGCAGTTATAAATAGCTGCCATTACATTTTTCCTGAAGGAACGAAGATCTGCTTTTCTGGACTCCTAAATAGCAAATCAACTTAGGGTGTAGTAAGGGGGAGAAGCTGATTTATGTCACAGAAATAAAGGAAATGGGGAACGAACTCTTATAAAGGCCACATCTAGAATATGGGATCCAGTTTGTGGCTCCACATTTAAAAAAGATATTGGAAATGTGTGTCAGTTCAAAAGCAGCAACCAGATTATTACAAGGGATGGAAGGCCTCTCATATGAAAAACAGAACTTATTTGGTATTGAAAACTTTGTTTGCAATTACAGAGGTCAGACATTTCCTGCAGTTCTTGAACAAGTCTGCACACACTGCCGCAGGGATTTTGGCCCACTCCTCCATACAGACCTTCTCTAGATCTTTCAGGTTTAGGGGCTGTCACTGGGTAACATTGAGTTTCATCTCCCTCCAAAGATTTTCTATTGGGTTCAGATGTGGAGACTGAGCTAGGCCACTCCGGGGCCTTGAAATGCTTCTTATGGAGCCACTTCTTTGTTGCGATGGCTGTATGTTTCAGGTCATTGTCATGCTGGAAGACCCAGCCACGACCCATCTCAATGCTCTTACTGATGGAAGAAGGTTGTTGGCCAAAATTTCACTATACATGACCCCATCCATCATCCCTTCTATACAGTGTAGTCATCCTGACCCGTTTGCAGAAAAACACCCCCAAATTATGATGTTTCCCCACCATGATTCACGGTTGGGACGGTGTTTTTGGGGTTGAACTCATCCTTCTTCCTCCAAATACGGCAAGTGGAATTGATACCAAAAAGTTCTATTTTGGTCTCGTCTGACCCCATGACTTTCTCCCATGCCTCCTCTGGATCATCCAGATGGTCACTGGTGAACTTCAAATGGGCCTGGACATATACTGGCGTGAGCAGGGGGACCTTGCGTGCCCTGCAGGATTTTAATTCATGACGCCGGAGTGTGTTACTAATGGTAATGTTTGAGACTGTGGTCCCAGCTCTCTTCAGGTCATTGACCAGGTCCACCCATGTAGTTCTGGGCTGATTACTGACCTTTCGCAAAATCATCCTTACCCATGAGGCGAGATCTTACATGGAGCCCCAGACCGAGGAAGATTGACAGTCATCTTGTTTTTCTTCCATTTTCTAATAGTTGTGCCAACAATTGTTGCCTTCTCACCAAACTGCTTGCCTATTGTCCTGTAGAACATGCCAGCCTTGTGCAAGTCTACAATTTTGTCCCTGGAGTCCTTAGGCAGCTCTTTTGTCTTGGCCATGGTGGAGAGGTTGGAGTGTGATTGATTGTGTGTGGACAGGTGTATTTTATACAGGTAACGAGTATTAAGTAATACAGGTAATGAGTGCAGAGTAGGAGGGCTTCTTAAAGAAAAACTAAGAGGTCTGTGAGAGCCAGAATTCTTGCTGGTTGGTAGGTGATCAAATACTTATTTCATGCAATAACATGCAATTGAATTATTTAAAAATTATACAATGTGATTTTCTGTTTTTTTTTATTTTTAGCTCTGGTCTCTCACAGGGGAAGTGTACCTATGATAAAAATTTCAGACCTCTCCATTCTTTGTAGGTGGGAAAACTTGCAAAATCGGCAGTGTATCACTTTTTTTCCACACTGTAAATATAAAATACATGTGTGGTCAATGCAAAGGACTGGCACGCGACTTAGAAGTAGTAATACCAGACATTAAGATAAGTTTTTATCATATGGTTGGATGATTTACTCAGTCTAGCATTATTGAATGTATAACTGGTGGAGAAAAGTTGAAATTGATAGACCTAAATCTTTTTTGCAATCTATGCAACTCTGAAAGCTCATGTTGATTAACAGCCAGAAAATCTGATCTGGAAGACTCTCACCATTAAGTGGAGTTGCTTCTTATTAAAAGGAAGAGGTGTTCACTGATCACCTGCCACATTGTACACACCAGTATTATTTCTAACCTGTATCTTGTCTTCTCTTTCTATGTTCTTACAGGAGTAACCGTGTATTCTGTAGGAGTCGCATGGGCGCCTTTAGAAGACCTGAAGGATATGGCATCAGAGCCCAAGAATTCCCACACCTTCTTCACTAGAGAATTCCCCGGCCTGGAGCAAATCTATTCCAGCATTGTTCGTGGGATCTGTAGGGATTATCTGGATTCACAGAAGTGAAATCACGAGGCCAAACAACTCCCTAGAGAGAATTGTTAGAAAGGCAGCTTTACACATTTTAGCGGAAAAGGGGATATGTAGAGATATCAGGAAAGCTGGCATCATTTGTAAAATGTTAACTATCTTTCTAGGCTTTCATTAAGACCTTTGCATATATGACGGCAACTACACAATAAAAGGTAGATTGACACAATCCACTCACTGTTCTTGCTTAGGCTGCATTCACACAGCCATTACCGTGCACGTGAGAAGCGGGGAAATCGTTCCCATAGGAAAGGTTCGCTTACTTCTGCTCTGATGGGCTGAGATCCTGATTCGGACACAATGTACAGGAATATGGCCATGTGAATACAGATTATACACCAAATATCTGATCTGCCTCCCGCCATATATACCTGCACACACATTATAGAGGGTAGGTTTACTGAATGCACTATTGTGTACTACACAGTTTTTGTCTCCAGTGTATACGCCGCAACATCGACGTGGCCGGTTAGTCTTGCTATGCAGCAGTATATGTACGTACATATATATGCCTCAACATTGAAAAAGTCAGAAATTGTGAAAATCACAGGATGGATAGACATGTTAAATCTGGAAATAATGAAAAAAATGGAAACAAAATTTTTGAAACATCTTGATTCGTTTAGTATGAGCTCCATAGACAGAATCCTTCTTCTCAGAGATGCTAACAGCTCAGCATTACATTGATTTGGTAATGGAACCAGTAATACGTCCATTTTCCCAAAGTGTCCCAGGAGCAGTTTTTCAACACGACAACATCAGAGCGCATGTTTCTTGCGTTATAATTAGTGATGAGCAAACGTGTTAGGATAAGGTGTTATCAGAGTACGCTCCAGTGCGAAGAGTGTCTTCGGCATGCTTAAATGATATGTTCGAGTCCCCATGGCTGCATGTCTAGTGGCTGTTCGACTGCCGCAACACATGCAGGGATTGTCTAACAAACAGGAAATCCCTGCATGTGTTGCGGCTGTCAAACAGCAGCGAGACATGCAGCCAACATAAGATTCGAGCACGCCGAAGAAAATTTATTAGCACCTGAGCATGCTTGGATAACACCTTATCCCAGCACGTTCGCTCATCACTAGTTACGATGAGCAGAGTGCTTGCTCTAAACGTGCTAACACGGCCTGCAGCAGCTCTGGTCTTGGCACCCATTGAGAACATTTGGGACGTCGGCAATTCCAAAGGAAGCTGCCAGCAGCGGATCTTGAGGATTTGCCCAAGTGCATCCATCGTGGCAAAATATTCCTCAGATAACCATTAATGACCTCACTGATAGCGGACAAGGCGTGTGAGTGCAGGCAGAGATTTCTGCTTATACTGAATAAATCAAGATGTTTTAAAAGCATAGGATGTTTCCATTTTAACATCGTTTGCATCAGTCTTGATTTCCTTACTTGTGTGTACATGCATGCATAACTGCATAGCAAAATTAATAGATATAGAGCACAAATAACCAATTTTAATCAGAGTAGGCAAAATAATATACCCCGATAACAATCTAAGGCAAAACACATATATAGCAGCACTATTCACAGTAATCCAGCAAACGTGTTGTACAGCAATCTGCCAGGGTTCTCTTACAAAATAAATACAATTTTAAAACTATGTTCATAAGAAATATACTGTACATCTAAGAACAGCCAAGCAGTCTGCAAATATTTAATGCACAAGTCTTGTAAAATTTTACAGGTACCTACCTTTCTGTCTGCAATATTAAAAGCAAACACAAGATGGCAGCAATGTCCTAGCATAGCTAACAATGGAAGCACATAGTGTTGATCGAATGCAAAAATACAAGAATGAAATTGTCACAAAACCAATATGCAAGAACAGAAAAAAAAAATTCAAATTTGTAATTTACAAATGTTTACATTTTTTTTCAAAATTACTTTGTCCCCCCAAAAAATCTGGAAACAAAAGTATTTACCAGGATTGTGTTAGGCTAAGTGCACACGTTTGCAGAATATTCCTGAGCAAAACCGGACTTTTTTCGCGGCAAAAAACGCGCGGTTTTTTGCGCGGATTTTGCGCGTTTTTTTGCGCGGTTTTGACGCGTTTTTACCGCGATTTTTTCCTGAACTTTCTAGGTCAATAATAAAGCGGGAAAAACGCTAGAAATCCGCAAAATTAATGGACATGATGCTAGATTTTCCGCGATGCGTTTTTTTTGCGGAAAAAAACGCACCATGTGCACAAAAATTGCGGAATTCATTCTAAATGATAGGATGCTTAATACATGCGTTTTTGACGCGTTTTTTCCCGCGAAAAAAACGCAAATATTCCTGAACGTGTGCACTTAGCCTTAAGTTTAAACTAATGAATCACCCAGATTGCCACAATTACTACAAGTATCTACAGTGTTTAGTATTTATGGGAAGTTATACCTGTATAGTACATTTACTTGTGTATATATATTTATACGTTTGAGTGATAACTGAAGATTGATGTAGTAGACCAAGCATGTAACGTTACATCAATAAATGCCTTGGCTATTGATTCCTTTCCCATTATTCCTAAAACGGGTGCAGGCCATTAGTTTATTTTACTGTTGTGTATCATGGCACAAAATGCAAAAGGAAATTAGAGGATAAACCCAAGCCTGTGATAATACACAAATAAGGAAAGGATTTATTTATTTTTTTCACTTTCTAGCATGCACAGGATTTTCTTTTTATCTGTGGTCATGGAATTTAGTAATTTACTCAGTAATATTTTTATGGGATTTTGGGAACCTCTAAACAGAGCTGGCACAATTTAAATGGACTCTATCAGCACAGAATGACTGGTCAAAGTACAGGCCTTCAGTGCAGCATGGTGGAGGCAATTAATAATATACACCTTCCCTCCTGCTTCTTTTCCATTTATCCCCACCCCATTTCTTTGATTGACAGCTCTGGCTTCATACAGACAGTGAGGGGAGGAGATAGATGGAAAACAGGCAGGTGGGAAGGTGTATATAAATGATTGGCGCCACCATGATGCACCACGTGCCTGTACTTAGTTTGACGAGTCACATGTTTTGATGCATTTTTTAGGCTTTTTTTCCCCATTCATTAAAAAGGGTGAAAAACACTGAACTGATTTGACATGCTACAGATTTGAAACAGTTCAAATCTTCAATGAAAAAATAAGCAACGTGTGAATGAGATTTCAGAAATCTCATTCACTTTCCTGGGACAATGACGCTCCATGTGTGAACATGCCCTTAGAATGAGTGAACAAAATGCATTTTCAAATTGCAGCCTTTTTATGTGTGACCACTGACAAGTACTCTTGGGGTTGTAAGTGAATTATCTTCTGTCATTTGTGGTTGCAGCCTAATGGCTTTTTGTTCTCCCTCAAAAACAGCTGTCCTCTTCTTTATTGACTATCTGGTACTACAGCTCAACTTATTTACTTGGATGCAGAAAAGTTGCAATACCAAACACAGCCCACAGACAAGTCCTTTGTATCTAATCTTCAATGACTAAGTAACACATCAGCATTTGTTTTGCTAAATAAGGCAATGTGAATTATTTATGTATAATGTTGGGGCATATATGACTTGTGCATAAAAAATGTAGATGATATACACATTTTGGGTTGGTTTTCTTCTTCCCTCTGATGTCTCCCCCTAATGACTATCAGCATCTATATACACTGCTCAAAAAAATAAAGGGAACACTTAAACAACAGACTATAACTCCAAGTAAATCAAACTTCTGTGAAATTAAACTGTCCACTTAGGAAGCAACACTGATTGACAATCAATTTCACATGCTGTTGTGCAAATGGAATAGACAACAGATGGAAATTATTGGCAATTATCAAGACACACTCAATAAAGGAGTGGTTCTGCAGGTGGGGACCACAGACCACATCCCAGTACCAATTCTTTCTGGCTGATGTTTTGGTCACTTTTGAATGTTGGTTGTGCTTTCACACTCGTGGTAGCATGAGATGGACTCTACAACCCACATAAGTGGCTCAGGTAGTGCAGCTCATCCAGGATGGCACATCAATGCAAGCTGTGGCAAGAAGGTATGCTGTGTCAACAACCCAGCACCAGGACTGCTACCTCCACCTTTGTGCAAGGAGGAACAGGAGGAGCACTGCCAGAGCCCTGCAAAATGACCTCCAGCAGGCCACAAATGTGCATGTGTCTGCACAAACTGTTAGAAACCGACTCCATGAGGATGGTCTGAGTGCCCGATGTCCACAGATGGGCGTTGTGTTCACAGCCCAACACCATGCAGGACGCTTGGCATTGCCACAGAACACCAGGATTGGCAAATTTGCCACTGGCACCCTGTACTCTTCACAGATGAAAGCAGATTCACACTGAGCACATGTGACAGACATGACAGAATCTGGAGATGCCATGTAGAGCGATCTGCTGCCTGCAACATCCTTCAGCATGACCGGTTTGGAAGAGGTCAGTAATGGTGTGAGTGGCATTTCTTTGGAGGGCCGCACAGCCCTCCATGTGCTCGCCAGAGGTAGCCAGACTGCCATTAGGTACCGAGATGAGATCCTCAGATCCCTTGTGAGACCATATGCTGGTGCTGTTGGCCCTGGGTTCCTCCTAATGCAGGACAATGCCAGACCTCATGTGGCTGGAGTGTGTCAGCAGTTCCTGCAAGAAGAAGGCATTGAAGCTATGGACTGGCCCACCCGTTCCCCAGACCTGAATCCGATTGAGCACATCTGAGACATCATGTCTCGCTCCATCCACCAACGTTACGTTGCACCACAGACTGTCCAGGCCTGGGAGGAGATCCCTCAGGAGACCATCTGCCGCCTCATCAGTTGTAGGGAGGTCATACAGGCACGTGGAGGCCACACACTACTGAGCATCATTTAGAATTGTTTTAAGGACATTACATTCCACTTTAATTTTGTGGGTGACTCCAAATCCAGGCCTCCATTGGTTAATAAATTTGATTTCCATTGATGATTTTTGTGTGATTTTGTTGTCAGCACATTCAACTTTGTACAGAACAAAGTATTCAAAAAGAATATTTCATTCATTCAGATCTAAGATGTGTTGAGTGTTCCCTTTATTTTTTTGAGCAGTGTATATCTGTCATGATTCCTCTTGCTTGCTGGAGAGATTGGAAGCAGCTGAGTCTCATCACATTGCACTTGCTTTGCTCCATAATCTATTGAAGTATACCCAGTATTGCCTAGTGATAAAACTTCTGTTCCCCCCACCACCACTGCAGTGTCAGTGTATCCTATGTGTTGCAGCTTCAGCGTGATAGGTTTCTCCCTGTCAGCTTTTACAAGCAGGAGGCAGTTGAGATGGAATTGAACTACATCTTATAGAAATCCACTGGAGACTCGGTACACACATATAGTTTAGTCAATGCAAGTCAGGGGAGATTTATAGCACTGCTCTCATTTACTGAAGAGAGACTAAGTCCAGTGTCACACATGGGAGAAACTCGCACGATTCTCGTGCGAGTCTCTCGCATGAACACCCGGCACTGCCACCGGCACTCGAACCGGAGCATGGGGCTGCATAGAATTACATGCAGCCACATGCTCCGGTCCCGAGTGTCGGGTGTTCATGCGAGAGACTCGCACGAGAATCGTGCCAGTTTCTCTCATGTGTGACCCAGGCCTAACAAGGAGAGTGTATTTGGGTGGGAAGATATCTAATTGTTGCCAAAATTTATTTTTGTAGGTGTCATCATCCTGTAGTTCATAGGAAGAGGAGACGGACCTTCTGACTAAACAGGAGACCATTCTGCACTAGGGGAAGAAGGTGTTGTGAGACTAGGCTCCAAGTGAGCTGGAATAAAACTGGATTACACTGTTTGGCACTTTCAATGATAATCATTCTGTTGTAGTTTTTGACCAAGGACACAATGTTTGAGAACATTTACATAAAAAAACATAAGGCAAAACCTTAACCCTTCCAGTATGAGCCACTTTACCTTCCACAACCATACTCTTCTTATTTTTCTGCCATTATAGCCATGTGAGCACTTTTATTATACTAAATGAGATGTATTTTTGAATTACAAATTTTCCTTAATCAAATAATTACTGAAATATGGGGGGTTGAGGGGTGAATCCTAGCAGGGTGAAAGCTGGAAGGCATCCTTTTTTGTGTGTGTGTTCATGGTGCGGTAAAAATGACCTGGGAACTGGATTCACCAAGTCACTACAATTATGACAATACAGAATTTAAATACTTTTTTGTTACATTAGTTTTTTTTTTACCTTTCATTCTATTTTTCCCATCTATAGAGTTGCACAAGGGCTTGTTTTGTGCGGAAGCTGTAGTTTTTTATTTTTTTTTACAATTATTTGATAAGTTTTTCAATATTTGCAGTTGAGATTATTGAAACAAAAAAACAACACAATTGTGTTTTTTTTTGTTTTCTTAACACCGTTTAATAAATGATATTTTTTACAGATCTGACTTTTACAGACACTGCAATATAACATATACATTTTCTTTTTTTTTTGTTCTCCATAGTGGACTTGAACCTGTGATCATTTAATTGCACACACAATACTCTGCAAAATCTTAGTGTTAAAGCACATGCTAAAACCAAAAATGTATGGAAATCCATACATTTTTGAAATTTGAAATTGAAAATCCACTGTCAGAGATTAACAGTGATCTAAGTGGTTAAGCAGTAGTGATTGACGCAAGCTCGATCGCTGCTGTTAAATGCAGGCACTGTGCGGCTTTATGTTGGGAAAGGGTTAATCTTCAGGACTAATTCGCGATATGTGCTGACACACTTTACATGTTCCCAAATTAACGTAAGCTAAATTCTGCTCGGCTACATTTAGCACTGATGAATCACACAGGCTAAGAATAAATGAGCCCGAGATAACTGCACTTCACCAAACTACAGACACTGTAGAAGTATGCATGGATATCATCTTCCACGGTAAACAAGCCTGTATGTATAAAATGTACAGTACTGTGCAAAAGTTTTAGGCAGGTGAGGAAAAATGCTGCAGCGTAAGAGTTTTTTAAAAAGATTTAAGTATTAATAGTTCATTTTTATCAATTAACCAAATGCAAAGTGAATGAGCAAAAGAGAACTCTGGATCCATTCAATACATGGCGTGATTGACCTTTTCCTTCATAACAGCATCAATTCTTAGTACACTTGCACGTAGTCAAGGGGTTTTGTAGTCTTATAGTCAGGTGTATTAGTAACCAATTTTACAAAACAGGCAATAATAATTATTTTTATATGTAACAAATGACAATAACTGTGTAGGAGGCTTGAAACTGGTTGAGGAACAGCCAAACTCTACTACAAAGGTGAGGTTGTGGAAGACAGATTCATGTTACAGGTTATACACCATGGCAAGACTCAGGATAGAAACAAGGAACAAGGTAGTTATACTGCATCAGCATGGTCTCTCCCAGGCAAAGATTTGAAAGCAGACTGGAGATTCAAGATGTGTTGTTTAAGTACTTTTGAAGAAGCGACAATAAATGGGCAATGTTGAGAAGTGTAGATAAATTGGTCGGACAAGGCAACTTAGTGCAGCAGATGAAAGACATATCAAGCTCACCTCCCTTTGAAATCAGAAAATGTCCAGCAGTGCCATCAGCTTAGAACTGGTAGCAATTAATGAGAACAAGTGACACCTATTTACTGTTTGGAAAAGTCTGACCAGAAGGGGTCTTTAAGGAAGAATTGCAAACAAAAAGCCACAACTTCTACATAGAAACAAGGACAAGAGACTCAGCTACGCACAAAAACATAGGAACTGGGATACAGAAAAATGTCAGCAGGTGCTTTGGACTGATGAGTCAAAATGTGAAATATTTGTAACACTAGGGAGCTTGTTTGGTGAAGAGATGGAGAGCGACACAATAATGAGGGTCTGTAGGTAACAGTGAAGCATGGTGGAGGATTCTGAAAACTTGAGGCTGAATTTCAGCAAATTGCGTTAGGGATTTTGTTAGTATTAATGGTGTCCTCAATGCTGAGAAATACAGGCAGATACTTATCCATCATGCCATACTATCAGGGAGGCATTTGATCGGCTCAGAATATATTCTACAACAGGACAATACCTTAACCCCTCTCTGACATCAGACGTACTATCCCGTCCATGAAACCCGTGCCAATCTGACCATGTACGGGATAGTACGTCATAGGCGATCAGCTGTGTGCTCCCGGGGGGAGCGCAGCTAATCGCCGCCGGGTGTCAGCTGATTATCACAGCTGACACCTGGGACTGTGTGTCAGGAGCCATCATGGACCGCTCCCGGAACATTAACCCCTGGAACACCGCGATCAAACATGATCGCGGTGTACCAGGGGCATAGGGGAGCATCCCGCAGGGAGGGGGCTTCCTGCACGCTCCCCTGAGACCCTCAGAACAGCGCAATGTGATAGCGCTGTTCTGAGGCCTTCCTCCCTCCAAGGACCCGGATCCAAGATGGCCGTCGGGTCCTGCAGGGAGGCGGCTTCCTCAGTGCCTGCTGAGAGCAGGCACTGAGAAGCCTGCAGCAGTGCCAGAGCGATCGCTGGTGTGACAGAGTGCTGTGCACACTGTCACACCAGCGATCAGACATTTTACAGTGATGTTCCACCCTGGGACAAAGTAAAAAAGTGAAAAAAATAAAAATAAACATGTAAAAAAAAATTCAAAATAAATAAAAAAAAAGAATTTCCCCAAAAAATTCATTTTTTCCTGTAAATAAAAAAAACAAAACAATAAAAGTACACATATTTGGTATCGCTGCGTCCGTAACGACCCCCACTATAAAACTGTCCCACTAGTTAACCCCTTTAGTGAACCCCTTAAAAAAAAAAAAAACAAAGCAAAAAATCAATGCTTTATCATCATACCGCCGAACAAAAAGTGGAATAACACGCGATCAAAAAGACCGATATAAATAAACATGGTACCGCTGAAAACGTCATCTTGTCCCGCAAAAAACGAGCGCCATACAGCATCATCAGCAAAAAAATAAAAAAGGTATAGCTCGCAGAATAAAGCGATGCAAAAATAATTATTTTTTATATAATATTGTTTTTATTCTATAAAAGCACCAAAACATAAAAAAATGATATAAATGAGGTATCGCCATAATCGTAAAAACCCGAAGAATAAAAATGCTTTAACAATTTTACCACACGCGGAACGGTATAAACGCCTCCCCCAAAAGAATTTCATGAATTGCTGATTTTTGTTCATTCTAACCTCCCAAAAATCGAAATAAAAAGCGATCAAAAAAAATGTCACGTGATCAAAAATGGTACCAATAAAAACGTCAACTCGTACCGCAAAAAATAAGACCTAACATGACTCTGTGGGCCAAAATATGCAAAAATTATAGCTCTCAAAATGTGGTGATGCAAAAACTATTTTTTGCAATAAAAAGCGTCTTTTAGCGTGACAGCTGCCAATCATAAAAACCTGCTATAAATAGTAAATCAAACCCCCTTTATCTTTCCTTAGTTAGGGAAAATAATACAATTAAAAAAATGTATTTATTTCCATTTTCCCATTAGGGTTAGGGTTGAGGCTAAAGTTAGGGTTAGGGTTGGCGCTAAAGTTAGGGTTGGGATTAGGGGTGTGTTAGGGTTAGGTTTGTGGTTAGGGTTGGGACTAGGGTTAGGGGTGTGTTGGGGTTACGGTTGGAGTTATAATTGGGGGGTTTCTGCTGTTTAGGCACATCAGGGGCTCTCCAAATGGGACATGGCGTCTGATCTCAATTCCAGCCAATTCTGCGTTGAAAAAGTCAAACGGTGCTCCTTCACTTCTGAGCTCTGCCATGCGCCCAAACAGTAGTTTACCCCACATATGGGGTATCAGCGTACTCTGGACCCCAAAAGTTATTGTGCAATTTGTCCTATTTCTTCTGTTACCCTTGGGAAAATAAAAAACTGGGGCGAAAATATCATTTTTGTAAAAAAAAAATGATTTTTTTGTTTTTACGGCTGTACGTTATAAACTTCTGTGAAGCACTTCGGGGTTCAAAGTGCTCACCACACATCTAGATAAGTTCCTTGTGGGGTCTATTTTCCAAAACATTTTCAAAGTCTGCAATCCAAAACATCACTACTTCCCTTCCGAGCTCCAACGTGTGCCCATACAGTAGTTTTCTCCCACATATTGGGTATCAGCGTACTCAGGACAAATTGGACAACAACTTTTGGGGTCCAATTATTCCTGTTACCCTTGTGAAAATAAAATATTGGGGGCGAAAAAAATCATTTTTGTAAAAACAGAAAAAAAGATTTTTTATTTTACGGCTGTACATTATAAACTTCTGTGAAGCACTTCGGGGTTCAAAGTGCTCACCACACATCTAGATAAGTTCCTTGAGGGGTCTAGTTTCCAAATGGTGTCATTTGTCGGGGGTTTCCACTGTTTAGGCAGATCAGGAGCTCTCCAAACACGACATGGCATCCAGCCAATTCTGCTTTGAAAAAGTCAAACGGCGCTCCTTCCCTTCCAAACTCTACCATGCACCCAAACAGTGGTTTACCCACACATATGGGGTATCAGCGTACTCAGGACAAATTGCACAATACCTTTTGGAGTCTTGTTACCCTTGGGAAAATAAAAATTGGGGTGGAAAAGATCATTTTTGTGGAAAAAATATGATTTTTTAATTTTACGGCTCTACGTTATAACCTTGTGTGGAGCACTTGGGGGTTCAAATTGCTCACCAAAGATCTAGATAAGTTCCTTAGGGGGTCTAGTTTTCCAAATGGGGTCACTTGTGGGGGGTTTCCACTGTTTAGGCACATCAGGGGCTCTCCAAATGCAACATGGCATCCAATCTCAATTCCAGCCAATTTTGGTTGGAAAAAGTCAAATGGTGCTCCTTCCTTTCCGAGCTCTGCCGTGCGCCCAAACAGTGGTTCCCCTCCACATATGGGGTATCAGCGTACTCAGGACAAATTGGACAACAACTTTTGTGGTCCAATTTCTCCTGTTACCCATGGGAAAATAAAAAATTAGTGACTAAAAGAAATTTTTGTGGGAAAAAAATAGGATTTTTTATTTTCATGCCCGGGCATTATAAACTTGTGTGAAGCACTTAGGGGTTCAAAGTGCTCACCAAAGATCTAGATAAGTTCCTTAGGGGGTCTAGTTTCCAAAATGGGGTCACTTGTGGAGGTTTCCACTGTTTAGGCTCATCTGGGGCACTGCAAACGGAACATGACCCCCATCAACGTCTGCATTCCAAAACGTTACTACTTCCTTTCCAAGCCCTGCCGTGCGCCAAAACAGTTGCCCCCCCTCACATATGGGGTATCAGCGTACTCAGGACAAATTGGACAACAACTTTTCCTTGGGAAAAATCAAAAATTTGGGACTAAAAAATCATTTTGGTGGAAATTTTTTTTTTTTTTCACACCCAGGCATTATAAAGTTTTGTGAAACACTTGGGGGTTCAAAGTGCTCACAACAGATCTAGATAAGTTCCTTAGGGGGCCTAGTTTCCAAAATGGTGTCACTTTTGGGGGGTTTCCACGGTTTAGGCGCATCAGGGGCTCTCCAAATGCAACATGGCGTCCAATCTCAATTCCAGCCAATTTCAGTTTGAAAAAGTCAAACGTGCTCCTTCCCTTACGAGCTCTGCCGTGTGCCCAAACAGTGGTTTTCCCCCACATATGGGGTGTTGGCGTACTCAGGAGAAATTGTACAACTACAACAACTTTATCTGTCCATTTTCTCCTTTTACCCTTGTGAAAATAAAAAAAAAAGTTTGTAAAAGATCATTTTTTTTGGCTAAAAAGTTAAATATTCATTTTTTCCTTCCACGTTGCTTCAGCTCCTGTGAAGCACCTGAAGGGTTAATAAAATTCTTGAATGTGGTTTTGAGTACCTTGAGGGGTGCAGTTTTTAGAATGGTGTCACTTTTGGGTATTTTCTGCTATATAGACCCCTCAAAGTGACTTCAAATATGAGGTGGTCCCTAAAAAAAAATTGCTTTGTAAGTTTTGTTGTAAAAATGAGAAATCGCTGGTCAACTTTTAACCCTTCTAATTTCCTAACAAAAAAAAATTTTGGTTCCAAAATTGTGCTGATGTAAAGTAGACATGTGGGAAATGTTATTTCTTAACTATTTTGTGTGACATATTTCTCTGTTTTAAGGGAATAAAAATTCAAAGTTTGAAAATTGCAAAATTTTAAAAATTTGCCATATTTGCGTTTTTTTTAAAAATAAACGCAAGTTATATCGAAGAAATTTTAACACTATCGTGAAGTACAATATGTCACGAGAAAACATTCTCAGAATCGCGAAGATCCGTTGAAGCGTTCCAGAGTTATAACCTCATAAAGAGACAATGGTCAGAATTGTAAAAATTGGCCCGGTCATTAATGTGCAAACCACCCTTGGGGGTGAAGGGGTTAAACATACAGCGAATGTCATTAAGAACTATCTTCAGTGGAAAGAAGGCATGGAAGTGATGATATGGCCCCCACAGAACTCTGATCGAATGTCTGGGATTACATGGAGAGGGAAGAATTGGCAAAAAGCGAACATCTACAGAAGATCTGTGGTTAGTTTTCCAAGATGTTTGGAACAACCTCAAAGCACAGATCCTTCAAAAACTGTACTTAGAGAAACTGATGAAGGCAAAGCACGGTCACACCAAATACTGATCCGATTTAGATTTCTCTTTTGTTCATTCACTATTCATTTTGTCAATTGACACAAAAGCTATTACCACTTCTATTTTTTTAAGCATTCTTCCTCTGCAGCATGCTTTCCACACCTGACAAACTTTTGCACAGTATTATATATGTATAATATACAAACATTTTCTTGGTCATTAAGTTTTATATAAATTAGCAAATATATTACTCAGATTTGTTATTCATGCCCAGTATTTAAACAGTGTAAACAAAACACCTAAATGTTGTGCAAGGCATGCAAAACTGATTCTTGCACAAATCAAGCAAGAACTGTGATAATTTAGCTTTGTAAATCTGTGCCATTGTGTCAAACAGTAATCACAGCCCCTTCAAGTGTAATCTGGTAGGTTGTGGCCCTGATCTAAATGGCCACTATAGAAAGTCATAACATCGTGTAAGGGTGTGCCATTGTTTCTTCATTGTTGGGAGGTCCAACCACCAGGAGCGTTAAGCACTGGAGCTACTTCACAGATTGTTCTCAAGCAGAGCAACCACATGGTGATCCACAGTGCAGGAGCCATGCCAAGGGAACCACATTCTTTGTTAATTTAGGGATAGGAGAATCCATCAATGAGAAAGATACATCCCAGCTATAGCTGTAACATTGTGAGACAGTGATGGGACCACATTAAAAAATAAATCTGGACAGACATTAAAAACGCTGGCTGACAACTAACCTGCACGATGGACATCAATCTTCTGGTCTTGCCTTGCATTGGAGTGGTTGAGGGAAACACGGCTCAGCTAAGTATCAAACTAAGTTTCCTCGCCATCACTTCATAATTACAGAAGTAAAAAAAAAGTAATGGGGTAGATAAAGTTCTGCCTTTTTATAGTCAATCATTTAGACACTTAAAGCCTCATACAGACATCAGTGTTATTCATGGATAGAACATGTGTCCGTTATTGTCTTAGGGGCTGTCCATGGATTTCTTTGCAAAGACCAAGGCCCCGATTCATCCCATTGAGGCGTAGCTGGGGAGGGACAGGAGTGCGATTCCACAGCTCGTCTACTTCTTGACGAGCTGTGGCGTTTTCCATGTGGAGATACCAGAAATGTATTTTATTATATATTTCTTTTATCTCCTAATTTTTAATGGCAGAAAAAGTGGGTGAATTCAAACTTTTAAATTATTTTTAAACTTTTTTTTATTTTAATGTGCTAGTCCCTTTAGGGGACTCAAACATGCAATCATCCAATTGCTTTTTCAAAAAAAAAAAAAAAAAAAAAAATCTGTCTCCACAGGAGTACCATCATGACAGGCACTCCAGCAGAATTTCCACTAAGCAACTCCCCACGATCACATTGCTGGCGCCCCATGGGATGTGCACTGAAAATGCTGCTGATCACAGATTACAGTCGTAGTCGCATTTTACAGGTTAACAGCCGTGGACAGAGCTCAGCTTCAAGTGCGGCTGTTACAGGCAGATGATGGCTCAATAACTGTAATCAACTGATTACGAAAACACAGGCACAGCTCCTGAGCCCACAAAGTCAAGGAGCCGGAGTAT
This sequence comes from Oophaga sylvatica, assembly GCA_033576555.1. NCBI lineage: Eukaryota > Metazoa > Chordata > Amphibia > Anura > Dendrobatidae > Oophaga > Oophaga sylvatica. Next base: position 462,094,362 of record JARQOD010000001.1, read on the forward strand.
GACGTACTAGTACATCATGTGTCGTTAACGGATTAATGGGTAGGAGAAACTGGAAAATAATTTTTTCATTTGAAAACCGATGACACACTGAAACAAAACTAAAACAAAAAAAAACAGGCACACTGGACAAAAGTGGATGAAAATCTGGTTCAGCAGACAGATGAAAAACTAACTTACTCAAATGAAGAAAAATAAAAGACGTATGAATGAGGTCTAAGTAAGAAGATATATAATGGCTGGTTTGACAGGAAGAGTAAATGGAAGGATGTATTATTTTTGTAACTTAAATTATAAGAGAACTACTTTTAAAGAAGGGAAAGTCTTTGTCCATCTCTGAAGCCACGAACCTCATTACTGAATAGATCCTATGCTTTATAGTGATGATCCTATGGTTATAGGGATGTGTGTGTGTTTCCAGTAATACTGTAAGTAATGGCTATCAATACTATCCACACAATCAAAATAAAAATTCTATTGTAAGAAAATTACCATTTGTAATGAAGAAGTTGTATTTTGCTGTTTGCGAGCACACAACCTTACTTGTATTTTTTTTTTACTCACTACACGCTTACAAGTGAGGTCAGGAGCATGCTTCACTATGAAATATCTTCTGTTAAGGCCAACTGAGGTTTTAAGCTTTTGATTTAACTTTAATTGGGTACTCCAGTTTCCAAAAATTAACCTACTCAGTGTTTAGTTGATAATTTTTAGATTCACAATGATCACAGTTTTGGAATCTCCACCAATCACGAGATGAATTTGTCCTGTTTGTTCAGCCACAAAACCATTTCCAGGAGGAGTTAAATGGAGCGACCTGTCGCAAATTTACACAGCCATGCCATTCACTGTCTAGGCAAGTGTCACTGATAACCTTTACGATCTCAAGGCTGGGGGAGAAGCAAGTAAATAAGACCCTTTCCTAGGCAATCCAACTTTTGAGGACCCCAGTAGATGGCATAATAACACCACTGAAAAACTCCAGCATGTGTCCAGGGTTGCGGCACAGCATTGGAAGAAAACAAATTCGCAAGACGACTTTACTGCACTCAAACAGGCAACACTCACTTTCAAATCTGCCCTCACCTTTGCTAAACAGGCCTACTTGACAACCCTCGTATCTTCCCTATCCTAAAACCCCAAAAAGTTATTCAAAACTTTTAACTCCCTCCAACCTCCCTCATCTCTGCTGAGGACTTTGACACACACTTCAAAAATAAGATCGACCAAACAAGACAAGTCTTTATTGTTCAACCACCACAACCCCTTTGTATATCAGACCAATGCCCAAACCCCATAACCTTACTCTCCAACATCACAGAAGGGAGCTTAATTGTCTCCTCTACAAATTGCAACTCAACACATGTGTACTCGACCCCATCCCATCCCACCTCCTCCCCAACTTCACCACCACTCTTATCCCTAAACCCATGTCTTCAACCTATCACTAACTTCTGGTACCTTCCCTTCTGTTTTCAAACATGCCACAATCACGCCTATCCTTAAAAAGCCAACCTTCGACCCAACCGCTTTGTCCAGTTATCGCCCAATATCGCTGTATCGCTGCTCCCATTCGCTTCCAAACTCCTGGAGCAGCATGTCCACTCATCTAATTTGCTCTATGACAATCTACAATCTGGTTTCCGCCCCCATCACTCCACTCTATACTCCTCCTTCTAGACCTGTCCTCTGCTTTCGACACAGTTGACCACTGCCTCCTACTACAGATCCTCTCCTCCTTTAGTATCAAAGACCTTGCCCTATCCTGAATCTCCTCATACCTTTCCAATCGCACATTCAGCGTCTCCTACTCTCACACTACCTCCTCATCCGACCCTCTCTCTGTTGGAGTCCCCCAAGGCTCTGTTCTAGGACCCCTACTCTTCTGAATCTATACACTTGGCCTGGGACAACTCAAAGTCCCATGGCTCAAGTCACCCTTGACTCTGCCCTGTCCTTGAAACCGCACATCCAAGTTCTTTCCACCTCCTGTCGCCTCCAGATCAAAAATATTTCCAGAATCCGTCCTTTCCTCAACCCTCAATCTACTAAAATGCTTGTGCATGCCCTCAATCTCCCACCTCGACTACTGCAACATCCTTTTCTGTCGCCTCCCTGCTAACACCCTCGCACCTCTCCAGTCCATCTTTAACTCTGCTGCCCGACTAATTCATCTCTCTCCTCCTCCGCTTCTCCTCTCTGAAAATCTCTTCACTGGCTCCCATTCCCCAGCGTATCCAGTTCAAATTACTAATACTGACCTACAAGCCCATCTATAACCTGTCTCCTTCATATATCTCTGAACTAATCTCCCGATATCTTCCCTCACGTAATCTCCGGTCCTCCCAAGACCTCCTTCTCTCCTCTATACTTATTCGCTCCTCACCCAACCACCTCCAAGACTTCTCCCGTACATCCCCCATCCTCTGGAATTCTTTTCCCCAACACGTCCGATCATCAACCACATTCAGATCCTTCAGATGGAACCTGAAAACACACCTCTTCAGTTAAGCTTACAGCCTGCAATAACCCCGCTGCCTCCTCAACACCAGAGCTGCTGCAACACCCCAACCTACTGTCTCCTTCCTCACCATCCTGTAGAATGTAAGCCCGCAATGGCAGGGTCCTCTCCACTCTATCAGTCTGTCATTGTTAGTTTGTTTACACTGTAAGTGATATCTGTAATTTGTATGTAAACCCTTCTCATGTGCAGCACCATGGAATCATTGGTACTATATAAATAAATAATAATTCGCATAGTCGATAAACATTTTTGGAGACTGGAAAACTACTTTAAGCCTTAGTAAAACATGAACTATACAGCTGGTATGCCTTTACACAATTTTCCAAATTATTATGCAGATTGGATTTAAGTGTCGTAAAGATGTAATTTAATACTTTTCACAAACTGATGGTTGGTGTTGTGATTCTTAGTTCTTTGGATCACTGAACTCAAACACCTGTGATTATTAGTTTGCTAGGTGAGCCCAATTAAAAGGAAAACTACTTAAGTATGTTCCACATTATTAAGCAGTCATGGGTTTCAGGCAACATAGGAAAGAAAAAGGATCTCTCTGCTGCCAAAAAGCATCAAATAGTGCAATGCCTTGGGCAAGATATGAAAATATTAGATATTTCACAAAAACTTAAAAGTGATCGTCATAATGTGAAGAGATATGTGGCTGATACAGATCACACAGGTGTTTGTGCAGATAAAGGCATAATGAGAAAGGTTTCTGCCAAATTAATCGGATTAAAAGAGCAGCTGCTAAAATATCATTACAAATCAACAAACAGATATTTGAAGCTGCAGTCCCGCAAACCTCAAGGTGTAGGATCCTCCAGAGGCTTGTAGTTGTGCATAAGCCTACTATTCAGTCACCCTTATACAGTGCTCATAAACAGAAATGTTTGCAGTGGGCCCCGACATACATGGACTAATTTTAAAAACAGACATGTTTATTGAGGAATGATAGGGCAATCCTGGATGGTCCAGATGGATGGAGTAGTGGAGAGTTGGTAAATGACCAGCATGTCCCAACAAGGCCAGCGACATTAGCAAGGAGATGGTGGAATCACGTTTTGGGCAGGAATCACGAAGAGAGAGCGAGTAGGCCTCTTTAGGGTCTCTGAAGGTGTGAACATAGCAGCAAAGTATATAGTGTTCCCGAGATCTTGGTGCTGCGATCTCCATCTGCGCCGGCCCTGTCGGCCATTTTTCCAGAGTTCATGGCACAGAAAACCATGGAACTGCAGGGGGGCTCTGGCCTTTCACAAAATGTCGGCAGAGCCCCCGCATCACCGGAGATACCCGTAGCACTGCCGGGCACCCGCAGCAGCACCGGACACCCCTGTGGCATCGCCAGGCACCCGCAGCACTGGAGACACCTGCAGCAGCACCAGACACCCACAGCGGTGCACTGCCCATCGGAACACCCCCTTATCCCAGCCTGCAGCATCACCCCAACTCCTGCCTCCTCCAGCAGCGACCCTGGGACCCCGCTTCACCGCAGCCACCACCCCCGGTAAGCAATAAGACGCATGGATTATAAGAAGCACCACCGTTTTCTTAAAAAAAAAAATTCCTATTTTTCTCCTCAAAATTTGGGGTGCATCTTATAATCTGGAGCGTCTTATAATCCAAAAAATACGGTATTCATTGGTAAAGTTGCCATGGTTGTCACAAACCAGGAATTAGAATATTTACATGAGAGGCTGATTTGGAAATCTGATCGCCAGGGTAAACCTATAAATTAGGCACTCCACAAAAAAAAGGCAGTTCACACATTGAGGGATAGCCAAGCTGATGTGATCCATTTCATATTTATTTATTTCCCCCTCAGGAAGCAGGATACCAGACTGCAAAGCTTAGATATTTCTCGCCTTTTATTTTATCACTGTTTTGCATATTTGTATGTCACTTTTTATTTACATATTCTTTATATCCTTTTATTGTATGCACTGTACCTTTTCTATTAAAGCTTAAAACTTTAATAAGCCTGAACCTTGTATGCTCTAAATGAATCCATAGCCTTAGAGTGTGATCCTGGTGATTGGCAGACAGTAGTAGTATTACTTCCGGGACTCCTCGCCCATGTGTTCGGTGAGTGGTGGCAGCGTGTATGAAGTGGGGTGCGTGGTCTGTGATTTATGCTCACATTGCAGCATAGGACAGAGGTTAAATGCTGGACTGAGTGAGAGGAGATAAATTAACCCTTGCAGGCGCAAACCCAAGTCACTTGCTGAGAAGAGGGTACATGACAGGGTGAGAGGCCGATCACATTAGAACAGTGGCTCTGGGAGGCTATTCTGACATCCTGCAAAGAAATTAAATAAACAATCCAAAAGCTCAAGTTTAATGGATGCAAAAATTTTGAAGGGGATATCTTAGAAGGGGTCCTATACCTGTTCAGAGGTTTTTGATTGAAAACGCTTTTGATTTTAGTAAATGTGACCTCTTAATGCTGCAAATTCAACAAATGGCCATTTTCAGTTCTTTACTATAAGATGTTTGGAAACTGTTGTGCATAATAATTTGGAGCAGTGCATTTTGAGGTTTTTTTTTTTAGTTTTGAAAAAAAAAATACTGTTATCATTGGGAGGTTTGTCCACTAAAATGTGATTTATACATATATATATTATATATATATATAATGAGAAAACAAGTATTTGCGCGATAATTTAAAACATGGTATACATAGTTAGATCAGAATTGATAATTACTCACAAGTAATTTGATTTTCCAGAACCATGACAAAACCATAGCGGCAGGGCCGGCTCCAGGTTTTTATGGGCCCCGGGCGAAAGAGTCTCAATGGGCCCCCTTAACACAGACCACAATTCATGATGCAGATACGGCAGAGAAATATGGGTATAGTACAATGCCAAACACTTCACTTCTTCCATTATATGAGTGATATCTACAGTCATGGACAAAAGTTTTGAGAATGACACAAATATTAATTTTTATAAAGTCTACTGCTTCACTTTTTCTAAGGCAATTTGCATATACTCCAGAATGTTATAAAGAGTGATCAGCTTAACAGCAATTACTTGCAAAGTTAATATTTGGCTAGAAAATGAACTTTATCCCCCAAAACACATTTCAACATCATTGCAGCCCTGCCTTAAAAGGACCAGCTAACCTCTTTTCAGTGATTGCTCCATTAACACAGGTGTGGGTGTTGATGAGGACAAGGCTGGAGATCAATCTGTCATGATTAAGTAAGAATGACACCACTGGACACTTTAAAAGGAGGCTGGTGCCTGGCATCATTATTTCTCTTCTGTTAACCATGGTTATCTTTAAAGAAACACGTGCAGTCATCATTGCAATGCACAAAAATGGCCTAACAGGGAAGAGTATCGCAGCTAGAAAGATTGCACCTCAGTCAACAATCTATCGCATCATCAAGAACTTCAAGGAGAGAGGTTCCATTGTTGCCAAAAAGGCTCCAGGGCGCCCAAGAAAGACCAGCAAGCGCCAGGACCGTCTCTTAAAAGTGTTTCAGCTGCAGGATCGGGCTACCAGCAGTGCAGAGTTTGCTCAGGAATGGCAGCAGGCAGGTGTGAGTGCATCTGCACTCACTGTGAGGCGGAGACTCTTGGAGCAAGGCCTGGTCTCAAGGAGGGCAGCAAAGAAGCCACTTCTCTCCAGAAAAAACATCATGAACAGACTGATATTCTTCAAAAGGTACAGGCAGTGGACTGCTGAGGACTGGGGTAAAGTTATTTTCTCTGATGAATCCCCTTTTCGATTGTTTGGGACATCAGGAAAACGCCTCATTCGGAGAAGACAAGGTGAGCGCTACCACCAGTCTTGTCTCATGCCAACTGTTAAGCATCCTGAAACCATTCATGTGTGGGGTTGCTTCTCAGCCAAGGGAATCAGCTCTCTCACAGTCTTGCCTAAAAACACAGCCATGAATAAAGAATGGTACCAGAATGTCCTCCAAGAGCAACTTCCCAACCCTCCAAGAGCAGTTTGGCGATCAACAATGCCTTTTCCAGCATGATGGAGCACCTTGCCATAAAGCAAAGGTGATAACTAAATGGCTCAGGGAACAAAACATAGAGATTTTGGGTCCATGGCCTGGAAACTCCCCAGATCTTAATCCCATTGAGAACTTGTGGTCAATCATCAAGAGACGGGTGGACAAACAAAAACCTAAAAATTCTGACAAAATGAAAGCATTGATTGTGCAAGAATGGACTGCTATCATTCAGGATTTGGTCCAGAAGTTGATTGAGAGCATGCCAGGGAGAATTGCAATGGTCCTGAAGAAGGGTCAACACTGCAAATATTGACTTGCTGCATTAACTCATTCTAACTGTCAATATAAGCTTATGTTTGCAATTATATTTCTGTCTGTGATAAAAACATCTGTCAAACACACATAAAAACCAGAGGGCAGCAGATCATGTGAAAATATAATATTTGTGTCATTCTCAAAACTTTTGGCCATGACTGTATTGTAAATGCTACAATAGCTTAGAAACCGCCGAATTCTCACAGCGCACAATACAGTCCTTCATACAATATTATGGGCACCACATAGTCTCCCCTCATCACCCATATAACACCCCATGCAGGATGTCACCCCCCATCCCCCATATAATGCTCCATACAGAATACTGGACCCAATATAATGCTCCATACAGAATACTGGACCACAAATTGCTCCATACAGGATACTGGTCCCCATATAATGCTCCATACAAAATATGGAGCTCTCCTCTGCACTGCGCTCTGCACTGTTACGGCTCAGGAGAGGCCGTATCACCTCCCCATCACCTCCATTATGGCCTTCTCCCATCACCGCCTTCTCCCCATCACCCCCCATCATCTCCATCAATGCCTTCTCCCCATCAACCCCCCTATTGCCTTCAAGTTCTCCCCATCACCTCCATCAATGATTTCTCCTTATCACCTCCATCAATGCCTTCTCCCCATCACCCCCCATCATTGCCTTCTCCCCATCACCTCCATCAATGCCTTCTCCCCATCACCCCCATAAATGCCTTCTCCCCATCACCCCCCATCATTGCCTTCAAGTTCTCCCCATCATTGCCCACTCCTCCACCTACACAGCAACATTCACCTGTCTGCACATTCTCTCACACACACCTCACCTGTCCGGCGTCCGCGCTCTCTATGCCACAGCCGGCCGCTGAATGATGACATTATCCAGCGACGCTGCTGTGATAGGAAGCGCAGGTGCCCTGCAGAGGGAGCCTGGAGCTGCGGAGGCACGGGGAGAGAGGTAAGTATTGTGCCGGCTGCTGGGCCCTAAGCAAGCAGGGGGGCCCAGTGGCGGCGCTGGCACCGCTCTCCTCCGCTGACGGGCGCCCAACGGCGAGTGGGCCCCCCGCCTGCTCAGGGCCCCGGCACTTGCCCGGGTACTGACACCAGCCCTGCATAGCGGGATAGAGAGTATCCTCCCCAAGGAACAGGAAACCTACAGAAATCAAAAGGGATATACCTCTCCATTTGCCTCAGAGTAGAAGAGGTATTAGGACATACAGTTGTGTGAAAAAGTGTTTGTCCCCTTCCCGATTTCCTATTCTTTTGCATGTTTTTGACATGTAAATGTTTCAAATCACCAAATTTAAATATTAGACAAAGATAACACAAGAAAACACAAAATGCAGTTTTTAAATGAAGGTCTTTAATAAGAGAAAAAGAAATCCAAACCTACAGGACCGTGTGAGAAAAAGTGATTGTCCCCTAAATCTAATAACTGGTTGGGCCACCCGTAGCAGCAAAAACTGCAATTGAAGAGTTTGCGATAACTGGCAATGAGTCTTTTACAACGTTCTGGAGGAATTTTGACATACCCATGTTTGCAGAATTGTTGTAATGCAGCCACATTGGAGAGTTTCCGAGCATAAACCCTTTTTTAAGGTCATGCTACAGCATCTCAATCGGATTAAGCTCAGGACTTTGACTAGGCCACTCCAAAGTCTTAATTTTGTTTTTGTTGAGCCATTCAGAGGTGGACTTGCTGGTGTGTTTTGGATCTTTGTCCTGCTGCATAACCCAAGTGCGCTTCAGTTTTAGGTCACGAACAGATGACCGGACATTCTCCTTCAGGAGTTTTTGGTAGACAGCAGAATCCATGGTTCTGTTTAACACAGCAAGTCTTCCAGGTCCTGAAAGAGCAAAACAGCCCCCAGACCATCACACTAACACTACCATATTGTACTGTTGGTATAATATTCCTTTTCTGAAATGCTCCGCTACTTCTATGCCAGATGTAATGGGACATACACCTTCCAAAAAGTTAAACTTTTGTCTCAGTCCACAGTGTATTCTCCCAAAAGTCTTGGGGATCAAGATATTTTCTGGCAAAACTTAGACGAGCCTATATGTTCTTATTGCACAGCAGATGTTTTCGTCTTGGAACTCTGGGCAGCCCGCCTGATCTAATAGAAAGGCGTCACTAACAGGCTGTTAACCTGGATGCTGTGCATTTCCATTGTGTGAATAGCGCCGCATACAAGTCTTCATTGTACAATAATAAACCAAGCAACTGAACCCTCCTTGGATTAGTAGGCTGTGAGAGGTTGTCTTGTCAGTATTCTTGCACCTGTGTTGCCGCAATCGTAACTATATCGTTCCACTGCAACCTGATAGTGCATTTGTTTGAAAGCCTGTGCAGGTAAGCATCTCTGCCTTTTTGCTGTGTTTTTGAATTTTTGGAGGACTTTCAAGTCCTCTTTTTGTGCTAATTGTGTTTAGTGTTAGGACTCGTAAGCGTGAGGACCTGTGATGTGGGTTACGAGCTTGCGTATTTTGGCCAAAATATTAACTAATACCTCACATTTTTCTATGTGTTTTTTGCACTTTTTTCAGGGTGCAGTTGGGCCCATTCGGTCTTGTAAACTGTAGTGTCTATTCACATGGGATGCATTTGGATAGAACTGGGACCAAGTAGCACCACTCACCCTCAGAACTTCCAAACACACAGTAAAACAGCCCTGGCTCACATTGCAAACTCAACTTCTTCAGCGATGCTCTGAGTGATGAACGCCTCTGGAGAAAAACCCGCACACCAGAAGACTTCATCCACTTTAAATTCATGTTAAGAACTTATAATGCTGCCCTTCACCTCGCCAAACAGACCTACTTCACCACCCTGATCTCACTAGCCAACAACCCCAAGAAACTTTTTGACACTTTTCACTCCCTCCTCAGGCCAAAAGCACAAGCCCCTATCATAGACATTTGTGCTGACGACCTGGCCTCCCACTTTATTGAAAAAATAGATACTATCCGTCAGGAAATCTGCTCTCAACCACCAAGTGCTGTGACTCCCATCCCACCCTGCATTTCCCCTGGCTCACTTTCCACATTTTATCCCATCACAGAAGAAGTCTCCAGACTCCTCTCTTCCGACTACATGCACTACCGACCCCATTCCCTCACATCTCCTCCAGTCTCTCTCTCCAGTTGTCACAACTCACCTAACTACAATCTTTAATCTCTCACTCTCCTCTGGCATTTTCCTATCTTCCTTCAAACACTCCATCATTACTACACTACTAAAGAAACCCACTCTCGACCCTTCTTGCACAAACAACTACAGACCGGTCTCCAATCTCCCCGTCATCTCTAAACTTTTGGAGCGCCTAGTCTACTCCCGCCTTACCTGTTACCTCTCCACTTACTCCCTTCTAGACCCTTCACAGTCTGGCTTCCGCCCCCTACTTTCGACTGAAACTGCACTCATTAAAGTGACAAATGACCTTCTGACAGCAAAACGTAACGGCGACCACTCTCTGCTCATTCTTCTCGACCTTTCTGCAGCTTTCGACACGGTTGACCACTGTCTCCTACTGTCTAGGCTCCAGTCACTAGGTATTAAGGACACTGTTCTCTCCTGGTTCTTTTCCTATCTTTCTGACCGCTCCTTCAGTGTTTTGTTCTCTGGCTCCACGTCATCTCCTCTTCCTCTCACTGTCGGTGTACCCCAGGGCTCAGTCCTTTTCTTCTCTCTCTACACGGCCCCAATTGGACAAACCATCAGCAGATTTGGCTTTCAGTACCATCTTTATGCTGATGACACACAACTATAACACATTATCCCCCGACCTTACCCCCGCTGTTCTACAGAACGCCACCGACTGTCTGTCCGCCGTCTCCAACATCATGTCCGCTCTCTATCTGAAACTTAACCTCTCCAAAACTGAACTCCTACTGCTCCCGAAGTCAACTAACCTCCCTAAATTTGACATTTCCCTCTCCGTGGGCGGCACCATAATAATACCCCGGCAGCAGGCTCGCTGTCTGGGTGTTATGTTTGACACCAATCTCTCCTTCACCTCCCATATACAATCTCTTGCCCGCTCTTGCCGCCTACACCTAAAGAACATCTCTAGAATCCGACCTTTTCTCACCATGGAAACAACAAAAACCATCACTGCAGCATTGATCCACTCCCGCCTGGACTACTGCAACGCTCTATTACTTGGCCTCCCCATTACTCGACTATCCCCTCTCCAGTCCATCCTTAATGCAGCAGCCAGGGTCATCCATCTGGCTAATCAGTACTCGGACGCATCCGCTCTTCGCCAGTCCTTACACTGGCTGCCCATTTATTATAGGATCCAATTCAAAGTACTTGTTCTCACCCACAAAGCTCTCCACAGTGCAGCACCCCCCTACATCTCCTCCCTCATTTCTATCTATCGGCCTAACCGACTGCTGCTCTCTGCAAACAACTTTCGACTAACCTCTGCACTAATCTGTACCTCCCACTCCCGACTCCCAAGACTTCTCCCGCGCTGCGCCAATCCTCTGGAATTCTCTACCCCAAGAAATTAGGACTATCCACAATTTGCATGTTTTCAGGCGCTCCCTCAAAACACATTTGTTCAGAGAGGCCTATCACATTCACTAATCAAAGTCATGTGTAGCACATTTACTATCTCCATCCATCCATCACTCCCTCAAGATGGCTGGACCCTCATTGTAAATGCACCATTGTATATACACACCTGTACTTTGTATCTCCCCCACCTCATTGTAGATTGTAAGCTCTCACGAGCAGGGGCGGCTTATTTTGCTTTAATTATTGTATTGTTAACGTTGTTACTTATGACTTGGGTTTTGAAACTGTTAAACTGTAAAGCACTGCGGAATATGTTGGTGCTATATAAATAAAGATTATTATAACTGGGCAGCCCGCCTGATATAATAGAAGGGCATCACTAATAGGCTGTTAACCTGTATGCTGTGCATTTCCAATGTGTGAACAGAACCGCATACAAGTCTTCATTGTGCATTAATATACCAAGCAACCGCCCCCTCCATGGAATGGTAGGCCGTGAGCGGTTGTCTCATCGGTATTCTTGCACCTGTGTTGTCGCCATCTTAACTACATGGGTCCACTGGACCCTGATAGTGCATTTGTTTTGAAAGCCTGGGCAGGTAAGCATCTCAGCCTTTTTGCTGTGTTTTCGTCTTGGAACTCTGCCATGCAGACCATTTTTGCCCTGTCAATTTCTTATGGTGAAGTCATGAACACTGTACTTAAAGGGAACTGGTCATCAGTTTTGGCCGATATGAAGTAAGGCCACCATCTTTCAGGGCTGATATACTGTATTCTATAATGCTGGGTATCGGCCACCAAGCTGACCTGTAAGAGAAGAAAAATAACTTATTATACTCACCTGCGGGGCAGTCTGGTCTGAGTGGTGTCGCAGCTCTTGGTCCAGCGCTCCAATCTTCTTGTGGCCGTCCTCTTTTTTTGGTTCTTGTGGATGCATCCCTGCATCATCCACAGAGTCTCTCCGGAATTGCGCTCCTGAGGAAGCGTACTTCAACGTACTGCAGTGCGCATGCACTGGGGTTTTTGACCTTTCCAAGCATCTGCGCATTGTAGTACTTTGCTCTGCCCTCAACAGGTCAGATATACACCTGTGCAGGAGCGCGATGCTGGGGAGACACTGTGGATGACGTAGGGACGTGTCATCCACATGAAAGCAGGAGGACGGTGATTGTAAGAAGATGGGAGGTGCCATACCAAGATCAGCAACACCCCTCAGACCAGAGTACCCCGCAAGTGAGTATAATAAAAGTTATTTTTCTTCTCTTACAGGTCGGGTTGGAGGCCGATATACAGCATTATAAAATGCAGTATATCAGCCCCGAAAGGTGGTGGCCTTACTTCATATCGGCCAAAACTGATGCTAGGTTCCCATTAACGGAGGCCAGTGAGGCCTGCAGTTCTTTGAATGTTGTTGTGGGGTCTTTTGTGACCTCTTGGTTAAATCATCCCTGCTCTCTTATGGTAATTTTGGTCGGCTGGCCACTCCTGGGAAGGTTCACCACTGTTCCATGTTTTCTTCATTTGTGAATAATGGCTCTAACGGTGGTTCACTGGAGTCTCAAAGCTTGAGAAATTGCTTTCTAACCTTTTGCAGACTGATAGATTGCAATTATTTTACTTCACTTTGTCAGGCAGTTCCTATTTAAGTGATTTCAGGATTGAAAACAGGTGTGACAGTGATCAGGCCTGCCTGTGGCTAGGGAACTTTAACTCAGCTTCCCAAAGATGTGCTAAACCACAGTTAATTCATGTTTTAATGGGGGAGGGGCAATTACTTTCACACAGGGCCCTACTGGTTTGGATTTCTTTTTCTCTTAATAATAAAGACCTTCATTTAAAAACTGCATTTTGTTTTTGTGTCATCTTTGTCTAATATTTAAATTTGCTTGGTGACCTCAAACATTTAAGTGTGCCAAACATACAAAATAGGAAACCAGGAAGGGGGCAACACTTTCACACAAACTGTACATACAAATAGCTATTATGCTTTACCATATACATACATTTTTTGAGAAAAGAGGGAAAGCTTTCCATCACCAGAACATAAGGGAGAAAATTAGCACAGTGCTGTCATGGTTCTGGAAAATCAAATTACCCATGAGTAATCTTTTACTTTCACCCTGACAGCACCGTACCAAGAGATGACAAAATAAATCCCTAGGGAGGGACCAGTGAAATAATCTTTCTTCTAAAGGAAAGTTCAGAGCAGCAAATGAAATCTGTAGTGCTTAAAGAAGGTGGAAGGGGATGACCAGACTTCTGCCTTGCAGATGTGATCAAGAGACATTAGATCTTTTTGCCCAGGAGGTAGCTATGGCCCTTGTTACGATTCCCTGAGGGGAATCCAGGTCAGAGGCAGAATAGACCAGGGTTATGGCCATCCTACCCCATCTAGCACTTGTGGACTTCGTAGTACCTTTACCCTTATTTCTCCCGTGGAAAAGAATAAACATGGCAAAGGACTTTCCACAGTCATTTGGTAATTCAAGATCTCAGTAGATACAAGTACTTCTTACAAAATTAGAATATTATCAAAAAGTTATTTTATTTCAGTTCAATACAAAAAGCGAAACTCATATTATATAGAGTCATTACAGAGTGATCTATTTATTATTATTATACATTTAAATAGCGCCATTTATTCCATGGCGCTTTACATATGAAAAGGGAAAAATATAGACAGGTACAATAAACATGTGCTAGACAAGGAACACACAAGTACAAGAGAGAGGACCCTGCCCGCGAGGGCTCACAGTCTGCAGGGATGGGTGAGAATACACTAGGAAAGGGTAGAGCTGGTCGTGCGATGGTTCAGTAGACTGAGGATCATTGCAGGTTGTGGGCTTGTCGGAACAGGTGGGTCTTCAGGTTTTTCTTGAAGGTCTCCGTTGTTGGTGAAAGTTTGATGTTTTGCGGCAGGGAGTTCCAGAGTATGGGGGAAGCCCGGGAGAAGTCTTGTATGCGGTTGTGGGAAGAAAAGATGAGGGGGGAGTCGAGAAGGAGATCTTGAGAGGATCGAAGGTTGCGTGTAGGTAGGTAGCGGGAGACCATGTCACAGATGTATGGAGGAGAAAGGTTGTGGATGGCTTTGTATGTCATGGTTAGGGTTTTGAATTGGAGCCTCTGGGCAATAGGAAGCCAGTGAAGGGCCTGGCATAGGGGGGAGGCTGGGGAATAGCAGGGAGACAGGTGGATTAGTCGGGCAGCAGAGTGTAGGATGGACTGGAGTGGTGCCAGAGTGCTAGAGGGGATGCCAGACAGTAGGAGGTTGCAGTAGTCGAGGCGGGAGATAAGGGCGTGCACTAGTGTTTTTGTCGTTTCATGGTTGAGGAATGCGCGGATCCGGGAAATATTTTTGAGTTAGAGGCGGCAGGAGGTTGCAAGGGCTTGGATATGTGGTTTGAAAGAGAGGGCAGTCGATGATCACCCCAAGGCACCGAGCAGCCATTGACATTGGTGGATAGGTCTGGTGGAGGGGTAGAATGAGGTGGGGGAAAGATGATGAATTCTGTTTTGTCCATGTTCAGTTTGAGAAAGTGAGCAGAAAAGAAGGCTGAGATAGCAGACACTGTGGGATTTTGGTTAGTAGGGAGGTGAGGTCTGCGTGTCATCGGCGTAGAGGTGATACTGCAAGTCGTGGGATTCTATGAGCTGTCCCAGGCCGAAGGTGTAGATGGAGAAGAGTAGGGGTCCTAGGACTGAGCCTTGAGGAACACAGACAGGGGGCGAGGTGAAGAGGTGGTGTGTGAGAGGGAGACACTATTTCAATGTTTATTTCTGTTAATAATGTGTGCAAACTGTAAAGCGCTGCAGAATATGTTAGCGCTATATAAAAAAATAAAGATTATTAAAGATTATTAATGACGATGATTATGGCTTACAGCCAATGAAAACCAAGTCATTATCTCAGTAAATTAGAGTAAAAAATTCCTGCAAAAGCTTCCTAAGCATTTAAAAAGGTCCCTTAGTCTGTTTCAGTAGGCTCCACAATCATAGGGAAGACTGCTGACTTGATAGATGTCCAGAAGTCAGTCATTGACACACTCCACAAGGAGGGTAAGCCACAGAAGGTCATTGCTAAAGAAGCTGGCGGTTCACAAAGCGCTGTATCCAAGCATATTAATGGAAAACTGAGCGGAAGAAAAAAGTGTGGTAGGAAAAGGTGCACAAGCTACCAGGATAACCGCAGCCTTGATAGGATGGTTAATAAAATGCCATTAAAAAATTTGAGGGAGATTCACAAGGAGTGGACTGCTGCTGGACTCATTGCTTCCAGAGCCACCACACACACACGAATCCAGGACATGGGCTACAAGTGTCGCATTCCTTGTGTCAAGCCACTCATGACCAATACACAATGCCAGAAGCGTCTTACCTGGGCCAAGGAGAAAAAGAACTGGACTGTGGCTCAGTGGTCCAAGGTGTTGTTTTCAGATGAAAGTAAATTTTGCATTTCATTTGGAAATCATGGTCCCAGAGTCTGGAGGAAGAGTGGAGAGACAGACAATCCAAGCTGCTTGAGGTCCAGTGTGAAGTTTCCACAATCACTGATGGGTTGGGGAGCCATGTCACCTGCTGGTGTAGATCCACTGTGTTTTATCAAGAACATAGTCAGCGCAGCCGTCTACCACGAAATTTTAGAGTACTTCATGCTTCCCTCTGCCGACAAGCTTTTTGCAGATGGAAATTTCATTCTCCATCAGGACTTGGCACCTGTCTACGCTGCCAAAAGTACCAATACCTGGTTTAAAAACAAAAGTATCACTGTGCTTGATTGACCAGCAAACTCGCCTGACTTTAACCTATGGGGGTATTGTCAGGAGGAAGATGAGACACCAGACCCAACAATGCAGACAAGCTGAAGGCTGCTATCAAAGCAGTGCCACAGACTAATCACCTCCATGCCACGCCGCATTGATGCAATAATTGATGCAAAAGGACCCAGACCAAGTATTGAGTGCATTTACTGAACATGCATTTCAGTAGGCCAAAATTTCGAATTTTAAAATAATTTTTCAAGCTGGTGTTATAACGTATTCTAATTTAAGGAGATAATGGCTTTTGTATTTTTCATTGGCTGTAAGCCATTAACAGAAATAAACACTTGAAATAGATCACGGTTTGTAATGGCTCTATATAATAAATGAGTTTCACTTTTTGTATTGAAGAACTAAAATAAATTACCCTTTTGCTGATATTTTAATTTTGTAAGAAGCAACTGTACCTTCTGACATCCAGGGAGTGAAATGTGATTTCATCTTAGGTTTTGGCTGGTCACAAAAAGAAAGAAGAACCGTTTCTTAACTCCTGTGAAACCTAGAATTTAATTTCGAAAGGAATGCCAGGTCAGGTTTTAATATTACTCTATGTCACGTAGCCGCTTCTCAGCATGTGACATGGGGTTGCGACTGCAAGGGTTAATCTATCTCCTCTCATTCAGTCCAGCATTCAACCTCGATCCCAAGCTGCAATGGGAGCATAAATCACACCCCAACAGACCACGCATCCCGCTTCATACACACTGCCACCACTCACAGAATACAGGGGCGATGAGTCCCGGAAGTACTACTACTACCGCCTGCCAGTCACCAGGATCGCACACTCTAAGGCTATGGATTATTTTGGGCATACAAGGTTCAAACTTATTAAAGTTTTAAGCTTTAATAGAAAAGGTACAGTGCATACAATAAAAGGATATAAAAAATATGGAACTAAAAGTGGCATACAAATATGCAAAACAGTGATAAAATAAAAGGGAAGAAACTTACAGAAATATCTAAACTTTGCAGTCTGGTATTCTGCTCCCTGATGGGGGGATGAATATGAAATGGATCACATCAGCTTGGCTGCCCCTCAATCTGAACAACTTTTTTTGTGGAAGGCCTAATTAATAGGTTTAGCCTGGAGATCAGATTTCTAGACTAGACTCTCATGTTAATATCCTAATTCCTGGTTTGTGACTGGACCACGGCTACTTTACCAATGAATACATTATTTTCTAAAGGTTCTTGTCTTAGTTTTTCTTTCCCATAGTAAATAGAAATTGTCAGGCTGCAAATAGGTCCCATTTGGCGTCTGCCTTCAAGGCATCAGAGGTGTGAAATGTTTCCAATTCTGTGTGTTCCCAGAAAGGCCCCCTGGGGTCTGAGATCAGGGCAACTGCCATTTTTCAGGATAAAGGGTATGCCACACTAAACAACATCGCTAACGGGATCGCTAAAAAACGTCACTATTTAGCGATCCCGTTAGCGATGTTGTTGTGTGCGGCAGCTGCCAGCGACGAGCTTCCTGCTGTGATCTCGCTCGTCGCTGGAATCGTTCCAGACCCTATTTTATCGCCAGCGCTCCCGCTGGGTAAGTATAATCGCTAAGTGTAGCACCTTTTCTTAGCGATTTAGCGGTACTTTTGTACCGCTAAAGTCGTTAAGGAGATCGCTAACCGCGATAGCGTCCTTAACGACATCGCTAAGTTAGGTAGCTACTAGCGATATAGAAACAATCCCGCTAGCGATCTCATTAGTATGCGACGCTAACGAGATCGCTAGCGGGATTGTGTAGTGTGGCAGTACCTTAACATATGCTATTACCTTCGTGAGACCTGCAGCCTAAGGACAGATGCTAATTTACTGCCGGCCATGCATCGCCTACAAATACATATTTTCACTACACCCTATCCTTCAAGATATTTGTAAAAGGTGATTAAGAGAAATAACCTGCAACTCACTCACCCATCTAGCTGAAGTTACTGCTACTAAAAGTTTGCTTTTAGTGTAAGCATCCTAATAGAAGATGATATAGGTTCAAAAGGAGCCTTTGTAAGAGAATTTAAAACCAAATTCAGGTCAAGGAGCTACCCTAGGACCAGCTACTGGTCTAGACGAGAAAGAGGCTGTAATAAATCTATGCACCCACTCATGGGTGGGCAGTAATTTCCTGATCAAATAATGCTCCCAAGGCTGATACCTGTACCTTTAGAATGCTAGTGGAGGCCCCTCTCTAGCCTTTTCTGAAAAATTTTTAATACTGCCAAAATGGGAACTTGTTGTTGGGTAGATATATCCAGAATAGAAAATTCTAAACTTATTCCAGACCTTCATGTATTTAAGGGAGGTAACTTTCTATTTAGCAGGAGAGTGGAAACAAAATTCTGTGACAATCCCCTTTCAAATTCCAGGGCGTCAGGTGTAAGTTGGAAAACAGGGTGGACTACAGGCCCATGGGATAGGAGTTCTGGATTGTCTGGTAGTATTCAGGGGTCCGAGATTGACATGACTTCGTCAAGTAAACTAGGCTCTTTTCAGCCAGAAGAGGGCAATAAATATGACCTTGGCTTTGTCCTTGCATATTTTTTCCAATCCTATAGGTATTAGGGGAAAAAAGTGGGAAGCATAGGCCAGATGAAAATCATTTCTTTGCAGAAATGCATCTACCCCATTCGGAAATTCCCTTGGGTTTAGAGGAAAAAAAAATTCCACTTGGGAGATTTCCTCTAGTAGCAAATAGATCCATTTCTAGAAAACCTCATGCCGATCAGATTAGATTGATTGAAAATTCTCTGATTTAAGGTCCATTCCTCTTGACTGAGTGAATGGCGACTCAAGTAGTCGGCAATGGAGTTTTAAGATCCCCTTAAGTATCGGCTTGATACGGACAAAAACTTTTGCGCTGCTATACGGAAAATGTTTTCTACCTCTATCATTAATGGATCTGACCTGGTCTCCGCTTGGCGATTTAAGTAAGCCACTGCAGTGTTATCAGACAAAATTAAGTTTTTTCCTGTACTCCATTTTAAGGTTGCTTGTATGGCCTTTCTGACTGCAGTCTGCTCTAAAGTTGGAAGAACTGTCTTATTTTGGAATCCCACTGTCTTTGAAAATAAAACCTGTCCAGGTGGGCAACCCAAACTACTGGACTGGCATCTGTGGTAATTCATAGAATAGTAGAGTTGGAAGGGGCCTCCTGGGTCATGTGGTCCACCCCCTGCTCAAAGCAGGTTTCACTAAATCATCCCAGACAGATGTCTGTCCAACCTCTGTTTGCAGACTTCCATTGAAGGAGAAATCACCTCTCGTGGCAGCCTGTTCCACTCATTGATCACCCTGTCAAAGTTTTATAATATGTAATATGAGTCTCCTCCCAGTTTCATCCCATTGTTTCTAGTCTTTCCTTGTACAAATGAGAATAAAGATGATCCTTCTACAATAATTACGATCGGTCCTTGTACAGTTCATGGAACCCCATTTAAGAGGTGCTTTCTGTCCATGCACCACTTTAGTGAGTTTAGAACCTTTGTAGACAGACGAAATTTTGGATCTAGATGGTCTCTAGTGAACTGTATTGCCAGGAAATCCCACTGTAGACATCTTGTGTGCAATAGAGCCCACTGTATTGCTGGAATCATAGGGATCCTAATAAGGACATTGCTTCTCTTAGATATGTCCTGTTTTTTTCTGGACTTTTAGGATCTTTTGAATTTTTTTTCTGATGGAAGAAAACATTGTTGATGAATAGCCTTTAAGCTGAATCCCATAAAAATATGAACCTGAAGGGGTTCCAGTTTTGAATTATTTTTGTTATCCATGCTAACTTTGTTAAGACAGATAAAACTTGTTTGACTGCCCCTGAACAGACCTTTTCCGATTCTCCCACTAGTTAAAAAAGTCCAAATATGGCAATATTAAGGGGTCTTTTTTCCTTATATAA
The DNA here is from genome assembly GCA_033576555.1 of Oophaga sylvatica. Lineage (NCBI taxonomy): Eukaryota > Metazoa > Chordata > Amphibia > Anura > Dendrobatidae > Oophaga > Oophaga sylvatica. The sequence continues at coordinate 462,114,395 of JARQOD010000001.1, forward strand.
GATGCCATTTCTGGCACTATTTTGGTAAAGATTCTGGGTAATACTAAAGACACCACGAAGGATAGGAACTGGAATTGTAGTTGAAGGTCGCCTTTGAATCTCACCACCACTTTATTTTTGGTGAATCGGCATGTGGCAATAAGCAACTTTTAACAGTCATAAAGCAAAAGTTTTTCTGTAGCAATTCAGAGCTTTTAAATTGATCTGCATGAACCATGTGCTCTCTTTATTAGGGACAGGTTGCTGTAAAACCCTTGCTCTTCCTCTGGCAAAACTCCTTTTTTACCAACTGTAAAGATCTTTTTTTCAAACACTACCTGGTTCTTTATTCATGCCAGAGTATCTATCATACGGCGTGGGGGATAGGAAGAAAAACTTAGCTTGAGACCTCTGGAAAGAGTATCTACTACCCATTGAATAGCAGGAAGAAAATACCATTGATGACAGACAAGTTTCAATCTTCACCCTACTGTCAAGCCTGGTGTCATTGTTGTTTAGGTCCCGTGTTATAGGTGTTGGGATCATCATATAGGAATCTCCTACTTTGTCCTCTCACTCTTCCTAAAGGTCATTCACCCCTTCCACTGTCCTCTCTCTTGCTTCTTCCTTTGGTTGCTTAACTCCGAAAGGACCTTCTATATCTACGAAGAGGAAGGGGGAAATTCTTTTGTTTCAGCTACCTTCTCCAAGATCTCATCTAAGACTGTGTCAAATAGTCACCCTGGCAAGGAATGGCCCACAATTTACTTTTAGATTGGAAATCTGCTGACCAATTTTTAAGCCAGAGAGCTCTGCGTCCGGAGTTTGAAAGGGCACAAGCCCAGGCAGCAAACCCAATACTAACCACTGATGCATCCAGCAGGAGGTCAGCTGCTAACTGAATAGTGGGCAATGCTCCTAAAAGTTTTTCTCTAGGACATTTGTTTCTTATTTGGGAATGCAAGTGGCCGCTATACTTGGTTTAAATAAACAGGCCGCAGCCTCTTATGCTCCCCTAAGAAACGCGTCAGCTTTCCTAGCTAAAGGATCTTTCAGAGATCTTAAATCTTCAAAAGCAAGGCTCACATATTTGGAAACCCTAGCAATGGAGAAATTGATTTTCAGGGATTTTTTCCATATATCCCACAGATTTTTCTCAACTGGATATTTTCCTTTGAGAGTACTAGGAACCGAATCCTTCTTAACTGGTCTGTTCCATTCTTTTTAGATATGGGAAAATATTTTTGTGGACCGGAAATACCCGATGTTTGCACTTTTCCAGGTTACTAAACATGAAATCCTGTACCGATCTACGTTCTTTAGAAGTCTCTACTCCCATAGCAGACCCGATGAATTTTAGTAACTTCCCTTTTTCTTCTAATGGAAAACACGGTTGACCATATTCTCCATCAGATGATTAGAGTCTGAACAATCTGAGTCAATTAATTCTCTGAACTCCTCTATTTCTTCTTCTGAGCCATCATCTCAAGATGCACGCTACAAACCTGAGATTTTTTTTCTATACATGAATGGCAAAGCCTTTTTAGCATAGGATTTGGGTAATGTTTCCCTGCACAAGGCACATTCCTTATTCCTAGTTTTTATAACTGCTTTCTTGGGCCTATCCTGAAATCAGGTAACAATAATCAGCATATCTTTAAAAAGGAGACACTCACCCCATCCTAAGCCCTGGAAATTACAGCGCTAGATATGGATCATCTCCATTACCAAGTAAATCGTGGATTCCCCTTGCTACACTGGGCCTTAACATCCTCGGTCAAAAAATTTCACCTGTTCCTCTTTTATATTTGAGGAGGAGTGGAAGGACCCAAGGCTCCCGGAGTTTAATTGGGAATTCATTGTTTCCGGTCTCATCCTCCAAATCCAGAAGTGGCCGGTGAGCCTGTGCTTTGTGTGTCGGCCACATCACGTCTGGCCTCACCTCTGAACATGGAAGCAGCCAAGCCCGCGCAAGCGCCACTGTTAAACCTGATGCCATTTGAATGTGCACCCCTTCTCAGCTCAGTGTTCCAAACCCGGAAGCAGCCTGGTACAAACATCAAAAAGAACGCTCCAGGTGGAAAGGCCTTGGGAGAGTAGCGCCCCCAACCTTAGGACAGCCCTTCGGCAGCCAGGACTTCACAGGTGCGCCAATCACCAGGAGAAATCTCCCCAGGTATGCTGTTTTCTTCCTTCCGGGCTGAAGGTCTCCTCTTCCAGAAACCGGAAGACACTCTGGGGCAAAGGGGGAGGTAGCGTCCCTTTTATTTCAGTAGGTTTCCTGTTCCTGGGGGCGGATACTCCCTCAGTACAGAGTGCTGTCATGGTGAAGGGAAAATTAGAAAATAGCTACTAAGAATGTTAAAAATGTTTATTTTTTTGTTTCTCAAATTAGGAAGAAAAAAAAAAACTCCTTGTGGTTAGTGCCTCTTAAGGATCAAAAGGGTTTCATCATAACATGCAGGAGTTTATTTCAAGAATAAAATAAAAATATAGACTTTTCTGCATAATTTCATCTATATAAAACAGAACTACACTATGCTAGTTAATGCGGAGTTAACATAAATACACATTTTAATATTCTCCCTTGAAGAGAAGTTTCATATAAACAAATATAGAAATTATTTACAAAAATATCTTATTATCTGTCATGACGTATATAGGATGTGTCAATCAATGCAAATGTATACAGGTACACCATTTAATATTTATTATATGCATTTTATATACATTTTTCAAAACAACCGTCTGCTTATTTTGTGGTACAATCTTTAAAAATTTGTCAATTTGCAGTCTGTAAAAGGAAAAAAAAAACCTTATAAAAAGGCGCAAACTCTTTTCTGTAGTGGAAGACCAGAAAAAAAATAAAAATGTGAAATTGTTTTAGCCATGCAGAACACAAATTAAAATCTTGTCAATATCAGACACTCAATAATGCCGGAAGGAAAAAAATAATAGATTAATAAGACGACAAGTCTGAAGTATCAGACAAAAATCCTTAAGGTTAAATTACAAAAAAAAAACAATGCAGGGTGTATTTTTATTTTTTTGAACTTTAAGGTGTTTAGCTGTGTTGCTCTGTGAGGTCAAGCATATTTTTAAAGTGCAAAAATTGCCGCGGAGCTTCAGTCTGTTGACCTGTCATTTTTGAGTATCTTCCGCTCCATTTTGCAATGGCAATTTCACCTTGCTCCGTACTCAGTCTGATATTGTAGGGGTTTGGGGAAAAGCTCCTGGTATTAAATATCCTATTAAAAGAAATAATGGCCTTCAGTCATTGTTCAAAAAAACTTCTGTGTCCCACAAATAATGCAAGTCCTGTGTCACACGAACATAAAAAACAAATATAAAGCTGAAATAAATAACATTAAGCTGTTGGAACTTTGCTGGGAAACTTTCTGGATAAATTAACTCGTAAATAAAGTAAACATACAAAATATCACACAGTGATAGAATGCTGCATTTGTTAAAAAGGGGTGGGGGTGCGATAAGAGCAGATGGAACCCCTCTTGCCAGTTAAAACAAAAAAAAAGAATAAAATGAGGAACTAGTTGTTAGTGTGTAGCCACCCAGTTCTGTTTAACCTAACGCCAGATTTTCTGGCAGCGTCACCGACTTCTGGCATTACAAAGGGATCGAGGGGGGGACAATAAGGAAAAAAAAAATCTCTATATATAAACCAACACTATAAAAAAAAAAAAAAAAAAAAGACAAATGTGATTAAGGAAAAGAAAAAAAAAAATAGGACAAAATTCATTTCATTGTCAGGTATGTACTATCCTGATAACAACACTGCAATTCTGTGACAACTTAAAAATAAAAAGCATAAAAACAATAGGTCCAAACCGGTATATATGCAGGACTAAGGTTAAAAATTATATAGTAACACACTAGCATTGTCCAAGAAAAATAAAAAAGTAATAATAAAAAAAAAAAAAAAGAAAACAAAATCCCTTCATTGGCTGCCAGACACTGAATTCTTCAATGCCAGCTATTAAAACAATAAGCTACATTTTATCAAGATATTGCAATCTGAACTGGGTAGAATAGTGCGGAAGCCACTTCCTTGCTACTTTTCTAGTCCTATGAAGTTCCAGGGAAATTGTGATTTAGGGGCTTAATGATCCGCTATTGCATTGTAACCGTTGACGTGAGCCAACGACTGAATAAACTACAGTATATTCAGACGTCGAGAAGAGGCTCCATATCCCCCCCTTTAGTGGAGCTCTTGATTCACAATATTGGTGCACCCAAGACCTAAAGTTGAAAGTACAAGGCGCAAAAAGAAAATAGCCAAAAATACGATTAAAATGTTTTTTTTTTTTTTTTCTTTCTTTTTCTTCATCTGGATTGTAGAAGAAAGATATTTATAGTATATATAATATAGGACAGACCCCCCCTCTGCAGGAGCCGTGAATACTGGTTACTGTGAAACGGAGGGAACAGAGCACATTTATTAAAGCCCTGGACAGAGCCATCCTGATGAATGAGAAGATGGAGGGGAGCGCCAGCTGTGCGGTAACCAGTATCTCCCTAGCCTGCAGAAGGAGCCATCTTGTAGTGTCGGCACTGGAGCAAATTCTTCTTGGCAGTGATGTCGTAAGGAATTGTTTCTTTAAATACTGCAAGTGACTCCATTTTTGTCCCAAAATGCACTTGTGGCACTGTGAAAGAACAGGGGACGGGGAGAAGTATGGAAGGGTCACACGAAGACCTTGGCCAGCGCATCTGCTCCAGCACTGGCGATGAACGCTTTGGATGGGTGAAAGGCAACATCGTATATCGACTCGTCCAACTTCTTGCGATGGGCAGTGATCTCCTGTACACACGTTTTGCTGTCCAGATTCCACAAGCGAATAGAGCTGTCGTGGCCTGCAGGAGAAATGCACACAAGGGGGATGGATTACAAGTTACCGGCATCCTGCACAATACGGCAGCACACTAAGGTGGCGGGGTTTTATTCACTCAATGACACTTTTCTGGTACACGACTTGATAAATTCTCCCCTAAAGCTGTGCGGTTTGGACTTTGGCAGACTCTGTCCTTGCATAGAGCCTTGTGAAGAGTCACTTACACAATATTCTAGTAACTCAGATCACTTACTTCCAGACATTAAGTAAATTCCATTAGGATCCACTGCAAGGCTAGTAACAGCATCCAGGTGGGCAACCATTGAATGAATGGTCTTTCCTGAAAAACAAAAGGAATCAGGCCATTACCACCAGAAGCTTATGAAGTGGCTTTAAACATTTAAGGGGCTGTCCAGTGTACTTGCATAATGATGGTTTATACTTAGCATGGCTCCGTACACTGAGGAGTGGCCGTTCTCCGGGACATGAGATCAGCTCCTATTCACTTACATCTGGTTCCTGCCAAAGCTGTAGACAGATTGGGGTCTTATCTGATATTAAAGGGAACCTGTCACCAGGTTTGGCCGATATGAGTTACGGCCACCACCTTTCAGGGCTGATATACAGCAGTCTATAATGCTGTATATCTGCCCCCGAACCCAACCTGTAAGAGAAGAAAAATAACTTATTATACTCACCTGCGGGGTGGTCCGGTCCGAGGGGTGTCGATGCTCTTGGTCCAGCGCCTCCCATCTTCTTGCGATGTGCAGTCCTTCTTGCTTGGTTTGGATGACGCGTCCCTGCATCGCCCAGTCTGCTCGGCACCACGCTCCTGCGCAGGCGTACTTATCTGCCCTGTTGAGGGCAGAGCAAAGTGCAGCAATGCGTAGGCGCTGGCCTCTCTGACCTTTCCTGGTGCCTGCGCACTGCAGTACTTTGCTCTGCCCTCAACAGGACAGATAAGTACGCCTGCGCAGGAGCGCGATGCTGGGGAGCCTGTGTGGGTGATGTAGGGACGCGTCATCCACACGAAGCAAGAAGGAGGACAGCGATCGTAAGAAAATGGGAGGCGCCGGACCAAAAAAAGCTCTTTTTCTTCTCTTACAGGTCTGGTTGGGGGCTTATCTACAGGATTATAGAATGCTGTATATCAGCCCTGAAAGATGGTGGCCTTAACTTATATCGGCCAAACCTGGTGACAGGTTCCCTTTAACAACCCATTCTCAGGTCATCAACACCTAAGCAGGGGACAACCCCTTTCATAGATGAACACTATATATAAACCTGCTAAACGAGTATCCAAACAGCTGGAACACTATGTAAAACAGCAAATGGAGAACTAAGCGAAAGTTACAGCAATGATTATTCCAATTTCAACCAAGTAATGTGAAAACTAAGAACATTAACGAGCCATGAAGGTCAGATTTCAAGGTTTTGCACAGGTTTAATGAAGGAGAACAATGAAGGTATAGAGGGGTCAGAATCTGTAATACACCCTGTATTGCAGGGTGTGTGCAACTTGAATTGTTTCGTAACTTTCATCTATACAATCAGGACTTCACAGATTTCAGACATTCGTGCTGCTGTATAAATCAGCTGGCAGTTTCTAAGAAGTGTGCGCGGGTACCACTAGTTTGAGGCTCAAATACTTGGTGAACTGCTATACTGAAACACAGATGCTCAATGCCCGGGACTGACGAGGACCGATTGTCCTCCATGGTTTTACAGATTAAGGCTCCATTCCCACAATGAGTTTTTCAAGTTGCAGATTTTCTGCACTCATTAATGTTACTTGCAACTTTTCCGAAAATATGAAACTTAAAAAAAAAAATCATTGTGGAAACATAGCTTTATAGGGCTGAATATGGCGTTGTGTTCAACCAAATCACAACGGCCTCCTGAGAGCCCTTCATGAATCCTGAAAAGATTAATTGTTACTCTACCTTAAAATGTTAGTAGTTTGCGAAAGAACAGGCGGAATAAGCCTCCATATACAAAGATCCAGAGCTCACTCAGTACAATAAAAAAACATGTTGAAACGTTCCTGCTAGTAAAGAAATAAAAGGAGAGCTCACCGGACTTGTTGTCAAAAAATTTTATGTGCCTATCCTCATAGGCAGCAATGGTAACAGATAGAGTAGGGTGACTCACAACCTTGTTTATGTGGCCACTAAATGGGATACCTGTAAAACAATATAAATGATAGACATGAATCAGTGTAATCATTTATTACTGAAAATACAGCGCTCAATAATATATTATATAAACACACACATATAAAATATACACACATTTTACAAAAGGTCATAAAGGGATGAGGAGACAAACAGACTACTGAGCTGCTGTAGACTCAAGAGGCTCATACATCACTATCATTCATCCCACAACTGTGCATCGTGTTCAGATGATTTTATATTGAGGGACAGAATGTTTTCTCACAGATTCAGGTAAAAGGAAGCATCATACTGAGAGACTGAGTGCCTTTATACAGGGTTCACTGCCTAAACCTAAAACACAAATACCCTTCTGAACAATAAATTCCATTATAGGGGTATTCTCAGGTCATTAAATTGCTTTAAGTTAGACAACATGGAAATAAAGTTTGCAATTGACTTGCTTTTTCTACCTTCTGCCATTCTACTGCTGTGAGAGCTTTTAACTTACATAGTGTAAAGTTAGTTACCAAGGAGCTTGGCCACCAGTGCCTGGCCCAGTAAGCAGAGTAGTTACACTGTAGGGTTAAGAGTTAACTCTTAACATCCTAGTTCCCTCTCCAGTTTATTGATTTCCATACAGAGGTCATCTGCTTATCTCTCAACTCATGACATTTCATCAGTCCTGGATAATCAAAATTCTTCTTCCCGCATCTCCTCCCCCTCACTTGTTCAATTGCACGGTTACCTCTATATTATTTCAAATTATTGTGCCAACAGTGAAAATTCAGAAGTACAGTTAATGCGCAGTAGCAGGACCAAACTCCTGACCAGAACTGTCACTCAAGGAGGAGCGCCATCACCCCAAAGCAACCAGGAAGGAAGGAGACTGTAGAGCTGTGAGCTGTTCAAGAGACAACTTGAAAATACCCCTTTAATGTCGTGTCCTCGACACCTGCAGATCTCAATTTCATAACTGCACTGGAAGAGTAAAATACTTACTAGAATCAGAAGGTGCAGACAACTGCAGCAGAGACTGAGAAGTCTCAAGATCATAAACCACAATACAGCCAGAGGTGAAAGAGGCAATGGCGTGGGCTGGCTCGCAGCCTATAAAATCCACTGAAGTTGGGATGCCATGTTCTAATGGGGAAAAAACATTATCACAAATTTAATTATTCTCAAAGTGTACATGTTAAAAAAGACTATATCATCTGCTTTGTACAGCCCAAACTTACCATACCATGAATCAGAGCTTCGCTGCACAATTACTATACTTATTACTACTAAATATACCTTTAAAGACCCAGCTCTGCTCTACATGATTGACAGGTCACAAATGGGCCTATGCTAGTTAGCTGAGCCACAGGAAGAAAAAAGTTAAGTTTTTTTTTTTTTAAATAAAGTTAATGGACAAACTGGAGGGGGGGGGGAATCAGTTTCTCACCTTTGTTTCCATTGTATGTACCAATACACGGCACACTCTCCGGTGGATTCCATAATCGAACTGTTCCATCAGCCGAGCAAGAGAGTAATCTGTCTTTAACACCACTGTGAGCCAGGCTCCATACGGCATCTGTGTGACCAACCAACGTGCCCGCAAGAACGCTGGGATCTGAGAGACAGAAAATGGTGACTGTATAGTAATAAATATTCAGGGTAGCTAATTAAATGGTATTTCCACTATTCAAAGTTAAAATGACACAGCAGAATTGAAGCATACAGCTATAAGGTTCCTTATCTACCCTAGATTGCTCAGAAAGACGAAACAATACACAACCCACAATACAGACTATACCTGAATGTAGCACCGGCTGAAGGCAGAGATCAAGTCATTGTGTAGCCCAATTAAACTATCTGAGAAAGGTGAACATATAGAAGGAGGTGCAAACCCAGAGTTGAAGCTCCAACATACCATATGTATCATATGGGTCTACATTTGGGCTTAGCATGTTCCACCACTGTATTGTAGAGTCTATTCCTCCGCTGTAGCAGTGTTCTCCACTAGAGCTGACGACCAGAGAGAGGACCGGACCCCTGGAGGAAAGAAAGGGAGAGAAAGGCATGAAAAATATATCCTCAAAGTTAGGAGAATACAACCTCAGATCAACACCACATGGAAAATTACAAAGAGACTATTTTCATTTAACAAAATCTAGGCTACAATTCAAAAGAAGGGTGAAATATTAAGTACACCCCCAAGAATCAATATCTTGTAGAAGCAGTAGCCTTAAGTACTGGTCTTCGGGAAGACTGTCAGTCTTTCACATCACTCTGGGAGGGATTGCTTTGCCACTCTTCACTGTAATGTTGCTTAAATGAGACCCAAGCATTCAGCAGAAAGGAGCACTTTTATTCCGACTGCTGCCCCCATTCATTCTCTATGGAGCTGCTGACAAAGGCCAAACGCGGCACTTGGCAGCTTCATAGGGAATGAATGGAGCAGCAGTGGAGCAGGCACACTGCCGTTTAATTTGTACGTACACCACCAACCAGTGCTGTGCAGCCCAGGGGTCTGAGCAAATAAGTTATCATTTATCCCCTGGATAAGCCAATACAGAAGTAAGAGGGGTGGAAGGGTAGACATTTTTAAAGACTATCAAATCCTTAAAAGTTGCAAAAAATTTTGCTGAAAGGGGTTTGTTCCTTTTACATTACAAAAACTTACATGTGAGCTCTGAAAGTATAGATTGGTTCCACATCGAAAGAGGCACTCCTGAAGGTAAAAACAGATCCATTTGTTAAGAGTGGTTTTGACTTATACGTTATAAGAGGTTGCAATGTAGCAGACAAGACTCACTTTTTGGCAGGGACTGTTTTCTGCAAGTTCCACAATTTTAGGGTGTGATCTTCAGATGCCGTTACCAGCACAGGCTCAACTGGGTGAAATGCTAAAGCTCGCACTCCATCAAAGTGACTTCGCAGGGTGTATTTGTGGTTCCAGGTTTTCCTAAATGCATCCTTATTAGATGGCATCTTTAAAATAGAAATCAATTGAAGGTTATTAATTCACTAAAATACAGCCGTGATGCAACATTTCAGATGTGCTCTTCATAATGCTTCTAGACCTCACTCCGCTCATGCTGCAGGATCCCAGTGTAATCCAGGTGGTCCCCATGTGTAAATGTGTGGTATTATGTCTAACCAAACTGTGGGAGGAGCGAGTGCTTCAGATCACCCTGACCCCGATAAAAAAAACTTAACTAGTAAAAATCTGAGCTCCTGATTCTGCCACTTTCCCGTTGTGCACTGTGTCTTTCCACTGCAGAGATTTTACTATTTCCTCTGTCGAGCACTATGTGAAATTTCGGTTTGCAGATTAAATGGGCGTTTCTTCAGAGTCTTTTCTATGGTAGTATGCTTTCACCACTCCCTCTCAGATTCTGCCAATTATAGCTGGGCAATGAGACTAGAACATCAGCTGCCAAACTTTGATTGGCAACGTCTGGGAGGGTGAAAGTGCAGGCCCCCAGAGAAGATTCAGAAGAAACTCCCAGTTGGCCCAGAAAGCATAGATTTCCCATACTGCGCTTCAAAAGCAACAGCTGAATATTTTTCTGCAATGGAGCCAATCATGGCAAAACAGAGAGAAGCAGAATCAGGGCAACTCAGGATTTTTCTTTTAAAGGCATTTAACTAATTTTTTTGGAGCAACTGACAGGTCCTCCTTAAGCACAAGAAAATAATCCACTTCTAGACACAGAAATGCTTCCATATTGCAGAGAATTACGCGTGCCAGTGCTATACTCATCAGCCCACGATCCTGCATCATACATTACCAGCATGAAGCATACAATTAAACGTAACCACTGTAGTACTAGTCATTGTTCGTAATACAATTCCTATGTCTGAATCTCTTCATTCCTGTAAACCTTCACACTTACATCATAACTGTAGTCGGAATCATTAGTCACAGTGAGGTCGGCTAGCTCCCCAAGCCCCAGAACACTCTCGAGAACATCTTCTGATCCCATGATGAAGGTCTTACCACCTCCAGAGGGAAAGGTTAAGGGCTCGGCTACAAAAAAACAAACAAACATCAATAGGCAATAATGTGATTATTGTCAAAAAACCCAATAATTTCTAAAAACAAGATGTTTGACGACAACTGAAAGAACATGATATTCCATTGCAATAGACGTCACAGTATTAAGTGAATGATGTTCGGTCCCTGAGGGATTCGTACCTTCCTCTGCCCTCCCACCTTCATGATCTGTTATTCTGGTTGGTGAACGGGCAGGACTCAGGATGCCTGGAGGGATGCGGGATAGTTCCTCATCACCCAGGTCTGCAATCATATCGTGCAATTTCGTCCGGTTAACCCCTGAAAAGTAATTGCAGCAGTTCTTGAAAATATCTCCCCTTCTTTTACACATTCTCCATTATAAGAGTCATTTAAAGCGGTCTTTAGTTTATTTTCTCATAATCAAATGTATACAAAAAGTGGATCACTTGTTTTAAAGAAATCGCTCATTTAAAAAAAAAAAAAAAAAAAGTTGTTTAAAATGGATCTTACAGTTTCTGAAAACCTCCATAACCCAGCTGCAGTATTTAAAAAAAAAAAAAAAAAAAAAAAAAAGAACCCGTACTTTACTCACCCTCCCCAGGTTCAGTTCAGTCTCCTCTACGTCAGCACCGCGGACTAAAATGTCAGCACTGCAGCCAAACAATGAGATCAACGGGAGTGGCTCAAGCAATCTACTTGGGCAGAGCTGTGAGCTTATTTAATGGCAGCAGCGCTGTCAACATCATGTCATCTCTGCGGACAATAACAAACACCAGGAGTATTGGCGGAGAGACTCCGTGCTGGACCCTGGGAGGGTGAGCAAAGAACAGTATTTGCTTGGTGAGGGGTGGATTCCAAAACCCCTCTAACTGCTTTTTGAAATAGCAAAAATACAATTTGCTAATATAGATCAATAAAAAGGTGCTGTGATCTGAAAACAGGGATTTTTGTGAATACTCACCGTAAAATCCTTTTCTCTGAGACGCTCATTGGGGGACACAGACCATGGGTGTTATGCTGCTGCCACTAGGAGGACACTAAGCAAATACACAAAAAAAGTTAACTCCTCCTTCTGCAGTATACACCCTCTGCTGGCTTTGTTCTGAACCAGTTCGGTGCCAAAGCAGTAGGAGCTCATAAACATAAGTGCAATATGCCAAAACCAAGAATAATTACAAGCCAAATGGCCAAACAGGGTGGGTGCTGTGTCCCCCAATGAGCGTCTCGGAGAAAAGGACTTTACGGTGAGTACTCACAAAAATCCCTGTTTCTCCATCGCCTCATTGGGGGACACAGACCATGGGACGTCCTAAAGCAGTCCCTGGGTGGGAAAACATCACAACGTGTGAGACCTGATGCACCCAAAGCCTTAAAGACTAGTTGACTAGAAGGCAAACTTACAGATGCGAAACTGCCGATTGCAGAATTTGTCTGCCAAGGGCCGCATCTAAAGAGGCTAAAGCATGAATGTTGTAATGCTTAGCAAACGTGTGAAGACTGGACCAAGTCGCAGCCCTGCACACTTGCTGAGCGGAAGCCTGGTGCCGAATGGCCCAGGAAGCCCCCACTGATCGAGTGGAGTGAGCCTTAATCCCCGCCGGGATAGGCTGACCTTTGACACGGTAAGCTTCCTGGATCGTTGAACGAATCCATCTGGCAATCGTGCTCTTAGAAGCAGGCAGACCTTTCCTGATCCCTCCGGAAGCACAAACAGGGTATCAGATTTGCGGAAAGGCACTGTTCTGGAGATGTACCTCTTGAGGGCCCTGACCAGGTCCAAAGTGTGAAGAGCTTTCTCAGTACGGTGGACAAGGGCCGGACAGATTGAAGGCAGAACTATGTCTTCATTCAGATGAAAAACCGAGACGACCTTAGGCAAAAAAGCCGGAGACGTCCTGAGTACCACCTTGTCTTGGTGGAAAATCAAAAAAGGAGGTTTGCAAGACAAAGCTGCCAGTTCCGAGACCGGTCTGATGGACGTTATTGCCACAAGAAAGGCAACTTTCCACGAAAGAAGAGAGAGAGAAACCTCAAGCATGGGCTCGAAGGGGTTCTCTTGTAAGGCACTGATGACCAAATTAAGATCCCAAGGTTCCAAGGGCATCTTGTATGGAGGAACAAGATGGGACATGCCTTGGATGAATGTCTTAACCTGCGGCTTGGAAGCTATCCATCGTTGGAACAGGATGGAAAGAGCCGAAATTTGACCTTTGAGAGAGGCCAGCGCTAGGCCAGAGTCTAAGCCTGCCTGAAGGAACTCCAAAATGGCAACGGTGGAAAACACCAAAGGAGACCGACCGCTATCTTTACACCATGAGAAGAACGTCTTCCAAACACGATGATAAAGGCGCATGGAAACAGGCTTCCTAGCGTTGATCATGGTAGAGACCACTCGTTGTGAGAAACAGGCCTGGGCTAGGATCCAGGATTCAATGGCCAGGCCGTTTAAACTGAGGACTCTCAAGTTCTGGTGGTAAATGGGTCCCTGGGAGAGGAGGTCTGGACAATTCGGTAACCACCAAGGGACGTCGGCGACTAGATGTACTAGTTCCACATACCACACTCGACGTGGCCAATCCGGAGCGACGAGGATTACTGGGATGCCCTCTGCCTTGATTTTTCTGATGACCCGAGGGATCAGCTGAAGTGGAGGAAAGATATAGGGAAGACGGAACTGGCTCCATGGCATTACCAGTGCATCGGAGCCGATGGCTAATGGGTCGCGAGACCTGGCTATGAATGCTGGAACCTTGGCGCTTGCTCTGGAGGCCATGAGATCGACGTCCGGAGTGCCCCAACGCTGACAAATCTGAAGAAAGACTTCCGGATGAAGAGACCACTCTCCGGAAGCTATACCCTGGCGACTGAGAAAGTCCGCCGCCCAATTTTCTACTCCCGGAATGTGAACTGCCGAGATGAGCGAGTGGTTCGTCTCGGCCCATTGCAGAATGTGCGTCACTTCGAGCATTGCTCTTCTGCTTCATGTGCCTCCCTGGCGATTGATGTACGCCACGGCCGTGGCGTTGTCTGATTGGATCCGAATGGGACAACCTGCCAAGAGGTGATGGAAATGGTGAAGAGCTAGCCATATCGCACGGATCTCGAGGACATTGATTGGGAGGTTGGCTTCCTGAGTGGACCAACGTCCCTGAGCCGTGTGGTGACGAAATATCGCTCCCCATCCGAGGAGACTTGCGTCGGTGGTCACCACCAGCTAGTGTACCGGAAGGAAGGACCTTCCCTGATCTAGTGATGACTTTACCGTCCACCACTTGAGGGAGTGTCTGGTCCTGGTTGTCAGACGAAAGCGTTGATCCAGGGAGGCTGGATCTTTGTCCCAGGCTGAAATCAGCGCCTGCTGGAGGGGACGGAGATGAAATTGAGCAAATGGCACTGCCTCAATGGATGCCACCATTTTTCCCAAGACCTGCATGGCGAAGCGCAGGGAGTGAGACCAGGCAAGAATTAGCAGTTGAACTCCCCGGGACAGGGAGGATATCTTCTCTGGAGGGAGAAATACCAACCCTTGGTAAGTGTCCAGAATCATCCCCAAAAAGGAAATTCGTTGGGATGGGACTGGGGAGGACTTTTCCAGGTTCACTAGCCATCCTAGGTGAGACAGAGTGTCGATGGCAATAGTGACACTCTCTGCACAAGTTCGATAGGACGGGCCCTTGACGAGAAGATCGTCCAGGTAGGGTAAGATTACCACACCCCGAGAGTGTAGGATGGACATGACGGCCGCCATGACCTTTGTAAAAACTCTGGGGGCGGTGGCGAGACCGAAGGGCAGAGCAGTAAACTGAAAATGTTCTTCTCCGATCGCAAAGCGTAGAAAACGCTGGTGACTTGGGAAGATTGGTATGTGAAGGTATGTGTCTGATGTCGATGGATGCAAGATATTCCTCTTTCTCAAGGGAGGAGATGACTGAACGGAGGGATTCCATCCTGTAGTGGCGTACTCTGATGAATTTGTTCAACAGCTTTAGATCTAGGATGGGGCGCATGGTTCCGTCCTTTTTTGGGACCACGAATGGGTTTGAGTAGAAACCTTTGAACCTTTCTGTGTGAGGAACTGCGACAATGACTGCGCTTTTGCGGAGGGCATATATGGCCTGATAAGAAAGGAGCTGCTAGTGCTCCTGTCTTTGGGATACGAGACTGGAAGAAACGCGTTGGTGGAGGAAACTCGAATTCGATTTTGTATCCGAAGGACACGAGGTCTCTGACCCATTGGTCGTGGAAGACCGCAAGCCAGACCTGAGATAACAAGAGTAGACGTCCCTCTACCCTGTCCGTGTCCTCCGGACACGGCAGGGAGTCATTGATAAAACTTGCAGGAAGGAGTAGTCTTAGGTCTGGACCGGGGAGATCTGTTTCTCCAGGAGTTAGATGGTTTGAATGAAGGATGCGAACTCCTGTCCCTGCGTGGGGGACGGCCCGAACCCGCAGAGGCGGGTGAGGAAGACCAGTTTGTGGATCCGCGAAAGGGTCGGGAGCGAACCTGAAATTGGTTCCTAAAGGCTGGCGAGTATATCTACGTTGGGGAAGAAATATATTCTTTCCCCCCGTGGCATCTGAGAAAATCTGATCTAGTTTTTCTCCAAACAAGCGCCCATTTTGATATGGCAAGGAAGTCAGATTTCTTTGAAGCGGAGTCTGCTCGCCATTCTCGAAGCCAAAGGGCTCTGTTGTGAATGTTTTGGAAATGAATTCTGAGCAGAAGCTCCCTCTGGTGGTTACAAACAGTACTGAACCATTCAATGAGGATTGACAATCAGGAGTCACAGACTGGTCTTATATAAGGGAGGTTCCCTCCCATCATAGTTGCCGGTGATCAATTGTTCTTGTCTCAACTGTGGTTCCTGGTTCACTTGGAAGCTTGCTGAGTCTTGCCTCTTCTTCTGCTTTCAGATAAGATATTTTCTGTTTTTGTGCTTACCATTTGCATATTTCTCTGCATTTCTGTGAGGTTAGCCAGGTTCCCCCTCGGGGGGCTTGGGCTCCTCTCAGTTCCGCTGGAGCTATTGTTATTTGTTCATTTGCCTTTTCCAGTTTTTTCTGTGGCTGCGGCTTAGTTTTGTTACACCAGAGAACTGATTTAGGTGGTAGAGGTCGTGTGATCTCAGGTGTTTTTGCAATCAGTAGCGTTGGCATTTTTTAGGGTTTTTTTGGATTGCAGTGAGTATCCTTTCTATCCTTTTCTGTCTAGGCAGATTGGGCCCCAGCGTTTGCTCATACTATTTTCTGTCTGTGTCCGTATTTCCTCTTGTCTAACCGCCATTACATGTTTGGGGGCTTCCTATGTTCTTTGGGGATCTGCTCCGGGGCAGATAGCTTTCCTCTTTCTATCTTTAGGTGTAGTTAATCTTTCAGGCTGTGACGAGGCATCTAGGACCAACGTAGGAACGCTCCAAGGCTGCCTTTAGTTGTGGTGGTTAGTCAGGGTACTGCAATCCAATAGATTCCAACTTTCTGGTGTATTGCCGTTTTTGCCTGCTCTCCTCAGCTACCAAAACATAACAGTATCACCGGCCAAACTGAAAATTGTATGGTACTCACAGAAGGGAAAAATAGTGTGGAAAGAAAAAAAGTTGTCAGATTTTTTTTTTTCTGTTTCTTGCATTTTTTTCCCTCTTTTTCTCTGGGTGCTGGGAGGATTTTTTTTTTCTCATGGAGCTTGCACAGCTGTCTGGCCGTGTGGATCAGCTTGGGCCTGTGGATCAGCTTGCCACTGAGGTTCGGAGTATTGCTGTCTATCTTGCTGGGTTGCCGGTTGTGGAACCTAGGATTCCCATGCCAGATTTGTTTTTGGGATACGGGCCAAATTTCTGAATTTCAAAAATAACTAAGTTGTTTTTTGCCTTAAAACCTAAGTCCTCAGGGAACGCAGCACAGCAGGTTCAAATTGTCATCTCTCTCCTGCGCGGTGATCCTCAGGATTGGGCTTTTTCCCTGACACCTGGGGACCCTGTTTTGAGTGATGTTGATGCATTTTTTCATGGCTCTGGGGTTATTGTACGATGAGCCTAATGTCACTGATCAAGCTGAAAGAACCTTGTTGGCATTAAATCAGGGGCTTGAGGACGCTGAGTTGTACGGTCAGAAATTCCAAAAATGGGCAGTCCTAACCAAATGGAATGTGATGCTTTGGCAGCCCTTTTTCGGAAGGGGCTGTCAGAGAATGAAAAAGATGTTATGGTGGGTTTCCCTGCTCCCTCTGGTCTCAATGATTCTATGTCATTAGCGATTCAAATTGACAGACGTTTGCGTGAGCGTAGAGGTATGCGTGGAATAGTGTTGCCTTGTGAGCCAGCTTCTGAACCCATGCAGTGTGATGAGTGGCTTTCTGGGGCACAGCGTCATGAGTTTCGAAAACGCAATGGGTTATGTTTCTATTGTGGTGACGCCTCTCATGCTATTTCTGTCTGCCCTAAGCGGGGAAGACGTTTTGAACACTCAGTTGTCTTGGGTAGTGTTCAGACTAATTTCTGTTGACTGTTACCCTGATTTGCTCCTGTCCACATTTTCTGCTCAGGCTTTTGTTGATTCGGGAGCAGCTATTAACCTGATGGATTTTGATTTTGCCAAACGTTGTGGGTTTCCCTTGATACCCCTACGGAAGTCTATTCCCCTACTGGGGATTGATTCTACCCCTTTGGCTGAGAATAAACCCAGTTTTCTACTCAGGTGATAATGAGGGTTGAACCTGATCATCAGGAGAGTTGCAAATTTTTGGTACTGTATAATCTGCATGACATTATTGTACTAGGTTTCCCTTGGTTACAGTCTCATAATCCTGTTTTGGATTGGAAATCTGTGTCTGTAACCAGTTGGGGCTGCCAATGTGTTAATGCCAACACTCCTGTTTTTTCTGCCTCTCCCCCAGTCTCAGGATGTTCCTGACTTTTTTGACTGATTTTTCTGATGTGTTTAGCGAAAGTGAGAAATCTGCATCCTTGCCCCCCCTATAGGAGCTATGGACTGCGCCTATTGAATTGTGCCTGGTAGTAAATTTCCTAAAGGTCGCCTTTTTAACTTGTCTGTACCTTCTGAACATGATGCTATGCGGTCTTATATCAAGGAGTCATTGGAGAAGGGTCATATCAGACCATCCTCTTCACCCTTGGGTGCCGGTTTTTTCTTTGTGGCCAAAAAGGATGGTTCCTTAAGGCCGTGTATTGATTATCGTCTCTTGAACAAGATAACTGTGAAATATCAATATCCGTTACCCTTGATTTCTGACCTGTTTTCCAGGGTGAAAAGTGCTACTTGGTTTACCAAGCTTGACCTCAGGGGGGCGTATAACCTTATTTGCATTAAGCACGGGGATGAATGGAAGACGGCGTTTAATACCCCAGAGGGCATTTTGAGTACCTAGTGATGCCCTTTGGGCTCACTAATGCTCCTTCCATCTTCCAGTCCTTCATGAATGACATTTTCAGGGATTTTGTGGATAAATTTCTGATTGTTTATTTGGATGATATCTTGATTTTTTCCAATGACTGGGACTCTCATGTGAAACATGTTCGGACTGTGTTCCAGATTTTGAGAGAGAATGCTCTGTATGTGAAGGGATCAAAGTGTCTTTTTGGCGTACAGAGGATCTCATTTCTGGGATTCATTTTGTCTCCATCTGTTATTGAAATGGACCCGGTCAAGGTTCAGGCCATCTGTGATTGGGTCCAACCTACTTCATTGAAAGCTCTTCAGAGATTCTTGGGTTTTGCCAATTTTTATTGTAAATGTATTGGTAATTTCTCTGTTATTGTTAAACCATTGACTGATTTGACCAAAAAGGGTTCTGATGTGGTGAATTGGCCTCCTCAGGCAGTCTCTGCGTTTCAGGAACTTAAACAGAGATTCACTTCTGCTCCTGTTCTACGGCAGCCTGATGTTTCTCTGCCATTTCAGCCTCTGAAATTGAGGCAGGTGCCATTTTGTCCCAAAGAGATCCTGAGACCTCTAAAAGTAACCCTTGTGCCTTTTTCTCTCGAAAATTTTCTCCAACTGAACGTAATTATGACGTGGGTAATCGGGAGTTATTGGCCATGAAGTGTGCTTTTGAAGAGTGGAGACATTGGCTGGAGGGAGCCAAACATCAGGTGGTGGTCCTCACGGACCATAAGAATCTAGTTTATCTGGAATCAGCCAAGCGACTTAATCCTAGACAGGCCAGGTGGGCCTTGTTTTTCACACGTTTTAGTTTTGTAGTTTCCTTTCTTCCTGGCACTAAGAATGTTAAGGCGGATGCCCTCTCGAGGAGTTTCCTTGCGGACTCTCCTGAGTTATCTGATCCTGCTGTTATTTTGAAAGAGGGTGTAGTTCTTTCCGCCATCTCGCCCAATTTGAGACTGGCTCTGGAAGGGTGTCAGGAGGATAAACCCGAGCGTTGCCCTATTGGGAAATTGTTTGTCCCAGACCGGTGGAAAAAAGAGTGTGATGTCTGAGATTCATTGTTCTGCGTTGGCCGGTCATCCCGGAATTTTTGGTACCAGAGACTTGGTGAGTTGGTCCTTTTGGTGGCCTACTTTGTCTCGTGACGTCAGGGAGTTTATGCAGTCCTGTGGGACTTGCTCTCACTCCAAGCCTTGCTCTCGCTCTAGTGGTTTGTTGATGCCATGGCCTGTGCCCAAGAGACCATGGACCCATATCTCTATGGATTTTATTTCCGACCTCCCTGTTTCTCAGAGAATGACCGTTATCTGGATGATTTGTGATAGGTTTTCCAAAATGATACATCTTGTGCCATTACCTAAGTTGCCTTCCTCCTCCGAATTGGTGCCTTTGTTCCTTCAGCACGTGGTTCGGTTACATGGCATTCCTGAGAACATTGTGTCTGACAGAGGAGTCCAGTTTGTTTCCAGATTTTGGAGGACTTTTTGTTCTAAACTTGGTGTTCAATTGTCTTTCTCCTCTGCTTTTCATCCTCAGACCAATGGACAAACTGAGAGAACAAACCAGACATTGGAGACTTATCTGAGATGCTTTGTGTCTGCTGATCAAGATGACTGGGTCTCTTTTTTGCCTTTGGCTGAGTTTGCTCTTAATAATAGGGCAAGCTCTGCCACTTTGATGTCTCCATTTTTTTTGCAATTTTGGGTTTCACCCTCGATTTTCTTCGGGACAGGCGGAGGCTTCTGTCTGTCCGGGTGTTGACTCTGTTGTGGAGCGTATGCAGCAGATTTGGGACCAGGTAGTGGAGAGGTTGTCCCACTCAGGAGAAGGCCCAGTCGTTTGCCAACCGGCATAGGACTGATGGTCCTCGGTTTAAAGTGGTGGACTTGGTCTGGTTGTCCTCAAGAAATATCCCTATGAGAGTTGCATCTCCTAAGTTTAAGCCTAGGTTCATTGGACCTTATAAGATCATGGAGATTCTTAATCCTGTTTCCTTTCGTTTACTTCTTCCAGGGACATTTAAGATCCATAACGTGTTTCACAAGTCCTTATTGAAGAGGTTTGTCGAACCAGTGGTTTCTATGGCTGCGCCTCCCGACCCTGTTTTGGTTGAGGCAATCTGGAGTATGTGGTTGAGAAAATATTGGATTCTCGTTTTTCTGGACGGAAACTCCAGTATTTGGTTAAGTGGAGAGGTTACGGTCAGGAGGACAATTCTTGGGTGTTTGCTTTGGACATCCATGCTAGGAGACTGATCCGTGCCTTTCACCGAGCTCATCCTGACCGACCTGGTTGCACAAATGAGGGTTCGGTGACCCCTCCTCAAGGGGGGGGGTACTGTTGTGAATGTTTTGGAAATGAATTCTGAGCAGAAGCTCCCTCTGGTGGTTACAAACAGTACTGAACCATTCAATGAGGATTGGCAATCAGGAGTCACAGACTAGTCTTATATAAGGGAGGTTCCCTCCCATCATGGTTGCCGGTGATCAATTGTTCTTGTCTCAACTGTGGTTCCTGGTTCACTTGGAAGCTTGCTGAGTCTTGCCTCTTCTTCTGCTTTCAGATAAGATATTTTCTGTTTTTGTGCTTACCATTTGCATATTTCTCTGCATTTCTGTGAGGTTAGCCAGGTTCCCCCTCGGGGGCTTGGGCTCCTCTCAGTTCCGCTGGAGCCATTGTTATTTGTTCATTTGCCTTTTCCAGTTTTTTTCAGTGGCTGCGGCTTAGTTTTGTTACACCAGAGAACTGATTTAGGTGGTAGAGGTCATGTGATCTCAGGTGTTTTTGCAATCAGTAGCGTTGGCATTTTTTAGGTTTTTTTTGGATTGCAGTGAGTATCCTTTCTATCCTTTTCTGTCTAGGCAGATTGGGCCCCAGCGTTTGCTCATACTATTTTCTGTCTGTGTCCGTATTTCCTCTTGTCTAACCGCCATTACATGTTTGGGGGCTTCCTATGTTCTTTGGGGATCTGCTCCGGGGCAGATAGCTTTCCTCTTTCTATCTTTAGGTGTAGTTAATCTCTCAGGCTGTGACGAGGCGTCTAGGACCAACGTAGGAACGCTCCACGGCTGCCTTTAGTTGTGGTGGTTAGTCAGAGTACTGCAATTCAATAGATTCCAACCTCTCTGGTGTATTGCCGTTTTTGCCTGCTCTCCTCAGCTACCAAAACATAACAGGGCTCGTCTGATGGTAACTGCGTTTGCGGCTGCCTGTGCAGAGCAATTAGCGACGTCTAGGGAAGCATGGACAACGTAATCACCAGCCCGGGCGATCTGGTAGGCGAGACTGGATACCTCGGGAGGTAGACTATTGTGTAGACTGATTCCAACTAGGCCTCTGCCTAGGCTGCTATCGCTCTGGCTACCCAAGTGATGGCAAAGGAAGGGAAAAGTGCTGTCCCGGCAGGTTCTCAATCTGGAGATCAGTGGGATTTTTGATGGAAGATCCGTCCGACAGAGAGAGGAGAGTTTTTGAAGCTAGTCTCGAAATGGGTGGGTACACGGCAGGGGACTCGGTCCACTCTTTGTTTAGAGAAGATGCAAAGGGGTACCGCGTCTCAAACGGCTTTTGGCCTGTGAACCGCTTATCTGGGCGACTTCTATGTCTTTGCACAATACCCGTAAATTCGGGATGGTTGGCGAAAACCCTACGAAGGCGTTTTGTCCTTTTGAAGGCCACGGGGTGGTCCGGATTGGACCCAGGTTCCTCCTCTACTTTGAGGATCTGATTCACAGGCTCGATGAGAGAGTCTATGAATTCCTGGAACTCAGGAGAGTCCGGGTCTGCGGATACATCTGACTCATATTCAGAGTCATGTTCGCTGTGGGCCCCTGGTGAGGGGGAACGAGACACAGAATTAGATGATGCCGAGGAATCTGAGTTCCGTGGAGACGCATCATGGGTACGTTTCCTAGAAGAATGTGCGCTCTGTGACGCCCTCCGGGCCATGTCTGAGGAAGACTCTCGTGTGGCTGGGGGGCCGTCTAGAGAAGGTATGGAGACGCCCTGGCTTGAGGAGGAACCACGAAAGGCTTCTAAGGCCTTAGAAAGAGAGTCCATGGACTGTGCCAAGGAATTAGCCCACTGAAGGGGGCTGGCATCACTGTGGTCGACAGTAGCGGGGGGCTCCTGAGGGCATGAGGCTTCGCAGTCCACACAAAGAGGTTTAGGGTGTCTCCGAGGTAGGGAGACGTTACATGAGGTACATGAGGCATAGATCACTGTGTATGATTTTTCCGTCTTCTTAGCAGCTCTTGGCTGAGACATATTGCAGAAGCATGTACGGAGCTGCATCTGACTGCTAACAGACTGTGGTGCAGGGCTTACAGTGTATCTGCAGCGGAGGGGTTAAGCTATGTGTGCAGGCAAGGGGATAAGCGGCTTGTGCAGCTTACCCAGGTCCTGCGTCCTGTGTCCGTGCCCCCAGAGGAGAAAGTTCTGCCCGGCATCCATGCAGAAAAATTGCGCTTCTCCTCTTCCTGGGGTTGGAACGTGCCAGGAAGTGAGGCCCAAGACGAAGAATCTGGCGCTTCTCGTTTGCGGTGAGAAGCGCCAGAAAAAAAGGGGCGGGGAGAGCCGGGGGCGGGTATGGGCCTAGCGAGGCCTAAAGCCGGGGACTAAATTTGTGGTCGCGGCAAAGGCCGCGGTAGCGATCGCTGCAGAGGCGGAGGAGACGCTGTCCCATGCTAATGGGAACGATCCCCCCGCCCAGGGACACTGCCCAGACCCCGGAGAGAGAAGCTCTCCCCCTCCGCTGCTGTACTCACTCTGCGGTGCTCCTTGGATGTAGCAGAGTCGGGAGCGCTGCGTGGCCGCACAAAAGGAGGATCTGCTCCGCTCCTTTCCTCCTCAATCCACCATCCCATTAATAGGGAAGTGGAGAGGGCTCTTGTCTCCTGTCACCAGCCGTCCTCCACAGTGGTGGTGCAGTGGGGTCCCATAGATGCCGCAGGAAAGCCTCTGAGCTGTCCGGGGACCGAAACGGGCTGAGGGGCCTGGCTCCGGAAGGGGTTATGTGGGGGCGACACCCCATGCTCCCGTCCGTTGTCGGTGCGGGGAGATCGGACTCATTAAAGGATCCGTCGCCCCTGATGAGAGCCCAGGCAGATGTCAAGGTTGCAGGAGGGTGTACGGGGAGGCGACACTCTGCGTTCCCGCCTGTTGATGATTTTGGGAGATCAGGACCTTGAAAAGCCCGTCGCCAGATTGTTCTATGTAAAAGGTAAAAAATTAAAATTTAAAAATAAAATAAGGAAGTTGGGGTCTGATCAGACCCTAGTGCCTCCTACAGACACTAAGCAAGAACTGGTTCAGAACAGAGCCAGCAGAGGGTGTATACTGCAGAAGGAGGAGTTAACTTTTTTTGTGTATTTGCTTAGTGTCCTCCTAGTGGCAGCAGCATAACACCCATGGTCTGTGTCCCCAATGAGGCAATGGAGAAACAATGGTGCATTTTGGGCACAAACAAGTTAATCTGCCTAGATAGGGTCACGATGACAGATGGGCTCACACACTAATCAAATATAAACTTTGCCTCCATGTGTGTAGCATGGGATATATAATATATCAGTGTGGCTATATTAAATGTAGTGTATATACACACATACTATGCAAAAAAAGTTCATTTTTTTTCTCATTATGTACACTCTGCACCCCATCTTGACTGATGAACAGAAATGTAGAAATTTTTGCAAATTTATTAAAACAGATAAACTGAAATATCACATGGTCATAAGTATTCAGAGCTTTTGCTCAGACACTCATATTTAAGTCACATGCTGTCCATTTCCTTGTGATCCTCCTTGAGATGGTTCTACTCCTTCATTGGAGTCCAGCTGTGTTTAATTAAACTGATAGGACTTGATTTGTAAAGGCACACACCTGTCTATATAAGACCTCACAGCTCACAGTGCATGTCAGACCAAATGAGAATCATGAGGTCAAAGGAACTGGCCAAGGAGCTCAGAGACAGAATTGTGGCAAGGCACAGATCTGGCCAAGGTCACAAAAGAATTTCTGCTGTATTCAAGGCTCTTAAGAGCATAGTGGCCTCCAAAATCCTTAAAAGGAAGAAGTTTGGGACCACCAGAAGTCTTCCAAGACCTGGCCGTCCAGCCAATCTGAGCAATCGTGGGAGAAGAGACTCGGTGAGAGAGGTAAAGAAGAACCCCAAGATCGCTGTGGCTGAGCTCCACAGATGCAGTAGGGAGAAGGGAGAAAGTTCCACAAAGTCAACTATCACTGCAGCCCTCCACCAGTCGGGCCTTTATGGCAGTGAGGCCCGACGGAAGCCTTTCCTCAGTGCCAGACATATGAAAGCGTTTGCTAAAAAACATATGAAGGACTCCCAGACTATCAGAAATAAGATTCTCTGGTCTGATGAGACAAACATATAACTTTTTGTTGATAATTCTAAGTAGTACGTGTGGAGAAAACCAGGCACTGCTCATCACCTGCCCAATACAATCCCAACAGTGAAATATGGTGGTGGCAGCATCATGCTATGGTGTGTTTTTCAGTGGCAGGGACAGGAAGACTGGTTGCAATTGAAGTAAACATGAATGCGGCCAAGCACAGAGATAACCTGGATGAAAACCTCTTCCAGAGTGCTCTTGACCTCAGACTTGGCCGAAGGTTCACCTTCCAACAAGACAATGACCCTAAGCACACAGCTAAAATAACAAAGGAGTGACTTCAGAACAACTCTGTGACCATTCTTGACTGGCCCAGCCAGAGTCCTGACCTACCTCTAATAGAGCATCTCTGGAGAGACCTGAAAATGGCTGTCCACCAACGTTCACCATCCAACCTGATGGAACTGGAGAGGATCTGCAAGGAAGAATTGCAGAGGATCCCCAAATCCAGGTGTGAAAAACTTGTTGCATCATTCCCAAGAAGACTCATGGCTGTACTAGCTCAAAAGGGTGTTTCTACTCAATACTGAGCAAAAGGTCTGAATACTTATGACCATGTGATATTTCAGATTTTCTTTTAAAATAAATTTGCAAAATTTCTACATTTGTTTTTTTCCAGCAAAGATGAGGAGAGTGTACATTAATGAGAAAAAATGAACTTTTTTGCATTTACCAAATGGCTGCAATGAAACAGTGAAAAAATTAAAGGGGTCTGAATACTTTCCGAACCCACTGTATATACACACACATTTACATATACACACACATTATACATATATATTATATATATTATATACACACACACACATATATATATATATATATATATATATATATATATATATATATATATATACACAGGTCCTTCTCAAAAAATTAGCATATAGTGCAAAATTTCATTATTTTCCATAATGTAATGATTACAATTAAACTTTCATATATTTTAGATTCATTACACACCAACTGAAATTTGTCAGGTCTTTTATTGTTTTAATACTGATGATTTTGGCATACAACTCCTGATAACCCAAAAAACCTGTCTCAAAAAATTAGCATATCAAGAAAAGGTTCTCTAAACGACCTATTACCCTAATCTTCTGAATCAACTAATTAACTCTAAACACATGCAAAAGCTTCCTGAGGCTTTTAAAAACTCCCTGCCTGGTTCATTACTCAAAACCCCCATCATGGGTAAGACTAGCGACCTTACTGATGTCAAGAAGGCCATCATAGACACCCTCAAGCAAGAGGGTAAGACCCAGAAAGAAATTTCTCAACAAATAGGCTGTTCCCAGAGTGCTGTATCAAGGCACCTCAATGGGAAGTCTGTTGGAAGGAAACAATGTGGCAGAAAACGCTGTACAACGAGAAGAGGTGACCGGACCCTGAGGAAGATTGTGGAGAAGGACCGATTCCAGACCTTGGGGGACCTGAGGAAGCAGTGGACTGAGTCTGGTGTAGAAACATCCAGAGCCACCGTGCACAGGCGTGTGCAGGTAATGGGCTACAGGTGCCGCATTCCTCAGGTAAAGCCACTTTTGAACCATAAACAGCGGCAGAAGCGCCTGACCTGGGCTACAGAGAAGCAGCACTGGACTGTTGCTAAGTGGTCCCAAGTACTTTTTTCTGATGAAAGCAAATTTTGCATGTCATTCGGAAATCAAGGTGCCAGAGTCTGGAGGAAGACTGGGGAGAAGGAAATGCCAAAATGCCTGAAATCCAGTGTCAAGTACCCACAGTCAGTGATGGTGTGGGGTGCCATGTCAGCTGCTGGTGTTGGTCCACTGTGTTTCATCAAGGGCAGGCTTCCATCGGCTGAAATGCTTTATGGAGATGAAGATTTCATTTTTCAGCACGACCTGGCACCTGCTCACAGTGCGAAAACCACTGGTAAATGGTTTACTGACCATGGTATTACTGTGCTCAATTGGCCTGCCAACTCTCCTGACCTGAACCCCATAGAGAATCTGTGGGATATTGTGAAGAGAAAGTTGAGAGACGCAAGACCCAACACTCTGGATGAGCTTAAGGCCGCTATCGAAGCATCCTGGGCCTCCATAACACCTCAGCAGTGTCACAGGCTGATTGGCTCCATGCCACGCCGCATTGAAGCAGTCATTTCTGCAAAAGGATTCCCGACCAAGTATTGAGTGCATAACTGAACTTTATTATTTGATGGTTTTTTTGTTTGTTTTTAAAAAACACTTATTTTATTGGACGGTTGAAATACGTTAATTTTTTGAGAGAGGTTTTTTGGGTTATCAGGAGTTGTATGCCAAAATCATCAGTATTAAAACAATAAAAGACCTGACAAATTTCAGATGGTGTGTAATGATTCTAAAATATATGAAAGTTTAATTGTAATCATTACATTATGGAAAATAATGAAATTTTGCACTATATGCTAATTTTTTGAGAAGGACCTGTATATATACACACACACACACACATACATACACACATTTAATATATCCGCACAGATATAGAATGGAGATTCATACACACACACACAGATACACAGAAGATGAAGTGAAAATTGAACACGTCACCAATTTTCTAAGTAAATATATTTCTAAAAGTGTTATTGACATGAACATCTCATCAGATGTCGGTAACAACCCATCCAACCCACAAAGCGAAAAGAAATCAGACCATAGCTGTCCATAAATTACATTATGTGTAATAATGAGAAACAAGACAGGGAAAAAAAAATATTGAACAGGCTTACTGATATTTAATACTTAGTACAAAAGCCTTTGTTGGTGATGACAGCTTCAAGACGCCTCCTGTATGGAGAAATTAGTCACAGGCATTGCTCAGGTGTGATTACCGCCCATTCTTCCACGCTCTTCAAATCCTGAAGGTTTGATGGGCGCCTAAGAACTCTGAGCTTTAGTTCCTTAGATACATTTTTTATTGGTTTCAGGTCAGGTGTGCTTGGGTTGTGTGTTTGAGATCACTGTCTTGCTGAAATGTTCACCCTCGTTTGATCATCCTGGTAGATGGAAGCAGAATGTTATAAAAAATATCTTGGCACATTTGTCCATTCATCCTTGCCATTGTTGTATGCTGAAAAACAGCCTCTCACCATGATGTTCCCACCTCCAAACTTATATGTTGGTATGGTGCTTTTGGGGTGATATGCAGTGCCTATTGGCCCCCAAACATTGAGTATTATGGCATCCCATCCAAAGACTTCAATTTTGGTCTCATCTGACCAGACTGTATTTTACAAGCATGTCACAGGCTTGTCTAAATGTTGTTTAGCAAACTTTAAAACGTGCTTGAACATACATTTTGTTCAGCAATGGAGTCTTGCATTGTGAGCATGCACACAGGACATAAAGGTTGAGTGCATTACTTTTAATTTTCTTTGAAACAATTGTACTTGCTGATTCCAGGTCTTTCAAGTGGTCCTTGTCTCTTGGTCAACTGTTCAGATAATTCTTTTCACTCCTCTATGTGAAATCTTTCGGGAAGCAACTGGTCATGGCCGGTTTATGGTGACATGATGTTCCTTCCACTTTTGGATAATGGCCCCAGAAGTCCTCACTGGATCCTTCAGTTTAGTAGAAATTCTTCTGTAACCATTGCCATCAGTAGGTTTTGCAACAATAAGGTTGCCAAGGTCTTGATATAGCTCACTGGTTTTACCCATCATGAGATGTTTCTTGTGTGGCACCTTGGTAATGAGACACCTTTTTAAAGGCCATCAGTTGAATCAGCTGATATTGTATTTTTTAACTAAGTGACAGGATTGCTTTCTAAATAAGGCTGTTTCAGGGCGCTTCCTTCAGAGGATC
>JARQOD010000001.1:462143096-462277868 GCA_033576555.1 Oophaga sylvatica
GGCCGAATGTCGAAGTTGACTGAGAGAGACCGTCGGACTCTAAAGTGAATTGTGAGAAAGGATCGCAAGACCACGGCTCCGAAAATCACTGCTGAGCTCAATGAACACCTACAGAACCCAGTTTCTACAAAAACTGTTCATCGGGAGCTGAACAAATCTGGATTCCATGGAAGAGCTGCAATTCGAAAACCGCTGCTCTCAATGAAAAATGTTTCCAAGCGTTTAGCGTGGTGAAGAACCCTCCAGAATTGGTCCCTCGAGCAGTGGAAACATGTGATATTCTCAGACGAATCATCGTTTACCCTATTTCCGACCTCTGGCCACGTGTACGTTTGGAGACAGCCAAAAGAAGCATTCCATCCAGACTGCCTTCTCCCAACCGTAAAACATGGTGGAGGTTCTGTGATGATCTGGGGTGCTATTTCGTGGAGATCCGCCGGGCCAATGATATCCCTTCATGGAAGAATTAACACCCGTGATTATTTAGGCATTTTGGGCGAGTGCATCCTATGGTTCAAGCACTGTTCCCGGAGGGGAACGCCATCTTTCAGGATGATAATGCACCAATTCATACAGCTAGAATCGTTAAAGCATGGCACGAGGAACATTCTAATGAAGTTGAGCATCTCATCTGGCCCCCACAATCCCCAGACCTCAACATTGAGCATTTATGGTCGATTTTAGAGATTCAAGTTACACGTCTATTTCTGCCGCCATCATCGCTCAGAGAACTGGAGGGTGTTTTCACTGAAGAATGGGCTAAAATTCCTTTGGAAACAATTCACACCTTGTATGAATCCATACCTTGGAGAATTGAGGCTGTAATCGCCGCAAAAGGTGGACCTACACCATATTAAACTAACTTTTGTTGATGTTTCTAGGTGTTTCCATTATTTTGTCCAACCCCTGTAGATGAGAGGAGTTGATATCTTCAGATTGGGACAACTTCGATAGTCTTATAAGCAGTAAGTCTTCCTATTTTGAACACATTTAAATTAATATTGGATAGCAACAATGTAGGCAACAGATACCAGATTCCAGAGAGGTGTCACTTACTGGGCTGCTTGCTGTAGTTTTGGTAAAATCAGTGTTTCATCAGCAGGAGATGATCACAAGAGGACTAGTAAACCAGCTGCCATGTAGTCCAACCCCGCCCCCATCACTGATTGCATAGGCAGCTGCCAATCAGTGGTGTGGGTGGGGTTATACACAGCTCAGCATTTAGAGAACTGCTAGATTTGCAGCATATAAAATTGTGATTTTATTAAAAATAGAGCAAACAGCCCAGTAGGTAACAGAGATGGAATCAGGGTCTCTGCCCCTACATTATAATACTCTCAGATGGGACAGCAAAAACCTGGTGAAATATTACCTTTAAAGATTTTTTTTTTCCGTTGGGCAGCCCCTTCGAAAAAATTTAAAAAAGTGTTTGGAAACAACTTTGGGAGCTCAAATTGGGATCAAACAAAAAGGATAAATGAGCCAACAGGCACAAAATATTCCTGAGAACAATAAATCAGTGGTATATCTTCAATAAGGTGCAACAGATGTTAAAAAGGGGTTTTGAGGATGATGCCCAGTGTAGCTTTCACTGGGGGGGGGACATTGCAAAGGGTGTAACCGCTTTAAAAAATAGTAGAAATTATTATTGGTCAATGCTTTGCGGTAGTGCAAGACTTAACAAGATCTGCGGCCTTTCATTTACTGGATCAGTGAGGATCAAGGGCAAACTGAACATCTGAAGGGATGTCCTATAAGAAGCAACACTTTATAATGGAAATACCTTTAAAAGTAACCATTAAAGGGGTTTTCCCATGAATTAACTTTTACTGAAGAGATTTCCTCTGGTTAAGAAAAACAAGGAGAACTTTACTTACCCTCTTTCTTGCTTGACTGCCGGTTCTTCACCATTGACTCCCAAAGTTTTATGATCTTAATATATTACAAATCATTAAATAGCACTGTGTACTTACAATTGCTCACTTTGCCTTTCTACCCAGCTAATTATTCTGTTTTAAATTTGGACTAGGACATTCCGTGATTAATAACGGATTAGTGGAATCCTTCTAAGATCCATGTACGAACAAGAAGTCTCTTTTCACTACATGAGTCATCACTGCAAAAGTCCATGGCAGGGGCAGAAGGGAGCAGCTGGATTAGGAGTTGAAGAGGGGAATGATTTCTGCAGGGACAAGAGACTTCCTGTTGGTACATAGAGCAGAAAAAAATTACTGGGTAGAAAGGCAAATGAGCAATTGTAAGTACACAGTGCTATATAATATGATGACTGCAATATATTAAGAGGATAAAAACTTTTATTGGAATGCTTTAATAATGCCTGTTAAATCACAACTACACGTCACCGTTGCAACCAATCACTGGGATTAGCGGTTCATGCCATAAACACTGGAGAAATCAGTGAAAAGCTGGCACCAAAGCAGGGAGGGAAAGCTAAGCACAATTTTTTTTTTAACCAGAGGAAGTTTAAGCAGAAGAGATTTTAATTCATGGACAACCCCTTACAGATTAATAGAAAATGCAGGCACCAAATTATAGAACATTTTGCTAACTTACTTTAACGTTTGTAAGCAATTCAAAACAGATTGTAAGGACATACATGCACATTAATAATACGGTCAAAGTTTTATAGGCCTTTTTAAGTCCTGTTCATACAGAGCAGAGAAGTGTGGTTAGTTTTCTGTGTTTTTTCTCTAACCGGATTAAAAAAACAAAACAGTTAACTACTCTGATTGCAAAAGAAATGACACAGGTGTGAACAAAGCTAAACAATGTCAGAAGGGTTTTTACACCCTACATGTGAAAAAGTGTTTTCCATTTAATTCTAGTAGTACCATTCCACACAATTGCCTGCACATCTAGAAGAAAAGTGTCAGGCTCCCACTCCAGCATATGGATTGTGGAAATCACTGGCTTGTAGGCAGTAGCTGTTGTAACTAGAAATCCCATGATGGCTTATCTAGGCATCATAATGAAGGGAATGGCCTGCTCACATCCAGCAGTATGTTATAGCTACAGATCTGCAGAGGCAACAGACCATACCCTGCGAGGCTCAGGCATGGCAGAGTTTGTAAGCTTCAGCCCACTTCATACCCCAAAATACTGTCTGCAAATGGAGATTCTGGTTTGGCTTTTATCCCAAGTCATGTGGCAAGGCTCTTTAAAGGAATCTGTCATCCTAAATTGGCGGGATATTTAAATGATGGCAGTCAGGTCAGATGGGCGGTGTTTTGGGTACTTGCCTTAACATGTTCGCCGCTGTCTCCATTATTTCTGGGAATTGTAGTCGTTGTCCTCCATATAACGCGCCTGCGCATTGCAATCTGCGGGCAAAGCATACTGCGCATGCGAAATTCAAGATTGCAATGCGCAGGCGCGTTATAGGGAGGGCAACGACTACAAATCCCAGAAATAATGGAGACAGCGGCGAACAACATGTTAAGGCAAGTACCCAAAACACCGCCCATCTGAACTGACAGCCATCATTTAAATATCCCGCCAATTTAGGGTGACAGATTCCCTTTAAAGGGTCGATATTGACTTTTAGAATTGCTACTTCCAATAGGTGGCGCTAGATTTCAAGTTCTCTTCCTCTCTGAAAAGGAAATTTGCAGGAGCATGCATGGTGTATAAGTCTCCTCACTCTGACATGTCAGGCCTGGCTTGTCACTCTTCACAAAGACAAACATTACCCCTTAGATCCCTTGAAACTCATCAGACACCAACCAAACAATGAACCTGAAATTATAATTTCATTACAGGTCATGAAGCAAGAAGGGATACTAGAAAATGACGCAATAAGTTGCATGTGAGCATGGAAAATGTCCACTTACTCTTGGCCCCCTTTGACCCCTTGCGCTCCTTCATGTACTGCTCCTTCAGTTTATCTATGAGAGACTGGTCTACATCCCAAACCTCAGCAGTTGGGGACAGGACGTCCTTGTCTGCATGCAGATGTTAGTAAAAGAGAGAGCACATGTCAATATCTCATTAACGTGTTAGTACCTTTAAATCAAACACCTAGGATTGCTGGCCAGAGTTCACACTAGTGTTTTCATGGGACTAGTTATCAGGTCTGTATCTTACAAAATCACAAAGATGCATCAGTTTGTATCTACTCCCAGATTACATGTTTTACGTTGGGTTATAGGTTGCACGCAGATATCGACATACATGAAATGTGCACGATCACTGGTTACCCGCGTTAGCCAGTGATTTACTAATGGCTCCCGTGTCCAGGCCAGGTAATAGAAACCAGTGGAGATGGGCAAGTAGGAATGGGTGAGGAGAGTATCACCAATTTTACAATTGTACATATTTTCAAACTAGTGAGACACAGGTTGGTGGATTGGACATATGATCAGAAAAAAAAAAGTGTTCTGAAGAACTTCAAACCAACCTGTCAATACGATTGTGTAATGCAAAATAAAGACCTGGCTGTAATAACGCTGTAATACTGGTTAAATTGTTACCTTTCGTGAAGAAATTCGCTTTGTGGTTCTTCTTTAATCACCATTTGACGTTTTGTGCTAATGAGATTTAGGTGCACAGGGGCCGGACTGTTAATGACAGGTCACTGCTGATTTCACAGACCAGAGGCAGGCGGAGGTGCCCGGGGAATCACAGGCCAGAGGCAGACGGAGGGGCCCGGGGAATCACAGACCAGAGGCAGGCGGAGGTGCCCGGGGAATCACAGACCAGAGGCAGGCGGAGGGGCCCGGGGAATCACAGACAAGCAGAGGCCGGGCCAGCCAGGCAGGAGGGGCCCGGGGAATCACAGGCCAGAGGCAGACGGAGGGGCCCGGGGAATCACAGGCCAGAGGCAGACGGAGGGGCCCGGGGAATCACAGGCAGGGGGCAGCGGAGGGGCCCGGGGAATCACAGGCCAGGAGGCAGCGGAGGGGCCCGGGGAATCACAGGCCAGGAGGCAGGCGGAGGGGCCCGGGGAATCACAGACCGGAGGCAGGCGGAGGGGCCCGGGGAATCACAGACCGGAGCAGGCGGAGGGCCCGGGAATCACAGGGCCGAGCAGCGAGGGGCCCGGGGAATCACAGACCGGAGGCAGGCGGAGGGCCCGGGGAATCACAGACCGGGCAGGCGGAGGGCCCGGGAATCACAGACCGGAGGCAGGCGAGGGCCCGGGGAATCACAGACGGAGGCAGGCGGAGGGCCCGGGGAATCACAGACGGAGGCAGGCGGAGGGGCCCGGGGAATCACAGACCGGAGGCAGGCGGAGGGCCCGGGGAATCACAGACGAGGCAGGCGGAGGGGCCCGGGGAATCACAGCCAGAGGCAGCGAGGGCCCGGGGAATCACAGGCCAGAGGCAGGCGGAGGGCCGGGGAATCACAGGCCAGGCAGGGAGGGGCCGGGAATCACAGGCCAGAGGCAGGGGCCCGGGGAATCACAGGCCAGAGGCAGGGGGAGGGGCCTGGGGAATCACAGGCCAGAGGCAGGGGCCGGGGAATCACAGGCCAGAGGCAGGGCCCGGGGAATCACAGACCAGAGGCAGGGGAGGGGCCTGGGGAATCACAGGCCAGAGGCAGGGGCCCGGGGAATCACAGACCAGAGCAGACAGAGGGGCCCGGGGAATCACAGACCAGAGGCAGGCGGAGGGGCCCGGGGAATCACAGACCGGAGGCAGGCGGAGGGCCGGGGAATCACAGACCAGAAGCAGTCGGAGGGGCCGGGGAATCACAGACCGAGGCAGGCGGAGGGGCCCGGGGAATCACAGACCGGGGCAGGTGGAGGCCGGGAATCACAGACCGAGCAGGCGGAGGGGCCGGGGAATTACTGACCAGAGGCAGGCGGAGGGGCCCAGGGAATCACAGACTGGAGAGGGAACCAGTCAGGGAGGAGAAAACCCAGTGCACCAAAATCTAATCAAATGCCAATTACAGAAAAAAACGCAAAGCGGCTTTCTTCGACAAAGGCATTAATGTAATCAGTATTACAGTCCCATTACAGCCATGTCTTTAGTTTAGAAAATCATCTTGACAGATTATCTTCAAAGTATAAAGAAATTATGGGAAAAAACATTGGATGTCAGATTTCCTCAAAGAGACCATAGTAACCAGTTGACAAGTCTCCTTAACGAGTTGAGAAAACGAAAACAGAAGTGTGAACCAAGCCTTACAGAGAATCTGTCACTACGACCATCCTGTTACAGTACGGACTCCAGAAGGATTGTACAATTACACCCTGTAAACTGATTTTTGCCAAATGAGGGCTGAAAAAGAAGGAGCTTCTGAGTGCATGACACATGATCCATCATCGCCATCACAGGCTACATCTGGTGGTTTTATTGGCTGTCTCCATTCTTTGCACTTTTAGGGGGAAAGTTTGGGGGTGGGTTATTAAGTGGGTGTAATTACACTGGCTAACAAAACCCTCATAAGAGAATCACTGATGGTCCAATGTAAAAGTCTGCCATTATGACAGGATCTCTAAGATCTGAACGTCCAGGGAAATGCTTTTCATTAGTAAGTTACAGATACACAGTTTAGTAAAAGCATTAACACATCAGTGCTGTCATTTACCACATTCAGGGTGAACATACAGTATTTTTAGGTGGCACAAGCACTAGGCTACTTTCACACATCAGTCTTTTTGTGTCAGGCATAATCCGTCCTATGCCTGATAGGACGGATCCGGCGCTGATTTTAAAAAAACTGATGCAACTGATCATTTTTTTTGCCGGAACAGTCCTGACCTTTTCAACCCGGAAAGATAATTCTTGGTGGAAAATGCAGGTACGAATGTCTGGACCGAGGAGAGAGAGAGAGACCTTGGTTTCCGGATCAGTTTTTTGACGGATTTGACAAAACACTGGTCCGGTTCCATAGACTTGCATTGTTTCCGGCCGCCTGAAGCGCCGATTCAGGCACTATCAGGCGGCTCCGGAAAAAAAAACAAAAAGTTGCAGTCAGCGTCTTGTCCGGCCGCCGGAATGTACATTTCCGACGGATCCGGCCAAAAACGGATGCAACGCAATGACATCAGGTGCGATCCGGCGCTAATGAAAGTCAATGGTAAAAAGACGGATTTTGGTAAGAACTTACCTGTAAAATCCTTTTCAGCGAAGAAGGAAGGGAGACACACTAGACATTACTAGTGGGTAGGCGGAGCCCAGATGAGATAGACACCTCAGATTAAAAAGTGTTGACCGGCCCCTCCAGCTCGGGCTCCTCCTACTCAGCTCTCCAGTTGTACCAAGCTTAAGGAAGAGCAATATCACCAGCGGAGCAACATAACCCCTTCTGAAGGACTTCAGAGAATAAAACACAAAAATACAGGTTATGCATGCATGTAGGCAAAAACCACACAGTTCCAGGTACTACTCACTGGACCTGACCACTGCGATGAGCTGGCGATGCTGGAACAGAGCCTTAGCGCGTCGACCTCAGCCCAGATAATCGCTATCAGAGAAGGGTCACCCCGCATCTGAAAAACAACAACACACTTCTGCCATGGGAGGGATGTGTGTCTCCCTTCCTTCTTCGCTGAAAAGGATTTTACAGGTAAGTTCTTACCAAAATCCGTCTTTCAGCTGCAGATGAAGGAAGGGAGACACACTAGACATTACTAGTGGGACGTCCCAAAGCAGTCCAAAAATTAAGGGTGGGAAAAAACCGAAAGAGGCAGAATCCCAACAACCTTGATAAATGCGCAACAGGCGCCAAATACAAGTTAACTAGAACTTTAAACTACAGCCGCCTACAGGACCCTACGTCCTAAGGCTGCATCAGCGGGAGCACTAACGTCCACCTTATAAAATCTTGTAAAGGTGTGGACGGAGCGCCAGGTCGCCGCCCAGCAAAGCTAAGCTGCCGAGGCCCCTTGATGGAAAGCCCACAGCTCTCGTGGAATGAGCTCGAACCTTAATCGGGCAAGGTTCGCCTTTAAGTCGGAAAGCCTCCAAAATGGCCGACCGGATCCAACGAGCTATAGAATCCTTGGAAGCCCGTTGACCACGTCGACGACCTGCTGGAATCACAAACAGGGAGTCCGACTTCCAAAAACTTTGGGTAACAGACAAATAGAACTTCAAAGCCCGCACCAAATCCAATGTGTGCAAGGCCCGTTCCTTCGCATTACTCGGCCCCGGACAAAGAGAGGGCAACACAATATCCTGGTTAAGATGAAATTGCGACACCACCTTAGGTAGAAAGTCGCCCCGTGTGCGAAGCACTACACGATCCGGGTGAAACTCCAGAAAAGGAGGCAAGTAAGAAAGCCGCCAACTCAGAAATCCTTCTCAAAGAGGTGACCGCCACTAGGAAGGCAACCTTCCAAGAGAGCAAAGAAAGACTAACAGAGTCCATAGGCTCAAAAGGCCCGTGTTGAAGAGCCTCCAAAACAAGATTGAGGCGCCAAGGAGACACAGGCGCCTTCCGCGGCGGAAACTGGCGGGTTACTCCGCGAAAAAAGGAACGTACGTCCCTATGTGAGGCGATAGCCTTTCGGAACAGCAAGGACAGAGCAGAAACCTGACCCCTCAGGGTGCTCACTGCCAACTCCTTGTCCAACCCGAATTGCAGGAAAACCAACAAATTGGGAATGGAAAAAATCCTCGGGTTCCTTGAAGAACCCTAACACCACGAAAAGAAGGCTTCCCAAGTGGTAAATCCTAGTAGTAGCCGGACCTCTGGCAGCTCGCAAAGTGGCAATGACTTCGGCTGAAAAACCTTGACGGATCAATATTTCGGTCTCAAGAACCACGCCGTCAAACGCAGAGACATCAGGTCCGGATGACCAACGGGCCCTTGGGTTAACAGGTCCGAGCGGAAAGGAAGTAGAAATGGTGGCGCTGCCAGGAGCGACCCCAGTGTCGAGAACTACGTCCTCCTTGGCCAATCTGAGGCTATCAACATAGCCGGGATTCTCTCTAGTCTGATCCGACGTAACACCAGGAGGAGTAAGGAAATCGGTGGAAAACATAGATTAGCTCGAATTGGTCCCACGGAGCCACTAGAGCAACCACCGCCACAGCCTTCGGATCCTTGTACCTGGACATGAAAGTCGGTAACTTGGCATTGAACCTGGATGCCATCAGATCCACTTGGGGAGTTCCCCAACGGGAGCACAGCAGTGCAAAAATTTCCGGATGAAGACTCCATTCTCTGGGATCCATCTTCTCGCGACTGAGAAAGTCCGCCGTGGTATTCTGAACTCCCGGAATGAGGATCGCAGAGATAGCTGGCACTCTGGTCTCTGCCCATACTAGGATACGAGATACCTCCACCATGAGCTTGGAACTCCCAGTCCCGCCTTGGTGGTTGATATATGCGACCGCCGTCGCATTGTCCGTCTGCACTCGGACTGGCAGACCGCTTAAAGGGACCGTCCAGTGTTGGAGGCAAAGAAAAAATCGCCCTCAATTCCAGGATGTTGATCGGCAAGACAGACTCTTCCAACGACCATACTCCCTGAGTCCAAAGATCGTTCCGGACACCCCCCCCCAGCCCGTCAGGCTGGCATCGGTGGTTATGACCGACCACTTCGGAGGGAGGAAGGACTTTCCCAGGGATAACACTTTCGGACGTATCCACCATCCTAGGGACTCTCGTACCCTGTGGGGGATGATGACACTGCAATCCAGTGAAAACCTGCGATCGATCCCAACGGCTCAGAATGAACCTTTGGAGAGCCCTGGAATGAAACCGGGCAAACGGAAGTGCTTCCATGGACGCCACCATCAACCCCAGAAGACGCATACAGCTTCGCAGGGACATTGCTGTCGAAGACTTCATAACCCGTGCATGTCAAGGAGACATGCTTGCTTGTCTGGAGGCAGGGACACCACTGCTCGTACCGTGTCGAAATGCATCCCCAAAAACAGGATTGACTGCGACCGTTCCAGAGACGACTTCTCCCAATTGACCAGCCACCCGAAATCCTCCAGGAGCTGAAGGGATAGATTGCGAGCAGTTACCGCCTCCCCCTTCGAAGACGCCACAATCAGAAGGTCGTCCAGGTAGGGAAGTATCGTAACCCCCTGCCTTCGAAGAATCGCCATGAGAGGCGCCAGAATTTTTGTAAAACTCTGGGCGCTGAGGCCAACCCGAATGGCAGAGCCACAAACTGGTAATGGCCCTGACCTATGGCAAAACGAAGGAAGCGTTGGTGGGCCCTTCCGATTAGGAAGTGCAAATAAGCGTCGCGAATGTCGATTGACACCAAAAAAGCGCTCTGCAACAGGGCCGCCAAAACGGAGCGAAGCGACTCCATGCGGAATTTCCTGGCGTGGACATGCCGATTCAATCTTTTGAGATCCAGAATGGGCCGAAATTTGTCCTCTTTTTTGGGGACCACAAAGAGGTTAGAATAAAACCCTCTTCTCGACTCCGGCGGAACCGGTACCACCACACCTTTCTGCAGAAGGGAATCTACCTCCCACAGCAGAGCGGCAAAAAGCTCGGGCTCTGACGGAACGCGAGGTTGACAAAAAAACTGTCTGGGGGTCGAAAAAGAGACTCTATGAAGTAGCCTGCCAACACAACCCGTGTCACCCAGGCGTCCGACATGCGGGAAGCCCAAGTCGGTTTGAATAGGAATAGACGACCCCCCACTCGAGAGCGCTCGAGTGAGACCCAGGCGTCAGTCCGCCTTAGCGGGCTTTTTGCCAGCTTCCCGCTTGTATTAAAGGAAGTTCTGTTTCCAGGGTATGCGGAATTTCTGAGAAACCCCCTTTTTTTTTTTTTTAAAAAGAGAGAGACGACCCGAACCCCAGAGGGCTGACTGAATCATCCCCTGGACCGAAAGGACCGCCGACAACTACCGGCACTAGTCCTGCCAGACGCAGAGGCCACAGAGCTCTGCGCTGCGGTAAAGCTGTTTCTTTTGCCTTTACCTTGGCAATCAGCTCCGTGAGGTCAGGTCCAAATAGCTGACCACCTTGCAAGCTAGCAAACCCTGTTTGGAAACTGCGTCCACTGTCTAAGGCACAGTGCTCTTCTGACTGTGACTGCCGAGGATTGCGCCCTGGATAGCAGTGATGCAGTATCCTCCAAAAACTGGAAAAGCCCATCTACCTCTATAGAGGAGATCCACCCTGCCACGCCGTCCGTAGACGGTCCAACCGGCTCAGGGAAACTTTACAAGCACACATGGATTCTTAATACCGAATCCATGATCCGCGGCCTCGCAGATGGATTTTTCTGCCATCTACGTTTTTTGTCCAGCGGGTCCTGCAGACTCGCCTTCCCCTTAACAAGGAGGATTTTGCTAAGCTGGGATAAAGGGACATCCACTTCAGGAGAAGGATCCAATTATCATCAACTCCGTAGAACACGGATACGGTGTCTCAATTTTCTGGACACAGGCGTTCCTTCTCCACTGCCCCATTAAGCTCATCCAGTGATGGTAAAGCTTGATCGTGATTGAAAACATCCGGGCCGACTTACCAGGACGTCCAGATACCTCCTTCGGTAACTGTAACGCCTCCAATAAAAACCTCTTTACGGCCCAAAAGGGAGGCAGAGTGTCCCTGCCGATCCTCCTTGTCCGAATCGGACATTTTCGTTACGCGGGAAGGAAGGCACCGGCTTGTGTCGCTTCCTGACATGAGAGGATCTAGCTGACACTCAATAATAGAAAATCAGACAGGCCATCAATAGAAACTAGCGAGGGCCTCCATTCTGACACCACTGGGAACCTCCGACCGCTGCGCTTGACGCCGTCCAGGTCTGCGCGTCAGATACGCGAGACTGATCCTGTAGCGGATCTGGGAGACGGTTGCACAGTATATGGCAGGTTAAACCTGTCAGTAATTAGAAAGTGTGGTTTCTTAAAGAAAAAAACGAAACGCTGAAGGGTTAAAGCTCTTAAGGAGAGAGCTACCCCAGCTGTCCCCCATTAAGAGTTAACCGCCTAAGAAGGGGTTAAAGTCGCAGACTCCCCACAACCTTAATAATGAAAAGGGTGTGCGAGCCCCAAGTGCCTCTTATAAGGCAGCAGCTATAGGACAGCTATGCCACACTTAAGAAAAAACGTTCATAATATCGCTAAAAAATTGCGCTGTTTGTAAATCGCAATGACCGCCAAAGTTATTAAGGGGATCGCTAACCGCCTATGCGTTGTTAATGAGATCGCCCAGATTGGCAGCTACTAGCGACATTAAAAATGATCACACAAACGATCGCATAGTATGCGTCGTCGTTAGCAGGAATGTATAGTGGCAGTATTACTGTCGCAGACTCCCCACAACCTCTTATATTGAAAAGGTGTGCGAGCTTTGAGATAACAGCTGCAGGCAGCGCAGTCTGCCACCCATTTGTGCCTCAGAAAGGCACCCGCGCTGTGGGGGTGAAGGGGTTAAGCTTCTGCCCTATGGGTAGAAGCGACTCACCCAGCTGGTCGCGGTGCAGCGCTGCCGAGAGGGGAGGAGAGCGATGACCGAGGGAGCTTTCAGCCTGTCAGCATTACTCGGCTAATGGCCGCCGCGCTGTGCCTCCGTGTGCTTCATGAGGGAAGCCGGAAAAGGAGACTGCCGTAAAGCGCGCGCTCAGAGCGGCGCGACATTCAAATAAAAAAGGCGCGTAGCTCCTCTCTCCCCGTTCCTATGTCCTGCAGGCATCCACCTGCGGACAAAAAACACACAGTCACCGCATGTATACTGTAACAGCGACTGCCGCAGCAGTCGCTGAAAACACTCAAACACATATTAAATGTGGAGTACTCACCAGCTGAAAGCGCCACAGGGACCCCCAGGGGTTTCTGGCGCTTGCCCATGCTTCCCCCAGGACGGGGATCGCAGTGACCCCTGCAGCGCGGTTTGCGTCCCCGCCAGGGAAGCCATCCTCATCCCCCTGGGCCGGCAGGGTTCTGCAGGGACCACCATATAGGGTAATACAGATCCGCCAAGGGAGAGGTTGGGGTCCAGCAGCGCTGAGACCCCTGAGACCTCTAGACCACATTTGGTGATCCAAGTCTCTTGTCCGATAAAAAATAATAAAATCTTCTGAGGAGCTGTTTCCAGCAGCGACTATCTTCTCTGACCTCAAATTGAAAACTGGAGAGCTGAGTAGGAGGAGCCCGAGCTGGAGGGGCCGGTCAACACTCTTTTTAATCTGAGGTGTCTATCTCATCTGGGCTCCGCCTACCCACTAGTAATGTCTAGTGTGTCTCCCTTCCTTCATCTGCAGCTGAAAAACGCATCCGGTACCGGATGCGTTTTTTTAAAAACACGCCGGATCGCGCCTGACGTCAAAAAACTGATGTGTGAAAGCAGCCTTAGTCTTTTTATTTTCTTAGGCTGCTTTCACACATCAGTTTATTTGTGTCAGGCATAATCCGTCGCCTACCTGATAGGACGGATCCGGCGCTGAAATGAAAAAACTGATGCAAAGGATCAGTTTTTTTGCTGGATCCGACCTGAACTTTTGAACCCGGAAAAAGAAGTTTTGCAGGTGGAAAATGCAGGTACGCATGTCCGGACGTAGTAGTAGTTGTCCTTGATTTCCAGAATCCGGATCAGTCTTTTGACGGATTGCACAAAAGACTGGTCCGGTTCCATAGACTTCTATTATTTCCGGCCGCCTGATGTGCCGCTTCAGGCACTATCAGGCGAGTCCGTAAAAAAAAAAAAAAAACCTAAAAAAAAAACGTTGCAGTGACCGTTTTGTCCGGCCGCCGGAATGTACATTTCCGCCGGATCCGGCCAAAACGGATGCAACACAACGACATCAGGCACGATCCGGCGCTAATGAAAGTCAATTACAAAAAACACGCCGGATCGCGCCTGACGTCAAAAAACTGATGTGTGAAAGTAGCCTTAAGTCAAGGGTTTAAAGAGAAGCAGTCACCGAGGTGAACCTCTTTATATTAGAATATTAGAGCAATACTGTGATGTCAGCTGTAGTACTGAGTGCAAGTACATCCAGTATAATGGTGTGCAACGTGTCGACCATGAGGAGGGCGCTGAAAAGAATTGTGCTTCTCCGATCCCCTCTAATCCCGCTCAGCAGCTCCAATAAGGAAACTAACTTGTTGCTTACACTAACATCATGTGACAGGCGCTTTAAAACCAGGAACCGGGGTGTCACAGTGGCGGACATTTAGTGGGGGTAAATGTACCTAGTAAAATCACAGACATCATTTTCTAATACATCAGTCTACGTGGCAGGCTCTCTTTGAAGCGTGCCTTTCACCAGGTGCCAAGTGTCTAGTTTTCGCTCTTATTCTTATTCCCGCTGTTCCCCTTGGTACGCCAATTTTAGTTTTTTTTTCAAAATCCCCCACACCGTTCCAGAGATAAGGGCCTTTTTATTTAGTGCAAATTTTTATGGTGTTTACCAACGGGCGTTGATCAGAAGGTAATTTTGTAAAGCAGTCTAAAGACACCCCCTAGGATCAAGTGAACCACGCCCACTTCAAAGAAAAAAGTATCTAAATATAAAAGGTCCATAGCTCTGAAACTGGTGAAATAAAGAACTACTGAGGGGAGAAGTGGGAATAAAAAAAAACTAGTCACTTGACGTAGTGACAGGTCCCCTGTATGACTAGATATCCTGCATAAAAAGAAAAGAATGAACAAGGGCAAGTTTGGTTAAGGTTCTGTCCACACATGTATGATTTGATTTCTCAGTCAGATCTCAAATACTTTTTTGAAGGTTAAAAGGTAATGTTGGTTTAAATTAAAAAAAATAAATAAAAAACACAGAAACTAAATGATTTACTCATGGATTCGCCAAAAATATAAACCTTGCAGCTAGAGTGAACAGGATCTAAAAAAACTTGCTGCAGGATTTCATCTCAATCTAATCGCTCACATTCTTTATTAGACACTTTTGATCCTAGCATTGTGCTCCTCCCTCGCTGCTCCCGTAGGATTATGTGCTTACAGCTTAAGGGAATAGTCAAACAAATATGATAAATAAGGT
Source organism: Oophaga sylvatica (assembly GCA_033576555.1). Classification (NCBI taxonomy): domain Eukaryota; kingdom Metazoa; phylum Chordata; class Amphibia; order Anura; family Dendrobatidae; genus Oophaga; species Oophaga sylvatica. The sequence continues at coordinate 462,157,995 of JARQOD010000001.1, forward strand.
AAAAATGTAACGATGGCATATTTACTACGCTTTATGTATGGTGAATGTTTTTCCACAAGCTAAATCACTGCGTGTACAGACTACAGAATCCCCCACCACACCAGTGACAGGATGGTGTGGGCCAAATGCAATGCAAACAATGCATGAGAAGAATGTTCTGCACACTGTTATGCAAACTATTTCGCCTTAGACAGACTGGAAACTTGCTGCTTAAAGACCCAAGAAACATGTTACGGAGAGCCCAGTTATTAACAGTAACAGGATGAAGAATAAGAATCGTGCTAAACGTTACAATCTATAATTACCAGTCCATTGTAGGCAGACTATACAACTGGGATTGGAAGGCCTCCTAACGGTCCTCCAATGGCAGAGGCCAAGGAGGAAGAGGAAAATCAGCCTCGCTAAGATCCTCCGCTTCAATGGGAAAGAAGCTGCATCTCCCTATGGAAATGGTCAAGTATGCTTGGCCTACACCAATAAGTGGCAAACTTTGTGTATAACACATGACCATGTCTCCAGACAGAAGTTCTGCTGCATAAGTCTTTAAAGGGGATACCGGGGACTTTAAAAAAGATAAATATGGTAAATGTGCCTACATGCTACCTACTTGACAGCTGTGCCCATCGCCATTCTCCGCTGGCACCGAGCGGTCCACAGACATACACTGATGACACATCAACAGAGCGGCAATTTCTCTTCCTGTTGACAGGGCATGACTATTGGTGTCCTGCTGATTGACAGTTGGCACCAAAGCTGCCTAAGGCTGGCAGAAGTCAGCTGTCATTCAGCATGACGCCAGTAGTCCAGCTCTATCAACAGGAAAACTGCCGCTCTGTTGAAGGGGAGCAGCTAAATCTCCAGCAGGAGTGGTCAATGACCGGAGCCGAGTACATCAGGCAGATAGTTGCCTTTGTTAGCAACTACATGACTGTTAATGCTTAGGCAATGTTTTTTTTTTTTTTTTACAGCTGAAACCGCAACATGCTGCAAAGAAAATCTGCAGTGTAAATTGAACAGTGCTGCAGATTTGATATGCAAAAGGTTTAACTCAGAGGTAAAACAGCAGCAGATAAATCATATGTGGACATGTGGACAAAGACAGAACTGACACAAACTAATTTTTCTGCATTAGAATGGATTCCATGCAAAAACCAGGGGCCTCTGATGAAGAGGAGCGAAACGCTCGTCAGAGGATTAGGAAGAGGAGTTTACTTGAAAACATGAGTATCTTTTTAGCACTACGCACAATACAATCTCCTTGCTTGCACTATATTAAAGGGGTACTCCTGGGAGATAAAACATTTTAGTTTTGCCCCTACCCTCAAATTATAAGCATGAGATGCACAGTGCATTTTAACTCGCTTTAGAACACTTGTAATTCAGTGTGACAGGAGCAGCTCCTCACTGCTCCCCACTCCTGTCTGGGACAATGTCACACAGCAGTGTGCAGTTCACCCCTGTAAGGAACAACAAATTTCCTGATAATAGCAGGGGGGAGTCTATTAAGTCCAATAATAAAGGGCGTGACTTGTAGGAGACTGTTCCCAACTGCCTGCCCACAATATCTGTCTCTATTCAGTCTCAGTCAGATAATAGGGGGCTTGGCCTCTGGCAGGCTGTTCCTAGGTGCCCGCCCCATGATATCTGTCTCTATTCAGTCTGATAGAGGGCGTGGCCTGTGGCAGGCTGTTCCCAACTGCCTGCTCACAATATCTGTCTCTATTCAGTCTCAGTCGGATAATAGGGGGCTTGGCCTCTGGCAGGCTGTTCCTAGGTGCCCGCCCATGATATCTGTCTCTATTCAGTCTGATAGAGGGCGTGGCCTGTGGCAGGCTGTTCCCAACTGCCTGCCCACAATATCTGTCTCTATTCAGTCTCAGTCGGATAATAGGGGGCTTGGCCTCTGGCAGGCTGTTCCAAGCTGCCCGCGCCATGACGTCTGTCTCTATTCAGTGCAAGAACAGGGGGCGTGCTCTGTTCTAGTAGTAGTCATGTCAACAAGATGCAAACACACCCTGTGATCCTCTACTGTACAACCATTGACCATGCATGATGTATCCTGCCATGTGTCATACAGGGAGCAGAGAGCACTGCATTGGTTTATTCAGTACTGCCATGGTCAACCCCACCTCCCTCATAATCAACTTGGTAGTGTCCTGACCCCTGAAACTATCATTCTGGATTGTCAGTGGTTTCCTGAGTCTGTGGAAAGCATCCAGATTGATATGTTAGGGCGGGAGGGAACGGCGAAGACCCCCCGAGCAGGGAGGGCACGGCGCAGGCCTCAGAGAATTTAAAGCATTTACAAGGGGCTAGTGATATAAAGTTAGTATTACTTTGAAAATCTTGTCATTTTTTCCTATGCTAGGCTATTTTATTTAAAATGATCACCTTTTAACTCAAAAACGAATTCTATTACTTTAGAAAAAAAATGTTATCCTGTTCTGCAAGCCACGACTCCACAGCAAAAATTACCATCTCGTTATTTATAAATTTTCATCCTTTTAATTTTTTTTGATTCAGAAAGAGGCAATCAGATGTGGCCAGATTGACAAACTCAAATCCAATCTCCGAGTTTCTGTAAGGCAATGCTTATGGGCAAGTGCATTAGCCTTATAAAACAAGACGCCTTTGCAAGTTCTTCCTGACGTTCCCATCTTTACCTGACGATTTCTCTTAATCGCAATTTCAAAATACCCCAAAGAATAATAGAGCTCCTACATTTGCCTCATGGGACCGCAATGAAGAGGTGGCTACATCGGACTTTTATGGACGCGGCGATTCCATACGTGCATTTTATTATATTTTTAAAGAGGAATAAGGTGGGCGAATCAAATTTGTGTTTTTTCATATTTTTCAAAACTGGAGCCAGCTCCACACACCTGCTACCGACCTGAATCGTACACATAAGACATATGTCTGTATGGGGTTAAACACCATTCATCGTTCAACATACATATGTTCTCTTTATTATGTGGATTGATATGATCACAGCATCAAAACATTTTTTTAAACATTATTTTTTTTAATGTGCTAATTCTGTACACGGAAATGATTTATAATTTTATAACCAACAACAACAAAAAAAATCTTCATTAGGTCACCATAGTATGACACCCATAACTTTTTTTTTTACCGGACCGTAGATCGAGTTAAGAGAGGGCTTGTTTTTTACAGAACAAGTTGTAGCTTTCACTGGTACCACTTTTGGATAAATGCAACTTTTTGATCACCATTCAATTACTTTTTGGGTAACAAGCATGAACATAACACTAAACCTGGAATGTTTTTTTAACGTTATCTTTTAGAGTTCACGGTGAGGTTTAAGTGACAGGTAATGTTATTCCGTTAGTTGATACGATTACAGTGATACCCAATTTATACTTTTTTTTTTTTATATTTTAATACTTTTTCACATGCAAAGTCACTTTACAAAAAAAAAAAAACAAAAAAAATCACTTTTTTTGGTCGCCGCCTTATAGTAGGCCTAACTTTTCCTGTCTACAGAACTGTACGAGGGCTTGTTTTTGGTGTAGTTTTTATTTGTACGATTTTTGGAATACATATATGACTATGATCACTGTTGCTGGAAGCTGTTTGACAAAATTTTTTTACCATTGTGTTTACATCTTTTTCCAACATGAAAACCTTTTACAGTATTTACTTGTGGCACAAAGGAACTTGAACCGTGTTTTTTTGATCGCATTGATTCAGTGGGGAAAAAAGTATTTAGTCAGCCATCAATAGTGCAAGTTCTCCCACTTAAAAAGATGAGGCCTGTAATTGACATCATAGGTAGACCACAACTATGAGAGACAAAATGAGAAAACAAATCCAGAAAATCACCTTGTCTGATTTGTCAAGATTTATTTTGCAAATTATGGTGGAAAGTAAGTATTTGGTCATTAACAAAAGTTAATTTCAATATTTTGTTATATATCCTATGTTGTCCCATTCCTCCATGCATATCTCCTCTAGAGTAGTGATTTTTTGGGCCTGTTGCTGGGCAACACAGACTTAAATCCCTCCAAAGGTTTTCTATGGGGTTGAGATCTGGAGACTGGCTAGGCCACTCCAGGACCTTCATATGCTTCTTACAAAGCCACTGCTTCATTGCCCTGGCCGTGTTCTTGGGATCATTATCATGCTGAAAGACCCATTCATGTTTCATCTTCAATGCCCATGCTGATGGAAGGAGGTTTGCACTCAAAATCTCACGATACATGGCCCTATTCATTCTTTCAAGTACACGGATCAGTCGTCCTGGTCCCTTTGCAGAGAAACAGACCCAAAGTATGATGTTGCCACCCCCATGCTTCACAGTAGGTATGGTGTTCTTTGGATGCAACTCAGCATTCTGTATCCTCCAAACACGAAGAGTTTTGTTTCTACCAAACAGTTCTACTTTGGATTCATCAAGCCATATGTCATTCTCCCAATACTCTTCTGGATAATCTAAAAGCTCTCTAGAAAACTTCAGACGGGCCCGGACATGTACTGGCTTAAGCAGGGGGACACGTCTGGCACTGCAGGATCTGAGTCCCTGGCGGTGTGGTGTGTTACTGATGGTAGCCTTTGTTACGGTGGTCCCAGCTCTATGCAGGTCATTCACTAGGTCCCCCCGTGTAGTTCTGGGATTTTTGCTCACCGTTCTTGTGATCATTTTGACCCCACGGGGTGAGATCTTGCGAGGAGCCCCAGATTGAGGGAGATTATCAGTGGTCTTTCATTTCATGGTCTGTTTTTCATTTTCTCATTATTGCTACCACAGTTGATTTCATCACACCAAGATGCCTGCCTATTGCAGGTTCAGTCTTCCCAGCCTGGTTCAGGGCTACAATTTTGTTTCTGGTGTCCTTCTACAGCTCTTTGGTCTTCACCATAGTGGAGTTTGGAGTGTGACTGTTTGAGGTTGTGGACAGGTGTCTTATATACTGATAAAAGGCGCCATTACTGCAGGTAATGAGTGGAGGACAGAGGAGCCTCTTGCATGTTTTTAGGTGACCAAATACTTATTTTCCACCACAGATTGCAAAATAAATCTTGCTAAATCAGACAGGCTAATTTTCTGGATTTGTTTTCTCATTTTGACTCTCATAGTTGTGGTCTACCTATTATGTCAATTACAGGCCTCATCTTTTTAAGTGTGAGAACTTGCACAATTGGTGGCTGACTAAAGACGGATTTTGGTAAGACCTTACCTGTAAAATCCTTTTCAGCGAAGGAAGGAAGGGAGACACATTCATTACCAGTGGGTAGGCGGAGCCCACACAGGATAGAACACCTCAGATTAAAAAAAGAGTGTTGACCGGCCCCTCCAGCTTGGGCTCCTCCTACTCCAGCTCTCCAGTCCGTACACAAGCTAAGGAAGAGCAAAAATCACCAGCGGAGCAACATAACCCCTTCTGAAGAACTTCAGAGAAACAACAAGAAGATAGGTTATGCATATAACAGAAAAAACCACACAGTCCCAGGTACTACTCACTGAACTTGACCACTGCAATGAGCTGGCAATGCTGGAAAAGAGCCTTAGCGCGCCGACCTCAGCCCAGATAATCGCTATCAGAGAAGGGTCACGCCGCATCTGAAAACACAACAACACACTTCTGCCATGGGAGGGATCTGTGTCTCCCTTCCTTCCTTCGCTGAAAAGGATTTTACAGGTAAGGTCTTACCAAAATCCATCTTTCAGCAGCAGATGGAAGGAAGGGAGACACATTCATTACCAGTGGGACGTCCCAAAGCAGTCCAGAAATTAAGGGTGGGCAAAAAACCAACAGAGGCAGATTCCCAACAACTTAAATAAATGCGCAACTAGCGCTAAATACAAGTTCACAAGAACTTTAAACTACAGCCGCCTGCAGGACCCTACGTCCTAAGGCCGCATCAGCGGAAGCACTGACGTCCACCTTATAAAATTTCGTAAATGTGTGGACGGAACGCCAGGTCGCCGCCCGGCAGAGCTGAGCTGCCGAGGCCCTTGATGAAAGGACCACGATGAACCCACAGCCCTCGTGGAGTGAGCTCGAATCTTAATCGGGCAGGTTCGCCCTTAAGTCGGTAAGCCTCTAAAATGGCCGACCGAATCCAACGAGCTATAGAATCCTTGGAAGCTCGTTGCCCACGTCGACGACCTGCTGGAATCACAAATAGAGAATCCGACTTCCGAAAACCTTGAGTAATAGACAAATAGAACTTCAAAGCCCGCACTAAATCCAATGTGTGCAAGGCCCGTTCCTTCGCATTCCTCGGCTCCGGACAAAGCGAGGGCAACACAATATCCTGGTTAACATGAAATTGTGACACCACCTTAGGTAGAAAGTCGCCCCGTGTGCGAAGCACTACGCGATCTGGGTGAAACTCCAGAAAAGGAGGCGAGCAACAAAGAGCCGCCAACTCAAACCCTCTCAAAGAAGTGACCGCCACTAGGAAAGCAACCTTCCAAGAGAGCAAGGAAAGGCTAACAGAGTCCATAGGCTCAAAAGGCCCATGTTGAAGAGCCTCCAAGACAAGATTGAGCCGCCAAGGAGACACAAGCACCTTCCGCGGCGGAAACTGACGGGTTACCCCGCGAAAAAAGGAACGTACGTCCCTACGCGAGGCGATAGCCTTCCGAAACAGCAAGGACAGAGCAGAAACCTGCCCCTTCAGAGTGCTAACTGCCAAACCCTTGTCCAGCCCGTACTGCAAAAAAGCCAACAAATTGGGAATGGAAAAAAACCTCGGATTCCTAGAAGAACCCAAACACCACGAAAAGAAGGCTTCCCAAGTCTTGTGATAAATCCTAGTAGTAGCAGGACCTCTGGCAGCTCGCAGAGTGGCAATGACTTCGGCTGAAAAACCTTGACGGATCAAGATTTCGGTCTCAAGAGCCACGCCGTCAAACGCAGAGACTTCAGGTCCGGGTGACGAACGGGCCCTTGGGTTAACAGGTCCGGGCGAAGAGGGAGTGGAAGTGGAGGCGCTGCCAGAAGCGACACCAGTGTCGAGAACCACGTCCTCCTTGGCCAATCTGGGGCTATCAACATAGCCGGGACTCTCTCCAGTCTGATCCGACGCAACACCAGAGGAAGTAAGGATATCGGCGGTAACACATAGATTAGCTCGAATTGGTCCCAAGGAGCCACCAGAGCATCCACCGCCACAGCCTTCGGGTCCTTGTACCTGGACATGAATGTCGGTAACTTGGCATTGAACCTGGATGCCATCAAATCCACTTGGGGAGTCCCCCAACGGGAGCACAGCAGTGCAAAAATTTCCGGATGAAGACTCCATTCTCCGGGATCCATCTTTTCGCGACTGATGAAGTCCGCTGTGATATTCTGAACTCCTGGAATGTGAATCGCAGAGATGGCTGGCACCCTGGCCTCGGCCCATACCAGGATCCGAGACACCTCCATCATGAGCCTGAAGCTCCTCGTCCCACCTTGATGGTTGATATACGCGGCCGCCGTCGCGTTGTCTGTCTGCACTCGGACTGGTAGACCGCTTAAAGGGACCGTCCAGTGTTGGAGGCAAAGGAAAATTGCCCTCAATTCCAGGATGTTGATCGGCAGGACAGACTCTTCCGACGACCATACTCCCTGAATCCAGAGATCGTTCCAGACACCCCCCCAGCCCGTCAGGCTGGCATCGGTGGTTATGATCGACCACCTCGGAGGGAGGAAGGATTCAGCATTTGGAGAGCCCTGGAATGAAATTGGGCAAACGGAATTGCCTCCATCGACGCCACCATCAAACCCAGAAGGCGCATACACCTTCGAAGGGACATTGCTGTCGAAGACTTCATAACCTGTACATGTCGAAGAAGACTCGCTTGCTTGTCTGGAGGCAGAGACACCACTGCTCGTACCGTGTCGAAATGCATTCCCAAAAACAGGATTGACTGCGACGGTTCCAGAGACGACTTCTCCCAATTGACCAGCCACCCGAAGTCCTTCAGGAGCTGAAGGGATAGATTGCGAGCGTCACCGCCTCGTCCTTTGAGGACGCCACAATCAAAAGGTCGTCCAGATAGGGAAGAATCGTAACCCCCTGTCCTCGCAGAATCGCCATGAGAGGTGCCAGAATTTTCGTAAAAACTCTGGGTGCTGAGGCCAACCCGAATGGCAGGGCCACAAACTGGTAATGGTCCTGACCTATGACAAAACGAAGGAAGCGTTGGTGGGCCCTTCCGACGGGAACATGCAAATAAGCGTCCCGAATGTCGATTGACACCAAAAAATCGTTCTGCGACAGGGCCGCCACAACGGAGCGAAGTGACTCCATGCGGAATTTCCGGGTGCGGACATGCCAATTCAATCTTTTGAGATCCAGAATGGGGCGAAATTTGTCCTCCTTTTTGGGGACCACAAAGAGGTTGGAATAAAACCCTCTTCCCCGGTCCTCCGGTGGAACCGGTACCACCACACCCTTCTGCAGAAGGGAATCGACCTCCCGCAGTAGAGCGGCAAAAGCTCGGGCTCTGACGGAATGCGAGAGTGGCAAAAACTGTCTGGGGGTCGAGAAAGAAACTATGAAGTAGCCCGCGTCACCCAGGCGTCCGACACGCGGGAAGACCAAGTCGGTTCGAATTGGAGCAGGCGACCTCCCACTCGAGAGCCCTCGAGTGAGACCCTGGCGTCAGTCCGCCTTAGCGGGCTTTTTGTCAGCTTCCCGCTTGTCTTGGCGGAAGCTCTGTTTCCAGGGAGTGCGGTATTTCTGAGCGTTCTTTTTTCCTGAAAAAGAGGGACGACCCGATCCCCAAGAGGGCTGACCGAACCGTCCCCTGGACCGAAAGGACCGCCGACTACTACCGGCACTATGCCTGCCAGACGCAGAAGTCACAGCTCTTCGCTGCGGTAAAGCCGTTTCTTTTGCCTTTGCCTTGGCAATCAGCTCCGTGAGGTCAGATCCAAATAGCTGACCACCCTTGTAAGCTAAGGATAGCAAACCTTGCTTGGAAACCGCGTCTCCGGTCCACTGTCTAAGCCACAGTGCTCTCCTGACTGTGATCGCCGAGGATTGCGCCCTGGACAGCAGTGACGCAGTATCCAAACCTGCATCACTGCCATATCGGGCTGCATCCTCCAACAACTTAAAAAGCCCATCTACCTCGGATAGAGGGGATCCATCTTGCCACGCCGTCCGTAGACGGTCTAACCAGCTTAGAGAAGCTTTACAAGCACACATGGACCCTAGTACTGCTCGAATCCATTACCCGCGGCCTCGTAGATGGATTTCGCCGCCATCTCCGTTTTTCTGTCCAGCGGATCCTGCAAACTCGCCTTCCCTTTAACAGGAAGTAATGAGGATTTGCTAAGCTGGGATAAAGGGACATCCACTTCAGGAGAAGGAATCCAATTATCAATCAACTCCGTCGTACACGGTACAGCGTCTCAAAAAACCGTGTCCCCTGAAAACGCTTATCTGGACACAGGCGTTCCTTCTCCACTGCCCCATTAAGCTCATCCAGAGATGGTAATGCTGATCGCGACCTATGCGACTCCTGAAACATCCGGGCCGACTTACCAGGACGTCTAGTTACCTCCTCCGGTAACTGTAACGCCTCCCTCATGGCTCCAATAAAAGCCTCTGTACGGCCCAAAAGAGAAGCAGAGAGTCCCTGCCGATCCTCCTTATCCGAATCGGACACCTCCCCATCTGAGCTTGAAGGGGAACCCTCCATGCCCGAGATCTCCGAGTCGCTACGCGGGAATGAAGGCACCGGCCTGTGTCGCTTCCTCTGAGAGGATCTAGCTGACACCCAATAACCTAGAAGGTCAGACAGGCCATCAATAGAACGAGCGAGGGCCTCCATTTTGACATCACTGAAACCTCTGACCGCTGCGCCTGACGCCGTCGAGGTCTGCGTGTCAGATACGCGAGACTGATCCTGTAGCGGATCTGGGAGACGGTCCGCACCTCCTGGACCCTGATCTGACATGTCCTCACACAGTATATGGCAGGTTAAACCTGTCAGTAACTAGGACAGTGTGGTTTCTTAAAGAAGAAACGAACGCTGAAGGGTTAAAGCTCTTAAAGAGAGAGCTACCCCAGCTGTCCCCCAATTAAGGGTTAACCGCCTAAGAAGGGGTTAATGCCGCAGACTCCCCACAACCCTTGTTAATGAAAAGGGTGTGCGAGCCCCAGGTGCCTCTTATGAGGTAGCAGCTGCAGTACCTCAAGGGTATGCCACACTAAAACAAGAACGCCAACGAGATCGCTAAAATATTGCGCTGTTTTGTACATCGCAATGACCGCCAAAGTCGTTAAGGAGATCGCTAACCGCTTATGCGTCGTTAATGAGATCGTCCAGAGTGGCGGCTACCAGCGACATTAAAACGATCACAAAAACGATCGCATTAGCATGCGTCGTTATTTGATCGTTAGCGGGAGCGTTCAGTGTGGCATCACCTAGAAAGGTGCCCTGCGCTGTAGGGGTGAGGGGGTTAAGCTTCTGACCTGAGAGGCAGAAGCGACTCACCCAGCTGGCCGCGGTGCAGTGTCCTTTTCCTTTGGTCGGTTGGGGGGAGCGGAGAGAGAGAAGCCCGAGGAGGCCGTCAGTAATGGCCGCCGCGCTAGAGGAGATAGGCCGGAAGAGAAGAGGCAGGAAAGATCGCGCGCTTAGGGCGCTTCCTGCCCGAGAAGACCGGGAAAGCGCGATAAAAAAAAAAAAAATGCGCGCGAACTCCTCCGCTCTCCGCTCCTGCCCCGCTCCCATGTCCTGCAGGCATCCACCTGCGGACAAAAAAAAACACTAGTCACCGACATGATACATGTAGCAGCGGCTGCCGCAACAGCCGCTGAAGCACTCACATACATTAAAAAATGCAGAGTACTCACCCAGTTGAGCGCCACAGGGACCCTCAGGGATTTGTGGCGCTGTGCCCATAGCTTCCCCCCCAGGGCGGGGAACGCAGTGACCCCAGAAGCGCGGTTTGCGTCCCCGCCAGGGAAGCAATCCTCATCCCCCAGGGCCGGCAGGGTTCTGCAGGGACCACCTTACAGGGTAATACAGATCCGCCAAGGGATGGGTGGGGGTCCAGCAGCGCTGAGACCCCTGAGACCTCAAGACCACTGGGGCCCAAGTCTCTGTCCGATAAAAATAAAAAATCTTCTGAGGAGCTGCTTCAGCAGCGACTATCCTCTGTGACCTCAAATTTTAGACTGGAGAGCTGGAGTAGGAGGAGCCCAAGCTGGAGGGGCCGGTCAACACTTTTTTAATCTGAGGTGTTCTATCCTGTGTGGGCTCCGCCTACCCACTGGTAATGAATGTCTCTCCCTTCCTTCCATCTGCTGCTGAAATACTTTATTTCCCCACTGTATTACATTGTAAAACCTATGTTGCACAGTGCATTATGTAGCTTGTCAGTGTTTGAGTTAGGCAGCCATCAGGCACACATAGGGAAATCTCTTCCTTTTTAAGCCTCAAGATCCTCACATGCCCCTGTTACTCTTGACAGCAGAATCAAGAGGGGTTAAAGTGATGATATCAGAAGTGTCATGTCCGACCGCACACAGCAGGAGCTTAGCACGGGCACAACTCCTATACCATTTTATCAGACGTAACTGTAACCCCGAAATCATATGCAATCTGAATATACAGTTATGTCAATGAAAGGGGTTAATTTGTGACTTCAATAAAATGTGTTACAAAAAAACCCCATCCCTGATGAAAGGTACAGCTGGCATCTAATAATTGCATTTGTATTCTGCAGTCAATGACCAATAAAACAGAATATACAGTTTGTGTAGCAATGACTACATACACAAGAATCCATGACTCAAGCAACTTGGTCAAATCTTAAAGTTGAAGTCCAAATGCTTGCTGGTCAGTTCTATTGGTTTTTCCATGTAAAGCCCCAGTGTCTAAATAAAAACGACTACATACACTTACCCCACTCAGTCCCGTCTCCTGAACTTCTGGCCTCTCCAGCTCCTTCGCCATCTTCTGCGGTCACAAGAAAATCAAACTCTTTCAACGCTTCCTCTGTGTCATCAGCAAGTTCGGCCGCTAAACCTTCATTTCCAATCTGTTTAAGGAAAAGTTTGAGATGAGAAGCTTTCCCACAATCTATTCATTGTCCACAAGAACAAGCCTGTGAGCTGCAGCATTAGCTAATGGCTGATGTCTGACAAGGAGGCACTATTCTCCCATCCTCTGAACTACAAGCCTTTGGCATCAAGGCAGCGATACAATGCACATATGCCTGCAGTCCCGCTGCTCACGAGCAGCCGTGGGAATCAAAGTGCTGGGCAGCAGTGTAGGGCGGATCAAGGATCTCAGTCATGCCTTAGTGGGGGCACTATGGCGAGATTGGACAAGTCTGGACCACGCGAAGCAGACGCCTATTGGACTAGTCCTGTTCACAAGAGCACGTGTAGAATGATCTTTAACAAGGTGACAATCGCGACATACTGTGAACTTGCTCCACTTAAAGGATTTGCCTGTAATCACCATTAAGGCTAAGTTCACACACTGCGGAATTGCAGCGGAAATTTCCGCGGCAATCCCGCACTTCTCTGCCGCGGGAAATACGCATTTTTTTTTGTATGCGTAGTCCCGCCAGAAACTAGCGCTTTGCAAGCGTAATTAGCTTGCAGAATGCTAGCGTTTTCCTAGCGATCTGTAGCATCGCTTGGAAAACTGATTGACAGGTTGGTCACACGAGTCAAACATAGTGTTTGACTCGTGTGACCAACTTTTTACTATTGATGCCGCATCAATAGTGAAAAGATCTAATGTAAAATAAAAAAATAATAATGATATTCTCACCTTCCGGCGGCCCCCGCAGCTTTTCCGCCTCTCAGCGACGCTCCCGGCCAATCCCGTTCCCAGGAGTCCTTTGCGACAGACCCCAGATGACGTAGCATCACGCGAGACCGCTACGTCATCTGGGGTGATTCTCGCAAAGGACTCCTGGGAACGGGATTGGCCGGGAGCGTCGCTGAGAGGCGGGAAGGCTGCGGGGGCCGCCGGAAGGTGAGAATATCATTTTTTTTTTTTTTTAAATTGTTTTACCAGGGATATGGTACCCAGGGCCTGGAGGAGAGTCTCAACTCCTCCAGACCCTGGGTACCATCGCACATGAACCGCTTACATTCCGCATAGCCACATGCGGAAAGTAAGTGGTTTAATTCATTCCTATGGCGGCGATTCCGCTGAGATTACGCAAAATTAATGAACATGTTGCTATTTTTTCCGCAAAGCGTTTTTTTCGCGGAAAAAAACGCAACATGTGGCCAAAACATGCGGAATCCATTAACATGTATAGAATGCTTAATGCTTGCATTTTTTTCGCGTTTTTACTGCAGAAAAAACACAAATATTCCTGAACGTGTGAACTTAGCCTAAAAGTTAAATGCAGCCATATAATTCATTTAGAAGTGTTGATCCTGCTGTCAGGGTCCCTTTAAAAATGGTTAAGACATGATCTTCAGATGGACAATAACTTTCTGCCTACATGGTCACTTTGGTTGTAGAAATGGTTTTCACATTCTCCCATAACTTACTTTATGTTTTTTGTTTAACCGTTGTTTGTCATTCCCATCTGTAACCTCTTCTATAAGGTCCCCTTCATCCTCTTCATCACTGTCTTCTGCGCTTTCTAAGAAATTAAAAGTTTCATCACCTGAGTTCCTACAAAGAGATTCACAAATCAATACATAGATTATTACACCTCCTGTTCATCATTTGCGCAAATTTGTTGTGTAACAAGTTTAAGCCTTCAGATGTGAAGTTCCACCCTTTGCCTTCAGGACTTCTAGAATATTAATTTTATATACGATTATAACTGTACTTACCTGGTGACCTGGAAATCGTGTTGACAAGTCTTTTTATGAAAATATAGTAAAAAATAAAAAATCCAAATACCAATTGCAGAATTGCAAGTTTTGCCCGATTGCAATGCACTAAGAATTTTTTTTTATTGATTTTCAGGACATTGAATAGTAAAATGAATGGTGCCATGCAAAAACAAGAATTTGTATGGCTAGGTCAACAGAGAAATTAAAAAGAAGTAGCTCTAGGAGAAAAGGGAGGAAAAAATTATATAAAAGAAGAGGGGGGAAACCATTGCCGTACATCTCCAACCCCTTTCTGCCACAAAATAATTTTCTTCGAAGAGCCAAGACTCTTATTTTTACTTCTACATAGTCATATGACGTCTTGTTCATTGCAAGATGAGTGACAGTTTTGAATAAATTTATATTAGCATTTAAGGTACTGAAATAAAAAAAAAAATATGGGATTAAACGGTGTGTGTACGTATATAAAAGACCTCCTTCACACATCCATATAAAACACGCAAGTGAAAAACTGGTACTGATGTCATCCGTGTGCTGTACGTGTTTTTCCATGGGCCCATAGACTTGCATTGGCCCTTGTCATCCATGTTGGTGTGTGTGCACAAAAGTGTGTGCATATTTGCGGGTATAATAAATATAAATTTTATAATTGAGATGTATGCATGTATGTATGCAAATATACATATACACATGTGTGTGCATATATACAAGTGTGTGGCTTACAAATATCTATAGCTTTTAATGACATTCAGTTTGCAATGATTTCTCCACAATAAAGTGCTTGTGTGCAGATATATAAACACAAGAGGGAGGACATGCATATATACCTTTTATTTTCCTGTCCCTTTTGTTTAAGTGAAGCATCTCCCCCATTAAGAATCTGTTCTAGGTTCTTCGGCTCCACTGAACCATTGGGCTCAGAACCTGATAGTCCAAGCAGAGAGCGTACCCTTTGTGACCGAACATCTAGTATTGTATCTGTATAGCCGACCTCTTGAAGATATCTACACAAGAAGAGCACAATAAAAAGTTAAACATCAAGAGCTGTCCATTCTCAAACAGATCATCTTCATTTTCAGTTACGATCTTCTGCAACCGTTTTGCGTTTAAAGCACCAATGCAGACCTATGTGTCCCCATAAAAATAGACAAAAAAACCCTGTGTAGTCTGAGGCTTCAGTCATATCCACTTTTATTTGTCCACTAAATCTTCATTACATACAGTCAGGGCCAGAAATATTTGGACAGTGACATAATTTTCGCGAGTTGGGCTCTGCATGCCACCACATTGGATTTGAAATGAAACCTCTACAACAGAATTCAAGTGCAGATTGTAACGTTTAATTTGAAGGAGTTGAACAAAAATATGTGTTAGAAAATGTAGGAATTGTACACATTTCTTTACAAACACTCCACATTTTAGGAGGTCAAAAGTAATTGGACAAATAAACATAACCCAAACAAAATATTTTTATTTTCAATATTTTGTGGCGAATCCTTTGGAGGCAATCACTGCCTTAAGTCTGGAACCCATGGACATCACCAAACGCTGGGTTTCCTCCTTCTTAATGCTTTGCCAGGCCTTTACAGCCGCAGCCTTCAGGTCTTGCTTGTTTGTGGGTCTTTCCCTCTTAAGTCTGGATTTGAGCAAGTGAAATGCATGCTCAATTGGGTTAAGATCTGGTGATTGACTTGGCCATTGAAGAATGTTCCACTTTTTTGCACTCATGAACTCCTGTGTAGCTTTGGCTGTATGCTTGGGGTCATTATCCATCTGTACTATGAAGAGCCGTCCAATCAAGTTTGCAGCATTTGGCTGAATCTGGGCTGAAAGTATATCCCGGTACACTTCAGAATTCATCCGGCCACTCTTGTCTGCTGTTATGTCATCAATAAACACAAGTGACCCAGTGCCATTGAAAGCCATGCATGGCCATGCCATCACGTTGCCTCCACCATGTTTTACAGAGGATGTGGTGTGCCTTGGATCATGTGCCGTTCCCTTTCTTCTCCAAACTTTTGGCTTCCCATCATTCTGGTACAGGTTGATCTTTGTCTCATCTGTCCATAGAATACTTTTCCAGAACTGAGCTGGCTTCTGGAGGTGTTTTTCAGCAAATTTAACTCTGGCCTGTCTATTTTTGGAATTGATGAATGGTTTGCATCTAGATGTGAACCCTTTGTATTTACTTTCATGGAGTCTTCTCTTTACTGTTGACTTAGAGACAGATACACCTACTTCACTGAGAGTGTTCTGGACTTCAGTTGATGTTGTGAACGGGTTCTTCTTCACCAAAGTATGCGGCGATCATCCACCACTGTTGTCTTCCGTGGGCTCCCAGGTCTTTTTGGATTGATGAGTTCACCAGTGCTTTCTTTCTTTCTCAGGATGTACCAAATTGTAGATTTTGCCACTTCTAATGTTGTAGCAATTTCTTGGATGGGTTTTTTTCTGTTCTTGCAGCTTAAGGATGGCTTGTTTCACCTGCATGGAGAGCTCCTGTGACCACATGTTTCCTTCACAGCAAAACCTTCCAAATGCAAACACCACACCTCAAATCAACTCCGGCCCTTTCATCTGCTTAATTGAGAATGACATAACAAAGGGATTGCCCACACCTGTCCATGAAATAGCCGTGGAGTCATTTGTCCAATTACTTTTGGTCCCTTTAAAAACAGAGTGGCACATGTTAAGGAGCTGAAACTCCTAAACCCTTCATCCAATTTTAATGTGGATACCCTCAAATGAAAGCTGAAAGTCTGAACTTCAACTGCATCTGATTTGTTTTGTTTCAAATTCATTGTGGTAATGTCTAGAACCAAAATTAGATAAATGTTGTCTCTGTCCAAATATTTATGGACCTAACTGTATATACGAGCAGATTGATGGAGTCAGATAT
Organism: Oophaga sylvatica; assembly: GCA_033576555.1. NCBI lineage: Eukaryota > Metazoa > Chordata > Amphibia > Anura > Dendrobatidae > Oophaga > Oophaga sylvatica. Next base: position 462,174,682 of record JARQOD010000001.1, read on the forward strand.
GAGGAAACATGACAGTGAAATCACACTATACAGGCGTTTGCTGTCTTTTACCATGGAGATGCATAGGTCTGCATAGGTGCTGTATACACAACTCTAACATCTACTATATAATCGTCTAATTCTGTCTGTCTGTAACGGAAAACCCACGTCGCTGATTGGTCGCGCCTGGCCGGATGCGACCAATCAGAGACAGGCGCAGTCCGGCCGCGAATTGGCGCAGGATTTGAACCACGCCACCGCTATCGTCAAGATATCAGCAGCGCTAGCCACTGATCTCCCGACAGTACCTGCGGGTCATCTCCTGAATGGAGGTCAGTGGCGACGCAGCCAGGAGATGACAGGCGGCCTCCACGTAAACCCCAGCAGCAGCAACCTCCACATATACCCCAGCAGCAGCCTCCACATATACCCCAGCGCAGCATCCTCCACATATACCCCAGCAGCAGCATCCTCCACATATACCCCAGCAGCAGCCGCCTCCACATATACCCCAGCAGCAGCCGCCTCCACATATACCCCAGCAGCAGCCGCCTCCACATATACCCCAGCAGCAGCCGCCTCCACATATACCCCAGCAGCAGCCGCCTCCACATATACCCCAGCAGCAGCCGCCTCCATATATACCCCAGCAGCAGCCGCCTCCACATATACCCCAACAGCAGCCGCCTCCACATATACCCCAACAGCAGCCGCCTCCACATATACCCCAGCAGCAGCAGCCTCTATACACACCCCAGCAGCAGCAGCCTGCACATATACCCCAGCAGCAGCAGCCTCCACATATACCCCAGCAGCAGCAGCCTCCACATATACCCCAGCAGCAGCCGCCTCCACATATACCCCAACAGCAGCCGCCTCCACATATACCCCAACAGCAGCCGCCTCCACATATACCCCAACAGCAGCCGCCTCCACATATACCCCAACAGCAGCCGCCTCCACATATACCCCAACAGCAGCCGCCTCCACATATACCCCAGCAGCAGCAGCCTCCACATATACCCCAGCAGCAGCAGCCTCCACATATACCCCAGCAGCAGCCGCCTCCACATATACCCCACAGCAGCCGCCTCCACATATACCCCAACAGCAGCCGCCTCCACATATACCCCAGCAGCAGCCGCCTCCACATATACCCCAGCAGCAGCCGCCTCCACATATACCCCAGCAGCAGCCGCCTCCACATATACCCCAGCAGCAGCCGCCTCCACATATACCCCAGCAGCAGCCGCCTCCACATATACCCCAACAGCAGCCGCCTCCACATATACCCCAACAGCAGCCGCCTCCACATATACCCCAGCAGCAGCAGCCTCCACATATACCCCAGCAGCAGCAGCCTCCACATATACCCCAGCAGCAGCCGCCTCCACATATACCCCAGCAGCAGCCGCCTCCACATATACCCCAGCAGCAGCCGCCTCCACATATACCCCAGCAGCAGCCGCCTCCACATATACCCCAGCAGCAGCCGCCTCCACATATACCCCAGCAGCAGCCGCCTCCACATATACCCCAGCAGCAGCCGCCTCCACATATACCCCAGCAGCAGCCGCCTCCACATATACCCCAGCAGCAGCCGCCTCCACATATACCCCAGCAGCAGCCCTCCACATATACCCCAGCAGCAGCCGCCTCCACATATACCCCAGCAGCAGCGCCTCCACATATACCCCAGCAGCAGCGCCTCCACATATACCCAGCAGCAGCAGCCTCCACATATACCCCAGCACAGCAGCCTCCACATATACCCCAGCAGCAGCCTCCACATATACCCCAGCGCAGCCTCCACATATACCCCAGCAGCCTCCACATATACCCCAGCAGCCTCCACATATACCCCAGCAGCCTCCACATATACCCCAGCAGCCTCCACATATACCCCAGCAGCCTCCACATATACCCCAGCAGCCTCCACATATACCCCAGCAGCCTCCCACATATACCCCAGCAGCCTCCACATATACCCCAGCAGCCTCCACATATACCCCAGCAGCCTCCACATATACCCCAGCAGCCTCCACATATACCCCAGCAGCCTCCACATATACCCCAGCAGCCTCCACATATACCCCAGCAGCCTCCACATATACCCCAGCAGCCTCCACATATACCCCAGCAGCCTCCACATATACCCCAGCAGCCTCCATATACCCAGCAGCCTCCACATATACTTATTCTAGAATACCCGATGCGTTATATTCGGGCCACCATCTAGTTTTTAATAAATACCATTTGAAAAGTTGCTTTATTTTTCAATTGAATGAATTGAAGTAGCATGGAATTATACTTTCACAAGTCTTTGGGCAAGACTCAGTGACACGTCTGTAATTTGGGGTTTTGGGAGCTGAAATTACAACAATCACACTAAAATTATGGGGAGAGAGGCCGAAGCATTGAGCCGAGTGCTGCTCTTATCCACTACTTAAGATGGGCCCAATTGAAAGTCTTTGAAAAATGTCATTCAAACGAGTACTACTGCCCTTTCCACTTATTGACCAGTGAGGGCCACCAATCTGATGTGCTAAGAGTCTTGAAAAAGAACAGTTCCACCTCAAGAACATGTCTGATCAGTGAACTCATGCATCTGTAGTCAAAGGCTGGAAAGTGCAGAGCACCTTAATAGCTGTTCCCCAGAAGCAGATTTAGGGGCTCACATGCCCCCATGGCTAGTGTTATTCTTGTAAGAAGTTCTTTGCTATTCTATTCAGATGTTGCTGGTGAAGACTCTGGCTTAGTGACAACCATCAGTGGCAGCCATTACAGTAACCACAGGGGTATAGACAGATTTCTTAAGAGTGAAAGGTGAATATTGCACAGAAATGCAGATTTATATACCATTCAGCAGAAAACTCTCCAGCCGGCCGGGTACATGTGAAATTATGCCTTACTGCACTAGGTTCGCAGACTTTGCTGCAGACCTGGACTTTAGATGGGAATTAAACTCAATTCATCAAACACTGTGTGATGCTGGAAGCACATTTGGCAGCCCGAAGCCCCCAGATCTGCCTCCCAACCCATCAAAAACAGTATTATGAGCCGGTAACTAAATCTGCCATATGTCTTTACTTATTTACTTACTGTCTCAACAGCTGCCGGCCTTGTTTCCAGGTCAGCTGACTATTCGGAAGCCCTGGGGGAATCTCTGATTCTTTGGTTTCTTCTGAAAGGCAACAGTAAATAAAGATGGATATCATCAGCAAGATATTACTGCTAAGACCGCCGCAGGTCACATCCACAAATGACAGATATCGTTAGAAGAACCCCCATCAATACAGAGGACTAAGGCAAAGCAGATGAACTCTCCGGCAGAAGTGCTCAGTTCTCCTGCAGCGCCACCATAGGGGGAATGAAGCATTACACAGTTTACACAAAAATCCAGTGCTGCCTGTGTCCTCCAGAGTGCGATGATCCTTGAAGCTGCTCTCTGTTATACTTCATAGATGAGGGTCTTAAATGAGGATCACTATTCGTTTAGAATTTTTTTTTCACATGATAACTTAAAATACATTTTACATTTTCTAAAATCAGATGCCTACAGTTATATCTAAATCCATAAAATATTCTACTCAATGCACAGAACAAAAAGTCACTGGTTAAAGGGAATCGATCACCAGGTTTTTGCCATGCAAACTGAGAGAAGCATAATGTCATGATAGAAAACCCGATTCTAGCGATGTGTCACTTATTGGGCTGCTTGATGTAGTTTTGATAATATCAGTGTTTTACCAGCAGGAGATTATCACTGCAGGACTAGATGTCTCATGCCTGTAGTCCTCCTGCTCAGTGTAATCCACCCCCTCCTTTGATTGGTAGTTTTCTGATTGTGCAGTGTACACAAAGCGATCAGTGGTGTGGGCGGGGTTATAGAGCTCAGCAGCAGATAAAAAACAAACAAACATTCTTTTTAGAACTCCTGCAAGTAGCCCAGTAAAGGTACTGCCACACTAAACAATCCCGCTAGCGATCACAATAAAGACGCATACTAATGCGATCGCTAGCGGGATTGTTTCTATATCGCTAAATGCTGCCACATTTAGCGATATAGTTAACGACGCTATCGCCGTTAGCGATCTTCTTAACGACTTTAGCGGTACAAAAGTACCGCTAAATCGCTAAGAAAAGGTGCCACACAGCGATTAGATACTTACCCAGCGGGAGGCGCGACGAGAAAATAGGGTCCGGAGCGATTCCAGCGACGAGCGAGATCACAGCAGGAAGCTCGTCGCTGGAAGCTGCCGCACTGAACAACATCGCTAACAGGATCGCTAAATAGTGACGTTTTTTAGCGATCCCGTTAGCGATATTGTTTAGTGTGGCATACCCTTAAGGGACATCTCTAAAATCAGAGTCTCTGCCACTACATTAAGACGCTCTCAGATGGTGGTGGAAACACCTGGTGACAGATTCCATTTAAGTTCACAGCCTAAAGGCACTGCCACACTTAAGGTACTGCCACACTAAACAATCCCGCTAGCGATCACGATAACGACGCATACTAATGCGATCGCTAGCGGGATTGTTTCTATATCGCTAAGTGCGGCCACATTTAGCGATATAGTTAACGACGCTATCGCGTTAGCGATCTTCTTAACGACTTTAGCGGTACAAAAGTACCGCTAAATCGCTAAGAAAAGGTGCCACACAGCGATAAGATACTTACCCAGCGGGAGCGCCGACGAGAAAATAGGGTCCGGAACGATTCCAGCGACGAGCGAGATCACAGCAGGAAGCTCGTCGCTGGCAGCTGCCGCACTGAACAACATCGCTAACGGGATTGCTAAATAGTGACGTTTTTTAGCGATCCCGTTAGCGATATTGTTCAGTGTGGCATACCCTTTAGCGATCGCACCAGCGATCACTACAACGACTTAACCTGGCGAGATCGCTACGTGATCGCTAGTTAGATTCCAAACACATCTCATCAGCGATCTGTATAACGACCTCTGCGGTCGTTGGGAAAACCTAGTCCCACCTGCGACGCTGGTAAAGTCGTTCATAAAGGGTGTCACACTCAGCGATTCAGGCTCACCAGCGGGACACCAACGACCAAAAAACGGCTCAGAACGTTCATAAGCGATCAACGACATCTCAGCAGGGGCCACATCGCCTCTACATGTCACACACAGCTAAGTCGCTAACGAGATCGCTACTGCGTCATAAATGGTGACGCAGTAGCGATCTCGCTTAGTGTGGCATACCCTTTACTTGATACAGAATCAATTCTGTGAAGAAACAGGGAGGTCTCACCTAGTGACTGCTCACTTTTAATTTCACAAAAATAAATGTGAGAGCAAATAAAAAAAAAAAATTATATATTTTTAATATTAATGGGGGGGTGCGGCAGAGGTGCGGCCATGCTAAGGTGCGGTGGGCGGTACGGCGTGCACCTGAGCAGGGTCCCTTCCTCAGGTGAGGTGACGCCGCGGCACGGTTTCCACGTAGAGCAGCAAAGCCGGGTGAATCACGGGTTTCTCAGTGGCGGCGGCCATCTTCCTGAGGCTGTGCTTGCACAGATTGAGTTCTCAGCTTCCCGGGGCTTCAGGAAATTGGCCGCGGGAGGCCACGCCTGCGCAGATAGAGATTGCGGCGGCCATTTTCTTAAAGCAGAGATCACAGATTGAGAGCTCGGCTTCAGTAAAATGGCCGCCGCGATCTCAACTGCGCATGCGCTGCTTCCTGCTGCCATTTTCCTGAAGCCTTGGGAAGCAGAGTACTCAATCTGCGCACATGCGGCCTCAGGAAGATGGCCGCCACCACCGAGAAACCCGTGATTAACCCGGCTTTGCTGCTCGCCTTGGACAACGGGCCACGGCGTCACCTCACCTGAGGAAGCGACCCTGTATCAGCATCATCGCACCACTGCCACACCACTGCCGCAACCCCCAGTTGACACTAGGCCGCAGCGTTGTCCACCTTAGCAGGAAGGGGGACCATGCTTAGGTGCACTCCCCACAGCCCACACCAAACATCAGCACCGCCGACACCGGACCAGACTCATCCTGAGGAAGGCACCATGCCTCCTGTGACCCTGCTGTACCACCGCCAGCCCTCAGGTAAGATACCTTAAATTCGGACAATATGACGGACCCCCTCTCTTATAAAAATCTTTTTTTCTGCTATTTTCACCCCAAAATTTGGGGTGCGTCTTATGGTCCGGTGAGTCTTATAGTCCGAAAAATAGGGTAAGACTTTGTTTACACTACTTCTGCTCCAAATACAAGTCAAACATCACATTTTGCTTTCTGCATTTGCTCAATAACTGTATTGGTAGAAACAAAACTGTAGAAATGAAATATATTAGAAGAAAAACCTGGTGTGAATATAACCTTAGCTTATCGCAAGGTATACAGATCACATGAGATGACCACACAATCTCTGCAATGAATGTCCTCCACCCCTGCAGCAGTATGCCAGGAGACTGAAAAAAAAAAGCCCACCATGCACAGGAACACTTTGCTCAGCCAAGTGTACATGTGTTCTCAATGGGAGAATCAGGACCACTCCATACATGGTGGAAGATTGGCCGTTTCTGTCGCAATCAGCAGGTTTAAGCTAAATTTGCACTAATGTGAATGGCCAGCTTAACAGGCAGCGATCATATGAAAATGAAAGATTTTAATCAGGTTTGTGGTAAATGCATTATTTTCTTTTTACATATGACAATCTGTATTCTAATTAAAAAAAATATAACTCTTGCAATTTTCACATTGGCCAATGAGGCTTTGTGCACAGACTTTGACCCTATCTTGTCTATTGAGGTATCTAATAAGCCTGTGAAGGCAGAAGGAGCAGGGTCCGTCGTGACATCGACTATTGTGATTGGTGAATCCGGTGTCATCAGATGTGTCATTGTAATCCTGTCTCTGATAAGGAAACTGCTGTAAATGTTCTAAAAGAGCAGAAAGTATGGGCCAGATATATTAAGACCAGCATTGTTCATGCCGGTTATGATGTTGAGATGGGCTGAAGTCTGATGTGCTCTATTCATGAAAAGGCACATCAGATTGAGTGGTGTACTCCTCCAGTCTCTGCTCGAGTAACATTTGTGGTGTAGTGAACGATGCAGCTCAGAATGAATTTGATGAGCAGCTGTCCCGGTGCCACCATTGCATTTGGAAAATTGCATGGCGCCTACAGTGAAACATGGTGGTGACAATGTCCTTAGGGTGTATGAGCGCAGATGGTGCTGGGAAGCTACATTTCATTGATTGTATCATGAATTCACAGATGTACCGTTTTATATTGAAAAAGAAGATGCTACCATCACTTTGTGCCCTTGGTAGACGTGCACTTTTCCCTAAGATGAAAATGATGACAAAACACACATCTGTTGCATTTCTGAAGAAAAACAGGGTGAAAGTGATTCAGTAGCCAAGTGACTGTCTCCTGATCTGAACCCAACCAAAACACCTATGGGGAATTCTGAAGAGACAAGTTGTCACCACTCTCCATTCAGCATCCAGGCTCTTGAAGAATGGAAAAAAGATAGATAGTGCAATGTCACCAGCTTGATCATTCCTTGCTTAGAAGACTTGGTGCAGTCCTTACCAATCATGGAGGTCATACAAAATACTACAAGTAGTAATTTTTGATGTGGGGTGTACTCATTTTTGCATCAACTAATTTGAGTAAAACTGAAGATTTTGCAATTAAAGTTACATTATTAACCTTACTTTCACGTGATGGGTTAAAAAATGCTCTATAAAACTCTGTTTGGTCAAACTGTTCTTGTGCTCAGTGAGATATTGATTATCATCATACTTTTGAGAAGGGGTGTACTCAGTTATGCTGAGCACTGTATATTCATACATATATCTATCTCTCTGGAAATCCTCTTATCTTTAAATATCTGGATAGGGGACAAATTAAAAAGGGAAGAAAGTAACCCTTGAACAAACGTTTTCCCGTGCTCACCTAGCAGGACGTATTCTTATCATTCATTAAAAATGAATTTGAACCAAAGGTGTATCGACAAAACCAGACAAAAAAATCCGTCACATGCCCATCCTTCCACAAACGTAGTCTTAATCTGGGAAATAACACTATGGACAAACAGAAGCCTGAATGGAACGAGCCTTTTCAGCAGATGAAATAGTAATAAATGACAATTGTGGCAACAGCTAACAAAGTATTAGGTCGCCGAGCAAAGAGCTGATGGAAGTATATAAAGGCTTACCCGATTCGATGGCTGGCATCTTCATATCTCCTTGACTTAACTCTGTTCCATATTTTAATTTATGATATTTTGCCCTACAACAAAAATTTAAGGTTGAGAACATAAATATTTCAAGAATTGAAGATGCATGTTGGTAATATATATATATATATGTATAATATATATATATAACACATACACACACACACACACACTAGTATATAACACGGCAAAACTGAGGAACTAGAACATCAGGAAATAGCATTTATCAGGTCACAGGAATGAACAGGTGGTCCAAGCACAAAGCACGGCTCTCTAAGGGCCTGGCGGTAGCAGAAATAAACCAATTTAAACTTGCCTACCTGCGCCCAACCTGGATCCAGCACGGGCCACTCTGTAGTCTGCGCCAGTACAGAAAGAGGGCCGCTGCATCATGTGTTTGGCTGCAGCTTTGAAGTGAATTGAGCAGCCCAGTCATCTTAAGTTTTCCTGATGAAGAATTGTACAAAGGCACATAACCGCTGGTGAGGTCTCCTGCACTGATGCAGACCACACAGCATCCCATGCTAGATCCAGGTGGGTGCAGGTATGCGAGTACAAATTTGCCAGCTTCACATGTCTGACTTTCACCTTCGATGTAAGGACTGGCTGCAGTATTCTTAACCCAAACTCAACAGCCTCATAGGTATATACAAGTATGTGGCTGTTGCTTTGGGTTTTGAGAAATTTTCCATTTTTGTGCTTTATTTATTTTTTTCTCCCCTGGTTCTAAAAGCCATAAATTGTTAAAAATCAGGCTTTTGTGTTAGATGTATTGTAAAAGTTTTTAAATTCTTAGCTTTCTTTATATTATGATCTTTATTTAAAATAAATTAGTAATCTTGCAGTTTCAACTGGCCCCAGGGGCTTTTTTTTATAGTTTTCAGCAGGCTCGTTATCAGCAGAAATACAATGACAGGCAATAATACCTTTATACTCAGTTGATAACACAACATCCACCAATCACTATAGGTGATACTACAGATGATCCTGCTCCCCCCTCCATTCCTAATGAACTTTGCACCCACTCAGATGCTTCAATACAAAAGATAGGACCTGAGTCAATCTATTGCTGCTAATGTACAAATGTTATTTCCAGAAACAACAGGAAGTACGAGTCTAAAAAAAGCCCCAGTGGCCAGTGTTAAAATTGCAAAATCATATTTTTACTTTTGAAAAGTATTGTGATATGGAAAACAATGACCAACACAACATGCAAGCCTAAGGGCCCCGGCTCACATAGTGAGATCGCTAGCGTGATCGCTGCTGAGTCACAAGTTTTGTGACGCAACAGCGATCTCAGCAGCGATCCCGCTATGTCTGACACGTACCAGCGATCAGGCCCCTGCTGTGAATCGCTGGTCGTGTCAGAAATGCCAGGACATTTTTTTGATTGTTGGTCTCCCGCTGGCCAGCACGCATCGCTGCGTGTGGCAGGCAGGAGACCAGCGATCAGCTGGTAACCAAGGTACACATCGGGTTTCCAAGCGGGGCTGTGCCTGGAAACCCGATGTGTACGTTGGATACCAGCGCGCTGCTGCAGGGGAGCTGGTAACCAAGGTACACATCGGGTTTCCAGGCACCGCGCAGCGCCTGGAAACCCGATGTGTACCTTGGTTACCAGCTCCATGCATCAGCGGGCTGGTATCCAAAATACACTGCAGGTTACTAAGCGACGTTACCCGCAGTGTCGCTGTCCTGATCGCTGCCTGTTTGGCAGATCAGTAGCGATCATGTAGCGACACACCAGCGATCCTGACAAGTTCATATCGTTGGTTGTCGGGATCGCTGGTGCGTCACTATGTGAGACGGGGCCCTAAGTTTCCAAATATATATTCCCTTGCAGGGGTCATGTCAGAGGTGGCACTTTCATGCCAATTTTTGATGGGAATGGATCACTAAGGTGAGCTCCCTAAACCTGTAACCTTTCAACATATCAGCACATACAAGGCTACTTACCGTTCTTGTTTTAAAGCATATTCTAACATTTTTATTCTTCTAACTAGATCCTTCTTCAAGTTTTCCTGACCTTTTCTTTCACCTTGTAGAAACGCTATCCGTGCCTGGAAAACAAATGGAAACACGTTCAGCAAACATCCCCTTCTGAAAGTGTACTTTATATCCGTCCAGGTAATGGCTCACCAAGACAAACCCATAAGATTCATAAGCGGCTGCAGTAAATAAAGCAATGTTCACCAACCTGTGCCTCTCCAGATGGTGGAAGACTACCATTCTGTCAGAGCATGATATGAGTTGTAGTTTTGCAAAAAAAAAAAAAAATAATGGAGAGAGCCACAGGTTAGAAAACAGCGCATTTAAGACAATGTTTGGGGAAAGAAATACAAAGAGGTTTTCTTCCAAAACCAGTGGTCTATCTGTCCATCGGCCATGCGTGGATTTGCACCTTGATCTGTAATAGACACAACACGGAAAGAAAAAACAGCCATGTTTTTATAATTCTGAATAAATCCTTTACAGCCACCTAACGACAGTGGGATTTGTAGCCAAACTAAAGTTTGCCGACCACCAAATGTGTACAGGGCCTCCCGACTCCGGCAGATCATTTCTGGGAACGAGGATGTATTTGATATATGACTACACATACTTGAAGGGGTAGTCAAGACAAAAAACAAGTTACCGTATCACACATCCACAGGATAGGTGATAAGATACTGATCGGAGGAGGTCTGAGCGGTTACTGATGGGCAGCAGCGCTTACACCTCTCCCAGACGTCTGATGAAGCAAGTGCAAGAGCCAATAGGAGCCACTAATTGGCATAAGATCACGTGAGCCTCGGGAGACCCGAAGATGACATCGCTGGATGCAGTAGGAGAGATTAGGGTATTTTTATTTTCCAAAGGGGAATAAAGTATTTTAGAAGAGGTTGTCTGAATAGTGCACACCCCTTTTTAAAAATAAAGGCTTCATATCCAGCAGTCCGAACAGGATCCCTGAGGTTTATGACGAATCTGGTCACACCCAGGCACATACCTGAACCATAGATCACTGTGCTATCGAGGGCACAGACCTTTGTTTATTTGGTACTGAGATCACTGAACTCAGAGGACATCAAATGAGGCCTTCAGTCCCGGCTACATAAGCAAACTGTTGCACAAATTAAGAGCAGAGGGCGCATTGCTGAGATATTCAGGCCATGGTTAAATATATGCTATTTGCATTAGTCAGCTTCTATCTATTGGATCTCGGGTGCATAGCGAAAAGGCAGAACAAACCAGCACAGCTGGGACAGGTCCGCAGTAAGCACCAAGGCATCCGCTCATCTGCCAGTATGAGACCAACTACACATACTTGAATGGGTTGTCCAAACAAAAAGATGGATTTTGGTAAGAACTTACCTGTAAAATCCTTTTCAGCGAAGAAGGAAGGGAGACACACTAGTCATTACTAGTGGGTAGGCGGAGCCCACATAGGATAGAAACACCTCAGATTAAAAAAGTGTTGACCGGCCCCTCCAGCTAGGGCTCCTCCTACTCCAGCTCTCCAGTCGTACACAAGCTAAGGAAGAGCAAATATCACCAGCGGAGCAACATAACCCCTTCTGAAGGACTTCAGAGAGAAAAACAAGGAGACAGGTTATGCATATAACAGAAAAAAAACACACAGTCTCAGGTACTACTCACTGAACCTGACCACTGCGATGAGCTGGCAATGCTGGAACAGAGCCTTAGCGCGCCGACCTCAGCCCAGATAATCGCTATCAGAGAAGGGTCACGCCGCATCTGAAAACACAACAACACACTTCTGCCATGGGAGGGATGTGTGTCTCCCTTCCTTCTTCGCTGAAAAGGATTTTACAGGTAAGTTCTTACCAAAATTCGTCTTTCAGCAGCAGATGAAGGAAGGGAGACACACTAGTCATTACTAATGGGACGCCCCAAAGCAGTCCAGAAATTAAGGGTGGGAAAAAAAACCCAAAAAAGGCAGATCCCAACAACCTAGGTAAATGCGCAACCAGCGCTAAACACAAGTTAACGAGAACTTTAAACTACAGCCGCCTGCAGGACCCTTCGTCCTAAGGCCACATCAGCGGAAGCACTAACGTCCACCTTATAAAATTTTGTAAACGTGTGGACGGAGCGCCAGGTCGCCCCCGGCAGAGCTGAGCTGCCGAGACCCCTTGATGAAAGGCCCACGATGAACCCACAGCCCTCGTGGAGTGAGCTCGAATATTAACCGGGCAAGGTTAGCCCTTAAGTCGGTAAGCCTCTAAAATGGCCGACCGAATCCAACGAGCTATAGAGTCCTTGGAGGCTCGTTGCCCACGTCGACGACCTGCTGGAATCACAAACAGAGAATCCGACTTCCGAAAACTTTGAGTGATAGACAAATAGAACTTCAAAGCCCGCACTAAATCCAATGTGTGCAAGGCCCGTTCCTTCGCATTCCTTGGCTCCGGACAAAGCGAGGGCAACACAATATCCTGGTTAACATGAAATTGTGACACCACTTTAGGTAGAAAATTGCCCCATGTGCGAAGCACTACGCGATCTGGGTGAAACTCCAGAAAAGGAGGCGAGCAAGAAAGAGCCGCCAACTCAGAAACCCTTCTCAAAGAAGTGACCGCCACTAGGAAGGCAACCTTCCAAGAGAGTAAGGAAAGATTAACAGAGTCCATAGGCTCAAAAGGCCAATGTTGAAGAGCCTCCAAGACAAGGTTGAGCCGCCAAGGAGACACAAGCGCCTTCCGCGGCGGAAATTGACGGGTTACCCCGCGAAAAAAGGAACGTACGTCCCTACGCGAGGCGATAACCTTCCGAAATAGCAAGGACAGAGCAGAAACCTGCCCTTTCAGAGTGCTAACTGCCAAACCCTTGTCCAGCCCGTATTGTAAAAAGGCCAACAAATTGGGAATGGAAAAAATCCTCGGGTTCCTAGAAGAACCCGAACACCACGAAAAGAAGGCTTCCCAAGTCTTGTGATAAATTCTAGTAGTAGCCGGACCTCTGGCAGCTCGCAGAGTGGCAATGACTTCGGCTGAAAAACCTTGACGGATCAAGATTTCGGTCTCAAGAGCCAAGCAATCAAACGCAGAGACTTCAGGTCCGGGTGACCAACGGGCCCTTGGGTTAACAGGTCCGGGCGAAGAGGGAGTGGAAGTGGAGGCGCTGCCAGAAGCGACACCAGTGTCGAGAACCACGTCCTCCTTGGCCAATCTGGGGCTATCAACATAGCCGGGACTCTCTCCAGTCTGATCCGACGCAACACCAGAGGAAGTAAGGATATCGGCGGGAACACATAGATTAGCTCGAATTGGTCCCAAGGAGCCACTAGAGCATCCACCGCCACAGCCTTCGTGTCCTAGTACCCGGACATGAACGTCGGTAACTTGGCATTGAACCTGGATGCCATCAAATCCACTTGGGGAGTTCCCCAACGGGAGCACAGCAGTGCAAAAATTTCCGGATGAAGACTCCATTCTCCGGGATCCATCTTTTCACGACTGAGGAAGTCCGCTGTGATATTCTGAACTCCTGGAATGTGAATCGCAGAGATGGCTGGCACCCTGGTCTCGGCCCATACCAGGATTCGAGACACTTCCATCATGAGCCTGAAGCTCCTCGTCCCACCTTGATGGTTGATATACGCGACCGCCGTCGCGTTGTCTGTCTGCACTCGGACTGGTAGACCGCTTAAAGGGACCGTCCAGTGTTGGAGGCAAAGGAAAATTGCCCTCAATTCCAGGATGTTGATCGGCAGGACAGACTCTTCCAACAACCATACTCCCTGAATCCAGAGATCGTTCCAGACACCCCCCCAGCCCGTCAGGCTGGCATCGGTGGTTATGATCGACCACCTCAGAGAAAGGAATGACTTCCCCAGGGATAACGCTTCCGGACGTAACCACCATTCTAGAGACTCTCTCACCCTGTGGGAGATGATGACACTGCAATCCAGTGAAAACTGCGATTGATCCCAACGGTTCAAGATGAGCATTTGGAGAGCCCTGGAATGAAATTGGGCAAACGGAATTGCTTCCATTGACGCCACCATCAAACCCAGAAGGCGCATACACCTTCGAAGGGACATTGCTGTCGAAGACTTCATTACATGTCAAAGAAGACTCGCTTGCTTGTCTGGAGGCAGAGACATCACTGCTCGTACCGTGTCGAATGCATTCCCAAAAACAGGATTGACTGTGACTGTTCTAGAGACGACTTCTCCCAATTGACCAGCCACCCGAAGTCCTCCAGGAGCTGAAGGGATAGATTGCGAGCCGTCACCGCCTCCTCCTTTGAGGACGCCACAATCAAAAGGTCGTCCAGATAGGGAAGAATCGTAACCCCCTGTCTTCGCAGAATCGCCATGAGAGGTGCCAGAATTTTCGTAAAAACTCTGGGTGCTGAGGCCAACCCGAATGGCAGGGCCACAAACTGGTAATGGTCCTGGCCTATGGCAAAACGAAGGAAGCGTTGGTGGGCCCTTCCGACGGGAAAATGCAAATAAGCGTCCCTAATGTCGATTGACACCAAAAAATCGTTCTGCGACAGGGCCGCCACAACGGAGCGAAGTGACTCCATGCGGAATTTCCGGGTGCGGACATGCCAATTCAATCTTTTGAGATCCAGAATGGGGCGAAATTTGTCCTCCTTTTTGGGGACCACAAAGAGGTTGGAATAAAACCCTCTTCCCCGGTCCTCCGGCGGAACCGGTACCACCACACCCTTCTGCAGAAGGGAATCGACCTCCCGCAGTAGAGCGGCAAATAGCTCGGGCTCTGACGGAATGCGAGAGTGGCAAAATTGTCTGGGAGTCGAGAAAGAAACTCCATGAAGTAGCCTGCCGACACAACCCGCGTCACCCAGGCGTCCGACACGCGGGAAGCCCAAGTCGGTTTGAATTGGAGCAGGTGACCTCCCACTCGAGAGCCCTCGAGTGAGACCCTGGCGTCAGTCCGCCCTAGCGGGCTTTTTGTCAGCTTCTCGCTTGTCTTGGCGGAAGCTCTGTTTCCAGGGAGTGCGGGATTTCTGAGCGTCCTTTTTTTTTTTCCGAAAAAGGAGGGACGACCCGATACCCAAGAGGGCTGACCGAACCGTCCCCTGGACCGAAAGGACCGCCGACTACTACCGGCACTATGCCTGCCAGACGCAGAAGTCACAGCTCTTCGCTGTGGTAAAGCCGTTTCTTTTGCCTTTGCCTTGGCAATCAGCTCCGTGAGGTCAGATCCAAATAGCTGACCTCCCTTGTAAGCTAAGGATAGCAAACCTTGCTTGGAAACCGCGTCTCCGGTCCACTGTCTAAGCCACAGTGCTCTCCTGATTGTGATTGCCGAGGATTGCGCCCTGGACAGCAGTGACGCAGTATCCAAACATGCATCACTGTCATATCAGGCTGCATCCTCCAACTTAAAAAGCCCATCTACCTCGGATAGAGGGGATTCATCTTGCCACGCCGTCCGTAGACGGTCTAACCAGCTTAGAGAAGCTTTACAAGCACACATGCTCTGAATCCATGACCTGCGGCTCGTAGATGGATTTCGCCGCCATCTCCGTTTTTCTGTCCAGCGGATCCTGCAAACTCGCCTTCCCTTTTAACAGGAAGTAATGAGGACTTGCTAAGCTGGGATAAAGGGACATCCACTTCAGGAGAAGGAATCCAATTATCAATCAATTCCGTCGTACACGGATACAGCTGAAACACTTATCTGGTCTCCACTGCCCGATTAAGCTCATCCAGAGATGGTAATGCTGATCGCGACCTATGGACTCCTGAAAACATCCGGGCCGACTTACTAGGACGTCTAGTTACCTCCTCCGGTAACTGTAACGCCTCCCTCATGGCTTCAATAAAAGCCTCTGTACGGCCCAAAAGAGAAGCAGAGAGTTCCTGCCGATCCTCCTTATCCGAATCGGACACCTCCCCATCTGAGCTTGAAAGGGAAACCCTCCATGCCCGAGATCTCCGAGTCGCTGCGCGGGAATGAAGGCACCGGCCTGTGTCGCTTCCTGAGAGGATCTAGCTGACACCCAATAACCTAGAAGGTCAGACAGGCCATCAATAGAACGAGCGAGGGCCTCCATTTTAATATCACTGAAACCTCTGACCGCTGCGCCTGACACCGTCGAGGTCTGCGTGTCAGATACGCGAGACTGATCCTGTAGCGGATCTGGGAGACGGTCCGCACCTCCTGGACCCTGATCTGACATGTCCTCACACAGTATATGGCAGGTTAAACCTGTCAGTAACTAGGACAGTGTGGTTTCTTAAAGAAGAAACGAACGCTGAAGGGTTAAAGCTCTTAAAGAGAGAGCTACCCCAGCTGTCCCCCCAATAAAGGGTTAACCGCCAAAGAAGGGGTTAATGTCGCAGACTCCCCACAACCCTTGTTTAATGAAAAGGGTGTGCGAGCCCCAATAAAGGGTTAACCGCCAAAGAAGGGGTTAATGCCGCAGACTCCCCACAACCCTTGTTTAATGAAAAGGGTGTGCGAGCCCCAGGTGCCTCTTATGAGGTAACAGCTGCAGGACAGTGCTCTCAAATGGTATGCCACACTAAACAAGAACGCTAAAATATTGCGCTGATTTGTACATCACAATGACCGCCAAAGTCGTTAAGGGGATCGCTAACCACTTATGCGTCGTCAATGAGATCGCCCACTGTGGCAGCTACTAGCGACATTAAAACGATCACAAAAAAACGATCGCATTAGTATGCGTCGTTATCGTGATCGTTAGCGTTCAGTGTCCTGCGCTGTTGGGGTGAGGGGGTTAAGCTTCTGCCCTGACAGGCAGAAGCGACTCACCCAGCTGGTAGCGGTGTAGCGTCTTCGATTGTCGGGAGGGGAGGAGAGTGAGGAAAGAAGCCTTCAGCTCCCTGATCCAGTAATGGCCGCCGCACTGTGCTTCTGAGAGAGAAGCCGGAAGAACAGTAGTAAAGCGCGCGCTCAAAGCGCCGCGAAAATTCAAAAAAAGGGCGCGCGACTCCTCCGCTCTCCATGTCCTGCAGGCATCCACCTGCGGACAAAAGACACTAGTCACCAACATGTCACATGTAACAGCGGCTGCCGCAGCAGTCGCTGAAGCACTCAAAACATTAAAATGTTGAGTACTCACCCAGCTGAGCGCCACAGGGACCCCCAGGGATTTGTGGCGCTGTGCCCATAGCTTCCCCCCAGGGCGGGGAACGCAGTGACCCCAGAAGCGCGGTTTGCGTCCCCGCCAGGGAAGCAATCCTCATCCCCCAGGGCCGGCAGGGTTCTGCAGGGACCTCCTTAAAGGGTAATACAGATCCGCCAAGGGAGAGGTGGGGGTCCAGCAGCGCTGAGACCCCTGAGACCTCAAGACCACGGGGGTCCAAGTCTCTATCCGATAAAAAATAAAAAATCTTCTGAGGAGCTGCTTCAGCAGCCACTATCCTCTGTGACCTCAAATTTTAGACTGGAGAGCTGGAGTAGGAGGAGCCCTAGCTGGAGGGGCCGGTCAACACTTTTTTAATCTGAGGTGTTTCTATCCTATGTGGGCTCCGCCTACCCACTAGTAATGACTAGTGTGTCTCCCTTCCTTCATCTGCTGCTGAAAAACAAGTTAACACACATCTACAGGACAGGTGATAGCTCACTGATCGGTGGGGGACAAGCATTGATTGACAGATCGGGAAATCTCCAGCAAACAATGGAGCAACAGGTTGGACACTGCACAGCCACTCCATTCACTTTCTTTGGATCTGCTGGAAAAAGCCAAGTGCAGCGCTCGGCAGCCCCATAGGAAATGAACGAAGCAGCGTTCGTCCAGGCAGCTCTATCTTACATACAAGTTACCCATCTGCCAATCGGCGCGGGTCCCGGTAGTCGGACTCGGATCAAACAAGTTAACACCCTACAGCGCCTTTAAAAAATTAAGTGTTTACATTTAGTCAAGAATAAAGAATATGGAACGTAAAAAGAAACTTTGAAACAAAGTGGATTGCTGCAAATGACCCCGAAAACAAACAGCTACCATGACTGAGTACTTTGACATCATACAGGCATAAAGCAGCACAAAGCTTACAACACTCTGCATTTCAAAAGTAACGTCAGACAGAACCGAAATAGTGGATACACGCTAAGATGGTGATATAGTGTGGGGCGGAAAATCACGAAGAAATCAGGTCTAATGCAAGGCTCATAAAATTCCCGAATAATCCCCCATAACACATTATAAATCACATCAGACTTGCGATAGTCCGCAAACCTTGACATTTTCCAGACAGCTCAGGGCCACGTCTTCACAAATGAAGTATGGACATTGCCACTTGGTCAGAAAACTCAGCAGTCAAGGTTCCCTAAACTCTACAGATTTAAAGGGTTTACACTTACAATTATTTTTTGCAATAGGGTCTCCGTTTGCAGAATGAATTAATGAGTCACAGCAGAGTTAGGCTAGTTTCACACTGCGTACTTCCTCCGTCAAGCCCCACCTCTTTCAGCACCGCCTACCTCTGCATGCGTCCTGCGTACCTATCTTTAACATTGGGTACGCAGGCCATGTGGATGTATGCGAATGCCTCCGCATGTATCATTTTGACGCTGCGCCGACCGCAACAAAATGCAACATGTTGTGTTCCACGCAGTGTCAAAATGACACATGCGGAGGCATTCGCATACATCCACATGGCCTGCGTACCCAATGTTAAAGATAGGTACGCAGGATGCATGCAGAGGTAGGCGGAATTCAAAGAGGTGCAGAAGTGGGCGGGGGTTGATGGAGGAAGTACGCAGCCCTGCCGAACACTAGTGTGAAACTAGCCTTAGTAACCTATGTTTTTGGTGCTCCTCTCAGCTGGTTTATGACCACATGAAAGTTCAGCTGAATTTTGTTGTTATCAAATGGAAGAAGAGAGAACAAAGCAGAAAGATGGTGCAGCTGCATTCTAGAAAGTGTTGGATTCGCAACTACACTGCTTAGTATTACGGTATTAGGTCTTCTATGTTGCTACGGATTCTGAATCCCTCTTATCTGTGCGAAATGTGTATGAGGGACATCTTAGCAATAAGGGTGCTTTCACCCTGCATTCTGTGTCCCAGTCAGGGCATACGTCCGATATCCCCCACAAAACGGGGTCCAGACTCATGCCCCCAGTTCCAGGGTGGATGGATTTAAATCACGCCGATTTAAATCAACGATTTAAATAATGATTTAAATCAAATGATTTTTTTTCTATTTATATCAGATCGATTTAAATCGTGATTTTAATCATGATTTAAATCACTGATTTAAATCAAAAGATTTTTTTTAATATAAATCACGATTAAAATCTAAAACTTTCAATCATTGTTCAATTAACTCCACACTTCTAGCTTGGTTTCACTTTCTGTAGCTTGGTTTCAGTTTCTTTTTCCATTCAGTTGACATGCCCAAACTTGTTGGATAGTCAGTCAGCAGTACTTGGCTGTAGTAACAATCAAACTTCAGAAGTGATCTGCGTGAGCCATGGCAGGTCGTAAGAGAGACCCTATTTGGGTTCATTTTGTTGAGATGCCAGCAGAGCTTGGAAAGAAAGGTGGGAGAGCAAAGTGCAAATACTATCAAAAGGATATCCAAGGACTTGTTTGCCATTTGAAATCACATTATGAAAACTGCAACCAGAAGGGAAATGAAGATGTTGATAGTGATACAACTAATGTCAATGAACCCCCACAGCTTCTTATGCACCAGGACCCTAGCACTAGTGGTAAGTCTGGCAATTACAACCTATTTTAACAGACGTTTTACTGGGATGGTTAAAGTCTATGAAAAGAAAAATTTCTAGCACTAGTTCTGGAGTATAGAATTTAAATCTATGTTAAGGCAATATTTCACAGAAGATTAACGTTAAGTAAAAATAAAAGTGTGTATACGCCTATTTTTTTTTTTTATTGTAGGCTACAATTCACTTTTGAAGTCTGCCAAATTGACCATTTTTTAAAAAAAACATTTTTAAAACTTGTGACAATTTTTTTCAGTTGCTCTGATATTACTAGTATTACAGCAACTTCACCGGAAACTTGAGTAGCATAACTTTTGAGACAGCCCTTATAGGACGAGGACCATTACATTGTTCGAAAAGTTTGTTTCAAAATATTTTCGTTATATTTCTTCAAATACGCAGTCGAATTATATTTTTAATTACAGTGCTTTCAGGGTCAAATATGGCTTGTGCTGCACGTGACAATCAATATCTGGGTACAACTTCAACAAAGCAGCCCAACAAAAAACTCTGCATGCAAAGTGTAGAAAAATTCCTCTTAAAGACTACGACGAGCCAGAAAGAACATTTTGATGAATTAATTGCTAAATTCATATTTGCAACCAATTCTTCTTTCCGACTAGTTGAACACCCATTGTTTGTACAAATGATCGAAGGAATAAGACCAGGCTACAAACCACCAAGTAGATTTGATATCTCAGGAAAACATCTTCAGGCTGTATACGACAAAGAAAGAGCGGCTTGTACAAAATATTTGAAAGACAAAGTTGTTAACATGAGCTTGGATGGTTGGAGCAACATCCACAACGACCCCATAATTTGCACTTGTGTCACAACAGAAGATGGTGAAACTTACCTTACAGACACAATCGACACATCTGGAAATTCACATACTGCTGAATATTTACTTGAAATTGCTAAGAACTCAATTCACCAATGCCAAGAACAGTTTGGATGTAAAGTAAGGAGCTTAGTTACTGATAACGCAAGCAATGTGGCAAAAATGCGAGCGGAACTGGCACATGAGGATGACACAAATGTCATTACATACGGTTGTTCTGCCCATTTGTTGCATCTTTTGGCAAAAGACCTGCATATTTCGGGTGTCAAGGAACATGTTGTAGAAATTGTTAAATATTTCCGCAATAATCATTTTGCACATGCAACCTACAAGGAAATGGGAGGACTGAAGTTGGTTCTACCACAAGATGTTAGATGGAATACCTTGGCTGAATGCTTGGAACTGTTTATTAACAACTGGTCAAAATTAGTGTCCATTTGCGAAACACATCGGGATAAAATTGATGCGAATATACGAAGCAAAGTATTAAATCTTGGTGTGAAGAGAAATGCCGAGGACCTTTTGGAAAGGTTAAAGCCAATATCTATTGCGTTGGATAAAATGCAGAAAGATACTGCAACCATAGCTGATGCCACAGAAGTTTGGAAAGATTTAGAAGGTTCGCTAGATCGCTTGAACCTCTCAAACAATGTAAAGGTTGCAATACACCACCGCAAGGACCAAGCATTAAAAGAAGAACACTATTTAGCCAATATCTTGCATCCCATCTACAGAGGGAAAAAACTATCTGAGGCGGAAATCAACTCTGCAATGGAGTGGCTCGCCAATACTAACCATGACATTGTGGCAACTGTGCTGAAATTGAAGTGTGAATCTGCACCATTTCAAAAATACATGTTTGCAGATAACGTCGTTAATGAACTAAAACCACTGGACTGGTGGAAGTCGCAATCACTTGTTCTTCCAGCGAAGATAATAAATGTAGCTACTCAGCTACTGACTGCATCGGCTTCATCGGCAGGAGTAGAGAGATTGTTTTCTTCATTTGGTTTTGTGCACACAACAGTCCGAAACCGCTTAGGAACTGCTAAAGCAGGACAACTAGTTTTCCTATTAAAAGTCCTAAATAAACAGTAGGCTTAAAGGACTGATGTATTCACTGAAGATGTTTGCTTACTTCAAACGTTAGAGATAGACTATTGTTAAAAGGAAATTAGACCTACCGGTAATTCTATTTCCAGGTAGTCCCTCAGGACAGCACCATGGAGGACGTCCTCCCTTGACCTATAGCGGGACAGGATCACAGAGAGGTTAAAAGGCCCCTCCCACCTCCACCCTCCAGTGTTTTTTCAAAGTACCACCGAAGGATGGCAGGAAATGGTCTAAACGCGCCCTTACAAACGCGTATGTAAGAAACCATTGAACAACTTCTTTATCTCTAGCCTTGGCAACTCGACGGACCATCCGCCGAAGATTGATCCCTTGCAATCCTAAAGAGAAACATAAGGGAGGGAATTAAGGGTGCTGTCCTGAGGGACTACCTGGAAATAGAATTACCGGTAGGTCTAATTTCCTTTTCCCATTACGTCCCTCAGGACAGCACCATGGAGAATACCAAAGAAATATCCCAGGGTGGGAACAGAAGCTCAAGGACCAAAGTCCCAGGTAAGAACCAGGTTAGATATAGAAATGATCTGAAAGATCAAAAAGAAATATAGATATCTAAAGAAATTCGTAAAGATAATCACAGTAGTGAGTGTCCGATATATGTTTATAATGGCCAATTCCAGTATGAATGTGGTAAACAAGATATGCCGCAGAGACGGAGAGTGAAACACAGCCGTTGTACCCCAATACCACTAATGAACCGCAGAGAATTACAGTTATTGTGATAGATATAGACACCGCAGCCACAGAATAGCCTTAAAAATCTTATTGCCCAGCAAAAATATTGTGATAGTTACAGTCACCACACAATGAGGACTGTACAGACCAGTAATCGGCTGGATGTGCTTAACAACACGGGACTGTTCCTTCATTGGTCCTCCTGGGCTCAGATTAAACCTTGGTTAGAGACCGGCTTACCATACTACGAGGAGACCTGCAGGACAGAGACCCTGGACTGCTGAAAGATCAAGCCAAATAACAGTTAGTACATGGAAAATGGCAGAGCATTGGGATGTATGTACCCTACTCATTCTGGAGATCATGTCTACTCCGAAACCTTAGAGGTCTCAACCCCCAGTAAGGGTTGGATATTATTGGAACTAAGGAAATACTCCATCTGGCAGGTAATATCTCCTGCTAGTACCAACATTGGGCTTCTCGGTAGAAGTGTTAAAAGGAAGATATGGATCACCACTCTTGCTTTACTGATGTTAGACACGGGAGTCTGGACTCTGGAATCGATGACAGTAAGCGGTGGGGGGGGGGGAGGATGTTGGTAAAAATCCTTTGACACAGGATATTTGACTGTCTCTATATGAGTTATTAGCTACGACATTATATATACAGTATGTGCCAACTTATTTATATATATCATATCGTAAAAGGCAATTTTCTTAGAGATGTTTATACACCCCGACTGCCCTGGTGGGAGGAACCATATTCTAAAACTAGAGGGAAGTAGTTTCCTTCCCCTCGAGAGGGAGATTTTTTACTGTGAGTCAGAAGGACTATGAGGCCTCAACTGTCAGAGTCCTGGATACAGATTCTTTTACATTAGGAGCCCTGACTGCTGTACGAGCAGTGGGTATGGGATCTTCTGTCACATGACAGTGCCGCCGATTTGCCACAAAGTACAAAGGCAGTAATGCCGACCCTGGTAAACGTAATACAACGGATTTAGGGGCCAAGAATCTGTTTACCGGGTGTTGATCAAGGAAACTAGTCCGACTGCCAAATGTGGAGTCGGGAAGCATTCTTTTCTTCCACCTCATGAGATTTCCTGCTTTCAGCACAGTAGTATGTCCACTTATAGGATGAGCCCCAGAGAAGTCTGTCTCCCTTTAAAGCCAACTATGGAAGAGACTTGCCTTTAATCCTCAAGGCAGTAACTCACTTGAGAGTTCTGTTCCAATCCTGAAGAAATGCTAAGTTACTAGGCCAATTCAGGCATAGCTGTTCGTCTGGCTAAGCCCAGTTGCAAGGAATGAAGCAACCGAAGCTGGACCTGGGTCCTAAAATATGAGGACTCTATAACCGGAGTTGGCCCGAGACAAATGTGAAGTGGTGAGCCGACCATACAATGTGCGGCGACGCAATAAGGCACAAGTCAGAAGGTCTAAGCCAGAGACACAAAACCACAATATCCGATGTACTATGAAGCACTGAGGTACTATGACACACGAATGACACATCTCGAGGCACTGAAGCATTATGATGCAATATGCACAGAAGCACTATGATGCAATATTATTATAGCGGCATTAATTCCATGGTGCTGTACATGAGAAGGGGCTACACACAAAGTTATAGATATAGTCTACAGTAAACAAATTTACAAAGACAGAGTGATACAGAAGGGAGAGAACCCAATCCTTGCGGACTTACAATATGATGCAATATAATGCACAAAGACAATGATGCAGTATGATGCAATAAAATGCACCAAGACACTATGATGCAGTATGATTCACAAAGACACTATGATGCAATCTGATGCAGAAAGACACTATGATGTAATATGATGCAATATAATGTAAAAGACACTATGATGTAATATGATGCAATATAATGTAGAAAGACACTATGATGTAATATGATGCAATATAATGTAGAAAGACACTATGATGCACAAAGACACTATGATGAAATATGATGCAATGTAATGCAGAAAGACACTATGAGGCATATAGACACTATGATGCACCTTGATGCACAAAGACACTATGATGTAGTATGATGCAATATAATGCACAAAGACATTCATGCACCCTGATGCATAGAGGCACTATAAAGCACCATGATGCAATCTGCTGCACAAAGGCACTATGAAACACCATGATGCACCCTGATGCAATATGATGTAATATGATGCATAGAAGTACTATGTAGAACTATGATGTAATATAATGCATAGAGGCACTATGAAGTACTATGATGCCCAAAGGCACCATGATGTAATATGACGCATAGAGACACTATGATGCACACAGGCACTATGATGCAATATGATGTTATATGAAGCATAGAGGTACTATGAAGCACTCTGATGCAATATGATGCACAGAGGCAATAAAAATGATGCACAGAGACACTGATACAAAGTGATGTACAGAGGAACTCAGTATGATGCATAGAGGCACTATGATGCAATGTGATGTACAGAGGACTCAATATGAAGCATAGAGGCACCATGATGCAATACGATGCCCAGAGGCACTTAATATGATGCATAGAGGCACTATGATGCAATACAATGCACAGAAGCACTCAATATGATACATAGAGGAACAATGATGGAATATGATAAATGATGTAATATGACACAAAGGCACTATGAAGCATTCTGATGCAATATGGTGCACAGAGGCAATCAATATGATGCATAGAAGCACTATGATGCAGTACCACGCACAGAGGCAGTCAATATGATGCATAGAGGCAACATGATATATGATGTAATATGACACAAAGGCACTATGGAGCACTATGATGCAGCACAATGCACAGGGGCACTCAATATGATGAATAGAGGCACCATGATGCAGTACAATGCACAGGGGCACTCAAAATGATGAATAGAGGCACTATGATGCAGTACAATGCACAGAGGCACTCAATAAGATGCATTGAGGCACAATGATGTAATATGATATATGATGTGACATGACACAAAGGCACTATGAAGCGCTATGATGTCGCACTCTGATGCAATATGATGCACAGAGGCACTCAATATGATGCACAGAGGCACTCAATATGATGCATAGAGACACTATGCTGCAGTACAACTGCTATACCATGCTTGAAGGTGTCCAAACAAGAGACCGGGTCCCAGTTAGAGCCAAGAGAGCAATCTCTCAGAGTTCCAGATAAATCTCAAGCCTGAATAGTAGTTCTCAATTGTCAGACTGACCCCACCCGAAGGAGCTAATTAATGCACCACAGCTGGAGGGCAGTCTTCATGGAGACGATGTGCTGCATTAACACTATGCGACCTTCTATGGATGGAGTAGTTAAGTTGCAAAGAAAAGTGAAACACTTGTTTATTGAATAAAAAAAATGGAAAACATGCTTCAAAAAAAAAAGTCACTCTGAAGTCCAATCATAAGGCTCTGTGCAGCCCTGACATGCAACTAACTGAAGTCAAATCATGAGATGTAGCCTGGACATATGGCCTTATCATAGCTTAGAGGTCCAAGGCCTGACTGTGTACATGTGAAACACACCTCAGCATATGAGGCTTTATGCTCAGCTTCGGCACAAAGGCATGAGACTAGCATCAGTCCAGAGGCCTAGGCCATCAACACATTCCATGATGCACTCACCTGTGCTGGCTCCATACCTGCTAGAAAGACAGGGGGAGCTGGTAACGCCGAGAGCCCAGCATGGAGGGAAGCGGCGTCCCGCCAGGAATGCTGCATTACTGCCAGTGATTTCCTCTCTTGTGCCCCCAGAGATCCAGGAAACCTGCCTGTTGCCTGTCTCGTTCTGCACCTCCGCGTTCAACCATGGAACGCACGCTGGCCTCTAGCTCGGGCGCCCTGACGTCACCAGAAGCGCCATGGCTCCCCCGCACGACTTCCGGTATCTTGCGCTGGAATGCCGGCCAGCGTCAGAGCCGAGAGCCTCCACTGCGGAGGAAGCGGCTCTACCCAGGAGCTTCATCCACTCACTGGTCTTTGTGGCTGAGGGACTCCCCCCCAGGAGAGTTTCAGCCCCGGACTACTTGACAGGGGGAAGGATTGGACCAGCAGCACGATCCCCCTGGGTCCTGTAAAACGTCCACCTTCTATCTTCGCTCCACTCCTGGAGCAACCTCTCATACAACCGTCCCCTGTAGGGACAGGAAAAACACTGGAGGGTGGAGGTGGGAGGGGCCTTTTAACCTCTCTGTGATCCTGTCCCGCTATAGGTCAAGGGAGGACGTCCTCCATGGTGCTGTCCTGAGGGACGTAATGGGAAAAAGTACTTACTCTCTGTAGTTCAATTCTGATTGTTTAATAGTGCAAATAAAAATTAGGTTTCATAATCATCAACTGTCTTAATATTTTTATTTGTGTAAAATAATTTGATTTGCAAAAAGACAAAGTTTTGCTTGTGTACAACTTGATTAAAAAATCCGATTTAAATCAAAAAAATCCGATTTAAATAAAAAAAAATCCGATTTAAATCAAAAAAATCAGATTTTTTTGATTTTTTTTTAAAAAAATCATGATTTTTATCCACCCTGCCCAGTTGTAGTGATGTATGAGTGAACGTGCCCTCTGCGGTGCACTTATTTCGGGAGTGTACGCCTACAGGAGACAGACACTCAGACATAGACTACGTTGACTGTTCGCCTTGTGTAAGCATACACTCCACAAAAAAAAGTGAATGGCACAGCGCACGTTCACTCTGCCGTCACCATTGCAGTCTATTGGCCCTATTTCCGCATGTGTCAAGACCCCGTTTTGTGGGGGATTTCAGACGTATGCCCCGATGGGGACACAGAACGCAATGTGAAAGCACCCTTAGTGCCCACCCACAAGCTCAGAGACAAGTTAAAACTAGAGATAAAGCTTGCAAAGGGGAGAACTGATGAAAAATGCAGGATACAAATCATATAACAGCCAAAAAAAGTTACTCATCATACACGAGGTCATTCTCAACAGTCCTTTAAACTACACGTATGCTTCAGATTACGGTACTCCAATCTGCTATGGACAGTAAAACAAAGGCTGTAGAATCTAAAAAGTAACATTTTAATTAAAGCTAACTGCCAAAATGAGCCACAGAAAAACACTCATTTAAATGGCTCTGCCATCGGATTTCACAATACAAACTACATGTTATTAAATACAGTCCAGAACTGCGGCCAAACATTGAGCTGGCTAACATTACACGTCCGGGTTGGGGTCCATCCTTTCCTCGGATGACACACTGATCATAAGAGTTTCACTGACCCATACACACATCAGTTTTATTACAGGATCCATGTCTCCGGTCTGTCAGACTCAGAGCGTCCTATTCTTATCTGTTCTGTAGATCAGTCTCGGGCATTGAAGTCTATGGGGTTCCGTGAGACAAGGAGGAACCTAGGAAGACTGTGTACTTCAGAGACGCATCTTTTTAACGGATACATAGTTAAAGGGGTTGTCCACTACTTGGACAATCCCTTCTCAATCCTTCATGTAAAATAATCACACTTATACTCACCTCCGATGCCATTCCAGCGGTGTCAGCTCCTGCTCTACTGGGGATCACGTGTAACTGACATCACACGATCGTAGCGGCCAATCAGCAGTGGATTTACTGTTCCTGCCTTCAGACAAATCACATCTATCCAGATGAAATGATAGAGCAGCCGCTAGTGCAGCACATGTACCTTTTAATTCATACGTAAATAAGGCGGCTTCGGTGCACCGTCATGCATATTCGAGCCCTTCCTCTCCTTCCGATTGGCAGTTCTCGCTTCCCAGAGCACGCACTGTCTGAATGTGGCAGGCATGTGTGCGGCCACATGCGTTCCTCTCCCTGCCCTTCTTCTGATGCCGCTCATCAGACTAATACACCCAAAAGTGCTGCAACAGCATCAGAAGAAAAGAGACAGGGAGGAGACCGTGCAGCCTCGCACAAGCTGGCGGCATTCAGACAGTGCTTGCTTTGCGAGGTGAGCACCGTCCATCAAAACACAACGGTGCACCAACTCTTGGCCACACCAAGGGTGCACCAAACCCTCCTCCGTTGCATATGAATGAAAAGTTACTGAGAAAGTAACAGGTACAGGGCTGGTATGGTTGTTATAAGGGCCAAGTCCCCTACACACTATATAGCCTATTTAAAATACATTTTGGGGCTGACTTACTTCCTATAAATCCTATGTAAAAGGTCTAGCTATATTCTGCAGCACTTCTGCTACTTTTATGCATACAGTAAAGGATGGAATAATACATTCAGGCCCTGTGGCCAAAAATCAGGAGCAGAAAGGAAAAAAGGACACATATAATGGATGAATACTGATTCGTCTCTCTTCTGTATCCACATCTGGGTTTACATCAAAGACGTGCCTCCAGAGCACAGGTTTCACCTCCCTGAAACAGTGGCATGTCTTAAATGGAGGCCATCATCAAATGACCCCCTTCACATGTCCGTTTTTTGAGCCGTATGAGTACCATTTTTTTTCCAAGGACATCAAATATGGGCACACCCATTGTATTCGACGGTGGTGAGCACAGGTCAGGTTTTTCACATGGGCCACACACAGACGTCAGATTTTTTTTTTGCGCAGCAGGGACAAAATGCATGCCGCACACGTGATGACATCCCTTCACAATGACTTTTGCTCATGCTCATTAGATGCTTTAGTTCAAAAATGTAGAATTGGGATCTGATCAGTCATTGTGGCTATGTACATGTGTTATTTCCTGAAACATTAGAAAGTTAGTGTCTCCTCCTGGCAAGCGTGAACATTAAAAGATGTCCATTTTTAATACATTTAATAATTGATATTTATAAAAAAAAAAAAAAAAACACTTGGGGGAAAAGCGGTAATCTCCGAGTGTGAATTAGTGTTCCATTACTGCCCAATGTGGCAGCCATTTCAACTCCCATAGAAGTCGCTAACACAAGTTTCATCGAGACATCACTAGTTGCACTAGTAACTGGCACCTGCGCAGTCAACATGTTTAGCTGCGCCTGCCCCCTTCTCCCAGTCCCTCCACTTTCGTTTTCATCCCGTGTGCAGATTCGGATGTGCTGATCGTTTTCCTGTGGAGGGACTGGGAGAAGGAGGCAGGCGCAGCTAAACATGTTGACTGCGCAGGTGCCAGATTCCCAGTCCTGCAGTGTGAATACATGATAACACTGCGGGGAGGGATCTGGGACCTGAAAAAGACGCAGGCGCAATAGCTTTCTGTCAGTCCCTGGGCAGCGCGCACTGCGCATGCCCGAGGACTGTTCCAAAAGAGCATGTGCCCGACAGCAGGTTACTCAAAGAAAAGCAACTCAGGAGAAGGGGCTGTGACACTGAAGGGGGGTGATGGACGGATGGGAGGAGGATAACAGGGAGACAGACGCCGACCTATGGGACGCAATTATGGTATGGGGACATATTTTTAAAAGTCTATATTTCAGCGTTGCAGGGGACCAGAAAAAAAGCCACCTTCACAGACTGCAGCCTTAGTGCTGCTGAAGGTGGCTCTTTTACTTAAAAATGCCCGGGGGTGAGGGTGACGGGTTCCCTTTAATACCATCCTGCTGAACTATCAAGTCTTTACTGTCTCCTCAAGAATGGACGCTATTCATTCTACAGCCGTGGGAGAAGCCACAAAACCACGTCACAGACTGGACAGCACAGAAGTTTATACCGCAGGATGGAGATAACAGATTTCCTACCATTTAACCACCTTTTGCATCAAGCTGGAGATAGGTCAACAGCTTAGATTCTGGGTAAGTAGCAGAGGTTTATGTCAGTATTACTTGAGGTACAAAATATGTGAGCCCTTTCTAAGGCCTCATTCAGATGTAGGTGTTGTATACGTTTTTTCTTCACGGCTATAACACGGACTCAATCTATACTGCGGTTCACATGTCCCTTTTTTTCCAGCAGCAAGAATAAAAAAAAGCCAATACAAGTCTATGGGTCCATGAAAAACAAGTACAGCACAAGGATGGCACCGATGTACAGTCTCAGTGCTGTCAGTATTTAACACTGCAAAGGATAGAGAAGCTTTTATTTATCCATGTGTGAGAAACACTGATGACACACTGAGGGTAAAGGCGGGCACCCGGATGACACACAGAGGGTAAAGGCGGGCACCCGGATGACACACTGATGGTAAAGGCGGGCACCCGGATGACACACTGATGGTAAAGGCGGGCACCCGGATGACACACTGATGGTAAAGGCGGGCACCCGGATGACACACAGAGGGTAAAGGCGGGCACCCGGATGACACACGAGGGTAAAGGCGGGCACCCGGATGACACACTGAGGGTAAGGCGGGCACCCGGATGACACATGAGGGTAAAGGCGGGCACCCGGATGACACACTGAGGGTAAAGGCGGGCACCCGGATGACACACTGAGGGTAAAGGCGGGCACCCGGATGACACACTGAGGGTAAAGGCGGGCACCCGGATGACACACTGAGGGTAAAGCGGGCACCCGGATGACACTGATGGTAAAGATGGCACCCGGATGACACACTGATGGTAAGAGACGGGCACCCGGATGAACACTGATGGTAAGAGACGGGCACCCAGATGACACTGATGGTAAGACGGGCACCGGATGACACACTGATGGTAAAGAGGGGTGCATGGATGACACACTGATGGTAAAGACGGACACCCAGATGACACACTGATGGTAAAGACGGGCACCGGATGACCACAGATGGTAAAGACGGGCACCCGGATGACACACAGATGGTAAAGACGGGCACCCGGATGACACACAGATGGTAAGAGACGGGCACCCGGATGACACACTGATGGTAAAGAGGGGTGCATGGATGACACACTGATGGTAAAGACGGGCACCCGGATGACACACAGATCCAAAATACTGATAACATGGTACCATTTTTCATGAGTG
The DNA here is from genome assembly GCA_033576555.1 of Oophaga sylvatica. Taxonomy (NCBI): domain Eukaryota; kingdom Metazoa; phylum Chordata; class Amphibia; order Anura; family Dendrobatidae; genus Oophaga; species Oophaga sylvatica. The sequence continues at coordinate 462,206,108 of JARQOD010000001.1, forward strand.
TCTTTAAACACATACGTGTGAATGAGGCCAAAAAATAATTTCTGCAGTGAAGGTAAATACTTTTATATATGTAACTTTGATGACTAAATGACTGCGGATTATGAGAGCAAAGGACAAAGGGGCATAAAGCTTACTGAGCCTCAGTGATGGCAGAACTGTATTTCAAATGATAAAAGGTATTCAATTAAAAAAAAAAAGTCAAACGAATTGTGACATTTTATCAGACAATCTGCATCCATTTCTCTTGCAGAGCTGGATTCACTAAAAATTACGGACGACCACTTGTCTATCGACAAACATCGCTTTTTCATGACACAAACAAGAGTCACATATGCCAATCGAGGTAAGGCTATGTTCATACTTGTTTAAAAAGTCTCATTTTTTCTGTTTTGAAGAACAAGCAAACTAAATGTTGAAAACTGATCCACTGCATTTACTGTTGTAAATGAAAGCAGAGGGGCTCCAGTGAAAATTATGGGGTTCATCTGTGTTGTTAAGATCTATGGGCCAGACATAGATCTTCCTGAGAATCTGCCTCCAGTGATTATTATAAATGAAGCCACGTTACCAGTGTGAGACATGTAAGGATTGACAGTCTGCTCTCCTAATCTGTATGTCTCACACTGGTAATGTCTCGCCATTTACAGTAAGTTCTGGAGACAAATTCTCAGGGAGATCTATGTCCGGACCATAGATCTTAATAGTTCATTTACATATTAAGGAAAAATGTGGATTTCTCAGGGATAAGAAATTGGATTACAGATATCAAGGTATTATTTTATTCAGCTTCCTATGACCTACATGCCCATTTTGTCGGCTTAGGAGGGATGATCCTACTAACACTTTAATTCGGTTTACCTGGTCCTATAATGAAACAGAACCCCCAAATGGACAGGTGGTCCAAGCCTTAGGCCTCATTCAGATTTATTTTTTTGCGTACGTGGGGAAAAAAAAAAAAAATCAAGAAAGACAGTCCGAGTCATTGGTGTTTTGGATCGGATTTCCATCAGTGTCAATTTTTACTGTGAGTGATTTTCACATATGATAAATATATTGCAATACTTCTCCCACTCAGTGTTCATCATGGACAGCACACAGACACAACTGACTCCATCAATGTGCTGTCAGTGACATTCATGGATACATAGACTTTTATGGGTAATTTTGATCCGCGGCTCCAATCAAACAAGGATATCTCTGATTATTTTTTTTCTTTTGCAGACACAATGTCTGCCAAAAGACATGGACATTTGAATATCTTCCATAGACTTTAATGGGAACGTGTTCCATCCGTTAAAACTACTGATACAATATATGTGAGAAATGGATGTCTGCATTAGACCGTGTTAAAATTTGGGTGTGCAGTTTGTCGTTATCCCAAAAACATTAAACACCATTCATTTAGGATGGTTATATCAGAAATAACCCCCCAAAAATAAAAAATAATATAAATATATATATATATATATATATATATATATATATATATATATATATATACACAGCACATATACATACATACAGGGTGGTCCAAAAGTAGGTGGGCAGAAAATAAAATTTTTTTTTTTTAGGGACATCACATTTGAAGTCACTTTGAGGGGTCTACATGATAGAAAATACCCAAAAGTTACACCATTCTAAAAATTGCACACCTCAAGGTGCTCAAAACCACATTCAAGAAGTTTATTAACCCTTCAGGTGCTTCACAGAAATTTTTGGAATGTTTTTAACAAAATGAAACATTTCACTTTATTTCACAAAATATTTACTTCAGATCCATTTTTTATTTTCCCAAGGGTAATAGGAGAAATTGGACTGCAAAACTTGTTGTGCAATTTGTCATGAGTACGCTGATACCCCATATGTGGGGGTAAACCACTGTTTGGGCACATGGTAGACGCTTTTTATTGCAAAAGTTTTTGCATCACCATATTTTGAGAGCTATAATTTTTTCATATTTTGGCACACAGAGTCATGTGAGGTCTTGTTTTTTGCGGGAGGATTTGACATTTTTATTGGTACCATTTTCGGGCACATTACATTTTTTGATCGCTTTTTATTCCGTTTTTGGGAGGCAGAATGAACAAAAACCAGCAATTCATGAATTTCTTTTTTTTTTTGGGGGGGGGGGGGCGTTCACACGGTTACGCTTGTAGTAAAATTGATAAGGCAGTTATATTCGTTGGGTCAGTACAATTACAGCGATACCTCGTTTATAGCATTTTTTATGTTTTGGTGCTTTTAGACAATAAAATCTATTTTATATGAAAAATAATTATTTTTGCATCACTTTATTCCGCGAGCTATAACTTTTTTTTTTTCCGCTGATGATGCTGTATGGCGGCTTGTTTTTTGCGGGACAAGATGACGTTTTCAGCGGTACCATGTTTATTTATATCCGTCTTTTTGATCGCGTGCTATTCCACTTTTTGTTCAGCGGTATGATAAAGCATTGTTTTTATACTGTCCACCTACTTTTGGACCACCCTGTATATATATATTTCAGAAATCAGACCAGGGCACTACCAAAGCTTCCTGGTCATGTATCTTCTGTCTTTGTAGATCAACAGATATGATTTTGCCATTATTACATTTGTCTGTTCACAAAATCAGAACAAAAATGGACTGTTAAAACAGACGTGAACATTGCAGAAAATACGACAAGTGGTTCATCAATATATGCACAGACTAGGCCAGGGGCATCACAATCCGGCCACTAGTCTGCCAGAGCAGAGGATGCAGGAGGGGAGGAGGAGTATGGAGATTCTGGTAGAACAAATACAGAAGTGAAGAAAGAAGAGGCAAGGCATGGAAAGCACAGGGAAAACAACAGGATAGGTGAGGAACCGATGAGTAAGCAAAAAAATTTGGCACAGCCTTTCCCTGCCACCTTTACTGCAGCTGGCTGGGTCACAAGTCTAACATCATCCAGTTAAGCCATTCTGACATTACGTTTCGGTGACATGATGGGTATAAGTGGCAAACATGTCCATTTTACCTCCTTTGGCCAGTGTACGTCAATATACCCATCTCTCAGTCTATAGAACAGCAGCTGACTATGCTGATCTATGTGGTGGCATCTACAAGAAATATATGAATGCCATGTGGCATGTTTTCCCGTATCTTAGTCAATGGATGACGTATGCCCATACCGTGGCATGATTTGGAGCCTTCTGTCAGATATATTTGGGCAAAGGTCACAGGAAAATTGTCTGTTGGAAAGATTCACTGTGATCTGTAAAGGCCCTTAAGCCGAGAATGTAACAAGTCACACTGCAGTCTAGGTGTGTCCAGCCTGAACCTTTGTCTAACAGAGGACAAAGGATGGCACAACCTTACCCAAAGTAATAGAGTACGCCTAGACTAGGCCACCGTTCTAATGTATGGCATTCTCATCCAAGACCACCATAACAGACCAACCACAAATGGCAAATTGTTCAGAAAGCATCCGCCTGAAATCCTTAATGTATGATCTATGGGCTCCATCAAGAACCTAACAGTGGTAGCACAGTATGCAGGATTGAGGGGAAAAAGGAAACCCCTGTTCTAGTGATCTGCGGTGATGAGGTAGACATCCATTGTGGGATAAAATGCTGAATATTTTATTAAGAAATTGGAGGAGAAAAAACAAAAACCTGACAACTGTATACATATGTAGATACATAAGAGTCCAGTATCCATGTAGCTGTCGATAAGAGTCCAGCTTCATCCCAAAGTGACAAAAGCACATGCGAGTCCAGGCAATAAATCAATGCGTTTTTACTTGTTCAATAAACCTGATTTTTTATTTATTGTTTTTAAATCGGCAACTCCCTGGACGCAGGACTGTATATATTGTGGCCCTGTCTCCGGACGTCCAAGCACGGGAGGCAGCGTGTAGAGTGGCGAGGTATTAGACTACATTCACACATCTAAATACAGACCACTAGGCCTGAACCAGCTGCAGGTCTCCTGACCCCAATTTTACAGCATCAGACCAGCCATGGGTCTCATGACCCCAACTTTATAGCCTAATAAACATATACAGTCATGGCCAAAAGTTTTGAGAATGACACAAATATTATATTTTCACATGATCTGCTGCCCTCTGCTGAGGAGAGAGAGAAGAGAGGAGAGAGAGAGAGGGAGAGACAAAAAAATGTTGCATTGGACGTTTTTTTGTAATGACGGACGCCACTTTTTTGGCGGATCCGTCAAAAAACGGACCTAACGGACGACCATCCGTCAAAATCCATCACTAATGCAAGTCAATGGGAAAAAAACGGATCCGCCAAAAAAAAAAAATGGCGGATCCGTTTTTTTCACATTTTGACGGATTTTGACTGACGTCGCACGACTGAAGTGTGAAAGAGGCCTTAGAATGAGTTAATGCAGCAAGTCAATATTTGCAGTGTTGACCCTTCTTCTTCAGGACTCTGCAATTCTCCCTGGCATGCTCTCAATCAACTTCTGGACCAAATCCTGACTGATAGCAGTCCATTCTTGTACAATCATTGCTTTCATTTTGTCAGAATTTTTAGGTTTTTGTTTGTCCACCCGTCTCTTGATGATTGACCACAAGTTCTCAATGGGATTAAGATCTGGGGAGTTTCCAGGCCATGGACCCAAAATCTCTATGTTTTGTTCCCTGAGCCATTTAGTTATCACCTTTGCTTTATGGCAAGGTGCTCCATCATGCTGGAAAAGGCATTGTTGATCGCCAAACTGCTCTTGGAGGGTTGGGAGAAGTTGCTCTTGGAGGACATTCTGGTACCATTCTTTATTCATGGCTGTGTTTTTAGGCAAGACTGTGAGAGAGCCGATTCTCTTGGCTGAGAAGAAACCCCACACATGAATGGTTTCAGGATGCTTAACAGTTGGCATGAGACAAGACTGGTGGTAGCGCTCACCTTGTCTTCTCCGAATGAGGCATTTTCCTGATGTCCCAAACAATCGAAAAGGGGATTCATCAGAGAAAATAACTTTACCCAAGTCCTCAGCAGTCCACTGCCTGTACCTTTTGCAGAATATCAGTCTGTCCATGATGTTTTTTCTGGAGAGAAGTGGCTTCTTTGCTGCCTTCCTTGAGACCAGGCCTTGCTCCAAGAGTCTCCGCCTCACACTGCGTGCAGATGCACTCACACCTGCCTGCTGCCATTCCTGAGCAAGCTCTGCACTACTGGTAGCCCGATCCCGCAGCTGAAACACTTAAGAGACGGTCCTGGCGCTTGCTGGTCTTTCTTGGGCGTCCTGAAGCCTTTTTGGCAACAATGGAAACCTCTTTCCTTGAAGTTCTTGATGATCCGATAGATTGTTGACTGAGGTGCAATCTTTCTAGCTGCGATACTCTTCCCTGTTAGGCCATTTTTGTGCATTGCAATGATGACTGCACGTGTTTCTTTAGAGATAACCATGGTTAATAGAAGAGAAACAATGATGCCAAGCACCAGCCTCCTTTTAAAGTGTCCAGTGGTGTCATTCTTACTTAATCATGACAGATTGATCTCCAGCCATGTCCTCATCTACACCCACACCTGTGTTAATGGAGCAATCACTGAAAAGAGGTTAGCTGGTCCTTTTAAGGTAGGGCTGCAATGATGTTGAAATGTGTTTTGGGGGATAAAGTTCATTTTCTAGCCAAATATTGACTTTGCAAGTAATTGCTGTTAAGATGATCACTCTTTATAACATTCTGGAGTATATGCAAATTGCCATTAGAAAAAGTGAAGCAGTAGACTTTGCAAAAATTAATATTTGTGTCATTCTCAAAACTTTTGGCCATGACTGTACAAGGCTGTCAAGTGTGAAACAAGAGACCTGTGACCAGTCTGTACAATGGGGTCTACACTCAGACCTTGACACACGAATGTGCGATTGACGTCTAAGGCCTCGTTCAGACGTCCATTTTTCACATATGTGGTCTGATGTCTTTTTCAGAGACAGATCGTGTTCGATTCTAATCTGATTAAATGGCGAAATCAACCATAAAACTCTATGGACCTGCAAGTATGGACCACGCATAGATAGTATCTGTATGCAGACTGTTTTATCAAAGCAATAGATTTATTTAATTTTTCATATGAGAATCACTGATGTTTTACTCAAACACTGACGACGCTTGGACCATTTTTTTTTTTTTTTTACATACAAGAGAAATTGGTGAGCTCTGAATGAGGTCTGAGTGATACTGATGGGCCAGGTTATACAGACGAGGTCTTGTACCGACACAAGGATGCAATGGGATACCAATGGGTGATGACGATGTGGCTTATTCTACGAAAAGGAGCAAAATCCTTCATATAGGTATACAATGCCCGTTCTGTAATCTGCCGGTGGGCATCCTAGAGCGGAGCACACACAGCAGATTGCAGCTTGTGGTTCTGCCAGCATCAGTCTATTTTCTCCAATGCCCAATCTGCCACAAACGCCAAGTGATCAGATTGTAATGGAATCAGGTATCACTCCCACCAGCTTACCACGAGCAGCTATATGTACCACTGGGATCTGGCCAGTACCAGCGCATGGGAGCAAATGATGGCAACGGAGGCACTTCCAAGTCGTAGGATGCATCAGCATCAGAAAATGGAGTCGAATGCAACAGATGTGTGAGATCTGAACCCAACAATCCTACAAAAAGTAGTGTAAAAAAGAACATGGATTGCCATGGATACAAAGTAACAAGTGGATAGAAAATACCTTCTTTTTTGTCCACACTAGAAAGATTGTGGCCTGCAACAAACAAATGTGCATGAAATCTGCACCCCCGTCTACCCTCACCTCGCACAGGACACGGGCAGCGATGGCCGCACTCAGCCACACAAGTACATACTGCTAGTGACAGAACTATGGCGCCTCTGAGATAATCCACTCGGCAGGTGATTCCTGATAAATGTGTCATTGCCCACCAGTCTCCTGTGCCCGAGCTGCCAGGATGGACCTGGGTGACGCCACATCAATTGTCTCTTGTAAAGATGGGGATTGCTGTGCCCTGCAGCAATGTCACTGCCCACCCTCCGCAGCGATGTCACTGTCCCCCCAATCCGCAGAGACATCACTATGCCCCCACTGTGACAAGGCCACAGTCCCTGCGTAGCCCCCATATACAAGGCAGTGAGGGCCCATAGTTTGTAACCACACAGCCACTGACTAAAGGCAGCATACGGGGTCAGGCACACAGTGAGGTGACATCACTACCCCCACAGTGACAGATCACAGTCCTTGTGTAGCCCCCATGTTACAGGTCAGTGAGGGCCCATACTCTGTGACCACACTGCCACTGACTACAGGTGGCATGCCAGGGTCAGGCACACAGTGAGGTGACATCACTACCCCCACAGTGACAGATCACAATCCTTGTGTAGCCCTCATGTTACAGGTCAGTGAGGGCCCATACTCTGTGACCACACTGCCACTGACTACAGGTGGCATGCCAGGGTCAGGCACACAGTGAGGTGACATCACTACCCCCACAGTGACAGATCACAGTCCTTGTGTAGCCCCCATGTTACAGGTCAGTGAGGGCCCATACTCTGACCACACAGCCACTGACTACAGGCGGCATGCCGGGGTCAGGCGCACAGTGAGGTGACATCACTACCCCACAGTGACAGATCACAGTCCTTGTGTAGCCCCTATGTTACAGGTCAGTGAGGGCCCATACTCTGTGACCACACAGCCACTGACTACAGGCAGCATGCCAGGGTCAGGCGCACAGTGAGGTGACCACTACCCCCACAGTGACAGATCACAGTCCTTGTGTAGCCCCCATGTTACAGGTCAGTGAGGGCCCATACTTTGTGACCACACAGCCACTGGCTACAGGCGGCATGCCAGGGTCAGGCGCACAGTGAGGTGACATCACTACCCCCACAGTGACAGATCACAGTCCTTGTGTAGCCCCTATATTACAGGTCAGTGAGGGCCCATACTATGTGACCACACAGCCACTGACTACAGGCAGCATGCCAGGGTCAGGCGCACAGTGACGGTGACATCACTACCCCACAGTGACAGATCACAGTCCTTGTGTAGGCCCCATGTTACAGGTCAGTGAGGCCCATACTCTGTGACCACACAGCCACTGACTACAGGCGGCATGCCGGGGTCAGGGCACAGTGAGGTGACATCACTACCCACAGTGACAGACCACAGTCCCTTGTGTGGCCCATGTCACAGGTCAGTGAGGGCCCATACTCTGTGACCACACAGCCACTGGCTACAGGAGGCATGCCAGGGTCAGGCACACAGTGAGGTGACTATCACTACCCCACAGTGACAGACCACAGTCCTTGTGTAGCCCCATGTTACAGGTCAGTGAGGGCTCATACTCTGTGACCACACAGCCACTGACTACAGGCGGCATGCCGGGGTCAGGCGCACAGTGAGGTGACATCACTACCCCCACAGTGACAGATCACAATCCTTGTGTAGCCCCTATATTACAGGTCAGTGAGGGCCCATACTCTGTGACCACACAGCCACTGGCTACAGGCGGCATGCCAGGGTTTCAGGCCACACAGTTGAGGTGACATCACTACCCCACAGTGACAGATCACAATCCTTGTGTAGCCCTCATGTTACAGGTCAGTGAGGGCCCATACTCTGTGACCACACTGCCACTGACTACAGGTGGCATGCCAGGGTCAGGCACACAGTGAGGTGACATCACTACCCCCACGTGACAGATCACAGTCCTTGTGTAGCCCCCATGTTACAGGTCAGTGAGGGCCCATACTTGTGACCACACTGCCACTGACTACAGGTGCATGCCAGGGTCAGGCACACAGTGAGGTGACATCACTACCCCCACAGTGACAGATCACAATCCTTGTGTAGCCCTCAGTTACAGGTCAGTGAGGGCCCATACTCTGTGACACACACTGCCACTGACTACAGGTGGCATGCCAGGGTCAGGCACACAGTGAGGTGACATCACTACCCCCACAGTGACAGATCACAGTCCTTGTGTAGCCCCCATGTTACAGGTCAGTGAGGGCCCATACTCTGACCACACAGCCACTGACTACAGGCGGCATGCCGGGGTCAGGCGCACAGTGAGGTGACATCACTACCCCCACAGTGACAGATCACAGTCCTTGTGTAGCCCCTATGTTACAGGTCAGTGAGGGCCCATACTCTGTGACCACACAGCCACTGACTACAGGCAGCATGCCAGGGTCAGGCGCACAGTGAGGTGACCACTACCCCCACAGTGACAGATCACAGTCCTTGTGTAGCCCCCATGTTACAGGTCAGTGAGGGCCCATACTTTGTGACCACACAGCCACTGGCTACAGGCAGCATGCCAGGGTCAGGCGCACAGTGAGGTGACATCACTACCCCCACAGTGACAGATCACAGTCCTTGTGTAACCCCCATGTTACAGGTCAGTGAGGGCCCATACTTTGTGACCACACTGCCACTGACTACAGGTGGCATGCCAGGGTCAGGCGCACAGTGAGGTGACATCACTACCCCCACAGTGACAGATCACAGTCCTTGTGTAGCCCCTATTTACAGGTCAGTGAGGGCCCATACTCTGTGACCACACAGCCACTGGCTACAGGCGGCATGCCAGGGTCAGGCGCACAGTGAGGTGACATCACTACCCCCACAGTGACAGATCACAGTCCTTGTGTAGCCCCTATATTACAGGTCAGTGAGGGCCCATACTCTGTGACCACACAGCCACTGGCTACAGGCGGCATGCCAGGGTCAGGCGCACAGTGAGGTGACATCACTACCCCCACAGTGACAGACCACAGTCCTGTGTAGCTCCCATGTTACAGGTCAGTGAGGGCCCAGACTCTGTGACCACACAGCCACTGACTACAGGCGGCATGCCAGGGTCAGGCGCACAGTGAGGTGACCACTACCCCCACAGTGACAGATCACAATCCTTGTGTAGCCCTCATGTTACAGGTCAGTGAGGGCCCATACTCTGTGACCACACAGTCACTGACTACAGGCGGCATGCCAGGGTCAGGCGCACAGTGAGGTGACCACTACCCCCACAGTGACAGATCAGTCCTTGTGTAGCCCCATGTTACAGGTCAGTGAGGGCCCATACTTTGTGACCACACAGCCACTGGCTACAGGCGGCATGCCAGGGTCAGGCGCACAGTGAGGTGACATCACTACCCCCACAGTGACAGATCACAGTCCTTGTGTAGCCCCTATATTACAGGTCAGTGAGGGCCCATACTATGTGACCACACAGCCACTGACTACAGGCAGCATGCCAGGGTCAGGCGCACAGTGAGGTGACATCACTACCCCCACAGTGACAGATCACAGTCCTTGTGTAGGCCCCATGTTACAGGTCAGTGAGGGCCCATACTCTGTGACCACACAGCCACTGACTACAGGCGGCATGCCGGGGTCAGGCGCACAGTGAGGTGACATCACTACCCCACAGTGACAGACCACAGTCCTTGTGTAGGCCCCATGTCACAGGTCAGTGAGGGCCCATACTCTGTGACCACACAGCCACTGGCTACAGGAGGCATGCCAGGGTCAGGCACACAGTGAGGTGACATCACTACCCCACAGTGACAGACCACAGTCCTTGTGTAGCCCCATGTTACAGGTCAGTGAGGGCTCATACTCTGTGACCACACAGCCACTGACTACAGGCGGCATGCCGGGGTCAGGCGCACAGTGAGGTGACATCACTACCCCCACAGTGACAGATCACAATCCTTGTGTAGCCCCTATATTACAGGTCAGTGAGGGCCCATACTCTGTGACCACACAGCCACTGGCTACAGGCGGCATGCCAGGGTCAGGCGCACAGTGAGGTGACATCACTACCCCCACAGTGACAGATCACAATCCTTGTGTAGCCCCTATATTACAGGTCAGTGAGGGCCCATACTCTGTGACCACACAGCCACTGGCTACAGGCGGCATGCCGGGGTCAGGCGCACAGTGAGGTGACATCACTACCCCACAGTGACAGACCACAGTCCTTGTGTAGCCCCCATGTTACAGGTCAGTTAGGGTCCATACTCTGTGACCACACAGCCACTGACTACAGGAGGCATGCCAGGGTCAGGCACACAGTGAGGTGACGTCACACCCACAGCTCTCAGTGACGTCACCCCTCTATGTGGGGCCCAAGGTCAGCAGCAGGCCCGCACCCCCCAGTGTGGCCTGTATGCGGGCAGCCGGCCACGCACAGCCCCGGTCTCACCTGCAGCTCGGCCCTCTCCACTTCCCAGTGCGCCCTCTCCATCTCGAAGCGCGCCCACTCGTGCTGGATGTAGTGCAGGATCCCGGGGATGGTGTACTGAGGCGGCCGGGCCTGCAGCTCACAGCCCGGCTCTGAAGGAACCGCCTGGGCCTGCCCCGGACCCCCGACCTGAGGCCTTGCTGAGGCAGCCATGGCAGCGGCCGCCGGGAAATCCTCCATCTGGTGCAGGGTCGCCGGTGACCTGCGTCCTGGGTGGGAGATGGAAGGCGCCCGGTTGTAATCACGTGAGGAACCAGCTCCGGTGGGGCGAGGATGGGGGGAAGGAACGGCCCCGTAACCCAACCCCCCGGAAAGAGACAGTGACCGCCCGTTCTACAGTCTTCGTCTCATCAAATTACTGTGGGCCGCCATGTTTCAACTCCCCCCCGGGCACGGTAACTCCGCGGGGCACGCTGGGTAACCGGCCTCGTTCGCCGCCTCCCGCTTGTCACCGTTACCGCGCATGCGCGAGATTCGTGAACTGACGTCACAAAGGCAACCTATGTCACGTGAGCTCGCTCCTCCCATAGTCCGCCTTCTGCTGGAGACCTCAGTAGGTTCGTCACTGGTAAAGGCGGGGCTTGTGTAACTTGTCTTCCGGCTTCTCTGGTAGACAGTGACGTCATTGGAGGACGGGTTTACGTGAAGAGGGCCAGGTAATGACTTGTACGGTCACGGGACGGCACAGAGCCAGCGGGCTGAGCACCCGGTCTGCACACCTGCTGCTCAGAGGGAAGGACTCCATCTCTAAGAAACGTCCCAGTATATTCACCTGCACAATTACCTTACGTGCCCTCCGCTGTGACGTGTCGTCAGGCCGCCTGGTCACATGACACAGGGATGGTTAGAGCAGGGTTCCCCAACTCAAGGCCCACCAACAGGTCATGTTTTCAGGATTTCCTTAGTAGTTCCCAGGTGATACTTGCATCACCTGTGCAATACAAAGGAAATCCTGAAAACATGACCTGTTGGTGGGCCTTGAGGACTGGAGTTGGGGAACCCTGGGTTAGAGAATGAAATAGGTGGGTTTCCCGGCAGTGATCACACATCCATAGTGATAGGGGTCCCACCTAGTGATGTGAGAGGCAGAGCCAGGGCCGTAGTCATGGCAGTAACAAGAGGCTTTGGGTGCCGTGGCCCCCAATCACAGAAAAATACTGTCCCTTCTGCAGCATACCTTCTGTATCACCCTCTGCACCGTCAGGGTCCCATCGGGCTTGCTGACTTTTCGCTGCTTGCCTGGTGGCGCATAAAGAGACTGAGTCCTTTGAAGACTTCAAACAGTGAACTTTACTCGCTTTGTCGCAGCACATCCTCATCAGTAACATCAGCATATGGTACCACACAGTTCACATTATTCACTTCTGCTCTCCTCTCTATGTCCTTCAGTACATTACTAGGACGTCCCGTGCCGTACGGTTCTCCAGCATCCTCACTGTCCAGTCTCACTATGCTTGGGGGTTCCCTCAGCCGTTTCACCCCAGTTCTGAGGGCATCAGCCCATGCGATGACCTTCCAAATGAGGAGCGACCTGCGACCCTGTACTGATCTAGGACCTCTTCTTAAGCTTCTCTTCCCCACTGTGGAAGCACTGTTGCCTTCCGGACTCTGAGCAGCTGGTAGCTTGCTTCAATGATACGGAGCTGACCGCCCCCCATGGGCACTGTGCCCTAACTAACTACAGGAAAACTCCTAGATTTATCCACGGTCAGCCCCTCCTATGTTTATTTACAATGCTGTCTCAATCTAACTAGCGTGTCCTCATCTAGTGGCTAAACATGAGTACTATGCTTCCCTATACAAAACATTGTGCAAATATATGTATACTCTATTCATAACAGATATAATATATACATAACTGTGCACACGGGGGAGTCAAATACACATATGTACAGCAAAGAAGGACAATCATCTACTTAAGGGGAATGAACATATATTATATAATATATATATATATATATATAACACATTTACAGTAAAACACTACTTTAAGGGGTAGAGTTGTGGCACCCCCTTACATTTCCCCTCCCTTTAACAATGGTTGTCCCTAACGATTTACCGGACACCTTTATTGGGTACAAGAAATACTCCACATAGGTAGATCAACTGAGGTAGAAGTATATATGTACATTAGCTCAATGTGAGCAAAGTTCTTTTTATATACATCTTTAAAAGGCACCTGTCTCACAGTCCTCCAGGTTACGCTTTCAGTCATGGTGAGAAACAAAAGTTCATTCCTCCCACGTTAACTTTAACGTGTGCCCGGAGACAGTCCTTCCGATGACACCGTCAACTTACACAAAAACAGTTCAGTCTCATATGCCTGAATTCAACATATATACAGGGTGCAACCCTTCCATAAGGTCAAGAGTTCTTTAGGGGACGCGACCCCCTCCCTTTGTGAATGGCATGGTCCTGTGTGCCACATGCGTGCTGCCTGGTCCTGAAACACTGTTGCTGCAGCCGCACCTGGTCCGCTAGTCCAGGAACCCGTTAGTTCACATGGCAAGATTCTGCTATCCAGCAGAACGGGCGCAATAAAACTAAATTTTCCAATCTCAACGGTTTCTCCTGGTTGTCCAGCCACATTACTCCCAACTCTGAGAGCAGTTCAGGGCTACTTCGCCCACAGGGACGCAGAACAGTCCCGTGTATTGTTACAGGCAACGGTGCAACGAACACAACTTTTCATCGTTAATAGCAACATATGTCATAGTTCAACAGCGCTCGTCCCGTGCTGCTTTGTCCTCTTCTGGACACCTTGCCTTGGTTCGGGCCATTGACGCTCCTGCAACCGCAGGCGTTGGGAACTGTCGTGATGAAGCAGGAGTTAAATTTGTCTGTCCAGTGGTTGAGGGATAGTGAACTGTTGGTCTTTGTTCCGGGCCCGCGTACAGCTCTGGGCCATCATCCTCTGCACACATAGTCACTGCTACCGCAAAGTAACCCCTGGGACAGTCCTTGAAAAACGAGACCCAATCTCCTTCCGCTAAGGGTCTCCCATACTTTATAGAGGCAGCTTTAACGTAGATTTTATCGTTAGTCCCTGCCTCCCGAATGAAGCCGTATCCTTGATCCACCTTAGTATGGACCAGCTGCCCTCGAGTACGGAGACGGCCGTAGCGCTTTCTCCGTATTTTCGCAGCTCGGCCCATATTTCCTTCTCTCTCTGCTTCCTCCCATCAATTACACCTGTTATTCAGGCCGTCGTGTTGTGAATGGGTTTGAGATGAGTTCTGAGCAGAGGCTCCCTCTGGTGGTTACAAGCGGTACTAGTGAGGATTGGGAATCAGGTGTTACTGATTGGTCTTATTTAAGGGAATCATTTTCCCATCAGGGTTGCCGGTGATCAATTGTTCTGGTCTGAATCCTTCTTTCCAGTTTCCCTTGTAGCCTGCTGTGTCGTGTCTGCATCTCCTGCTATCAGATAAGACAATTTCTTATTTTGTGTTTTTGCTATATTTTTGCATTTGGTCCTGCACTTCTGTGGGGGCCTTCTGGGTCCCCTCCGGGGGCTTCTGCCCTCTCAGTTTAGTCCAGCCACTGTGTTTTGTACTTTTGCTTTTTCCAGTTTTTTCAGTGGCTGCTGTTTTTGTTACACCAGAGAACTAATTTAGGTGGTAGAGGTCGTGTGATCTCAGGTGATTTTGAAATTAGTAGAGTTGGTGTTTTTCAGGGTTTTCTGGGATTGCAGTGGGTACCCTTCCTGTCCTTTTCTATTTAGATAGTTTGGGCCCCAGCGTTTGCTCATACTATTTTCTTTCTGTGTCAGTATTTCCTCTTGTCTAACCGCCATTACATGTTTGGGGGCTTTCTATTATCTTTGGGGTTCTGCTCCGGGGCAGATAGCTTTCCTGTTTCTGTCTTTGGGTGTAGTTAGTTTCTCAGGCTCTGACGAGGCGTCTGGGACCGTCGTGGGAACGCTCCACGGCTGCCTCTGGTTGTGGTGGTTAGTCAGGGTACTGCAATCCCATAGATTCCAACTGCTCTGGTGTATTTCCTTTTTTACCTGCACTCCTCAGCTACCGAAACATAACAGTATCACCGGCCAACAAAAATTGTATGGTACTCACAGAAGGGAAAAAATATTTTGAAGGAAGAAAAGTTGTCAGAGATATTTTTCTGTTTGTTGCATTTTTTTTTTTCCTCTGTATCTCTGGGTGCTGGGGAGGATCTTTTCTCCCAATGGAGTTTGCACAGTTGTCTGGCCGTGTGGATCAGCTTGCCACTGAGGTTCAGAGTATTGCTGCATATCTTGCTGGGTTGCCTGTTGTGGAACCTAGGATCCCCATGCCAGATTTGTTTTTAGGGGATCGAGCTAAGTTTCAGAATTTCAAAAATAACTGTAAATTGTTTTTTGCCTTAAAATCTAAGTCCTCAGGAAACGCAGCGCAGCAGGTTCAAATTGTCATCTCTCTCCTGCGCGGCGATCCTCAGGATTGGGCTTTTTCCTTGACACCTGGGGATCCTGTTTTGAGTGATGTTGATGCATTTTTTCAGGCTTTGGGGTTATTGTACGATGAGCCTAATGTCACTGATCAAGCTGAAAAAGCCTTGTTGGCATTAAATCAGGGGCTTGATGACGCTGAGTTATACTGTCAGAGATTCCGTAGGTGGGCAGTCCTGACCAAATGGAATGACGACGCTTTGGCAGCTCTTTTTCGGAAGGGTCTGTCGGATAATGTAAAGGATGTTATGGTGGGATTCCCTGTCCCCTCTGGTCTCAATGATTCTATGTCATTAGCGATTCAAATTGACAGACGTTTGCGTGAGCGGAGAAGTATGCGTGGAGTGGTGTTGCCTTGTGAGCCAGCTGCTGAGCCCATGCAGTGTGATGGAGTGGTGTCTGGGGCACAGCGTCATGAGTTTCGAAAGCGCAATGGGTTATGTTTCTACTGTGGTGATGCCTCTCATGCTATTTCAGTCTGCCCTAAGCGGGGAAGACGTTTTGCACGCTCAGTTGTCTTGGGTAGTGTTCAGACTAAGTTTTTATTAACTGTCACTCTGAATGCTCTCTGTCCTCATTTTCTGCTCAGGCTTTCGTTGATTCTGGAGCAGCTATTAACCTGATGGATTATGATTTTGCTAAACGTTGTGGATTTCCCTTGATACCCCTACAGAAGTCTATTCCCCTACTGGGGATCGATTCTACCCTTTGGCTGAGAATAAACCCCAGTTTTCTACTCAGGTGATAATGAGGGTTGAACCTGATCACCAGGAGTGCTGCAAATTTTTGGTTCTATATAATCTGCATGACATTATCGTGCTGGGTTTCCCTTGGTTACAGTCTCATAATCCTGTTTTGGATTGGAAATCTGTGTCTGTAACCAGTTGGGGCTGCCAATGTGTTAATACCAACACTCCTGTTTTTTCTGCCTCCCCCCAGGCTGAGGATGTTCCTGACTTTTTGTTTGATTTTTCTGATGTGTTTAGCGAAAGTAAATCTGCATCCTTACCTCCCCCTAGGAGCTATGACTGCGCTATTGAATTAGTGCCAGGTAGTAAATTCCCTAAGGGTTGCCTTTTTAACTTGTCTGTACCTGAACATGACGCTATGCGGTCTTATATCAAGGAATCATTGGAGAAGGGTCATATCAGACCATCCTCTTCACCCTTAGGTGCCGGTTTTTTCTTTGTGGCCAAAAAAGATGGTTCATTAAGGCCGTGTATTGATTATCGTCTCTTGAACAATATTACTGTGAAATATCAATACCCGTTACCCTTGATTTCTGACCTGTTTTCCAGGGTGAAAAACGCTACTTGGTTTACCAAGCTTGACCTCAGGGGGGCGTATAACCTTATTCGCATTAAGCACGGGGATGAATGGAAGACGGCATTTAACACCCCTGAAGGGCATTTTGAGTACCTTGTGATGCCCTTTGGGCTCACTAATGCTCCTTCCGTCTTCCAGTCCTTCATGAATGACATTTTCAGGGATTTTGTGGACAAGTTTCTGATTGTTTATTTGGATGATATCTTGATTTTTTCTAATGACTGGGACTCTCATGTGAAACATGTTCGAACTGTATTCCAGATTTTGAGAGAGAATGCTCTGTATGTGAAGGGATCAAAGTGTCTTTTTGGCGTACAGAAGATCTCATTTCTGGGATTCATTTTGTCCCCATCTGTTATTGAAATGGACCCGGTCAAGGTTCAGGCCATCTGTGATTGGGTCCAACCTACTTCATTAAAGGCTCTTCAGAGATTTTTGGGTTTTGCCAATTTTTATCGTAAATTTATTGGTAATTTCTCTGTTATTGTTAAACCATTAACTGATTTGACCAGAAAGGGTTCTGATGTGGTGAATTGGCCTCCTGAGGCAGTCTCTGCGTTTCAGGAACTTAAGCAGAGATTCACTTCTGCTCCTGTTCTACGGCAGCCTGATGTTTCTCTGCCATTTCAGGTGGAGGTTGATGCCTCTGAAATTGGGGCAGGTGCCGTTTTGTCCCAAAAAGATCCAGAGACCTCTAAAAGTAACCCTTGTGCCTTTTTCTCTCGAAAATTTTCTCCTACTGAACGTAATTATGACGTGGGTAATCGGGAGTTATTGGCCATGAAGTGGGCTTTTGAAGAGTGGAGACATTGGCTGGAGGGAGCCAAACATCAGGTGGTGGTCCTTACGGACCATAAGAATCTGGTCTATCTGGAATCTGCCAAGCGACTCAATCCTAGACAGGCCAGGTGGGCCTTGTTTTTCACACGTTTTAATTTTGTGGTTTCCTTTCTTCCTGGCACTAAGAATGTTAAGGCGGATGCCCTCTCGAGGAGTTTCCTTGCGGACTCTCCTGAGCTATCTGATCCCTCTGTTATTTTGAAGGAGGGTGTAGTTCTTTCCGCCATCTCTCCCAATTTGAGACTTGCTCTGGAGGGGTGTCAGGAGGATAGGCCCGAGCGCTGCCCTGTTGGAAAATTGTTTGTCCCGGACCAATGGAAAAAGAGTGTGATGTCTGAGATTCATTGTTCCGCATTGGCTGGGCATCCCGGAATTTTTGGTACCAGAGACTTGGTTAGTCGGTCCTTTTGGTGGCCTACCTTGTCTCGCGATGTCAGGGAATTTGTGCAGTCCTGCGGGACTTGCTCTCGCTCCAAGCCTTGCTCTCGCTCTAGTGGTTTGTTGATGCCATTGCCTGTGCCCAAGAGACCATGGACCCATATCTCTATGGATTTCATTTCCGATCTTCCTGTTTCTCAGAGAATGACCACCATCTGGGTAATTTGTGATAGGTTTTCCAAAATGATACATCTTGTGCCATTACCTAAGTTGCCTTCCTCCTCTGAATTGGTGCCGTTGTTCCTTCAGCACGTGGTTCGTTTACACGGCATTCCTGAGAACATTGTGTCTGACAGAGGAGTCCAGTTTGTTTCCAGATTTTGGAGGACTTTTTGTTCTAAACTGGGTGTTCAATTGTCTTTCTCCTCGGCATTTCATCCTCAGACCAATGGTCAAACTGAGAGAACAAACCAGACATTGGAGACTTATCTAAGATGCTTTGTGTCTGCTGATCAGGATGACTGGGTCTCTTTTTTGCCTTTGGCTGAGTTTGCTCTTAATAATAGGGCTAGCTCTGCCACTTTGATGTCTCCGTTTTTCTGTAATTCTGGGTTTCACCCTCGATTTTCTTCAGGACAGACGGAGGCTTCTGTCTGTCCAGGTGTTGACTCTGTTGTTGAGCGTATGCAGCAGATTTGGGACCAGGTAGTGGAGAGGTTGTCCCTCTCTCAGGAGAAGGCCCAGCGGTTTGCTAACCGGCATAGGATGGTGGTCCTCGGTTTAAAGTGGGGGACTTGGTCTGGTTGTCCTCAAAGAATATTCCTATGAGAGTAGCATCTCCTAAATTTAAGCCTAGGTTCATTGGACCTTATAAGATCATGGAGATTATTAATCCTGTTTCTTTTCGTTTGCTTCTTCCAGGGACATTTAAGATCCATAACGTGTTCCACAAGTCCTTGTTGAAGAGGTTTGTTGAGCCAGTGGTTCCTGCTGCTGTGCCTCCTGACCCTGTTTTGGTTGAGGGCAATCTGGAGTATGTGGTTGAGAAAATATTGGATTCTCGTTTTTCTAGACGAAGACTCCAGTATTTGGTTAAATGGAGAGGTTATGGTCAGGAAGATATTTCTTGGGTGTTTGCTTCGGACATCCATGCTAGGAGACTTATCCGTGCGTATCATAGAACTCATCCTGACCGACCTGGTTGCTCAAATGAGGGTTCGGTGACCCTCCTCAAGGGGGGGGTACTGTTGTGAATGGGTTTGAGATGAGTTCTGAGCAGAGGCTCCCTCTGGTGGTTACAAGCGGTACTAGTGAGGATTGGGAATCAGGTGTTACTGATTGGTCTTATTTAAGGGAATCATTTTCCCATCAGGGTTGCCGGTGATCAATTGTTCTGGTCTGAATCCTTCTTTCCAGTTTCCCTTGTAGCCTGCTGTGTCGTGTCTGCATCTCCTGCTATCAGATAAGACAATTTCTTATTTTGTGTTTTTGCTATATTTTTGCATTTGGTCCTGCACTTCTGTGGGGGCCTTCTGGGTCCCCTCCGGGGGCTTCTGCCCTCTCAGTTTAGTCCAGCCACTGTGTTTTGTACTTTTGCTTTTTGCAGTTTTTTCAGTGGCTGCTGTTTTTGTTACACCAGAGAACTAATTTAGGTGGTAGAGGTCGTGTGATCTCAGGTGATTTTGAAATTAGTAGAGTTGGTGTTTTTCAGGGTTTTCTGGGATTGCAGTGGGTACCCTTCCTGTCCTTTTCTATTTAGATAGTTTGGGCCCCAGCGTTTGCTCATACTATTTTCTTTCTGTGTCAGTATTTCCTCTTGTCTAACCGCCATTACATGTTTGGGGGCTTTCTATTATCTTTGGGGTTCTGCTCCGGGGCAGATAGCTTTCCTATTTCTGTCTTTGGGTGTAGTTAGTTTCTCAGGCTGTGACGAGGCGTCTGGGACCGTCGTGGGAACGCTCCACGGCTGCCTCTGGTTGTGGTGGTTAGTCAGGGTACTGCAATCCCATAGATTCCAACTGCTCTGGTGTATTTCCTTTTTTACCTGCACTCCTCAGCTACCGAAATATAACACCGTCGGTCCTGGTGACGGGAACGGGCCTTCTTCAATTTGAGGACAACGTATGGTATCTATTGCCAAACCTTCCCCAGACATGGGCCCGGCCTCCCGATCATTATGGTCACGGGACAAGTGGAGGGCATCAGATCACTTAGAGCACCTCATTCTCCGGGACAGGGAGTTGGGTTACATTCCGTGTTGGCGGGGTACAGGGATGCCGCAAGGACCAGCCCTCCGGGGTCAAGGGCTTGGCGGTACTCGCCAGTACCGGTCTTGACATCCCCGCCTTGTCCGTCCCGCTGGTTTATCTCCGCAGACACCGCTGAGTGGTCCGCTCCCCACGGCTTGAGCATCGGTCGGGCCTTCATTATCGTTGAAGGCTCCGCTGAGGCGGTCACTATTTCCGTCCCGCCGGCCTCCAGCTCCCGTAAACTTGGTTCCGGCTTTCGATGTGGTTCCGGCTCCCGCAGACGACCTTCCGGCTTGGACTCCGCTCCCGGTGTGGGCCTTTCCAGGATGATCGACGCTCTCGGCTCCAGCGAGAAGGCTCCATCACCGTTGGTGGCAGGCTCCAGTTGACGTCGGAGCCCTGCCTTCACATCACGTGACTCCGGCTCCAGAAAACTCTTGCTCCGGCAGCCACCGGCGACCTTCCTCCGCCGGTAACAGGTTTATCGTAGCAGAGTCTTCTCTCCGTTGTCCGCGTCAGGTTCTTTCCTCCTCCTGCCGCCACTGACACTTTATGCAGCCTACCCCCCTGCAGTGTAGGGCACAGGAGTGGTGCATCGCTGCCAGCACTGTCTCATATCGGCGCCGTGCAGATGCACACAAGGTTTTCTTCTGGGCCCCACCCGTTCCAGGTTGGGGTAGCTTCCAGCCGCTCCACCCATTTTTCAGCAACTTGTTGTAGAGGGTGCATCCATCTTCTCCTTCGGTGCACCCACCAAGGGTGGGAACCATGGTTAGGCCACAGACTCTGCCAGGCAGCTTCTCGCTCCATTTTGGTACTGCAACACCCACGATGGGTGGGATCACTGGCGTCCTCCTTTTTGGCGCCAATGACCATCTTTAGAGCCGCCATCTTTGCCATCACAGTGTCAGTCACAATCACGGTTTTAGTCAAGTCTAAAACATCAGTCACATCCAGTATTTCAGTTGAATCCACAATAGCTTCATCTTCATTCTTTCTTGTCACATCCATGGCATTCTTCACGGCATTCCCACACTGCACAGTTGCGGAATCCTGCCGCACTACGTCAAGTGTGAGAGGCAGAGCCAGAGCCATTGTCATGGCTGAGGCAAGAGGCTTTGGTGTGCCCTGGCTCCCAATCACATGCAAATACTGAAGTTCCTTCTGCAGCATACCTTCTGCGCTGTCAGGGTCCCATCGGGGTTGCTGAACCTCTGCTGCATGTGTTGTGGCGCATAAAGAGAGAGTCCTTTGAAAACTTCAAACAGTGAACTTTACTCTTTCTTTGTCGACGCACATCCTTGTCAGTAACAACATCAGCATATGATTCCACACAGTGCACATTATTCACTTCTCCTGCACTCCTCTCTATGTCCTTCAATACATTACGAGGACATCCCGTGCCTTACGGTTCCTCAGCGTCCTCACTGTCCAGTCTCAATGTGCTTGGGGGTTCCCTCAGCCGTTTTGCCGCAGTTCTGAGGGCATCAGCCCATGCGATGATCTTCCACATGAGGAGCGACCTGTGACCCTGTACTGATCTAGGACCTCTTCTTAAGCTTTCCTTCCCCACTGTGGAAGAGCTACTGCCTTTGCTGCACCTCTGTCCATCCGGACTATGAATAGCTGGTAGCTTGCTTCAGCGTTACGGAGCTGACCACCCCACACGGGCACTAGGCCCTAACTAACTAACTACATGAAAACTCCTAGACTTATCCACGGTCAGCCCCTCCTATGTTTGACTACTTCCAATTTTAATAAGGATCTACCAATCAAAAAATGAGGTGTATAAAGCAAGGTAGAAGTGCAGGCTAAAATTTAACTTTTAATAATTGCCCTTAAAAAACGAGGTTTTCGTTCAGTAATAACAACAATAATTGTGTCCTAACCACCAATAACTTGTGAGAAAACAAAAAATAATTAAAGCCGTCAGTAAAACAGACTTGACTTGATCATGGGATGAATAGGGATAGATCTATCTGGACACTATCCACACAATTCAAACAATCTTGTTAATATCAATGACTGTATGTGCTTATTTCCTCTCATAAATTGCACATCAAAAACATGGAACAGTCTTACCACATGTCAATGTCCACCGTGTACTTGTAAATGGGGGAGGCCTTTTTAAGAATAATGCCATACATTACCCCAAACCAGGTGGACACATGTGAACCAAGGACTGACAGTCTCCCAACGCGTTTCTCTGGCTAGATCATCAGGGGAGAGTTATGCCATTTTTGTCAGCTGTTATGGTGTCTGTCACCCGCAGCGCCTGTGTGGACTGTTGAACGGGTGTGCGCGTGTCTGAACCACGTGCGTTCTTAAATAGAACGCTAAAGCTGTCATATAGTGACGTCAAATCCTGTGCGTTCTCATTAGCGACGTAATATCCCATGCGCTCATCATCTGGAACGCATATTTGGAACGCAAACTATCATGCAGGTGCACGTTAATGAATCAAATAATTTCCACTATAGAACGCTGAGATAACGTCATATCCTAAGCGCCCTTCATAGTGACGTGAATCTCATAAGCGCTCCTCATCTGAGACGCTTAATTGGAACGTAAATTAATTAGCAGGTGCACACTAATAAATAACATGATAATTTCCACTATAGAACGCTGAGATAACGTCATATCCTGAGCGTTCTTCATAGTGACGTAATCTCATATGCGCTCCTCATCTGAGACGCTTAGATGGAACGCAAATTAACTAGGAGGTGCACACTAATGAATTACATGAATTGTTATGTTACGGTAGCTGAGGAGTGCAGGTAAAAAAGGAAATACACCAGAGCAGTTGGAATCTATGAGATTGCAGTACCCTGACTAACCACCACAACTAGAGGCAGCCGTGGAGCGTTCCTACGATGGTCCTAGACGCCTCGTCACAGCCTGAGAAACTAACTACACCTAAAGATAGAAATAGGAAAGCTATCTGCCCCGGAGCAGAACCCCAAAGATAATAGAAAGCCCCCAAACATGTAATGGCGGTTAGACAAGAGGAAATACTGACACAGAAAGAAAATAGTATGAGCAAACGCTGGGGCCCAAACTATCTAAATAGAAAAGGACAGGAAGGGTACTTACTGCAATCCCAGAAAACCCTGAAAAACACCAACACTACTAATTTCAAAATCACCTGAGATCACACGACCTCTACCACCTAAATTAGTTCTCTGGTGTAACAAAAACAGCAGCCACTGAAAAAACTGCAAAAAGCAAAAGTACAAAACACAGTGGCTGGACTAAACTGAGAGGGCAAAAGCCCCCGGAGGGGACCCAGAAGGCCCCCACAGAAGGGCAGGACAAAATGCAAAAATATAGCAAAAACACAAAATAAGAAATTGTCTTATCTGATAGCAGGAGATGCAGACACGACACAGCAGGCTACAAGGGAAACTGGAAAGAAGGATTCAGACCAGAACAATTGATCACCGGCAACCCTGATGGGAAAATGATTCCCTTAAATAAGACCAATCAGTAACACCTGATTCCCAATCCTCACTAGTACCGCTTGTAACCACCAGAGGGAGCCTCTGCTCAGAACTCATCTCAAACCCATTCACAACAGTACCCCCCCCTTGAGGAGGGGTCACCGAACCCTCATTTGAGCAACCAGGTCGGTCAGGATGAGTTCTATGATACGCACGGATAAGTCTCCTAGCATGGATGTCCGAAGCAAACACCCAAGAATTATCTTCCTGACCATAACCTCTCCATTTAACCAAATACTGGAGTCTTCGTCTAGAAAAACGAGAATCCAATATTTTCTCAACCACATACTCCAGATTGCCCTCAACCAAAACAGGGTCAGGAGGCACAGCAGCAGGAACCACTGGCTCAACAAACCTCTTCAACAAGGACTTGTGGAACACGTTATGGATCTTAAATGTCCCTGGAAGAAGCAAACGAAAAGAAACAGGATTAATAATCTCCATGATCTTATAAGGTCCAATGAACCTAGGCTTAAATTTAGGAGATGCTACTCTCATAGGAATATTCTTTGAGGACAACCAGACCAAGTCCCCCACTTTAAACCGAGGACCATCAGTCCTATGCCGGTTAGCAAACCGCTGGGCCTTCTCCTGAGAGAGGGACAACCTCTCCACTACCTGGTCCCAAATCTGCTGCATACGCTCAACAACAGAGTCAACACCTGGACAGACAGAAGCCTCCGTCTGTCCTGAAGAAAATCGAGGGTGAAACCCAGAATTACAGAAAAACGGAGACATCAAAGTGGCAGAGCTAGCCCTATTATTAAGAGCAAACTCAGCCAAAGGCAAAAAAGAGACCCAGTCATCCTGATCAGCAGACACAAAGCATCTTAGATAAGTCTCCAATGTCTGGTTTGTTCTCTCAGTTTGACCATTGGTGTAAGGTTCTGTATATCTGTTTCTGAAACTCAGTTTGTTCGTCGGCCATTTTGCTTTCTGTTTTGCTGCAGCTATCTTGCCCTCAGTTAAAATGGAGTTTTCCAGCTTGTATGTTCCCGCCCTGATTCTCTCCGTTTGCTTCTTAAAACAGCCACACCTGAGCAATCAGTGCTTCAGAATCTGGCCTGCAGTGAACCTGTGTTCTGACTCCTGAAGCCTTGGACTTTGTACTCCAGCCATTTCTACTGAGAAACTCTGGAGCTCTTGTGGACTCTGAACTCTGCTCTTGAAAGCCTCACGGTTGCATGGACTTGCGGTAACATAGAAGAAGATCTGAATCTGTTGTGGAGAGTTATTGATGAACTTAGATTACTTTGGCCTGCTGTGTCTCCTGCTTCTGTGTTTGCAACCTGTGTGTTTATTTTTGCCAATTTGTATGAAGCAATACAAGACTTTCTTTTTCAACCTGTGTCTCAAGTATTTTCATCGCACCAAGCACAAGACGCTATATGAACTGTATCACATACATTACATTGGTCTGAGGATGAAATGCCGAGGAGAAAGACAATTGAACACCCAGTTTAGAACAAAAAGTCCTCCAAAATCTGGAAACAAACTGGACTCCTCTGTCAGACACAATGTTCTCAGGAATGCCGTGTAAACGAACCACGTGCTGAAGGAACAACGGCACCAATTCAGAGGAGGAAGGCAACTTAGGTAATGGCACAAGATGTATCATTTTGGAAAACCTATCCCAAATTACCCAGATGGTGGTCATTCTCTGAGAAACAGGAAGATCGGAAATGAAATCCATAGAGATATGGGTCCATGGTCTCTTGGGCACAGGCAATGGCATCAACAAACCACTAGAGCGAGAGCAAGGCTTGGAGCGAGAGCAAGTCCCGCAGGACTGCACAAATTCCCTGACATCGCGAGACAAGGTAGGCCACCAAAAGGACCGACTAACCAAGTCTCTGGTACCAAAAATTCCGGGATGCCCAGCCAATGCGGAACAATGAATCTCAGACATCACACTCTTTTTCCATTGGTCCGGGACAAACAATTTTCCAACAGGGCAGCGCTCGGGCCTATCCTCCTGACACCCCTCCAGAGCAAGTCTCAAATTGGGCGAGATGGCGGAAAGAACTACACCCTCCTTCAAAATAACAGAGGGATCAGATAGCTCAGGAGAGTCCGCAAGGAAACTCCTCGAGAGGGCATCCGCCTTAACATTCTTAGTGCCAGGAAGAAAGGAAACCACAAAATTAAAACGTGTGAAAAACAAGGCCCACCTGGCCTGTCTAGGATTGAGTCGCTTGGCAGATTCCAGATAGACCAGATTCTTATGGTCCGTAAGGACCACCACCTGATGTTTGGCTCCTCCAGCCAATGTCTCCACTCTTCAAAAGCCCACTTCATGGCCAATAACTCCCGATTACCCACGTCATAATTACGTTCAGTAGGAGAAAATTTTCGAGAGAAAAAGGCACAAGGGTTACTTTTAGAGGTCTCTGGATCTTTTTGGGACAAAACGGCACCTGCCCCAATTTCAGAGGCATCAACCTCCACCTGAAATGGCAGAGAAACATCAGGCTGCCGTAGAACAGGAGCAGAAGTGAATCTCTGCTTAAGTTCCTGAAACGCAGAGACTGCCTCAGGAGGCCAATTCACCACATCAGAACCCTTTCTGGTCAAATCAGTTAATGGTTTAACAATAACAGAGAAATTACCAATAAATTTACGATAAAAATTGGCAAAACCCAAAAATCTCTGAAGAGCCTTTAATGAAGTAGGTTGGACCCAATCACAGATGGCCTGAACCTTGACCGGGTCCATTTCAATAACAGATGGGGACAAAATGAATCCCAGAAATGAGATCTTCTGTACGCCAAAAAGACACTTTGATCCCTTCACATACAGAGCATTCTCTCTCAAAATCTGGAATACAGTTCGAACATGTTTCACATGAGAGTCCCAGTCATTAGAAAAAATCAAGATATCATCCAAATAAACAATCAGAAATTGATCCACAAAATCCCTGAAAATGTCATTCATGAAGGACTGGAAGACGGAAGGAGCATTAGTGAGCCCAAAGGGCATCACAAGGTACTCAAAATGCCCTTCAGGGGTGTTAAATGCCGTCTTCCATTCATCCCCGTGCTTAATGCGAATAAGGTTATACGCCCCCCTGAGGTCAAGCTTGGTAAACCAAGTAGCGTTTTTCACCCTGGAAAACAGGTCAGAAATCAAGGGTAACGGGTATTGATATTTCACAGTAATATTGTTCAAGAGACGATAATCAATACACGGCCTTAATGAACCATCTTTTTTGGCCACAAAGAAAAAACCGGCACCTAAGGGTGAAGAGGATGGTCTGATATGACCCTTCTCCAATGATTCCTTGATATAAGACCGCATAGCGTCATGTTCAGGTACAGACAAGTTAAAAAGGCGACCTTAGGGAATTTACTACCTGGCACTAATTCAATAGCGCAGTCATAGCTCCTATGGGGAGGTAAGGATGCAGATTTACTTTCGCTAAACACATCAGAAAAATCAAACAAAAAGTCAGGAACATCCTCAGCCTGGGGGGAGGCAGAAAAAACAGGAGTGTTGGTATTAACACATTGGCAGCCCCAACTGGTTACAGACACAGATTTCCAATCCAAAACAGGATTATGAGACTGTAACCAAGGGAAACCCAGCACGATAATGTCATGCAGATTATATAGAACCAAAAATTTGCAGCACTCCTGGTGATCAGGTTCAACCCTCATTATCACCTGAGTAGAAAACTGGGGTTTATTCTCAGCCAAAGGGGTAGAATCGATCCCCAGTAGGGGAATAGACTTCTGTAGGGGTATCAAGGGAAATCCACAACGTTTAGCAAAATCATAATCCATCAGGTTAATAGCTGCTCCAGAATCAACGAAAGCCTGAGCAGAAAATGAGGACAGAGAGCATATCAGAGTGACAGTTAATAAAAACTTAGTCTGAACACTACCCAAGACAACTGAGCGTGCAAAACGTCTTCCCCGCTTAGGGCAGACTGAAATAGCATGCGAGGCATCACCACAGTAGAAACATAACCCATTGCGCTTTCGAAACTCATGACGCTGTGCCCCAGACACCACTCCATCACACTGCATGGGCTCAGCAGCTGGCTCACAAGGCAACACCACTCCACGCATACTTCTCCGCTCACGCAAACGTCTGTCAATTTGAATCGCTAATGACATAGAATCATTGAGACCAGAGGGGACAGGGAATCCCACCATAACATCCTTTACATTATCCGACAGACCCTTCCGGAAAAGGGCCGCCAAAGCGTCGTCATTCCATTTGGTCAGGACTGCCCACCTACGGAATCTCTGACAGTATAACTCAGCGTCATCAAGCCCCTGATTTAATGCCAACAAGGCTTTTTCAGCTTGATCAGTGACATTAGGCTCATCGTACAATAACCCCAAAGCCTGAAAAAATGCATCAACATCACTCAAAACAGGATCCCCAGGTGTGAGGGAAAAAGCCCAATCCTGAGGATCGCCGCGCAGGAGAGAGATGACAATTTGAACCTGCTGCGCTGCGTTTCCTGAGGACTTAGATTTTAAGGCAAGAAACAATTTACAATTATTTTTGAAATTCTGAAACTTAGCTCGATCCCCTGAAAACAAATCTGGCATGGGGATCCTAGGTTCCACAACAGGCAACCTAGCAAGATATGCAGCAATACTCCGAACCTCAGTGGCAAGCTGATCCACACGGCCAGACAACTGTGCAAACTCCATTGGGAGAAAAGATCCTCCCCAGCACCCAGAGATACAGAGGGAAAAAAAAAAAAAAAAAATGCAACAAACAGAAAAATATCTCTGACAACTTTTCTTCCTTCAAAATATTTTTTCCCTTCTGTGAGTACCATACAATTTTTAGGGCCGGTGATACTGTTATGTTACGGTAGCTGAGGAGTGCAGGTAAAAAAGGAAATACACCAGAGCAGTTGGAATCTATGAGATTGCAGTACCCTGACTAACCACCACAACTAGAGGCAGCCGTGGAGCGTTCCTACGATGGTCCTAGACGCCTCGTCACAGCCTGAGAAACTAACTACACCTAAAGATAGAAATAGGAAAGCTATCTGCCCCGGAGCAGAACCCCAAAGATAATAGAAAGCCCCCAAACATGTAATGGCGGTTAGACAAGAGGAAATACTGACACAGAAAGAAAATAGTATGAGCAAACGCTGGGCCCAAACTATCTAAATAGAAAAGGACAGGAAGGGTACTTACTGCAATCCCAGAAAACCCTGAAAAACACCAACACTACTAATTTCAAAATCACCTGAGATCACACGACCTCTACCACCTAAATTAGTTCTCTGGTGTAACAAAAACAGCAGCCACTGAAAAAACTGCAAAAAGCAAAAGTACAAAACACAGTGGCTGGACTAAACTGAGAGGGCAAAAGCCCCCGGAGGGGACCCAGAAGGCCCCCACAGAAGGGCAGGACAAAATGCAAAAATATAGCAAAAACACAAAATAAGAAATTGTCTTATCTGATAGCAGGAGATGCAGACACGACACAGCAGGCTACAAGGGAAACTGGAAAGAAGGATTCAGACCAGAACAATTGATCACCGGCAACCCTGATGGGAAAATGATTCCCTTAAATAAGACCAATCAGTAACACCTGATTCCCAATCCTCACTAGTACCGCTTGTAACCACCAGAGGGAGCCTCTGCTCAGAACTCATCTCAAACCCATTCACAACAATGAATTGTAACACAACGTCATAACTTATGCGTCCCTCATGACGACGCAATATCTCATGCGCTCCCATATCTCAGCGTTCTATAGTGGAAATTATCATGTAATTCATTAGTGTGCACCTGCTAATTAATTTACGTTCCAATTAAGCGTCTCAGATGAGGAGCGCTTATGAGATTCACGTCACTATGAAGGGTACTTAGGATATGACGTTATCTCAGCGTTCTATAGTGGAAATTATTTGATTCATTAACGTGCACCTGTATGATAGTTTGCGTTCCAAATATGCGTTCCAGATGAGGAGCGCACAGGATATTACGTCGCTAATGAGAACGCACAGGATCTGACGTCACTGTATGACCGCTTTAGCGTCCTATTTAAGAACGCACGTGGTTCAGACACGCGCACCCGTTCAACAGTCCACACAGGCGCTGCAGGTGACAGACACCATAACAGCTGACAAAAATGGCATAACTCTCCCCTGATGATCTAGCCAGAGAAACGCGTTGGGAGACTGTCAGTCCTTGGTTCACATGTGTCCACCTGGTTTGGGGTAATGTATGGCGTTATTCTTAAAAAGGCCTCCCCCACTTACAAGCACACGGTGGACATTGACATGTGGTAAGACTGTTCCATGTTTTTGATGTGCAATTTATGAGAGGAAATAAGCACATACAGTCATTGATATTAACAAGATTGTTTGAATTGTGTGGATAGTGTCCAGATAGATCTATCCCTATTTATCCCATGATCAAGTCAAGTCTGTTTTACTGACGGTTTTAATTATTTTTTGTTTTCTCACAAGTTATTGGTGGTTAGGACACAATTATTGTTGTTATTACTGAACGAAAACCTCGTTTTTTAAGGGCAATTATTAAAAGTTAAATTTTAGCCTGCACTTCTACCTTGCTTTATACACATACTTCCAATTTTGTCTCAGTCTAACTAGCGTGTCCCCATCTAGTGGCTAAACATGAGTACTACGCTCCCCTATAACAAACATTGCTCAAATATATGTATACTGTATACATAAGATATATATACATAACTATGCACACGGGGGAGTCAAAGACACATATGTACAGCGAAGAAGGACAATCATCAACTTAAAGGGGAATGAAAATATGTATTCACATTTACAGTAAAACACTTTGCTTTAAGGGGGTAGAGGCATGGCACCCCCTTACAGTTACACCCCCAGTGAGGAGTAGACTGGGTGGTGGTGGAGTGCGCCCCCCTGCTGGAGTGTCTGATCTGTAGGCCAGGGGTGATAAACCTGGAAGAGCAAAGACATTACTGTGTTGAAAAAGTCAGCAAAACGTGTATTGTACTCATCCCTGGTGTTTGTATGTACAGGAGTCTAGTGGGCGGTCCTACTAGTGTCCTACAGTCCTCCTGTATGACTGTGCAGGCAATCCCTGAGAAGGAACGCCCACTGGACGTGTGTGTGTGTGTGTGGCCCACACATATATAGATATATAGATTTGTGGGTAGTCCTACTAGTGACTGACAGTTTTCCCTGTATGACTGTCACACAGAGAGTTGTCAATCACTGAAAAGGACCGCCCACTGGACATGTGAGTGTGTGTATAGAGAGAGAGAGATCTGTATCCAGTCCTACTAGTGATTGACATCTGTCTCTGCATGCACACTATACACGGAGAACTGTCGATCACTGAGTAGGACCGCCCACTGAACAGACACATGTATCAAGCACAAAACCACAATAGCTGCCACACAGCACCAACACCAAGTGAAAGGACCATTGAAACTTGTGCTGGGGGGATGGCGCAGTCTGGAGTCATGGGGACCAGGCCGTCTGTCCTGCCGGTGCATTGTCGCTGTGGCGGTAGTCGGCGCACGGCTCCGCTCCTTTAGGACGATAGGAACCCACTAAGAGGTTTGCTGTGACGTGGCAGTGGGCTTCACACAGTCTGATCAGAATGTTGCACTAAGAACCTCATGTTCAGTTATATATACACCGTATATACTCGAATATAAGCCGAGATTTTCAACCCATTTTTTAGGGCTGAAAGTACCCCTCTCGGCTTATATTCGAGTCATATACAGGGGGTCGGCGGGGGAGGGGGAGCGCAGCTGTCCTATATACTCACCTCTCCGCCGGCGCGGTCTCTGCAGCCCCTGCTCTTCTCCCACGGTGCCGGCGCCTGTGTTCAGCGGTCAGCTGGTACCGCTCAATAAAGTCATGAATATGCACATATTCATGACTTTAATGAGCGGTTAACACGTGACCACTGAACACAGGCGCCGGGACCGCGGGAGAAGAGCAGGGCAGAGACGCGCCAGCGGAAGGGTAAGTATAAGCGATATTTACCTGTCCCGTTCCGCTGTGTCCTCGGGTCCTCTTGCTGCGATGTTCAGGCAGAGAACGTGATGACGTAGTTACTGTGCGCCGCGCCCTCTGCCTGATCATTCACTGCTGGAGGACCCGGAAGGCAGCGGCGACAGGTAAATGTCTCCGGTGCCGGGGCCCTGAGCGAGCGGTGACACCGGCACCTGTCCCCCATAGCGCGCCGGTGTCCCCGCCTGCTCAGGACACCGGCACCTGGCCCCCAGCAACGAGAGGTGAGTATGTTTTTTTTTTTTTTCCTTCGGTTGCAGCAGCAGCAATTGAGGCCTATACTATGGAGCATAATCTATGGGGGCACAATCTATGGATCATCTATGGGTGTTATGTTTCGGTAGCTGAGGAGTGCAGGTAAAAAGGCAATACACCAGAGCAGTTGGAATCTATGAGATTGCAGTACCCTGACTAACCACCACAACTAGAGGCAGCCGTGGAGCGTTCCTACGTTGGTCCTAGACGCCTCGTCACAGCCTGAGAAACTAACTACACCTAAAGATAGAAATAGGAAAGCTATCTGCCCCGGAGCAGAACCCCAAAGATAACAGAAAGCCCCCAAACATGTAATGGCGGTTAGACAAGAGGAAATACTGACACAGAAAGAAAATAGTATGAGCAAACGCTGGGGCCCAAACTATCTAAATAGAAAAGGATAGGAAGGGTACTTACTGCAATCCCAGAAAACCCTGAAAAGCACCAACTCTACTAATTTCAAAATCACCTGAGATCACACGACCTCTACCACCTAAATTAGTTCTCTGGTGTAACAAAATAAAAGCAGCCACTGAAAAAACTGGAAAAAGCAAAAGAACAAAACTCAGTGGCTGAACTAAACTGAGAGGGCAAGCCCCCGGAGGGGACCCTGAAGGCCCCCAAAGAAGTGCAGGACAAAATGCAAAAATATAGCACAAACACAAAAGAAGCAAAAGTCTTATCTGTAAGCAGGAGATGCAGACACGACACAGCAGGCTACAAAGGAAACTGGAATGAAGGATTCAGACCAGAACAATTGATCACCGGCAACCCTGATGGGAAAATGACTCCCTTATAAAAGACCAGTCAGTAACACCTGATTCCCAGTCCTCACAATCTTCACTAGCACCGCTTGTAACCACCAGAGGGAGCCTCTGCTCAGAACTCATCTCAAACCCATTCACAACATATGGGGGCATAATCTATGGAGCATCAATGGGGGCACAATCTATGGGGGCACAATCTATGGGGGCACAATCTATGGAGCATCAATGGGGGCACAATCTATGAGGTCATAATCTATGGAGCATCTATGGGGGCACAATCTATGGAGCATCTATGGGGGCACAATCTGTGGAGCATCTATGGAGGCACAATCTATGGGGGCACAATCTATGGAGCATCAATGGGGCACAATCTATGGAGCATCTATGGGGGCACAATCTGTGGAGCATCTATGGGGGCACAATCTGTGGAGCATCTATGGGGGCACAATCTGTGGAGCATCTATGGGGGCACAATCTATGGAGCATCTATGGGGGCACAATCTGTGGAGCATCTATGAGGCACAATCTATGGATCATCTATGGGGCACAATCTATGGAGCATCTATGGGGGCACAATCTATGGATCATCTATGGGGGCACAATCTATGGAGCATCTATGGGGGCACAATCTATGGAGCATCTATGGGGGCATAATCTATGGAGCATCTATGGGAGCATAATCTATGGATCATCTATGGGGCACAATCTATGGAGCATCTATGGGGGCACAATCTATGGATCATCTATGGGGGCACAATCTATGGAGCATCTATGGGGGCACAATCTATGGAGCATCTATGGGGGCATAATCTATGGAGCATCTATGGGAGCATAATCTATGGAGCATCTATGGGGGCATAATACATGGGTCAGCATATAGGGCATAATCTCATTTTCCACCCTAGGCTTATACTCGAGTCAGTAAGTTTTCCCAGTTTATTGTGGCAAAATTATGGGGGTCGGCTTATACTCGGGTCGGCTTGTACTCGAGTATATACGGTACTTTGCCTAGCGGCATTAGATCATTGTATGATTTTTGGAGGTGTGGTCTGTGCTCTTTTTCACGGACCATGCACAGACCATTTTTTACATATGAAAGAAATCGCCCAGCTCTGAATGAGGCCTAATCCTGATACGGATGGGCCAATTCTGTCAGTGAAGCAGATAATAGACTGCCCATCTAATTGATCTGGATGATAAACTCTTAGGCCATATTTACACGCTCAGTATTTGGTCAGTATAGTCCATCAGTATTTATAATCCAAAACCAGGAGTGTTGTGAATGGACTTGAAATGAGTTCTGAGCTGAGGCTCCCTCTGGTGGTTACAAGCGGTACTGGACTGTCCAGTGAAGATTGTGAGGAGTGGGAATCAGGTGTTACTGACTGGTCTTATATAAGGGAGTCGCCTTCCCATCAGGGTTGCCGGTGATCAATTGTTCTAGTCTCAATCCTTGAGTCCTGTTTCCTTTGTAGCCTGCTGTGTCGTGTCTGCATCTCCTGCTAACAGATAAGACATTTTCTTCCTTTTGTTTTTGTGCTTGATTTTTGCATTTTGTCCTGCACTTCTGTGGGTGCCTTCAGGGTCCCCTCCGGGGGCTTTTGCCCTCTCAGTTTAGTTTAGCCACTGATGTTTGTACTTTTGCTTTTTCCAGTTTTTTCAGTGGCTGCTGTTTTGATTTTGTTACACCAGAGAACTAATTTAGGTGGTAGAGGTCGTGTGATCTCAGGTGATTTTGAAATTAGTAGAGTTGGTGCTTTTCAGGGTTTTTTGGGATTGCAGTAAGTGCCCTTCCTATCCTTTTCTATTTAGGTAGTTTGGGCCCCAACGTTTGCTCATACTATTTTCTGTCTGTGTCAGTATTTCTTCTTGTCTAACCGCCATTACATGTTTGGGGGCTTTCTATGTTCTTTGGGGATCTGCTCCGGGGCAGATAGCTTTCCTCTTTCTATCTTTAGGTGTAGTTAGTTTCTCAGGCTGTGACGAGGCGTCTAGGACCAACGTAGGAACGCTCCACGGCTGCCTCTAGTTGTGGTGGTTAGTCAGGGTACTGCAATCTCATAGATTCCAACTGCTCTGGTGTATTGCCTAATTTACCTGCACTCCTCAGCTACCGAAACATAACACAGGAGTGGTGACGTGTTTCTATTATACTTTTCCTCTGATTTTCCACTCCTGGTTTTGGCTTACAAATACTGATGGAAAATACTGACCAAATACTGAACGTGTGAATGTAGCTTTTGTTAACTCATTTTGTAGCAACAACAGACAGTGCAGGACAGCGGCTGCAGTAAGTAAACTATGCAAAATTATTAAAATAATAAACGTTCAGAAGCTTTGTAGGCACTTTATTGCCTGTAGATCGTTAGCGATCTGGGTTCTGAAGGCCTCATTTATCGATTAAGAGACCCAGAGAAATGCACTGGCTGTGGAGACATGAATGCACATCTTCCACCTGAGCGCACAGAGTGGACTGGGATGAATAGGAAGAACAGTCTATGAAACCTCTGCTTTCTACTGAATCTGCACCCAGGGCTGCATGCTCAGGCAGGCATGCTCAGGCAGAAGTTGTGTTCTCCGGTCTGCAGATCCGCTCACGGTCTTTTGAGCAACTGGTGGGGCATTCAAGACCCAGACCCCCACCGATCTGCAAGAAATTAAAGTGCCTGTGAAATGTGAAAAAAAAAAGTTCTGAATAATTAGTTTTTAATTAGACTCCATTGCAAAAATTTGTCTAGTCCAAAATACATGTATTTAATATAGAGACTTCTCCAGTGTTATTGTTTTTTAATTTCTGCCCTAAAGTGATACTACTAATCCATGTTCCCTGACTCCAGTTTTAAACTTACCAGATGCTCTCTTCAGCTCTTCCCAGCACTATGGTCCCACGTCGCCATCTTTTGACCGCAGCTTCAGACTTGACTAGAAGTCAGAGGTAACAGTGACAAGTTTTCAGTGTAAGTCTATGAGACCCTCGTTCTGGTTCTCATAGATTTACATTGAGTTGTGACTTACAGCTCACACAACAAACACAGAAGTCATCCAGCAGATCACAACCTGCAGAAGACAGTCAGAGCGGCGCCAGGAACAGATGATGGCGACTGGTGAGTATAAGACTAGGGGCAGGGAACTTACATTAGTGACACCACTCCAGTGGTAAAATAAAAAAAAAAAACGCTGGAACAGAGCTTGAAAAAAGGAATTCACCCATTGCCCTCAAACTTGGTGAAGTCCTTTATCATGGGGTTGTATTTCACATGTTGTGGCTCACAGCTCAGGGACACGGGA
Source organism: Oophaga sylvatica (assembly GCA_033576555.1). Classification (NCBI taxonomy): domain Eukaryota; kingdom Metazoa; phylum Chordata; class Amphibia; order Anura; family Dendrobatidae; genus Oophaga; species Oophaga sylvatica. Next base: position 462,242,375 of record JARQOD010000001.1, read on the forward strand.
CCCTTGTTCAATAGCTCAATATCTGTGTTCTGCGCTGTTATCAATCCTGCAAGACTGCTTATGGTGCTGATATTAGTTCTAATTCACATCAGTAACCGCTTCCTGCATTTGGACATCACTAACATTCCTAGGCAGGAGTCCACAAGTATGAGCACCCCCCACACATGATAGATTGCTACTATTTTGTAGTGCTGGGAAATTCATTCACAGACTGAGCTGCAAAGGAGGCTATGATTTTTTCTATATACTGTAATGCTACTATGGTATTGTTGTATATAGTTCTAGCAATCAAACGATCGCAGGTTCAAGTTCTCTAAGGCAGGGTTCCCCAACTCCAGTCCTCAAGGCCCACAGCAGATCATGTTTTCAGGATTTCCTTAGTATTGCACAGATGATAATTGCATCACCTGTGCAATACAAAGGAAATCCTGAAAACATGACCTGTTGGTGGGCCTTGAGGACTGGAGTTGGGGAACCCTGCTCTAAGGGAGCTAAAAGCTAATGTAAAAAATAAATAAAAATGTAAAAAAAAATATAGAAATTTCTTTATCCCCCTTTAAAAATAAACATAGGAAAAAAATAAATCTATTTGGTATCGCTTTGTCTGCAAAAGTCCAATCTATCAAAATATAAAATTAATCAATATGTATGGCTGTAAAAAAAAAAAAGGAAAGCTGAACAGCTTGAATTGGGATTTTATTTTTGTCACCTCCTCGAGAAAATACTATAAGGCTAAGTTCACACGTTGCGGAATTGCCGCGGAAATATTCCGGGCAATCCCCACTTCTCCGCAGGAAAAAGCACGTTTTTTTATGCTGATTCCCGCCAGAATAATAGCGTTTGCAAGCGTAATTAGCTTGCGAATGCTAGGTTTTCTAGCGATCTGTAGATCGCTTGGAAAATGATTGACAGTTGGTCACAGAGTCACACATAGTGTTTGACATGTGGACCAACTTTTACTATTGATGCGCTATGTCGCATCAATAGTAAAAGATTAATGTAAAAAAATAAAAAAATAATAAATATGATATTCTCACCTCCGGCGGCCCGCAGCCTTCCCTCTTCAGCGACGCTCCGGCAACTCCAGTCCAGGAGTGCTTTGCGACAAATCACACCGATGACGTAGCATCTCGCGAGACCGCTATGCCATCTGGGTGATTTCTCGCAAAGACATCTTGGACGGAAGTTGCCGGGAGCGTCGATGAAGGCGGGAAGGCATGCGGGCCGCGGGAAGGCTGCGGGGCCGCCGGAAGGTGAGAATATCATTATTTTTATTTTAGTTATTGTTTTACAAGGGATATGGTACCAGGGCCTGAGGATAGTCTCCTTGCTCCAGACCCTGGGTACCATCCGCACATGAACCGCTTACATTGCGCATAGTGGGCATAGCCACATGCGGAAAGTAAGCGGTTCAATGCATTCCTATGGCGCGGAATCACCGCGATTACGCTAAATTAATGACATGTTGCTATTTTTCGCGAAGCGTTTTTTTCGCGGAAAAAAAACGCAACATGTGGCCAAAACATGCGGAATCAATTAACATGTATAGGATGCTTAATGCTTGCGTTTTTATCGCGTTTTTACGCGGAAAACCGCGGAAAAACCGCGAAAAAAACGCAATTATTCCTGATCGTGTGCACTTAGCCTAAAAAGTGATTGATATAAATAAACATATCAGCTCACCACACAGAAAAAGACAAGCCCTCGCACAGATCAATCAACGGGAAAATAAAAATGTTAGAAATGTTCAGAAAATGGTGGAAAAAGAAAACAAATTCTTTTTTACAAAAATATTGAATTTTTTTTCACTATTTAAATAGAAAAAAAATCCATAAAGGTTTGGTATTGGTGTAAACACTGAGCTGGACAATCATACACTGCTCAAAAAAATAAAGGGAACACTTAAACAGCACAATGTAACTCCAAGTCAATCACATTTCTGTGAAATCATCCTGTCCAGTTATGAAAAACAGCTAACAAAAATTTCAAAAAAGCACAAACCATAAGATACGGCCTTCCCAAAACCCTGTCTGATGACAAATGCACATCTAGCAGGATGCAGCAGGCCTCCAATAATAAAGGCAAGGGGCAGCACAGGTAAAAACTACTGATAAAAACAGCCACACCCCACACCTACCAGATTATGCATTTGTCATCAGACCGGGTTTTGGGAAGGCCGTATCTTATGGTATGTGTTTTTTGGAATTTTTTATGTTAGCTGTTTTTGATATTAGTGTTAGGACTTGCAAGTATGAGGACCCTTGACGTGGGTTGCAAGCATATCTATTTTGGCCAAAATATTGTCCAGTTGTGAAGCAACACTGATTGTGAATCGATTTCTCCTACTGTTGTGCAAATGAAGCAGACAACAGGTAGAAATGATAGGCAATTAGCAAGACAACACCTATAAAGGAGTGTTTCTGCAGGGGGTGACCACAGACCATTTTTCTGTTCTTATACTTTTTGGCTATTGTTTTATTCACTTTTGCATTTGGTCATTGGTCTCACCCCTAGAGGTACTGTACAGAAGCATGAGGCGGTGGCTACAGTACAACCCACAGAAGTTGCTCAGGTAGTGTAGCTCATCCAGTATGGCACATCAATACGAATTGTGGCAAGAAGAGTACCTGTGTCTGTCTGTACAGTATCCAGAGCATGGAGCAGATACAGTACCAGGAGACATGGAGGGGGCCGTAGGAGAGCAACAACCCAGCAGCAGGACCGCTACATCCTCCTTTGTGCAAGGACAAACAGAAGAAGCAGTGCCTGAGCAAAGCAGAATGACCTCCAGCAGGCCACTAGCATCCATGTGTCTGCTCAAACTGTCAGAAACAAACTCCATGAGGGTGGCATGAGAGCCCGACGTCCACAAGTGGGTGTTATGCTTGCAGCCCAATACCGTGCAGGGCGATTGCCATTTGCTAGAGAACACCAAGAATGGCAGATTCGACACGGTTTCCCTCGTTCTTCATGGATGAGAGCAGGTTCACACTGAGCACATGTGACAGGTGTGACAGAGTCTGGAAATACCATGGAGAATGTTATGCTGGCAGTGGGTCAGTAATGATGTGAGGAGGCATTTCTTTGGAGGGCTGCCCTCCATGTGCTAGCCAGAGGTACCCTGACTGCCTTTAGATACCGGGATGAGATATTCAGACCCATTGTGAGACCATATGCAGGTACAGTGGGTCCTTGGTTCCTTCTGATGCATGACAATGCTAGGTCTCATGTGGCTGAAATGTGTCAGCAGTTCCTGCATGATGAAGGCATTGATGCTATGGACTGGCCTGCCCGTTCCCCAGACTTGAATAGAATCAAGCACATCTGGGACATCATGTCTCGTTCCATTCACCATTGGCACGTTGCAACACAGACTGTCCAGGAATTGACTGATGCTTTAATCCAGGTCTGGGAGAAGATCTCTCAGGAGAACATCTGCCGCCTCATCAGGAGCATGCCCAGGCATTGTAGAAAGGTCATACAGGCACATGGAGGCCATGCACATTACTGAGCATCATTTCCTTGTCTTGAGGCATTTCCATTGAAGTTGGATCAGCCTGCAATTAGATTTTCTACTTTGATTTTGAGTATCATTACAAATCCAGACCTCCATGGGATATCAATTTTGATTTACATTGATAATTTTTATGTTTTATTTTTCTCAACCCATTCCTCTATGTAATGAATAAAGATTTGCAACTGGAATGTTTAATTCAGTGATATCTATATACAGTTAGGTCCATATATATTTGGACAGAGACAACATTTATCTAATTTTGGTTCTAGACATTACCACAATGAATTTGAAACAAAACAATTCAGATGCAGTTGAAGTCCAGACTTTCAGCTTTCATTTGAGGGTATCCACATTAAAATTGGATGAAGGGTTTAGGAGTTCCAGCTCCTTAACATGTGCCACCCTGTTTTTAAAGGGACCAAAAGTAATTGGACAAATGACTCCAAGGCTATTTCATGGACAGGTGTGGGCAATCCCTTTGTTATGTCATTCTCAATTAAGCAGATGAAAGGGCCGGAGTTGATTTGAGGTGTGGTGTTTGCATTTGGAAGGTTTTGCTGTGAAGGAAACATGCGGTCACAGGAGCTCTCCATGCAGGTGAAACAAGCCATCCTTAAGCTGCAAGAACAGAAAAAAACCCATCCAAGAAATTGCTACAACATTAGAAGTGGCAAAATCTACAATTTGGTACATCCTGAGAAAGAAAGAAAGCACTGGTGAACTCATCAATCCAAAAAGACCTGGGAGCCCACGGAAGACAACAGTGGTGGATGATCGCCGCATACTTTCTTTGGTGAAGAAGAACCCATTCACAACATCAACTGAAGTCCAGAACACTCTCAGTGAAGTAGGTGTATCTGTCTCTAAGTCAACAGTAAAGAGAAGACTCCATGAAAGTAAATACAAAGGGTTCACATCTAGATGCAAACCATTCATCAATTCCAAAAATAGACAGGCCAGAGTTAAATTTGCTGAAAAAACCTCCAGAAGCCATCTCCGTTCTGGAAAAGTATTCTATGGACAGATGAGACAAAGATCAACCTGTACCAGAATGATGGGAAGCCAAAAGTTTGGAGAAGAAAGGGAACGGCACATGATCCAAGGCACACCACATCCTCTGTACAACATGGTGGAGGCAACGTGATGGCAAGGCCATGCATGGCTTTCAATGGCACTGGGTCACTTGTGTTTATGATGACATAACAGCAGACAAGAGTAGCCGGATGAATTCTGAAGTGTACCGGGATATACTTTCAGCCCAGATTCAGCCAAATGCTGCAAACTTGATTGGACGGCGCTTCATAGTACAGATGGATAATGACCCCAAGCATACAGCCAAAGCTACACAGGAGTTCATGAGTGCAAAAAAGTGGAACATTCTTCAATGGCCAAGTCAATCACCAGATCTTAACCCAATTGAGCATGCATTTCACTTGCTCAAATCCAGACTTAAGAGGGAAAGACCCACAAACAAGCAAGACCTGAAGGCTGCGGCTGTAAAGGCCTGGCAAAGCATTAAGAAGGAGGAAACCCAGCGTTTGGTGATGTCCATGGGTTCCAGACTTAGGCAGTGATTGCCTCCAAAGGATTCGCCACAAAATATTGAAAATAAAAATATTTTGTTTGGGTTATATTTATTTGTCCAATTACTTTTGACCTCCTAAAATGTGGAGTGTTTGTAAAGAAATGTGTACAATTCCTACATTTTCTAACACATATTTTTGTTCAACCCTTCAAATTAAACGTTACAATCTGCACTTGAATTCTGTTGTAGAGGTTTCATTTCAAATCCAATGTGGTGGCATGCAGTGCCCAACTCGCGAAAATTGTGTCACTGTCCAAATATTTCTGGCCCTGACTGTAGTTACGTAGATTGAATAAAGACCTAGGTCCATAAAGTTCAACCTTTGTCCACCAATTGTACATTTCGTCACTAATCTAACTATAACCCGCAATGTTATATGTATCAAGGAAACCATCCAGCCCTTTTTTAAAAGCTGTTATAGTGCCTGCCATTACTACTTCCTGTGGTAGGGCATTCCACATTCTGACTGTAAAGAACCCTTTCCTGTTTAGCTGTCGGAATCGCATTACTTCCTCCCGTAATGAGTGCCCCCTAGTCCTCAGCATGGTCCTTGGAAGGAACAAGTCATGTGCCAGTGTTTTGTACTGGTCACGCATATATTTATACATGTAAATGAGACCTAGGCTGTGATATTTTTCTCTTCCCTTTATTTTTTTGAGCAGTGTATTTCAGGGAAATTCGTACTGCACAATGAGCACTGAAAAGAACAAAATCAAACAAAAATATCTGAATCACATTTTTTTTCACCATTTCATCACACTTGAAAATTTTTTTCAACTTGTCCTGCAAGAAAACTAGCTCTTATATGTCTGTCAATTGAAAAATAAAAAAAAAATATGGCTATTTGGAAGAAGGAGAGGAAAAAACCAAAAGTGCAAAAAAAAAAAAAAAAATTGCCTGGTCAATAAAAAGTTAATCATCTAGCATAGTTTTACTGTAACTTTTTATAAGTTTAATTACAAGGTAGGAAGTAAATATGGTCTCATGCTTCTGCTGTGTTGGGTGGTCACAATGATATATTCACAGCAGCGAGCAGACAACACTTGTCATCCTGACACATGGCCTCGCACATATGCTCCCCACCTGTTACTGGACTTGCACATGTCCACCTGTTGGGTTATAAATCCCATCATATGCTGCTAGCCATACTGAACAATGTGTGCTCAAAGCTAGCTGTAAGTCAGTGTCTATCAGTAGCTCACATTTAAACCCTTCAGTAAAAAGTGAATACAATTTTTAACAAATTGACATTAGTGATGAGTGAACGTGATCAGATAAGGTGTTGGGTAATCCCTTAATGTGTTACGGCTGTTGGGCATATTATTCGAGCACACCGAAGACACTCAGCACACGAGCATGCTTGAATAACACCTTATCCTTGCACGTTTGCTCATCACTACTTGACATCCTCCTTATACGCTCTGTGGCCTTTGCTTGTCTACCCTAGATCCATCTCAGTGTCGTGTGGCTCTTTCATCGTGTCAAGGGCCAGATTTGAGAACACCATAAAGTGTTAGGTGAACAGCCACTGCTTCACTTCATCAAATATGTCATTATTTGTACAATGGCATGTAAAAGTTTGGGCACCCCTGGTCAAAATTACTGTTATTGTAAACAGTTAAGCAAGTTGAAGATGAAATGATCTCTAAAAGGGGTAAAGTTAAAGAGAACACATTTTCCTTTGTGTTTTAGGCAACAAATACATATATTGTCATTTTCTACATTTTGAAAAATTGGGAAAAGGAAAATAGGTCACTGCAAAAGTTTGGGCACACTTGCAGATTTGTGTGCTCTGATAACTGACCAAGATTTCGGACCTTAATTAGTCTGTTGGGGTTATGGCTTGTTCACCATCATCTTTAGGAAAGGTCAATTGATGCAAATTTCCCAGCTTTATAAAAACAAAGCCTCCTAACCTTGTGCCAAAAAGCTGCCATGGGTTCTTCTAAGCAGCTGCCTAACTGTCATGTGTGCATTGCCACGAAGATCGTCGCGGTTGCACATTTTGACTTCTCACAGCTGATCTGCTGTTTCTTTGTGTTTGGCAGCTAGGGAGTTAATTCTGTCTGTGCTCGGTGCTGGGACTGGGTGCAGTTTCTCCCGGCTGCAATTGATTATTTGTTGATTGGTTTCCTTTAAATTCCTGGTTGTCTGCTTGGGGAGTTGCCAGTGAAACCTTCATGCAGACCACAGATAGGAATGAATCTGTATAGACTTTAGTTGTGAGCTCCTTAGTTGTTCTAAGCTCAACTTGGTTAGAGTTTATTTCCCAGACCATTTATGTTCCTTTGGTGTTTGAGTGTGTATGCAAGCGAGTGTTATCCTGTCTGTCTTATATGTCTAATCTGTGTATTTAGCTGAGATCAGCCCATATCCCTTTGGTGGTAGTCAGGATCCTTCTTAGGACTGATTACAGGGTTCAGGGTCTGATAGGAGACAGGGTTAGGTTGGAGACTTGGACCTCTGAACCATTATCAGTACCTCCAAGGTGAGGGATTAGTTAGGACCCCAGTTTAGGGTCAGGTTAGATCCCGGTCCACCTCTTTCCTGTTTCAGCTCATCAAGTCCTCAAGATTAACCCTGAGTTCAGCAGATATCGTGTCAGGTAAATCTATTCTATACTTACATGCTGATGTTGCTATACTAGTTGTTGTATAGAGTGTTGTTCCTGTATTAATAGTTTACTGACATTGTATACATATCATTAGACAGCGTGACATTTTCACTGGCCCTAAAAATTATCTCCAGTTACCATGGATCCAGTAGCCCAGCTGGCTCTGCAGTTGCAGGGATTATCCATGGAGCTGACGGACATTAAGTCCAAAGTTTTGTCTCCCCTGGAGCAAACCAGAGTTGAACCTAAAGTAGCTCTCCCGGACAGGTTCACTGGTGGGCGAGACAAATTTTTCACCTTCCGGGAGGCATGTAAATTGTATTTTCGGCTTCGACCTCGATCATCAGGGAGTGATGAGCAGAGAGTGGGAATTGTTATCTCACTTCTGCAAGGGGACCCTCAATCCTGGGCATTTTCCCTTCCTCCGGGATCCCCGGCTCTACTGTCTGTAGATCAATTTTTTACTGCCCTGGGATTGGTATATGATGACCCAGATCGGGTCTCTCTTGCTGAGACAAAATTACGTAAGATACAGCAGGGAGATCGTCCTGCAGAGGAATTTGCTTCTGAGTTTCGTAGATGGGCCACAGATACTCAGTGGAATGACCCAGCCTCTTAGGAGCTTTCTGATAAATTAAAAGACGTTTTGGCTCAGTATGAGTCTCCTCATTCACTGGAGGCTGCTATGGCCTTAGCTATCCGTACTGATAGACGGCTTCGGGAGAGGGGTGAGGTAACCCCACTCCCTGTTGTTTCTCCACCTACCACTAAAGTCCCTTATGTTGAGGTTCCCCTTGTCTGTTCGGATGAGCCTATGCAGTTGGGAGGGACATCATTTCGTAGGAGGGGATTGGCGGTACGCCGCAGGACTAGAAGATGTTTTTTCTGCGGGAAAGAGGGACATTTTGTTGGAGAATGTCCATCCCGTGCCTTGTTGAGCCAAAAGTCGCCGGAAAACTGTTAATCCCAGGTTGTGTGGTGGACGACAACCTGGGAGTATGTATTTCATCCGCCAGTTCTTCTCAGTTCCTTGTACCAGTGGAGGTGGTAGTTGGTACGAGAGTGGAGAGATTGTCTGTTCTTCTTGATAGTGGTTCCGGGGCTAATCTGGTTGACGCTCAGTTTGCTCAGGCTCAAGGTATGCATCTGAGTGTATTGGTCAAACCGATCCCTATATTCTCCATTGACGCCAGGCCTCTCGGCCAAGGTAGCTTTGTTCATGAGGTTCATAACATTGACCTTCGGGTAGGGGCAATACATAGGGAACAATTATCTTGTTATGTGTTGGAGGGTCTACCTACTCCCATTGTGTTGGGACTTCCTTGGTTGGTTAAACATAACCCTGTGATTAATTGGCAGTCCAGAGAAATAAGCCAATGGGGTGAGTTTTGCAAAAGCAACTGCATGAACACAGTCATCAGTGCGGTCGTGCCTAGTACATTGCCTCCTTTTTTGGAGGATTTTGGGGATGTTTTCTCTGAGGAGGGGTGTCAGGAGTTGCCTCCTCATCGCGTGTATGACTGCTCTATTAATCTCCTTCCTGATGCTAAGTTGCCTAAAGCTAGGTTGTATAATCTTTCTGGTCCTGAGAGGCAGGCTATGAAAGATTATATTTCTGAAAGTCTGGCCAAAGGGCATATTAGACCTTCATCTTCCCCAGTAGCCGCGGGGTTCTTCTTTGTGAAGAAGAAAGATGGAGGCCTACGCCCTTGCTTGGATTTCCGCGAACTTAATCGGATTACTGTTCGAGATCCGTATCCACTCCCTCTTATTCCTGATCTCTTCAATCAAATTGTTGGCGCCAAATGGTTCTCTAAATTGGATCTCAGGGGGGCGTATAATCTGATTAGGATAAAAGAGGGGGATGAGTGGAAAACGGCGTTTAACACGCCGGAGGGACATTATGAGAACCTAGTCATGCCTTTTGGTCTGACTACTGCACCAGCAGTATTCCAACATTTTGTTAATGACATTTTTCGTCACCTTGTGGGGCTGTTTGTGGTTGTATATTTGGACGACATTTTAATTTACTCGCCAGATCTTGTGTCTCATCAGGAGCATGTGAGACAGGTGTTGCAGATCTTGCGAGACAATAAACTATACGCCAAACTGGAGAAGTGTGTATTTGCCGTACAGGAACTTCAGTTTTTGGGTTTTTTGGTGTCAGCCTCCGGTTTCCGTATGGACCCTGAAAAGGTGAGAGCAGTGCTTGAATGGGATCAGCCAGGGGATCTTAAGGCTCTGCAGCGTTTTTTGGGGTTTGCTAACTACTACCGGAAATTTATTTGTAATTTCTCATCTGTCGTCAAACCTCTCACTGACATGACAAGAAAAGGGACGGATTTTTCTAAATGGTCGGACAAAGCTTGCCAAGCCTTTTCCTCTTTGAAGAAATGTTTTGCTTCGGCACCCGTTCTCATCCAACCAGATGCATCTCAGCCGTTCATTGTGGAGGTGGATGCGTCTGACGTAGGGGTGGGTGCTATATTGTCCCAGGGTCCGTCCCCTGGTAAATGGCATCCGTGCGCTTTTCTAAAAATTGTCGTCCGCCGAAAGGAATTATGATATCGGCAATAGGGAACTTTTGGCCATTAAGTTAGCTTTTGAAGAATGGCGTCACTTTTGGAGGGGGCAGTCCACCCGGTTACCGTTATTACTGATCACAAGAACCTGTTGTATTTGGAATCCGCTAAGCGTCTGAATTCCAGACAAGCTCGATGGTCGTTGTTTTTTACCAGGTTTAATTTTGTCGTCACTTATCGCCCGGGGTCTAAGAATGTAAAGGCTGATGCCTTGTCTCGCAGTTTCCCAGGGGCCGGGAAAACGGATGACCCGAGTCCTATCCTTCAGGAGGGGGTGGTAGTGTCGCTGTATTTTCTGAGCTTGAGGAGGAGGTGTTAGAGGCTCAGGGGGACGCCCCTGCAGGACCTCCAGGGAGACTGTTTGTCCCAAATCTGTTGAGACAAAAGGTTATTGAGGCACATCATAATTCTGCTCTAGCAGGACATCCAGGGAGTAAGGCTACTTTAGATCTCCTTTCTCGCCGGTTTTGGTGGCCTAATGCTAATAAAGATGTTATAACTTTTGTCGCGTCATGTGGGGTGTGTGCTCGCTCTAAAACCCCTCATACCCGTCCGTCTGGGACCCTTTTACCCTTGAAACTTCCGGAGCGTCCATGGACTCATTTATCTATGGACTTCATTACGGACCTTCCTCCGTCGTCAGGGAATACTGTCATACTGGTGGTTGTTGACAGGTTCAGTAAGATGGCACATTTCGTTGCTCTTCCTGCACTCCCTAATGCTAAAACTCTGGCGCAGGTGTTCATTAGGGAGATCGTTAGACTTCATGGGTTGCCTTCTGATGTTGTGTCAGATAGGGGTCTCAGTTTGTGTCCAAATTTTGGAGGGCATTTTGTTTACGTCGGGGGATGCAATTGTCATTTTCCTCGACTTTTCATCCGCAGACCAATGGTCAGACAGAGCGTCTGAATCAGAGCTTAGAGACATATCTCCGGTGTTTTGTTTCAGAGAACCAAGAGGACTGGTCTTCTTTCTTGCCTCTGGCAGAGTTCGCTCTTAACAACAGGCGGAGCGAGTCCACTGGTAAGTCCCCGTTTTTTGGGGCATATGGTTTCCATCCCCAGTTTTGTACTTTCAATGGGGGGGCCCTTCTGGGGTTCCTGAGGAGGAGCGTTTCTCGTCGTCACTTGCTTCTGTGTGGAGAGGTGTATTGAATAATCTGAGTGCGATGGGGAACCGTTACAAACGTATGGCTGATAGGAGGAGAGTTTCTGGTCCAGATCTGAATGTGAACGATCTGGTATGGTTGTCTACCAAGAATATAAAACTTAAGGTGCCCTCCTGGAAACTGGGTCCCAGATTCATCGGGCCGTACAGGATCAGTTCCATAATTAATCCTGTGGCATTTCGTCTGGACCTCCCTCCTACGTTTAAAATTCATAATGTGTTCCACAAGTCATTACTTAAAAGGTATGTGGCACCAGTCATACCGTCACCTCTACCTCCTCCTCCTGTGTTGGTCAATGGTAACTTGGAATTTCAAGTATCAAAGATCATTGACTCACGTCTGAATCGCCGGTCCCTTCAGTACTTGGTGCATTGGAAGGGGTATGGTCCAGAGGAGAGGACGTGGGTCCCTGCGTCTGATGTTAACGCAGATCGTTTGGTTCGGACCTTCCACAGAACTCACCCGGGCAGGCCTGGCCCTGAGGGTCCGGAGGCCCCTCGTAGAAGGGGGGTACTGTCATGTGTGCATTGCCACGAAGATCGTCGCGGTTGCACATTTTGACTTCTCACAGCTGATCTGCTGTTTCTTTGTGTTTGGCAGCTAGGGAGTTAATTCTGTCTGTGCTCGGTGCTGGGACTGGGTGCAGTTTCTCCCGGCTGCAATTGATTATTTGTTGATTGGTTTCCTTTAAATTCCTGGTTGTCTGCTTGGGGAGTTGCCAGTGAAACCTTCATGCAGACCACAGATAGGAATGAATCTGTATAGACTTTAGTTGTGAGCTCCTTAGTTGTTCTAAGCTCAACTTGGTTAGAGTTTATTTCCCAGACCATTTATGTTCCTTTGGTGTTTGAGTGTGTATGCAAGCGAGTGTTATCCTGTCTGTCTTATATGTCTAATCTGTGTATTTAGCTGAGATCAGCCCATATCCCTTTGGTGGTAGTCAGGATCCTTCTTAGGACTGATTACAGGGTTCAGGGTCTGATAGGAGACAGGGTTAGGTTGGAGACTTGGACCTCTGAACCATTATCAGTACCTCCAAGGTGAGGGATTAGTTAGGACCCCAGTTTAGGGTCAGGTTAGATCCCGGTCCACCTCTTTCCTGTTTCAGCTCATCAAGTCCTCAAGATTAACCCTGAGTTCAGCAGATATCGTGTCAGGTAAATCTATTCTATACTTACATGCTGATGTTGCTATACTAGTTGTTGTATAGAGTGTTGTTCCTGTATTAATAGTTTACTGACATTGTATACATATCATTAGACAGCGTGACACTAGCACTCTGAAAATGGTGGAGGCCCACAAAGAAGCAGAAGGCTATAAGAAGATAAAGCGTTTTCAAGTTGCCCTTTCATCAGTTTGAAATGTAATTAAGAAATGCTAGCTAACAGGAACAGTGGTGGTCAAGATAAGGTCTGTAAGACCTAGCAAAATTTCAGTGAGAGCTGCTCCTAGGATTGCTAGAGAGGCAAATCCGAACCCTTGACTGCAAAAGACCTTCAGAAACATTTAGCAGACTCTGCAGTTGTGGTACATTGTTCTACTGTTCAGAGACACCTGCACAAATATAGCCTTCATGGAAGAGTCATGAGAAGAAAACAACTGCGTCCTCACTATAAAATTCTGCGGCAGAAGTATGCAAAAGAAAATCTAAATAAGCCTGATGCGTTTTGGAAACAAGTCCTGTGGACTGAATAGGGTTAAAATGGAACTCTTTGGCCACAATGATCAAAGGTATGTGTGGAGAAAAAAAGGGACAGAATTTCAGGACAAGAACACCTCACCAACCATTAGAGGGGTTGTCCACTACTTGGACAACTCCTTCTTGACCAAAATGTTTGGCCCCCATAAAATAATAAAGCCTATACTTGCCTCCCATGCTGAGACCGTTCCCATGGTATCGGCACTCCGTCTCCCAGGGCTCTCATGTGGTTGTTGTGATGCCTGCGCCCTATCAGCGCCGGCGTCACTGTCCCCGCCTTCGGACAAATAGAACATGAGGAAGTAGGGGCTGCAGCTGATCTCAGACTTTCTCTTCCTGCTTTATTCAGCAGGAGGCGAGGACAGTGACGCCAGCGCTGATTGGGCGAAGGCGTCACGTGTCACAACAACCGCACAGTTGCCCCGGGAGATGGAGTGCCGATACCACGGGAACGGCGCCAGCACTGGAGGTGAGTATAAGCTTTATTATTTTATTGGGACCAAGCTAGGGTATGTGAAGAAGTTGTCCAAGTAGTGGGCAACTTCTTTAAGCATGGGAGTGGATCAATCATTCTCCGGGAACATTTCACGGGTATAGGGAAGAATGGATTCAAAGAAATTTCAACAAATTCTTGATGCAAACAGAACACCACCTGTGAAAAAGCTGAAATTGAAAAGAGGATGGCTTCTACTAATGGATAATGATCCTAAACACATGTCAAAATCCACAATAGACTACCTCAAAAGGTGGAAGCTGAAGGTTTTATAATGGCCCTCACAGTCCCCTGATCTGAACATCATTGAAAATCTGTAGCTAAACCTCAAAATAGCAGTTCATGCAAGACGACACAGGAATCTCACAGATCTGGAAGAATTGTTCTAGGAAGAATGAATGAAAATCCCTCAGACAAGAATTGAAAGACTCTTGTCTGGCTACAAAAAACGTTTACAAGCTGTGATACCAGCAAAAGGGGGTGCTACAAGGTAACAACCATGCAGGGTGCCCAAAGTTTTCCATCTGCCCATTTACCTTTTTGTAATGTTTAACATGTAAAAAATGACTACCGTAATACTTGAGTATAAGCAGAGTTTTTAAGCACTTTTTTTATGCTGAAAATGCCCCCCTCGGCTTATACTCATGTCACTGTCCTAGAAGATGGAGGAGGAGTGGAAGCGGGTCACAGATGCAGGAGCCGGCTGCTGCCGCTAACTACTGTGCCCGCTGCTAAAGAGGTTGACTGCGCTGGCAGTGAATATTCATTTCTCTATAATTGTTCGCACAGTGGCAGCCGCAGCGGCCAGGCGATCACTTGTGCCCACTACTTAAGAGAAATGAATATTCACCTCTCTCCCCTTCCATAGGCATGGAGAGAGGTGAATATTCATTCCCTTTAGTAGCGAGGACACGTGACCGCGCCGCGGCTGCATGAAGCTGGCTGCTGACACTGTGCAAGCTACTTATTAGCAATGGATACATAGTCCCTGCGTGGAGAGCAGTGAGTATTCCGGCAGCTGTGCTCAGCTTGTAAGCTGCACATGACGTCCCTGCCATGCGCTCCTTCTAAGCATAAAGCAGCTGCTGGAACTGGAACAAGACGCTGTGAGGGAGCGCAGGAAGGGTAAGTAGGATAGTTTTATTTTTTTATGCATTTTTTTTATGGGAGCCATGCATATCAGGATAGGGATGAGGGTGCTGTGTGTTACTGGTCGAGTTCCCGCTTCTGCACTAGGGGAATCTCGAACCATATCTGCTGCGGTCTCCCATCCGTCTCCGGCCACAGTGGACTCTGCTCCGCAGAGACGTCAGTCCCAGCGTCTCGCCCAGTCTAACATTGTGCAGAGGATTACTGCTGCCTCTCCAGGTTCTGCTATTGTAGCCAGTACTGGTCAGCGGCGAGGAGACGTCTTTAGGACTAAGTCCTGCGTTTCCCCTTCTGAGCATGCCCAGGGTAAGATCTCTCATTGGAGATCAGGGGTCACATGCTCAGGTACTGCAGCAGCTCCTGTTGGTCCGCCAGGAAGGTCCTGAAACTACATGTGTTCTGGAACAGTTTCTCATTGGTCCTTTTCTGGCAGGTCCTGTAGTTGCTGCTATAAAAGGGTTGCATGGTCCTGCGGCCATGCGTTAGTATCAGTTGAATTATGTGCTTTGCGCCAGTGTGATCATGCACGCATGTGGTTAGGGCTCGGCTGAAATAAGCCCCTAGAATACCGGCACCTCCGGTGAGGAGATTTGTATGCACGTGTTCAGGGCCTGGCTGAAATAAGCCCCTAGAATACCGGCTTCCCCGGTGAAGAGTTGCTTGTTTGCGTTGCTGAATGCATGATCACGGACTGCTATCCGCACAGCAGTTATCTGTGTATCCCTGTGGTGTTAACAGGACACAGTCTCTATTTCTGCGTCTCTACGTCAGCGACTCAGTGGTGTAACAGAGTTCGCTTATACTGCCATATAGTGCTACAGCATCTATGTCTGCGACTCTGTGAAGTAACAGAGTTCGCTTATACCACCATCTTACTAGCAGCAGGCTCTGCCTGCACGGTGGACCCCGGGCTGCGAACGCACCTATTATATTTATTTTGTGCGTTCCGCCAGCCCTAACACTATGCCTAGTGACACTGTTGGGGATTTATTCAAAATTGAAGGCATACTGAACCAGCATGGCTACCACAGCATCTTGCAGCAGCATGCTATTCCATCCGGTTTGCGTTTAGTTGGACCATCATTTATTTTTCAACAGGACAATGACTCCAAACACACCTCCAGGCTGAGTAAGGGCTATTTGACCAAGAAGGAGAATGTTGGGGTACTACGCCAGATGACCTGGCCTCCACAGTCACCAGACCTGAACCTAATCAAGATGGTTTGGGGTGACCTGGACCGCTCACCGCTTCAATTTTGAATAAATCCCCAACAGTGTCACCAGCAAAGCACCCCCACACCATCACACCTCCTCCTCCATGCTTCACGGTGGGAACCAGGCATGTAGAGTCCATCCGTTCGCCTTTTCTGCGTGCAAAGCAGTAATCAAAGCAAAAGGTGGCTACTTTGAAGAACATAGAATATAAGACATATTTTCAGTTGTTTCACACTTTTTTGTAAAGTGTAATGTATAATTCCACATGTTTTAATTCATAGTTTTGATGCCTTCAGTGTGATTCTACAATTTTCATAGTCATGAAAATACAGAAAAATCTTTGAATGAGAAGGTGTGTCCAAACTTTTGGTCTGTACTGTATATGACAACGCTATGTCAGCAGGGAGACCGGCTAGCGGAGGAGTATTGCTTCGCGTTTCGGAGGTGGTCTACAGATACAAAGTGGAATCACCCCGCATTCCGTAGCCAGTTCAGTCAAGGGCTTTCTTCTTTTTTTTTTTTTTTCTATGGTGGAAATGGTCATTTTGTGGGTGCTTGTCCTTCCTTATCACACCATAAACAACCGCCGGGAAATGAAGGAGCCTGGGTTGCTGAAAGACTGGCAACCTGCTTGCGCATATTTCCTCTGTGGGTAGAACACAATTTTTTTTTATCAGCAGAGATCTATCTGTCCAAAAATAAATAAGGTGTTTTTTTTCAGCCTTTCTGGACAGTGGGCGGGGGGGTTTAATTTGATCAACATTAGGTTCGTCCTGGTCCAAGGCCTCAAACTTCATAAACTGTCTAGACCAAAACCCTTGAGCCAAGGACATTTTACTCCGGTCATTCGAGTGTTACATCTACAGGTAGGGGCCATGCACTCAGACTGTATTGACTGTTATGTGCTAGACGGTCTGCCCTCTCCTGTGGTTCTTGGACTATCTTGGCTTACGCTGGACTATCTTGGCTTACGCTGCACAATCCAGTGGTAGACTGTCACACTCAGGAGGTGGTAATGTGGAGCGAGTATTGCCAAAGACACTGTTTGGCCACCTGTCTAGCAAAGGATGATACCCAATCTCTGCCTGAATACCTGTCTAACTTCGGGGAGGTGTTTTCAGAACAGGGTTGTCGAGAACTTCCTCCCCATTGTCCTTATGATTGCACCATTAATCTTATACCTAGGGCCAAGCTGCCAAAAAGCAGACTGTATAATATCTCTGGTCCAGAAGGTATAATATCTCTGGTCCAGACAGTCAGGCCATGAAGGACTAAATATCTGAAAGACTGTCAAATTGCCATATCGGACCTTCTTCGTCTCCCATTGCAGCAGGATTTTTCTTTGCAGCAGGATTTTTCTTTGTGTTCCCCTGCCTAGATTTTCGCAAACTAAATCTGATCACGATCCGGGATTCATGTTATGATTTGGTAGCTAAGGAGAGCAAGCAAAAAAGGAAAGAAGAAAGAAGAAAATGTCTTATCTGTTAGCAGAAGATGCAGGCACGAAACAGCAGGCTACAAAGTGAACAGGAATCAGATGAGACCAGAACAATTGATCACCGGCAACCCTGATGGGAGGGAACCTCCCTTATATAAGACCAGTCAGTAACACCTGATCGCCAATCTTCACAATCTTCATTGGATAGTTCAGTACTGTTTGTAATCACCAGAGGGAGCTTCTGCTCAGAATTAATTTCTAGCAAATTCACAACAGTACCCCCCCCCCTTGAGGAGGGGTCACCGAACCCTCATTTGAGCAACCAGGTCGGTCAGGATGAGCTCTGTGATACGCACGGATGAGTCTCCTGGCATGGATGTCTGAAGCAAACACCCAAGAATTGTCCTCCTGACCATAACCTCTCCACTTAACCAAGTACTGGAGTTTTCCGTCTAGAAAAACGAGAATTCAATATTTTCTCAACCACATACTCCAGATTGCCCTCAACCAAAACAGGGTCAGGAGGCATAGCCATAGGAACCACTGGCTCGACAAACCTCTTCAATAAGGACTTGTGGAACACGTTATGGATCTTAAATGTCCCTGGAAGAAGTAAACGAAAGGAAACAGGATTAAGAATCTCCATGATCTTATAAGGTCCAATGAACCTAGGCTTAAACTTAGGGGATGCAACTCTCATAGGGATATTTCTTGAGGACAACCAGACCAAGTCCCCCACTTCAAACCAAGGACCATCAGTCCTATGCCGGTTGGCAAACCGCTGGGCCCTCTCCTGAGAGAGGGACAACCTCTCCACTACCTGGTCCCAAATCTGCTGCATACGCTACACAACAGAGTCAACACCTGGACAGACAGAAGCCTCCGTCTGTCCTGAAGAAAATCGAGGGTGAAACGCAAAATTGCAGAAAAATGGAGACATCAAAGTGGCAGAGCTAGCCCTATTATTAAGAGCAAACTCAGCCAAAGGCAAAAAAGAGACCCAGTCATCCTGATCAGCAGACACAAAGCATCTCGGATAAGTCTCCAATGTCTGGTTTGTTCTCTCAGTTTGTCCATTGGTCTGAGGATGAAAAGCCGAGGAAAAAAGACAATTGAACACCAACTTTAGAACAAAAAGTCCTCCAAAATCTGGAAACAAACTGGACTCCTCTGTCAGACACAATGTTCTCAGGAATGCCGTGTAACCGAACCACGTGCTGAAGGAACAAAGGCACCAATTCGGAGGAGGAAGGCAACTTAGGTAATGGCACAAGATGTATCATTTTGGAAAACCTATCACAAATCACCCAGATAACGGTCATTCTCTGAGAAACAGGGAGGTCGGAAATGAAATCCATAGAGATATGGGTCCATGGTCTCTTGGCACAGGCAATGGCATCAACAAACCACTAGAGCGAGAGCAAAGCTTGGAGCGAGAGCAAGTCCCGCAGGACTGCACAAATTCCCTGACGTCACGAGACAAAGTAGGCCACCAAAAGGACTGACTAACCAAGTCTCTGGTACCAAAAATTTGCAACTCTCCTGATGATCAGGTTCAACCCTCATTATCACCTGAGTAGAGAACTGAGGTTTATTCTCAGCCAAAGGGGTAGAATCGATCCCCAGTAGGGGAATAGACTTCCGTAGGGTATCAAGGGAAACCCACAACGTTTAGCAAAATCAAAATCCATCAGGTTAATAGCTGCTCCCGAATCAACGAAAGCCTGAGCAGAAAATGTGGACAGGGAGCAAATCAGGGTAACAGTCAACAAAAATTTAGTATGAACACTACCCAAGACAACTGAGCGTGCAAAACGTCTTCCCCGCTTAGGGCAGACTGAAATAGCATGAGAGGCATCACCACAGTGGAAACATAACCCATTAAGTTTTCGAAACTCATGACGCTGTGCCCCAGAAGCCACTCTATCACACTGCATGGGTTCAGAAGCTGGTTCACAAGGCAACACTATTCCACGCCTACCTCTACGCTCACGCAAACGTCTGTCAATTTGAATCGCTAATGACATAGAATCATTGAGACCAGAGGGGACAGGGAATCCCACCATAACATCCTTTACATTCTCTGACAGACCCTTCTGAAAAAGGGCTGCCAAAGCATCATCATTCCATTTGGTCAGGACTGCCCACCTTCGGAATCTCTGACAGTATAACTCAGCGTCCTCAAGCCCCTGATTTAATGCCAACAAGGCTTTTTCAGCTTGATCAGTGACATTAGGCTCATCGTACAATAACCCCAGAGCCTGAAAAAATGCATCAACATTACTCAAAACAGGGTCCCCAGGTGTCAGGGAAAAAGCCCAATCCTGAGGATCGCCGCGCAGGAGAGAGATGACAATTTGAACCTGCTGTGCTGCGTTCCCTGAGGACTTAAATTTCAAGGCAAAAAAACAACTTACAGTTATTTTTGAAATTCAGAAATTTAGCTCGATCCCCTAAAAACAAATCTGGCATGGGAATCCTAGGTTCCACAACAGGCAACCCTGCAAGATAGATAGCAATACTCCGAACTTCAGTGACAAGCTGATCCACACGGCCAGACAACTGTGCAAACTCCATTGAGAGAAAAAAAAATCCTCCTCAGCACCCAGAGATACAGAGGGGAAAAAAAAAAAAAATCTCTGACAACTCTGACAATCTTCTTTCTTTAACACTATTTTTCCCTTCTGTGAGTACCATACAAATATCAGTTTTTTGGGCCGGTGATACTGTTATGATTTGGTAGCTGAGGAGAGCAAGCAAAAAAGGAAATACACCAGAGAGGTTGGAATCTATGGGATTGCAGTACCCTGACTAACCACCACAACTAAAGGCAGCCGTGGAGCGTACCTACGTTGGTCCTAGACGTCTCGTCACAGCCTGAGAAGCTAACTACACCTAAAGACAGAAAGAGGAAAACTATTTGCCCCGGAGCAGATCCCCAAAGAACATAGAAAGCCCCCAAACATGTAATGGCGGTTAGACAAGAGGAAATACTGACACAGACAGAAAATAGTATGAGCAAACGTTGGGGCCCAAACTTCCTAAATAGAAAAGGATAGGAAGGACACTTACTGCAACCCCAAAAAACCCTGAAAAGTACCAACTGTACTAATTACAAAAACACCTGAGATCACACGACCTCAACCACCTAAATTAGTTCTCTGGTGTAACAAAAACTAAACAGCAGCCACTGAAAAAACTGGAAAAGGCAAATGAACAAACAACAGTGGCTGAACTAAACTGAGAGGAGCACAAGCCCCCGGAGGGGACCCGGCAGACCCCCACAGAAGTGCAGGACAAAATGCAAAAAGCAAGCACAAAAAACAAAAAGAAGAAAATGTCTTATCTGTTAGCAGAAGATGCAGGCACGAAACAGCAGGCTACAAAGTGAACAGGAATCAAAGATGAGACCAGAACAATTGATCACCGGCAACCCTGATGGGAGGGAACCTCCCTTATATAAGACCAGTCAGTAACACCTGATCGCCAATCTTCACAATCTTCATTGGATAGTTCAGTACTGTTTGTAACCACCAGAGGGAGCTTCTGCTCAGAATTCATTTCTAGCACATTCACAACAGATTCATAGTCTTGCTGTCTCATCATGGATCTCTTTAACGAGATTGTAGGAGCAAAATGGTTTTCTAAACTGGATCTCACGGGGGCGTATAATCTCATTCGAATTAAGGAGGGGATGAGCCTTCAATACACCTGAGAGACACTATGTAAACTTTGTGATACCATTTGGGTTAACTAATGCTCTTGACGTTTTTCAGCACTTAGTAAATTACATATTTAGTCACCTGGCAGGTAGATTTGTTGTGATCTATTTTGATGATATATTGATTTATTCGCCTGACCCCAAGTCACATCAGGTACATGTCACGAAGGTCCTTCAGATGCTCAGGGACAATAAATTATTTGTGAAACCAGAGAAATACGATTGGGGTATTCTATTGTATTACGGCGCCATCTAAGCGTAGTAAGTTTGTGTTCAACAGTATAAACTGAGTCGTAGGAGAGTCTTACCTGGTGTAGTTGTGCAGATAGAGGCACAACTCCAATTTCAGCTCAAATTCAAACGTAATGGACTGCAGCCATTCCCGGAGGAACAGGAGCAACTGTTTCCAGGAGTTCCCCACAGTGAAAAATTCAGAGGTAGGAACGAGGATCAGCACTGTGTTTGAATAGCAACGTTTGAATCATAGCCACATTTGAATCATAGATTTCTTCCATAAGCATTTATTCGAACCAACAAAGGATTTTTTTTCCCTTTAAATTAAAATATATAATGTGTCCACACAACTCATTTCAGCAGATGCCTTATCTCATTGTTTTCCTGGGGTAGAGAGAATTGTGAACCAGTTCCTTTACTACAGAAAGGGGCGGTTATTTCATCTATATGTTCTGACCTCAAGAAGGAGGTGGTAGAGGCTGAGGGGCCATCCCTGCAGCCTGTCCATTAGCATACCTCCCAACCGTCCCGGATTGAGCGGGACAGTCCCGATTCTAACTCTCCCACCCGCTGTCCTGCTCGGGACGCTATGTTTCCCGCAGTGAGAGAAGCCGCCACGCACGCCCCCCCATGCACCCCATCCTCGCCCTCTCTGTCTCTCCACCTCAGCCGTTCACATTCAGCAATGACGTTGCTAGCTTTCCTCTGCTGTGTGCACAGGACCTGTGATGAGGTCACAGGAGGGGAGGAGTCAGGTGTCGCATGGTCCGGCTCCTCGGTATGTGTGCAAGACTCTTGCTGTGCAGGTTGTCATGGTGAGGGTAAGTTTATATGTGGGGTCAGGAGGGGTTTACAATGTGGATGTAGCAGTGCTGTAGTGTGTGCGAGGTGTACGGAGCAGAGCCGTGTGTCTGTACGAGGTATACGGAGCGGAGCCGTGTGTGTACGAGGTATACGGAGCGGAGCCGTGTGTGTACGAGGTGTACGGAGCGGAGCCGTGTGTGTACGAGGTGTACGGAGCGGAGCCGTGTGTGTACGAGGTGTACGGAGCGGAGCCGTGTGTGTATGAGGTGTACGGAGCGGAGCCTTGTGTGTACGAGTTGGATGTAGCGGAGCCGTGTGTACGAGGTGTATGGAGCGGAGCCGTGTGTACGAGGTGGATGTAGCAGTGCTGTGTGTGTACAAAACGTAGCCCTGTGTGTACGAAGTGTACAGAGCGGAGCCGCTCAGCTCCGTACACACAAGGCTCCGTGTTTGAGCCGTGTGTGTGCGGAGCAGAGCCGTGTGTGTACGGGGTGTACGGAGTGGAGCCTTGTGTGTATGTAGCGGACCCGCGTGTGTACGGAGCCGAGCCGCGCATGTACGAGGTTTATGGAGTGGAGCCATGTGTACGAGGTGGATGTAGCAGTGCTGTGTGTGTACGAAACAGCCCTGTGTGTACGAAGTGTACGGAGCTGAGCCGCTCAGCTCCATACACACAGGGCTCCGTACTTGAGCCGTGTGTGAGCGTAGCAGAGCCGTGTGTGTATGGGGTGTACGGAGTGAAGCCTTGTGTGTGTATGTAGCGGAGCCGCGTGTGTACGAGGTGTACGGAGCAGAACCGCGTGTATGCTGCAAAGCCGCATGTGTCACAAGGTTTACGGAGTGGAGTCGTGTGTGTACACTTCCTCTTTTTCCTCTCTATCTTTCTTCTCTTCTTTTTTTTTCTTTTCTTTTTCTTCTTTCTTTCCCTCTTTCTCTTCTTTCTTTCTTTCTTTCTCTTCTTTCTTTTCTTTCTTTCTTTCTTCTTTCTTTTCTTTCTTCTTTTTCCTTCTTTCTTTCTTTCTTTCTTTCTTTTTCTTTCTTTCTTTTCTTTCTTTCTTCTTTCTTTCTTTCTTTCTTTCTTTCTTTTCTTTCTTTTCTTTCTTTTTTCTTCCTGCTCTTTCTTTCCCTGTCTTTCTTCTCTGTTCTTTCTTTCCCCTCTTTCTTTCTCTCTCCCTATGTTCTTTCGTTCCCCTCTTTCTTTTTTTCTCTCTGTTCTTTTTTTCTGTCCCCTCTTTCTTTCTGTTCTTTCTTTCTCTCTCTGTTCTTTCTTCCCCTCTTTCTTTCTCCCTCCCTCTCTGTTCTTTCTTTCCCGTCTTTCTTTCTCTCTCTGTTCTTTCTATCCCGTCTTTCTTTCTCCCTCCCTCTCTGTTCTTTCTTTCCCCTCTTTCTTTCTCAGTCTCTGTTCTTTCTTTCCCGTCTTTCTCTCTCTGTTCTTTCTTTCTTTCCCGTCTTTCTTTCTCTCTCTGTTCTTTCTTTTCGTCTTTCTTTCTCCCTCCCTCTCTGTTCTTTCTTTCCCCTCTTTCTTTCTCATCTCTGTTCTTTCTTTCCCCTCTTTCTTTTTTTCTCTCTGTTCTTTCTTTCCCCTTTCTTTCTTTCTTTCTTTGTTTCTTTCTTTCTCTGTTCTTTCTTGCTTTCCCCTCTTTCTCTCTTTTCTTTCTTTCTCTCTCTACATTCTTTCTCTCTCTGCTTTCTTTTTCTCTCTCTGTTCTCTTTCTTTTACTCAGTACCAGTGTGCCCACAGTACCAGCCACTGTGCCCTCAGGACCAGTCAGTGTGATCACCAGTGCTAAATGGGTGTGGTTTGGGCGTGGACATGGGTGTGACTAGTTGTGAAATGGGTGTGGTCGTGGAATGGCCTACAATTTACCGCGGCGGTAAAGTTGGGAGGTATGCATTAGGTAAACTGTTCGTACCTGTGAGTCTCCGTCTTAACCCCTTTACTCCCGAGGGTTGTTTGCGTGTTAATGACCGGGCCAATTTTTACAATTCTGACCACTGTCCCTTTATGAGGTTATAACTCTGGAACGCTTCAACAGATCTTGGCGATTCTGAGATTGTATTCTCGTGATATATTGTGCTTCATGTTAGTGGTAAAATTTCTTCGATATAACTTGCGTTTATTTATGAAAAATACGGAAATATGGCTAAAATTTTGCAATTTTCAAACTGAATTTTTATGCCCTTAAAACAGAGAAATATGTCACACAAAATAGATACTAAATAACATTTCCCACATGTCTACATTACATCAGCACAATTTTGGAAACAACATTTTTTTTTTGTTAGGAAGTTATAAGGGTTAAAAGTTGACCAGCGATTTCTCATTTTTACAACAAAATTTACAAAACCATTTTTTTAGGAACCACCTCACATTTTAAGTCACTTTGAGGGGTCTATATGGCAGAAAATACCCAAAAGTGACACCATTCTAAAAACTTCACCCCTCAATGTACTCAAAACCACATTCAAGAAGTTTATTAACCCTTCAGGTGCTTCACAGGAATTTTTGGAATGTGGAAGAAAAAAATGAACATTTAACTTTTTAGGCTACTTTCACACTTGCGTTTTTTAGCACTGCGTATCGTGCGCTATTGGTCGCATGCGCAATGTTCCCCTATCATTACCATGGTGGGCGCAGTGTCTTGCGCTTGCACGCGCTCATTAGCGTTTTGCGTGCGCAGCGCATTTTCCAGGTGTGCGCCCAGACGCGCTAGACGCTACATGTTGCATTTTTTTTTTCATCACAACAATTTAAAAATGCGCGTGCGCAAGTGCGCGCACGCTATGCGCACAAAAATATCATTGCCGTCTATGTGGGCGCTGGCATGCGTGTGGCTGTGCGCTTGTCAGCGCTTGTGCGCGCACGCAATTTTTTGTTAAACAATGTCTAGACACTTGTCAAATTACCCCCTAGACAAGATACATTGTTTCTGAGGAGTCTAGATAAAATGAGTATAGATAAGGAAGGTGTCAGTGCCACACAGACCCCTACTCAGACTGCCTGGAGACTGCATGCTGATAAAACCTGAAGATACAGCCTGGATCCCTATAAAAAGGCATGCAAACAGTGTGCACCATACCACACAGCCTGGAGACTGGACCTGGAGACTGCAAGATCCATCTTGGACCACAACAGCCTTGATATTGCCTGGAGACACTGTGCCTGGACTCAAGACCGATCCAAAGTGCAAGAATGTGAGTATTCTTTAAACAAATGACAGGCTGTCCTTATAATGTAATATGTGCTCATGTAATTTTTTATTTTTTTTGCAGCATGTCTTCTGGATCAGAATATTCACCATCCCGGCAAGAACTGGCCGAAGCAGAGCATGATGTGAGTATCTTCCTGCCTTTGGGTAAGTATAGCTGCTGAATCTACAAATGGCTAAAATTTGTGTTTCTTTTTCAGACATCATCGTCGGACACGGGCATTGAGGAGTCTCAGCAGGAGCAGTCGCAGCCGAGTCAAGTCCCGGTGGCGAGACGGAATGTAAGTATATAGCCTTTGAATGTCTATTTCTTTTCTACTCCTATTGTTCTTTTCTTTGTAAAAAAAAATACAAGATTGTAATTTTTATTTTGTTTCTTCTAGGTTCCACAACGGGACGACGACCTGTATGTGGATAATGAAGCCCTCATCTGCCAGGTCCATGAGCGTGTCCCGTTGTGGGACAGCCGTGATCCGCAGTACAAGGACAATGTGGTGACCCGGCGGCTATGGAACGAGGTGGCCGCAGCGTTGATGGATGGCTGGGACAGCGCCTCTCCAAACCTCAAAAAGGCGTTTAGTAAGTATTTTCATTCTCTGTAATGCTGCACTCACTGTTGTTCCTGAGGCCACTGATGGGTTTACTGGCAGATATATTCTGCCAGCAAACCCAACAGTGCCCTCTGGTTAAACAGTGACTGCCCTGTTTATGCTATTGCAATGTGTTCTGCATTCTAGTGTTTGTTTTTATGCTGCACTCACTGTTGTTCCTGAGGCCACTGATGGGTTTACTGGCAGATATATTCTGCCAGCAAACCCAACAGTGCCCTTTGGTTCAACACTGACTGCCCTGTGTATGCTATTGCAATGTGTTCTGCATTCTAGTGTTTGTTTTTATGCTGCACTCACTGTTGTTCCTAAGGCCACTGATGGGTTTACTGGCAGATATATTCTGCCAGCAAACCCAACAGTGCCCTCTGGTTCAACACTGACTGCCCTGTGTATGCTATTGCAATGTGTTCTGCATTCTAGTGTTTGTTTTTATGCTGCACTCACTGTTGTTCCTGAGGCCACTGATGGGTTTACTGGCAGATATATTCTGCCAGCAAACCCAACAGTGCAAAATGGTTCAACAGTCAATGACATGTGGATTCTTGAGCTTTTTATAATGCTGCATTCAGTTTTAAATTTTCATTCAGGTATGTGTGTTGAGAGTGATTTTGCACAGACTCCATTGTATAAATTTATTTATTTTTTTTTGATCAACAGTGAACAAAATCCGCACACGATGGCGCTCGATGAAGGACCGCTTCAACACTGATGTTCAAGCAGAGGGACAGGTTCGCAGTGGTTCTGCAGCAAGGCCCAGAAATAAATATCGTTATTATCGCGAGTTGGCGTTCCTGAGACCGGTCCTTGCTAGCAGAGCGTAAGTTTTTTTCTTTTTTTTTTTTTTTTAAGTTTTTTCTTTATTTTCTTTTCTACAGCTGATGCTTCTTGTTCATGCATTATAGTAATGTTTTGTTTTTCTTTCCACAGCACCTGGAGCAGCACCATGCAGCCTGTCCCTGAAGCGGTCCTTCCTCGGACAACCTTGGACTCGTCCCAGCCATCCAACAGCCTTGAAGCAACTTGCAGGTCAGCAACACAGACAGCTGGTTACCAGGAAGCTGGTCCATCAGGTGTTCCCCTCTCCCAGGTCTCTGCCACTGGTTTTGCGGGCACTTCCCGGCAGCGGCAGAGGGCCATGGAGAGGAATGTCTTGCCCGAGTTTGTTCACTTGAGCGAGTCCTTTCAAGGCAATATCAAGACTCTTGGAGGCAGAGTTGGAAGCGGTTTTTCACTGATGGAACGTGGTTTTACCCACATGGATCACCGTTTCAACAGTGTCGAACAGCGTCTTGATCGCCTGGAGGCCGACCTCAACAGACCAGCGCACCATTTTTTCAGTAAAATAGAACGGGGCATGGCGGAACACCTTACTCCTGAGCAACAGCTGAGTGTGATGCAGGCCTGCAACAATGCTTACTTGCAGGCTATGCAGCAGAATCGGTACGTGCAGCAGTCAGTGGTTGCATATCCAACAGTGCCACCACTGATTCGCCACACATCACTACCGACTTCTGCTGCATACCACTGCACGGCCACCAGCATTCCGAGTCACCACTACACCACCACAAGTCCGAGTACTGTTGGACACTCCACCGTCGCCACCACCATGTCAAGCGCTGCTCCTGTGTGGAGCAACACCACCACAGACACTGGTCCACAGTCATGGACTCAAGCTAGCGCAGTACCTGCTTGGGCCAACACACCCACTTCTCCTTATAGGAGTACCGCCACCAGTCAACAATTTCCCGCCACAGCACCCACTGATCCTATGAGTACCGTCACCAGTCAGCAACAATCCATTTCAAGGGCACCCACTTCTCCTTCTAGGAGTACCGCCACCAGTCAACAATTTCCCGCCACAGCACCCACTGATCCTATGAGTACCGCCACCAGTCAGCAACAAGCCATTTCAAGGGCACCCACTTCTCCTTGGAACACCGCCAACCCTTTTGTTACTCCGAGCACTGCCAACACTTCCACCGCCACTGCCACCACCGAGCATGAGAGCGGTGACCCACATTCAGTCTTTTTTGTTTCAAGGCCAAGGTCAACCAGCTCAAGGCGGACACAGAGAAGTCGATCCATGCATGGTACTCCTGTCCCAAGAAGAAAAAAACAAAATCTTTGTTTGTCCATCCACCCTCTCCTCCTAATGTGTCTC
Organism: Oophaga sylvatica; assembly: GCA_033576555.1. Taxonomy (NCBI): domain Eukaryota; kingdom Metazoa; phylum Chordata; class Amphibia; order Anura; family Dendrobatidae; genus Oophaga; species Oophaga sylvatica. Next base: position 462,270,575 of record JARQOD010000001.1, read on the forward strand.
AAAGTGCCTCTCATTTGATGTGTGATCTTCCTTCACCCACTACTTTTGTTGCCCCTTCCCCTCGAACCCCTTCATCGGTTTCCAGCCGCTCTTCATCTCTGCACACCCCAGATTATCGAAATCACCACCAAAACGTCAGTAGCAATAAAAATTTGTAATAAAAAAGCACATTTCTATACAACTTCTGTGGCAGTGACGATACATATGGCATCTTGTACACACATTGTAATAATCTGTTTTTTCTCTTACTACTGGGGCAGTGACTACCAATTTCATCTTGTACAAACATTCTACTAATCTGATTTTTCTATTACTACTGGGGCAGTGACTACCAATTGCATCTTGGACAAACATTGTACTAATCTGTTTTTTCTATTACTACTGGGGCAGTGACTACCAATTTCATCTTGTACAAACATTGTACTAATCTGATTTTTCTATTACTACTGGGGCAGTGACTACCAATGGCATCTTGTACAAACATTGTACTAATCTGATTTTTCTATTACTACTGGGGCAGTGACTACCAATTGCATCTTGGACAAACATTGTACTAATCTGTTTTTTCTATTACTACTGGGGCAGTGACTACCAATCTCATCTTGTACAAACATTGTACTAATCTGATTTTTCTATTACTACTGGGGCAGTGACTACCAATTGCATCTTGGACAAACATTGTACTAATCTGTTTTTTCTATTACTACTGGGGCAGTGACTACCAATTTCATCTTGTACAAACATTGTACTAATCTGATTTTTCTATTACTACTGGGGCAGTGACTACCAATGGCATCTTGGACAAACATTGTACTAATCTGATTTTTCTATTACTACTGGGACAGTGACTACCAATTGCATCTTGGACAAACATTGTACTAATCTGTTTTTTCTATTACTACTGGGGCAGTGACTACCAATCTCATCTTGTACAAACATTGTACTAATCAGATTTTTCTATTACTACTGGGGCAGTGACTACCAATTGCATCTTGGACAAACATTGTACTAATCTGTTTTTTCTATTACTACTGGGGCAGTGACTACCAATTTCATCTTGTACAAACATTGTACTAATCTGATTTTTCTATTACTACTGGGGCAGTGACTACCAATGGCATCTTGTACAAACATTGTACTAATCTGATTTTTCTATTACTACTGGGGCAGTGACTACCAATTGCATCTTGTACAAACATTGTACTAATCTGATTTTTCTATTACTACTGGGGCAGTGACTACCAATTGCATCTTGGACAAACATTGTACTAATCTGTTTTTTCTATTACTACTGGGGCAGTGACTACCAATTTCATCTTGTACAAACATTGTACTAATCTGATTTTTCTATTACTACTGGGGCAGTGACTACCAATTGCATCTTGGACAAACATTGTACTAATCTGTTTTTTCTATTACTACTGGGGCAGTGACTACCAATTTCATCTTGTACAAACATTGTACTAATCTGATTTTTCTATTACTACTGGGGCAGTGACTACCAATGGCATCTTGTACAAACATTGTACTAATCTGATTTTTCTATTACTACTGGGGCAGTGACTACCAATGGCATCTTGTACAAACATTGTACTAATCTGATTTTTCTATTACTACTGGGGCAGTGACTACCAATTGCATCTTGGACAAACATTGTACTAATCTGTTTTTTCTATTACTACTGGGGCAGTGACTACCAATTTCATCTTGTACAAACATTGTACTAATCTGATTTTTCTATTACTACTTTGGCAGTGACTACCAATTGCATCTTGGACAAACATTGTACTAATCTGATTTTTCTATTACTACTGGGCAGTGACTACCAATGGTATCTTGTACAAACATTGTACTAATCTGATTTTTCTATTACTACTGGGCAGTGACTACCAATTGCATCTTGGACAAACATTGTACTAATCTGTTTTTTCTATTACTACTGGGTCAGTGACTACCAATTTCATCTTGTACAAACATTGTACTAATCTGATTTTTCTATTACTACTGGGGCAGTGACTACCAATTGCATCTTGGACAAACATTGTACTAATCTGATTTTTCTATTACTACTGGGTCAGTGACTACCAATTTCATCTTGTACAAACATTGTACTAATCTGATTTTTCTATTACTACTGGGGCAGTGACTACCAATTGCATCTTGAACAAACATTGTACTAATCTGATTTTTCTATTACTACTGGGTCAGTGACTACCAATTTCATCTTGTACAAACATTGTACTAATCTGATTTTTCTATTACTACTGGGGCAGTGACTACCAATTGCATCTTGTACAAACATTGTACTAATCTGATTTTTCTATTACTTCTGGGGCAGTGTGTTATGTTTCGGTAGCTGAGGAGAGCAGGCAAAAAGGCAATACACCAGAGCAGTTGGAATCTATGAGATTGCAGTACCCTGACTAACCACCACAACTAGAGGCAGCCGTGGAGCGTTCCTACGTTGGTCCTAGACGCCTCGTCACAGCCTTAGAAACTAACTACACCTAAAGACAGAAACAGGAAAGCTATCTGCCCCGGAGCAGAACCCCAAAGACAATAGAAAGCCCCCAAACATGTAATGGCGGTTAGACAAGAGGAAATACTGACACAGAAAGAAAATAGTATGAGCAAACGCTGGGGCCCAAACTATCTAAATAGAAGGAAGGGTACTTACTGCAATCCCAGAAAACCCTGAAAAGCACCAACTCTACTAATTTCAAAATCACCTGAGATCACACAACCTCTACCACCTAAATTAGTTCTCTGGTGTAACAAAATCAAAACAGCAGCCACTGAAAAAACTGGAAAAAGCAAAAGAACAAAACTCAGTGGCTGAACTAAACTGAGAGGGCAGAAGCCCCGGAGGGGACCCTGAAGGCCCCAAAGAAGTGCAGTACAAAATGCAAAAATATAGCACAAACACAAAAGAAGCAAAAGTCTTATCTGTAAGCAGGAGATGCAGACACGACACAGCAGGCTACAAGGGAAACTGGAATGAAGGATTCAGACCAAACAATTGATCACCGGCAACCCTGATGGGAAAATGACTTCCTTATATAAGACCAGTCAGTAACACCTGATTCCCAGTCCCCACAATCTTCACTAGCACCGCTTGTAACCACCAGAGGGAGCCTCTGCTCAGAACTCATCTCAAACCCATTCACAACAGTACCCCCCCCCTTGAGGAGGGGTCACCGAACCCTCATTTGAGCAACCAGGTCGGTCAGGATGAGTTATATGATATGCACGGATGAGTCTCCTAGCATGGATGTCCGAAGCAAACACCCAAGAATTGTCTTCCTGACCATAACCTCTCCATTTAACCAAATACTGGAGTTTCCGTCTAGAAAAATGAGAATCCAATATTTTCTCAACCACATACTCCAGATTGCCCTCAACCAAAACAGGGTCAGGAGGCACAGCAGCAGGAACCACTGGCTCAACAAACCTCTTCAACAAGGACTTGTGGAACACGTTATGGATCTTAAATGTCCCTGGAAGAAGCAAACGAAAAGAAACAGGATTAATAATCTCCATGATCTTATAAGGTCCAATGAACCTAGGCTTAAATTTAGGAGATGCTACTCTCATAGGAATATTCTTTGAGGACAACCAGACCAAGTCCCCCACTTTAAACCGAGGACCATCAGTCCTATGCCGGTTAGCAAACCGCTGGGCCTTCTCCTGAGAGAGGGACAACCTCTCCACTACCTGGTCCCAAATCTGTTGCATACGCTCCACAACAGAGTCAACACCTGGACAGACAGAAGCCTCCGTCTGTCCTGAAGAAAATCGAGGGTGAAACCCAGAATTACAGAAAAACGGAGACATCAAAGTGGCAGAGCTAGCCCTATTATTAAGAGCAAACTCAGCCAAAGGCAAAAAAGAGACCCAGTCATCCTGATCAGCAGACACAAAGCATCTTAGATAAGTCTCCAATGTCTGGTTTGTTCTCTCAGTTTGACCATTGGTCTGAGGATGAAATGCCGAGGAGAAAGACAATTGAACACCCAGTTTAGAACAAAAAGTCCTCCAAAATCTGGAAACAAACTGGACTCCTCTGTCAGACACAATGTTCTCAGGAATGCCGTGTAAACGAACCACGTGCTGAAGGAACAACGGCACCAATTCAGAGGAGGAAGGCAACTTAGGTAATGGCACAAGATGTATCATTTTGGAAAACCTATCACAAATTACCCAGATGGTGGTCATTCTCTGAGAAACAGGAAGATCGGAAATGAAATCCATAGAGATATGGGTCCATGGTCTCTTGGGCACAGGCAATGGCATCAACAAACCACTAGAGCGAGAGCAAGGCTTGGAGCGAGAGCAAGTCCCGCAGGACTGCACAAATTCCCTGACATCACGAGACAAGGTAGGCCACCAAAAGGACCGACTAACCAAGTCTCTGGTACCAAAAATTCCGGGATGCCCAGCCAATGCGGAACAATGAATCTCAGACATCACACTCTTTTTCCATTGGTCCGGGACAAACAATTTTCCAACAGGGCAGCGCTCGGGCCTATCCTCCTGACACCCCTCCAGAGCAAGTCTCAAATTGGGCGAGATGGCGGAAAGAACTACACCCTCTTTCAAAATAACAGAAGGATCAGATAACTCAGGAGAGTCCGCAAGGAAACTCCTCGAGAGGGCATCCGCCTTAACATTCTTAGTGCCAGGAAGAAAGGAAACCACAAAATTAAAACGTGTGAAAAACAAGGCCCACCTGGCCTGTCTAGGATTGAGTCGCTTGGCAGATTCCAGATAGACCAGATTCTTATGGTCCGTAAGGACCACCACCTGATGTTTGGCTCCCTCCAGCCAATGTCTCCACTCTTCAAAAGCCCACTTCATGGCCAACAACTCCCGATTACCCACGTCATAATTACGTTCAGTAGGAGAAAATTTTCGAGAGAAAAAGGCACAAGGGTTACTTTTAGAGGTCTCTGGATCTTTTTGGGACAAAACGGCACCTGCCCCAATTTCAGAGGCATCAACCTCCACCTGAAATGGCAGAGAAACATCAGGCTGCCGTAGAACAGGAGCAGAAGTGAATCTCTGCTTAAGTTCCTGAAATGCAGAGACTGCCTCAGGAGGCCAATTCACCACATCAGAACCCTTTCTGGTCAAATCAGTTAATGGTTTAACAATAACCGGAGAAATTACAATAAATTTACGATAAAAATTGGCAAAACCCAAAATATCTGAAGAGCCTTTAATGAAGTAGGTTGGACCCAATCACAGATGGCCTGAACCTTGACCGGGTCCATTTCAATAACAGATGGGGACAAAATGAATCCCAGAAATGAGATCCTCTGTACGCCAAAAAGACACTTTGATCCCTTCACATACAGAGCATTCTCTCTCAAAATCTGGAATACAGTTCGAACATGTTTCACATGAGAGTCCCAGTCATTAGAAAAAATCAAGATATCATCCAAATAAACAATCAGAAATTTATCCACAAAATCCCTGAAAATGTCATTCATGAAGGACTGGAAGACGGAAGGAGCATTAGTGAGCCAAAGGGCATCACTAGGTACTCAAAATGCCCTTCAGGGGTATTGAATGCCGTCTTCCATTCATCCCCGTGCTTAATGCGAATAAGGTTATACGCCCCCCTGAGGTCAAGCTTGGTAAACCAAGTAGCGTTTTTCACCCTGGAAAACAGGTCAGAAATCAAGGGTAACGGGTATTGATATTTCACAGTAATATTGTTCAAGAGACGATAATCAATACACGGCCTTAATGAACCATCTTTTTTGGCCACAAAGAAAAAACCGGCACCTAAGGGTGAAGAGGATGGTCTGATATGACCCTTCTCCAATGATTCCTTGATATAAGACCGCATAGCGTCATGTTCAGGTACAGACAAGTTAAAAAGGCGACCTTTAGGGAATTTACTACCCGGCACTAATTCAATAGCGCAGTCATAGCTCCTATGGGGAGGCAAGGATGCAGATTTACTTTCGCTAAATACATCAGAAAAATCAAACAAAAAGTCAGGAACATCCTGAGCCTGGGGGGAGGCAGAAAAAACAGGAGTGAAGGATTCAGACCAGAACAATTGATCACCGGCAACCCTGATGGGAAAATGACTCCCTTATATAAGACCAGTCAGTAACACCTGATTCCCAGTCCTCACAATCTTCACTAGCACCGCTTGTAACCACCAGAGGGAGCCTCTGCTCAGAACTCATCTCAAACCCATTCACAACAGCAGTGACAATACCATGCTCATGTTGGACACAAATTGTACTAATCTGATTTTTCTATTACTACTGGGGCAGTGACTACCAATTGCATCTTGGACAAACATTGTACTAATCTGATTTTTCTATTACTACTGGGTCAGCGACTACCAATTTCATCTTGTACAAACATTGTACTAATCTGTTTTTTCTATTACTACTGGGGGAGTGACTACCAATTTCATCTTGTACAAACATTGTACTAATCTGATTTTTCTATTACTACTGGGGCAGTGACTACCAATGGCATCTTGTACAAACATTGTACTAATCTGATTTTTCTATTACTACTGGGGGAGTGACTACCAATTGCATCTTGGACAAACATTGTACTAATCTGTTTTTTCTATTACTACTGGGGCAGTGACTACCAATTTCATCTTGTACAAACATTGTACTAATCTGATTTTTCTATTACTACTTTGGCAGTGACTACCAATTGCATCTTGGACAAACATTGTACTAATCTGATTTTTCTATTACTACTGGGGGAGTGACTACCAATGGCATCTTGTACAAACATTGTACTAATCTGATTTTTCTATTACTACTGGGGCAGTGACTACCAATTGCATCTTGGACAAACATTGTACTAATCTGTTTTTTCTATTACTACTGGGTCAGTGACTACCAATTTCATCTTGTACAAACATTGTACTAATCTGATTTTCTATTACTACTGGGGGAGTGACTACCAATTGCATCTTGGACAAACATTGTACTAATCTGATTTTTCTATACTACTGGTCATGACTACCAATTTCATCTTGTACAAACATTGTACTAATCTGATTTTTCTATTACACTGGGGCAGTGACTACCAATTGCATCTTGGACAAACATTGTACTAATCTGATTTTTCTATTTCTACTGGGTCAGTGACTACCAATTTCATCTGTACAAACATTGTACTAATCTGATTTTTCTATTACTACTGGGCAGTGACTACCAATTGCATCTTGTACAAACATTGTACTAATCTGATTTTTCTATTACTTCTGGGGCAGTGACAATACCATGCTCATGTTGGACACAAATGT
>JARQOD010000001.1:462277968-462423047 GCA_033576555.1 Oophaga sylvatica
GTCCTGTATCCCCCTTTCGTGTATAACGAGCAGAAAAAAATAGGAAATCCGAGCTCCAATCTTTCAAAAAAGAGCACTTCTTTGTCAGAGAGGAAGTGCTCATGTAGCCGAGCCTCAGGAGGGAGGGTCAAGAGGCGCGGCCTAGACGTCAGGGCTTCCGTCCCACCAACTTCCGGCCGCGGCCTATCTCCGGCAAAAGCCGGGGACTAAATTTGAAGCCGCGGCCTAGCGGCCACAGAAGCCGCGGTCTAAATTTCCAGCGGAGGCGGCCCCAAAGTCGGAGGGCGGGTCCGCCGGAAGAAGACGCCGCCGGGGGCGGAGCCCACCCCCGCGACCGCTCCCCTCTAGCAGACGCCGGCGTTGCATCCTCCGACCGCGGCCTATCCCCGGCAAAAGCCGGGGACTAGATTTGAAGCCGCGGCCTAGCGCCATCTGAAGCCGCGGCCTAAATTTTCCGGCGGCGGCCACCCCAAAGTCGGAGAGCGGCCCCGCCGGAAGAAACGCCCGGGAGCGGTCCCCATACTCACGACCGCGGCTCCCCCTCCGGCCGACGCCGGATACCATATTCCAGTCCGCGGCCTAGTCCAAGGTAAAAGCCGGGACTAAATTTTTGCCCGGAGCAACTTTGCGGCGCCGTCCTGATCTTGAAGGTGAGATTCTTCTTGCAGCCATTAAAGGGGGACTCTTCGTAAAAAAGGAAGAAAGGACGGTGCAGGAACCCTAACTCCTTCACCCCTTCAGGGGATGAGGAGAGGGACCGTCCGCCTCCTTGCAGCACCGCAGTCAGGCATTGGTGGTGCAGTGGGGGCCGCACGGACTAACTCCTGCCTCTGTACAGCCTAGGGTTTCAATACCTTAGGGTGGTCAGGGCTGAGTCCGGCATTCATGTCCCACGTTGCGGGAGAGGATACGTTGGAGGCTTTACTCCACGTGCTCGCCCGTTGATGGTTTGGGGAGATCGGACCCTTTCAATAGGATCCGTCGCCCCTATCACATCTTCGTGGGGAAAAAAAAAAAAAATGGTCTGGAAAAAGAACCAGACGTGTGCCTCCATCAGACACTAAGCAATAACTGGATTTGCCTGCGGCCAGTGCTGAGGTGTATACGGCGGAGGAGGAGCTAACCTTTTTTATGTTTACTTAGTGTCAGCCTCCTAGTGGCAGTAGCATACACCCACAGTCCTGTGTCCCCCAATGAGACGAAGGAGAAATGTAAATAAATTATATATATCTAATATAAGGCAATAGATCATTTCCTGGCAAAACATTTTCTATAAAAAGCATCTTCCCGGTACCTACCTGACCGCAGATGTAAGTTTTGCGGTGTTGTCGGACAACATACTAATGGCACCTTCATCTTCACCTTCCAAGCCCTGAGACAAAAAAACAAAGATTTATGATATAAAATGCCATATGTTTTACAGGAAAAAAAAAATTATTGTGCCGAGTTAGCCTGTAGTTAAATGAAAAGATGGTAATAAATATCAGCTTCCAAGACAACTCAAGTCCTTTGATCAGGAATAGAATAAAGGGTATGCCACACTAAACAATATCGCTAACGGGATCGCTAAAAAACGTCACTATTTAGCGATCCCGTTAGCGATATTGTTCAGTGCGGCAGCTTCCAGCGACGAGCTTCCTGCTGTGATCTCGCTCGTCGCTGGAATCGTTCCGGACCCTATTTCATCGCTGGCGCTCCCGCTGGGTAAGTATCTTATCGCTGTGTGGCACCTTTTCTTAGCGATTTAGCGGTACTTTTGTACCGCTAAAGTCGTTAAGAAGATCGCTAACGGCGATAGCGTCGTTAACTATATCGCTAAATGTGGCCGCATTTAGCGATATAGAAACGATCCCGCTAGCGATCTCATTAGTATGCAACGCTAACGAGATCGCTAGCGGGATTGTTTAGTGTGGCAGTACCTTAACACAAAGTCTGAAGAAACACTTATTTATACACAACAGGACACAGGAATAATGCAATAGATAAGACAAGTGCTGAGAAGCAGAACTATGGATACTGGGAGAGGAGAGACTACTGTGGCAGTAAGTATTGAAGTTCATAGATCAGGAGCGTGCAGGATTTATTGTCCCCTGATAGGGGTCTGCTCCAGAGGTTGTGATGCCCCCATGAGGTCTGAGGGACACATTACTTACTGACAGCTCTGCTTCACATCACTTGTCTTATTACTGCTCTATCCTATGTCCTGTAGTGTATAAATAGGTGACTCTTCAGATATTTTTCACTACCATATGGGAAAAATATTAATTTACGGTACATGGTTACTGTATACAATCACTGTATGTACCTGTGTGTTACAAGAACACTTAGACCCCAATTTATCAAGATTGGTGCTTTTCATTGCAGTCTTGATGCAGGGGTAAGGTGGAGTACAAGGATCCGGATTCATTAAGAAGACCACACATCAGGCGATTGAAGATTGATTTGCGGAGTAAGCACTTGTACCTTTTTCTGTATGTGACGGGTAGATCCCAGGTCACTTATGGTGGTGCCCTCTTTTTTCCTTGACATATGTGGGGTATGGAACACCACCAAATTCATGACAGGCAGGGATTGATCGGCCCTAGCACCACTCTCACCTTGTTGGAGCTGGATTAAAATAGGGTGGAAATCCAAAAAGTTGGAAAATTCTCACGCTGCTTTGGGTTGTGCAAACTTTGTACAACTTTTCAAAACTTTTCTGCCGTAAAAGCTCTGACGAATCGGGGCCTTAGCTCTTACACTGAACACTACACATACCAGTAAGGAAAGAATAAATGCAATTGATCACCAGAAAATAAAAGTATGACAACTACATAAGCAGTAACTACTATGTTTCGATGCTTTCTTCAATAAATCTGACACAGAAAGAAATAAGGAGTTCCTGTCTGGGACAAGGCACTAGCAGTGAGCATTTATAGAAACCTCCGTAGTTTCAGGGGATTCATCAGATACATCCCACTCCTGCACTGAGAAAACTGGATTCATCTTCCTGTCCATTTTACACATATCCCCTCAATGCTTGGCTGGGGATACAGTGAAGGAAACACAGTGAAAGGGACACAGGGCTGACGTAGTGCTGTGGCCTCCGTTTCCAGGATTGTTGGGGGTCTCAGTGGTCAGACCTCCAGTGTGTGTTTAATGATTGGCAGATCTGACTGTGTTGTTCCCAAGATCAGATTACCCCTCGAATTAATGGCGCTATAACATAATAATTTAGTCCTGTATAACATTTACTAGTTTGCATTTCAGTCAATAATTTGCCTTTGTAACACTATACAAAATATTATACAATTGCCCATCCACTACCCTATAATTTGTCCTCCAAATTAAAGTGGGTTGCTGCCTTCCAATTAAGATTCTCCCTTGGCTGCAGTTTGTAATAAAGCAACAAACTGCACCTCGGTCTCCTTACCCGGGTCCACCGGCAAGTCTCCGCTGCGGATTCTGGGGCCTTGTATTGGCTGCTCTGCTGACGTTACGTCGCCAGCCAATCAGTGAGCTCAGCAGCTCTGAATGTGGAGTTACATCTACATTGGCAAACCCATGGACTTCCCTGATTGGCTGCCAGTTATCCTGTGAGACCCGCAGCCAATGCCAAGCACTGTGAGCAAAGGCGGAGACGTGCTGGTGGACCTGGGGAAGGTGAGTATAGTCCTGTTTATTGTTTCATAACAAACTGCAGTCAAAGGAGAAAATAGTTTAATAAGAAAAAACCCTTTAATTAAACACTATAGCATGTCAGTTGTCCTTGGGGCAGATTTGACTTTTCTCTAATGCAGGCCTCAATGAATTATTCCGTTTTTTTAGCTTCCTTCATCTCCCAGATAATTATCCTAACCCTTAAAAGAAAGCATAGTTGAAGACATTTTGGTGCTTGCTTCAAATAGGCGAATATGGCCAAAAATAATGTTTGACAAAGAACAACGTAGTTCTATCAGTATCATTAAAGCTAACAGCCCCATCAACTCAAATGTCGGAATCCAGTTTTCTATGGCTTCAGACTCAAATTCCGACAGAGTCACCAACAGTAGCCTAAGGCTATGGTCACAGCAGTGCTTTTTCTGCTTTTTTATTGGGTGATTTATTTACAGTCCATGTTTAATATAGTTATTTCAGCTGCAGATGAAGGAAGGGAGACACAGTCATTACTAGTGGGTAGGCGGAGCCCACATAGGATAAACACACCTCAGATTAAAAAAGTGTTGACCGGCCCCTCCAGCTATATAGGGCTCCTCCTACTCCAGCTCTCCAGTCTAAAATTTGAGGTTCACAGAGGATAGTCGCTGCTGGAAGCAGCTCCTTAGAAGATTTTTTTATTTTAAGTCGGACAGAGACTTGGATCACCAGAAGTGGTCTAGAGGTCTCAGGGGTCTCAGCGCTGCTGGACCCCCACCTCTCCCTTGGCGGATCTGTATTACCCTGTAAGGTGGTCCCTGCAGAACCCTGCCGGCCCTGGGGGATGAGGATTGCTTCCCTGGCGGGGACGCAAACCGCGCTTCTGGGGTCACTGCGTTCCCCGCCCTGGGGGGAAGCTACGGGCAGCGCCACAAATCTCTGAGGGGTCCCTGTGGCGCTCATGGGTGAGTACTCCACATTTTAATGTGTTTGAGTGCTTCAGCGGCCGCTGCGGCAGCCGCTGCTACATATATTCAGTGTGGTGATTGTGTACTTTTGTCCGCAGGTGGATGCCTGCAGGACATGGGAACGGAGAGTGGAGTGAGTCGCGCGCTTTTTTTGAAACCGGCGGGGGGCGTGGCTTCGCGCCCTCCCATTTTTTCACGGGCAGGAAGCGCTCTGAGCGCGCGCCTTGTCCTGCCTTTTTTCTTCCGGTTGAGATCTCTCTAGCGCGGCGGCCATTACTGACGGCCTCATCGCTCTCCGCTCTCCCCGACCGACCGAAAGGAGACGCTACACCACGGCCAGCTGGGTGAGTCGCCTCTACCTGTCAGGGCAGAAGCTTGACCCCCTCAGCGCAGGACAAGGTATTGTCACACAGAACGCTCCCGCTGCGATCACAATAGCGACGCATAGTTTTGCGATCGTTTTTCTTTTTCTTTTGTGATCGTTTTTTTTTTTTTTTTTTTTTTATGTCGCTAGTAGCTTCCACGGTGGGCGATCTCATTGACGACGCATAAGTGGTTAGCGATCTCTTTAGCGACTTTGGTATTGCGATATACAATTCAGCGCAATATGTTAGCGATCTCTTTGGCGTTCTTATTTAATGTGGCATATTTTTGAACACTGTCCTGCAGCTGTTACCTCATAAGAGGCTCTGCGGCTCGCACACCCTTTTTTAAATAAGGGTTGTGGAGAGTCTGCAACATTAACCCATTCTTTGGTGGTTAACCCCTTATTGGGAGACAAAAGCTGGGGTAGCTCTCTATTTAAGAAGCTTAACCCTTCAGCGTTCATTTTGCCTTTGAAATCCACACTGTTCTGGTGCTGACAGGTTTTTACCTGCCATATACTGTGTGAGGGCATGTCGGATCAGGGTCCAGGAGGGACCGTCTCCCAGATCCGCTACAGGATCAGCCTCGTGTATCTGACACGCAGACCTCGACGGCGTCAAGCGCAGCGGTCGGAGGTTACAGTGACGCCAAAATGGATGCCCTCGCTCGTTCTATTGATGGCCTGTCTGACCTTCTAGGTTATTGGGTGTCAGCTAGATCCTCTCATGGCAGGAAGCGACACAGGCCGGCGCCATCTTTTTCGCGTAGCGACTCAGAGATTTCTGATATGGAGGGTTCCCCTCCAAGCTCGGATTGTGAGATATCCGATTCGGATAAAGAGGAGGATCGGCAGGGACAATCTGCCTCTCTTTTTAGCCGTACAGAGGCTTTTATTGGAGCCATGAGGGAGGCGTTACAGTTACCGGAGGAGGTAACTAGACGTCCTGGTAAGTCGGGCCGGATGTTTCAGGAGCCGCATAGGTCGCGATCAGCCTTACCATCTCTGGATGAGCTTAATGAGGCAGTGGAGAAGGAACGCCTGTGTCCAGATAAACGTTTTCAGGGGACACGGTTTTTTGAGACGCTGTATCCGTGTACTACGGAGTTGATTGCTAATTGGATTCCTTCTCCTAAAGTGGATGTCCCTTTATCCCAACTTAGCAAATCCTCATTACTTCCTGTTAAAGGGAAGGCGAGTCTGCAGGATCCGCTGGACAGAAAAACGGAGATGGCGGCGAAATCCATCTACGAGGCCGCGGTCATGGATTCAGAGCTGTGCTAGGATCCATGTGTGCTTGTAAAGCCTCCTTGAGCTGGTTAGACCGTCTACGGACGGCGTGGCAAGATGGATCCCCACTATCCGAGGTAGAGGGGCTTTTCAAGTCATTGGAGGATGCAGCTCGATATGGCAGTGATGCAGGTTTGGATACTGCCTCCATGCTGTCCAGGGCACAATCCTCGGCGATCACAGTCAGGAGAGCTCTGTGGCTTAGACAGTGGACCGGAGATGCGGTTTCAAGCAAGGTTTGCTTTCTTTAGCTTACAAAGGTGGTCAGCTATTTGGATCTGGCCTCACGGAGCTGATTGCCAAAGCAAAGGCAAAAGAAACGGCTTTACCGCAACGAAGAGCTGTGGCTTCTGCGTCTGGCAGGCCTAGTGCCGGTGGTAGTCGGCGGTCCTTTCGGTCCAGGGGACGGTTTGGTCAGCCCTCTTGGGGATCGAGTTGTCCCTCTTTTTCGGGAAAAAAGAGCGCTCAGAAATCTCGCACTCCCTGGAAACAGAGCTTCCGCCAAGACAAGCGGAAGCTGACAAAAACCTGCTAAAGCGGACTGACGCCAGGGTCTCACTCGAGGGCTCTCGAGTGGGAGGTCGCCTGCTCCAATTCAAGCCGACTTGGGCTTCCCGCGTGTCGGACACCTGGGTGACGCGGGTCGTGTCGGCAGGCTACTTCATAGAGTTTCTTTCTCGACCCCCAGACAGTTTTTGTCTATCCCGCATTCCGTCAGAGCCCGGGCTGATTGCCGCTCTACTACGGGGGTCGATTCCCTTCTACAGAAGGGTGTGGTGGTACCAGTTCCACCGGAGGACCAAGGAAGAGGTTTTTATTCCAACCTCTTTGTAGTCCCCAAAAAGGAGGACAAATTTCGTCCCATTCTGGATCTCAAAAGATTAAATCGGCATGTCCGCACCCAAAAATTCCGCATGGAATCACTTCGCTCCGTTGTGGCGGCCTTGTCACAGAACGATTTTTTGGTGTCAATCGACATTCACGACGCTTCTTTGCATGTCCCCATCGGAAGGGCCCACCAACGCTTCCTGCGTTTTGCCATAGGTCAGGACCATTACCAGTTTGTGGCCCTGCCATTCTGTCTGGCCTCAGCACCCAGAGTTTTTACAAAAATTCTGGCTCCTCTCATGGCGATTCTGCGAAGACAGGGGATTACGATTCTTCCCTATCTGGACGACCTTTTGATTGTGGCGTCCTCAAAGGAGGAGGCGGTGACGGCTCGCGATTTATCCCTTCAGCTCCTGGAGAACTTCGGGTGGCTGATCAATTGGGAGAAGTCATCCCTGGAACCGTCGCAGTCAATCCTGTTTTTGGGAATGCAGTTCGACACGGTACGAGCAGTGGTGTCTCTGCCCTCAGACAAGCAAGCGAGTCTTCTTCACCATGTGCAGGGTATGAAGTCTGCGACAGCAATGTCCCTTCGAAGGTGTATGCGCCTTCTGGGTTTGATGGTGGCGTCAATGGAAGCAATTCCGTTTGCCCAATTTCATTCCAGGGCTCTCCAAATGCTCATCTTGAACCGTTGGGATCGATCACGGTTTTCACTGGATTGCAGTGTCATCATCTCCCACAGGGTGAGAGAGTCGCTAGAATGGTGGTTACGTCTGGAAGCGTTATCCCTGGGAAGTCCTTCCTTCCTCCAAGGTGGTCGATCATAACCACCGATGCCAGCCTGACGGGCTGGGGGGGCGTCTGGAACGGTCTTTTGATTCAGGGGGTATGGTCATTGGAAGAGTCTGTCCTGCCGATCAACATCCTGGAATTGAGGGCAATTTTCCTTTGCCTCCAACACTGGACGGTCCCTTTAAGCGGTCTACCAGTCCGAGTGCAGACAGACAACGCGACGGCGGTCGCGTATATCAACCATCAAGGGGGAACGAGGAGCTTCAGGCTCATGATGGAAGTGTCTCGAATCCTGGTATGGGCCGAGGCCAGGGTGCCAGCCATCTCTGCGATTCACATTCCAGGAGTTCAGAATATCACAGCGGACTTCCTGAGTCGCAAAAAGATGGATCCCGGAGAATGGAGTCTTCATCCGGAAATTTTTGCGCTGCTGTGCTCCCGTTGGGGAACTCCCCAAGTGGATGTGATGGCATCCAGGCTCAATGCCAAGTTACCGACATTCATGTCCAGGTACAAGGACTCGAAGGCGGTGGATGCTCTGGTGGCTCCTTGGGACCATTTCGAGCTAATTTATGTGTTCCCGCCGATATCCTTACTTCCTCTGGTTTGCGTCGGATCAGACTGGAGAGAGTCCCGGCTATATTGATAGCCCCAGATTGGCCAAGGAGGACGTGGTTCTCGACGCTGGTGTCACTTCTGGCAGCGCCTCCACTTCCACTCCCTCTTCGCCTGGACCTGTTAACCCAAGGGCCCGTTCATCACCCGGACCTGAAGTCTCTGCGTTTGACGGCGTGGCTCTTGAGACCGAAATCTTGACCCGTCAAGGTTTTTCAGCCGAAGTCATTGCCACTCTGCGAGCTGCCAGAGGTCCGGCTACCACTAGAATTTATCATAAGACTTGGGAAGCCTTCTTTTCGTGGTGTTCGGGTTCTTCTAGGAACCCGAGGAGTTTTTCTATTCCCAATTTGTTGGCCTTTTTGCAGTACGGGCTGGACAGGGGTTTGGCAGTTAGCACTTTGAAGGGGCAAGTTTCTGCTCTGTCCTTGCTATTTCGGAAGGCTATCGCTTCGCATAGGGACGTACGTTCCTTTTTTCGCGGAGTAACCCGCCAGTTTCCGCCGCGGAAGGCGCCTGTGTCTCCCTGGCGGCTCAATATTGTCTTGGAGGCTCTTCAACATGGGCCTTTTGAGCCTATGGACTCTGTTAGCCTTTCTTTGCTTTCTTGGAAGGTTGCCTTCTTAGTGGCGGTCACTTCTTTGAGAAGGGTTTCTGAGTTGGCGGCTCTCTCTTGCTCGCCTCCTTTTCTGGAGTTTCTCCCAGATTGCGTAGTGCTTCGCACACGCGGCGACTTTCTACCTAAAGTAGTATCACAGTTTCATGTTAACCAGGATATTGTGTTGCCCTCGCTCTGTCCGGAGCCAAGGAATGCGAAAGAACGAGCCTTGCACACATTGGATTTGGTGCGGGCTTTAAAGTTCTATTTGTCCATTACTCAAAACTTTCGGAAGTCGGATTCTCTGTTTGTGATTCAAGCAGGTCGTCGACGTCGGCAACGAGCTTCCAAGGATTCTATAGCTCGTTGGATTCGGTCGGCCTTTTTAGAGGCTTACCGACTTAAGGGCGAACCTTGCCCGATTAAGATTCGAGCTCACTCCACAAGGGCTGTGGGTTCATCGTGGGCTTTTCATCAAGGAGCCTCGGCAGCTCAGCCGGGCGGCGACCTGGCGTTCCGTCCACACATTTACGAAATTTTATAAGGTGGACGTTAGTGCTTCCGCTGATGCGGCCTTAGGACGTAGGGTCCTGCAGGCGGCTGTAGTTTAAAAGTTCTTGTGAACTTATAGTTAGCGCTATTTGCGCATTTATCTAGGTTGTTGGGTATCTGCCTCTTTTGGTTTTTTGCCCACCCTTATTTTTGGACTGCTTTGGGACGTCCCACTAGTAATGACTGTGTCTCCCTTCCTTCATCTGCAGCTGAAACACGGATTTTGGTAAGAACTTACCTGTAAAATCCTTTTCAGCGAAGAAGGAAGGGAGACACAGCTCCCTCCCATGGCAGAAGTGTGTTGTTGTGTTTTCAGATGCGGCGTGACCCTTCTCTGATAGCGATTATCTGGGCTGAGGTCGGCGAGCTAAGGCTCTGTTCCAGCATTGCCAGCTCATCGCAGTGGTCAGGTTCAGTGAGTAGTACCTGGACTGTGTGGTTGTTTCGGCTATATGCATAACCGTCTTCTTGTTTTTTTCTCTGAAGTCCTTCAGAAGGGGTTATGTTGCTACGATGGTGATATTTGCTCTTCCTTAAGCTTGGGTACGACTGGAGAGCTGGAGTAGGAGGAGCCCTATATAGCTGGAGGGGCCGGACAACACTTTTTTAATCTGAGGTGTGTTTATCCTATGTGGGCTCCGCCTACCCACTAGTAATGACTGTGTCTCCCTTCCTTCTTCGCTGAAAAGGATTTTACAGGTAAGTTCTTACCAAAATCCGTGTTTTTATTAACCACAAACGCTGCAAAAACGTTTATTGCATTTTTTGCAGGGATTTTTTTTTGCATTCTCATTGATTCAGTTAGTGAAAAAATGCTAAAAAAAAAAAAAAAAGCTTAAGGAATTGACACGCTGCAGATTTAAAAAACGCTGCAGTTCTCAAATTCAGTCAGGAAAAAAATAACAAGAGTCTGCATGAGATTTCTGATATCTCATAGATTTTGCTGGTACTGTAAAAAGCAGCTTTTAATTTGTATAAAAAGCAACATGTGAACATAGACGGAGTTTCCATTCTGCTTTGAAAAAAAAAGTCCTTGGAGAAAAAAAAAGTTTTTGTTTTTTTTTAAAGGGAATATGTCATCCTCAGGGACATATATGACCTATTACTATGGGCATACAGGTAATTGAAATGTTACACTAGTCCTACCTGTATGCCTATAAGAGGTCTTGTTATTGAAAAAAAAAAAAAAAAATTGGATTTTATTTCTGTATGCTAATGATTTCTTTCGCTCCGGGGCGTGCGGCGCCTGGAAGAAATCTCTGCCTCCTGTGTTCATTATCATACCACCCCCGTCGCACCAGCGACCATGTTTTCCTGTGTCCCCCACTGCAGTGATAATGTGTGAATATACAGTACCTATTACGCTTTTCTATGAGCACTGGCCTCAGCGTTCTTCTGCGCAGGCGTTGGAGTGTGCGGCGATATGGTGATCTCTCCACTTCCTTTCTCCCTGCATAGTTAGGAACCCTATAGTTTCTAATGTCGCTATCACCCATGTATGCATGGTGGGGAGAGCACTTTAACGCTGCGCACGCTGGAGGTCACTGCGATGGAAGTAACACTGACCTGTCTGCACAGAAGAACGCTGAAACTAATGCCCATAGAAGGGTGAATAGATACTGTATAATCGAGCTATAACACAGCGCAGGCACGGGATTCCGGGGCCACCAATACATGTCATAGAGCCTGTGACACTAATGAGAGGGTGGCTGTATGGAAATGAACACAGGAGGCAGAGATTTCTTCCAGGCTAAGCATGCCCTGGAGCCTGGAAGACATCATTAACATAAAGAAATAAAAGACGATTTCTCAATAACAAGACCATTAATATGAGGCATACAAGTAGGACTAGTGTAACATTTCTACCACCTGTATGCCCATATTAATAGGTTATATATGTCCCAGGGGGTGACAGATTCCCTTTAATTACTTCAAAGGAGGAAATGCCTGGCACATGAGTTATTCCTTCTGAACGCCTTACAAAGGACCAAGGCGCACTCATTATGTGTGCAGGAAAGTCGATGCTGACAGCTAAATACGAAAGGGTTCTTTACAGTCAGAGAAGTCAGAATGTGGAATGTCAAAGCACAAGAGGCAGTAATGGCTGACATTATAACAGCATTTATACAAGGGCTTGAGGCTTTTCTGACAAACACTGGCATTATGGGGTATAGATAATCTAGGGATTGAGAAAGGATGAACTTGACGGACTTGAGTCTGTTTTCAACCTATGTAACCATGTATTGATAATGCAGCAAACAAGTCCAAAAGGAGAACACAATGTAATATTTTCTCATGGTGATGGAATGATCTTACCATTATGGTTTTCAGTCTTTTCACTTCATCCTCTTGGTTGCGGTAAGATTCCAGCTCTTGCTGCACTGATTCAGCAACTTCAGGGAAGGGGCTGAGGAAAATCACAACGAGTGCTTTAGTCTGAGCAGCAAACGTTGCGTATCCTGCTGTACAGTCCGGCGTATGGTCCTACTTATTCACCGTAGGAAACCTCTCTGGTCCTTAGCATTAACTCTACTTATCTGACATTTTTTGTTGAATTAGCTGGGGAACTATGGCTGACAAAGGCTAGATTAGAGAAAATTAACCTCTTAGTTCTGTTAAAGGGGCTGTCAGGACTCAGAAGAGAAGTCTGCAGTAACTCTACGTGACCAGAGAATTGCCGAATCAAGACAGTGTGTGATGTGCAGATGGTCATGGTTCCCGTGTTCTCCGTGCAGTTGGGCGACCACATGGCTGAGAATTTAGAGAAGCACAGGACTTTAGATGGCACATTAACACAGATATTTAAATCACACAGGTTGCCGCCCAAGTCTATCGGAAACAGTAAAGCCAGCCTGGACAAAATGTTCGGTGGATATGCCACAAACGTCTGAGATTGAGATACCCCTTTAAACCCTTTCCCAACATGACCAATTCGCGGTTTCAGTTTTTCCTCCCCTTCTTCTCAGAGTCATAACTTTTTTATTTTTCTGTACACATAGCCATACAATATCTTGTTATTTTTGGGGATAAGTTGTACTTTTGAATGACGTAATTCCTTTTATCATAATCATAGAGTGTAATGAAAAATGTGAAAAAGATTTCCAATTGTAATGAATTTGCGAAAAAAAAAATTTAAATTCTGACACTGATTTTTGGGAATTCTTTTTATGGCGTACATTGTACGGTAAAAATTATCTGGCCTCACGAATCAGTGACACCAAACCTGTCCAATTTTTTTTTTTAGTATTATTGTAGTGGTGAAAAAAAAATTCAGAAATTTGTAAAAAAAAATAAATAAATAAAATAAAAATTAGGATTGTGTCACAATTTTCCAAGACCCGTAACGTTTTCATGTTTCGGTTGATGGAACCGTGTGAGAGCTTGTGTTTTGCAAGGGCGAGCCAACGTTTTTTTATTCATTCTATTTTGGGGTAGATACATTTTGATCTCTTGTTGCAATTTTTTGCAATGCTGCGGCTTTCAAAAAAGAGCAATTTTGAATTTTTTACTGTTTATGGTGTTTACCATTGGGTTAATTTTATATTTTCATAAACTTGACTTTTATGGACGCATTCTAGAAATGTGTACTTTTTAAAATATCTTTAATGGTGGCAAATGGAGGGATTTAAAACTTTATGGTTTTTTTTCAGTATTTGTTAGTCCCCTTAGGGAACTGGAACCTGCAATCATCTGATCGCTTGTACTATGTAAAGCATTACTACAGTACTGCTATATATAGGAAAAATCACGGTCTTCTTTGGTGCCCAGCAACAAGCTGGGTTTCAATAGAACTCCTTGATGGCGGACCTGAGAGTCTTCAACAGACCCCGTGGTGTCATAAAAACCCATTGGTTGATGGGCCTACAGCATGATGTGCCCTCAAGCTGACGTGCTGTCAATGATTTCACAGTGGCGTCTGTTAGAAGCAGGTCCTGGCTGCAACATGCAGCCATTATGTGTCAGGTATACGGTGAGCTCAGCCTGTAGCCTTATCTAAACACCTCCTCTCAACTTGCGCCTTATATGTACAGTTGTCAGGAAGGGGTTAAAAACATAAAGGTAGGATTTTTGTACAGAATATTCTCCCTTAATTTCGGTTGTGAGGGTATTAAATTAAAATAAAAAAAACAAAAAAAAAACACATTCGATCTTTATTTTTTTTTCATTATTTAATACCCTCCCAACTGAACTGAAAATATGAACCTATATATATTTTATTCTTATTTAGATATATGTTCATTTGAGTAGTTTTAGTAACATTTGCTGAATAATAAACACAACTAACAATCACTGTAACTCTACACAATCTGTCAAAAAAAGTTACGCACAATTTTGAAAAAAAGGAGATTTTTGTGTACTCACAGTAAAATCCTTTTCTCCGAGACGCTCATTGGGGGACACAAGACCATGGGTGTCATGCTATTGCCACTAGGAGGACACTAAGCAATACACAGAAAAAGTTAACTCCTCCTCCTGCAGTATACACCCTCTGTTGGCTCAATCCTGAACCAGTTCGGTGCCAAAGCAGTAGGAGCTCATAAGAGAGTGCAATATGTCAACAAATCAAAGAAACAACGAGGCTACAGGCTAAACAAGGGTGGGAGCGGAGTCCCCCAATGAGCGTCTCAGAGAAAAGGATTTTACGGTGAGTACACAAAAATCTCATTTTCTCCATCGCCTCACTGGAGGACACAAGACCATGGGACGTCCTAAAGCAGTCCCTGGGTGGGAAGCCATAACAGTAGATGAAGCCTCGTGAACCACATGCATAAAACGCTTAAACAGTCAACAGACAACTTACAGATGCGCAACAGCTGATTGCAGAATTTGTC
Source organism: Oophaga sylvatica (assembly GCA_033576555.1). Lineage (NCBI taxonomy): Eukaryota > Metazoa > Chordata > Amphibia > Anura > Dendrobatidae > Oophaga > Oophaga sylvatica. Next base: position 462,292,426 of record JARQOD010000001.1, read on the forward strand.
TGCCAAGTGCCGCATCTGAAGAAACTTGAGCATGGATGTGGTAATGCTTGACAAAAGTATGAAGACTGGACCAAGTCGCAGCCTTGCACACTTGTTGTGCCGAAGCCTGGTGCCAAAAGGCCCAGGAGGCCCCCACAGACCGAGTGGAGTGTGCCTTAAGGTACTGCCACACTAAACAATCCCGCTAGCGATCACGATAACGACGCATACTAATGCGATCGCTAGCGGGATTGTTTCTATATCGCTAAGTGCGGCCACATTTAGCGATATAGTTAACGACGCTATCGCCGTTAGCGATCTTCTTAACGACTTTAGCGGTACAAAAGTACCGCTAAATCGCTAAGAAAAGGTGCCACACTAGCGATATATACTTACCCAGCGGGAGCGCCGACGATAAAATAGGGTCCGGAGCGATTCCAGCGACGAGCGAGATCACAGCAGGAAGCTCGTCGCTGGAAGCTGCCGCACTGAACAACATCGCTAACGGGATCGCTAAATAGTGACGTTTTTTAGCGATCCCGTTAGCGATATTGTTCAGTGTGGCATACCCTTTAATCCCAGCCGGGATAGGCTGACCTTTGACACGGTACGCCTCTTGGATCGCCAAACGGATCCATCTGGCTAACGTGGCCTTGGAAGCAGGCAAACCCTGTCTGCGTCCTTGCGGAAGCACAAACAGTGCGTCCGATTTACGGAAAGATGCAGTTCTTGAAGTCCAAGGTGTGAAGGGCCCTTTCAGTACGGTGAGTCGGTGCCGGACAGAACGAGGGCAGGACTATCTCTTCATTGATATGAAAAGCCGAAACGACTTTGGGCAAGAAAGAAGGAGAAGTCCTGAGTACTACCTTGTCCTGGTGAAAAATAAGAAAAGGAGGTTTACAAGACAAGGCTGCCAATTCCGATACCCGCCTGATAGAGGTAATTGCAACAAGGAAGACAACCTTCCAGGAAAGAAGAGACAAAGGCACTTCCGGCAAAGGCTCGAAGGGGGATTCTTGTAACGCACTGAGGACCAGATTAAGATCCCAAGGCTCCAAAGGCTTCTTGTAGGGTGGAACGAGATGTGACACTCCTTGGATAAAAGTCCTGACCTGGGACTTAGATGCAATCCGTCGTTGGAAAAGTACGGATAAGGCAGAAATCTGCCCCTTGAGGGAGGAGAGTGCTAACCCCGAGTCCAATCCTGCCTGGAGGAATTCCAGAATGGAAGGGATAGAAAAGACCAAAGGGGAACGACCTTTATCCTTACACCAGGAAAAGAATGTTTCCAGACACGATGATAAATGCGGACGGAAACCGGCTTCCTGGCATTGATCATTGTAGAGACAACTTTCTGAGAAAAACCAGCCTGACCTAAGATCCAGGCTTCAATGGCCATACCGTCAAATTCAGCGCTTTCGAATTGTGATGGTAAATTGGACCCTGCAAGAGAAGGTCCGGACGATCCGGTAATCTCCAGGGAACGTCTGCGACCAGACGCACCAGTTCGGCATACCACGGACGGCGAGGCCAGTCCGGGGCGACAAGAATGAGAGGAACGCCTTCCGCCTTGATCTTCCGAATCACCCTGGGGATTAACGGAAGAGGTGGAAAGATGTAAGGAAGGCGAAATTGACTCCAAGGGAGGACAAGCGCATCCGAGCCGATGGCTAGTGGATCACGAGATCGACTTATGAAAGTCTGAACTTTGGCATTCAGTCTGGATGCCATGAGATCCACATCCGGCATTCCCCAACGCTGGCAAATGATGTGAAACATTTCCGGGTGCAGGGACCATTCTCCTGAGTCTAAACCTTGGCGACTGAGAAAGTCGGCCTCCCAATTGTCCACTCCTGGGATGTGAACCGCGGAGATGGGCGAGCGGTTTAACTCGGCCCACCGCAGAATGTGCGATACCTCGATCATCGCTGTTCTGCTCCGAGTGCCTTCCTGACGGTTGATGTACGCCACGGCCGTGGCGTTGTCTGACTGGATCCGGATGGGACGACCGGCCAGAAGATGATGGAAATGCAAGAGGGCTAGTTTTATAGCTCTGATCTCCAGGATGTTGATCGGGAGACGTGTCTCTGGAAGAGACCAGCGGCCCTGAGCCGTGTGGTGAAGGAACACCGCTCCCCATCCGAGGAGACTGGCATCGGTGGTCACTACCAGCCAATGGACAGGCAGAAAAGATTTCCCTTGATTCAGTGATGAAGCATTTGTCCACCATTTTAGTGAGCGTCTGACTCTGGGAGAAAGACGAAAGAGGCGACTTAAGGACGCTGGGTTCCTGTCCCAGGATGATATTAGCTCCTGTTGAAGAGGTCGGAGATGGAATTGAGCAAGTGTTACTGCCTCGATGGAGGCTACCATTTTCCCCAGGACCTGCATGGCGAATCGTAGAGAGTGGGAGCGGCCTAGAGACAACAGGAGCACTGCCCGCCTCAGAGAAGCAATCTTCTCTGGAGGGAGAGATACCAACCCTTGGGAGGTGTCCAGAATCATTCTTAGAAAAGGAATCTTCTGAGAGGGAATGGGGGAGGACTTGTCCAAATTGACTAGCCAACCGAGGCGAGAGAGGGTGTCGACAGTGATCTCGACACTCTCTGCGCAGGCCCGAAAGGTTGGTCCTTTGATGAGCAGGTCGCCCAAGTACGGGAGGACCACCACACCCCGAGAGTGTAAAATTGACATGACGGCCGCCATGACTTTTGTGAACACTCTGGGGGCGGTTGCGAGTCCGAAGGGCAGAGCGGCAAATTGAAAATGCTCCTCTCCGACTGCAAAATACAGAAACTTTTGATGGCCTCTGAAAATCGGAATGTGTAGATACGCGTCTTTGATGTCGATTGACGCCAGGTATTCCTTTCTTTCTAGAGATGTGATGACAGAACAGAGAGATTCCATCCTGAAATGGCGGACTCTGATGAATTTGTTCAGCAATTTTAGGTCCAGAATAGGACGCAAAGAGCCGTCCTTCTTGGGAACCACAAAGAGGTTTGAGTAAAACCCTTTGAATCTTTCCTTGTGAGGAACTGGGACGATGACCCAGCTGGTGCGAAGAATGTTCAAGGCCTGAAGAAAGGGAGTTGCGAGATCCTTGGACTTTGGGGGGCGAGACTGGAAGAAGCGCCTTGGGGGAAGAGACAAGAATTCGATCTTGTAGCCGAAGTCTACAAGATCTCGGACCCACCGGTCTTGAACGACCGACCCCCAGACCTCGCGAAACAAGAGTAGGCGGCCGCCTCCCCTGATTGGGTCCCCAGTCTCCAGCAAGGAGTCATTGGGAAGATAATTTGCGAGAGGAGGAGCTCTTGTTTCCCGACTGGGAAAATCTGTTTTTCCAGGGCTGAGAGGACCTGAAAGATGATTGCGAGCCTCTGTCTCTGCGAGAAGAACGGGGTGCCCGGGACGAGGTCGAAGCAGAGGACCAATTAAAGGAGGTCCGAAAAGGCCGGGAGCGGCTTTGGTACTGGGACCGAAAAGGTCGGTTGATTCTGCGCTGCGGAAGAAACTTACTTTTGCCACCCGTAGCATCAGAAATAATCTGATCAAGGCGATCTCCAAAGAGACGCCCTGAATGATAAGGCAGCGAAGTCAAAGTTCTCTTTGAAGCAGAGTCTGCACGCCACTCTCGGAGCCAAAGGGACCTCCGAATGGCGATAGCATTGGCGGCTGTGAGTGCAGCGCAATTAGCTGCATCTAAGGACGCATGGACTATGTAGTCGCCTGCCCGAGTAATCTGATAGGCCAGATTACGTGCCTCGGGGGGGGGGGGGGGGGAGAGGGATATCATTAGTAGTCTTAACTAGATCCTCAGCCCAGGCCACCATGGCCCTTGCCACCCAGGTGGCCGCGAAAGAAGGAGAGAGAGATGCTCCAGCAGCCTCAAAAATTGATTTGGCGAGGTTGTCGATCTGTCTATCTGAGGGATTCTTAATGGATGAACCATCTGAAACAGACAGAAGGGTTTTAGAAGCTAAGCGAGATACCGGTGGATCTACTACTGGAGATTCGGTCCACTCTTTTGCTACAGTTGTTGAAAATGGGTATCGCGCTTTCAGGGACTTCAGTCCTGAAAAACGTCTGTCTGGACGATCCCTATGTTCCTGAACAATGTCCGTAAACTCTGGGTGGTTACCTAACACCTTGTGAGGGCGCTTAGCCCTTTTGAAAGAAATAGGATGATTCGGTTGAGACCCGGGTTCTTCGTCTAGCTTCAGGGTTTTATTAACCGCTTCTATGAGAGAGTCTAAGGACTCTTGAAACTCTGGCGAGTTGGGGTCATCGCCTGTATCCAACTCGTACTCAGACTCATGATCACTGAGATTCCTGGGAGAGGGTGAGCGAGAGCCTGAGCTCGCAGATGCCGAACCGCTAGATGGATTGGGGGATGCATTATGGCGGCGTTTTCCAGACGGCCGCTTTGCTGATGCCGCGGGTCGGCCCCTATCTGATGAGGTCTCTCTGAAGGCTAACGGGCCCCTTTCTGGAAAAGGGACGCCCTGGCTAGAAGAGGAGCCACGGAAGGTATCCAAGGCCCTAGTCAGAGAATCCATGGACTGCGCCAGAAACGCAGGCCACCCTGAAGGACCCGGCTCATTGGGCACAGGAATAGGTAGGGACTCCTGAACGGTAGTAGGGGGCTCCTGAGCGGTGGAAGCAGTGGGCTCTTGAGCACATGATGCACAGAATTGGGAACCATGCTATAACAGCAGGGAAGCGTTGCATGAAGCGCAGGCGGCATACACCACAGTGTGGTTTTTGTCAGGCCATTTAGATCCCTTCGATTGCGACATATTTTGCACCTGAGAGCCTGCTGCAGGAGAAGGGTTAAGCGCTGTGTAAGCTTACCCAGGTCCTGTGTCCGAGCCCACGAGAGGTAGATGAGGCGCTGAAGAATAGCCCTTTTGGTATTGCAGCGTTGATCTGAGAGACCGGAAGATGGCTGCCGAGATTATGCTGTTTTGCGCTTCTCGTGGGCCACGAGAAGCGCCAGAAGACATGGGAGGGAAGATGAGAAGAAACTAGGGAGGAGTTAAACACTCCCTGCCAATGGCCGGGCCCTGCACAGCGCGCGATGTGGGCGGAGCCAACTAGGAGAGCGGTAAGCCTGCCCTCCTCTTGAAGCCTAACCTGGTCTGAAGCCGGGGCCTAAATTTGCGGCGCCGGCCTTGCGACGCAATTGAGATCGCAAGAGCGGCCGGCGCCGATCTTGCGACGTGAAACAGAACGCACTAGCGGCCTCGCCCGGACCGCAATCGGGGCTTAAATTTTTGTGACGCCGATCGTGCGACCCGAAAGGGATCGCAAAGGCGGCTGTGACGGGGAAGGAACGGGAATCCAGGCGGCGCCGCCGCCGACAGCGCAGCAGTCACAGACATCGCAATAATCGGCATTTTAGTGATGTACTCACTGCGGAGCCTCCTGGCTCGGAGTACCGATGGCTGGCGCGTCCATACGTCCTCGATCCACCATCCCTTTCATAGGGAGGCGGAGAGGGTTACTTTTCAATCATCCTAGCACCAGCCGCTTTCATTAGAGGTGGTGAGGGGTTAACTGTTTCCAAAAAAACCGGAGCGCGTCTTACAGCCGATAGACACATGGGAGAGCGGCCCTTAGAAGGATCCGTAGCCCGATGGTAGCGTTGCAGGAGGGGGTACGTGGAGGCGACACTCCGCGTTCCCGCCTGTTGAAGGTTGTGGGAGATCGGGACTTTTCCTACAAGACCCGTCGCCCTTCCAGATCATTGTAAAAGATATTAAAAATAATATTAAGAATAAAAAATAAAAGAAAAATGGAAATAATCTTGGGGTCTGAAACCAGACCCTAGTGCCTCCTACAGAAACTAAGCAAGAACTGGTTCAGGATTGAGCCAACAGAGGGTGTATACTGCAGGAGGAGGAGTTAACTTTTTCTGTGTATTGCTTAGTGTCCTCCTAGTGGCAGCAGCATAACACCCATGGTCTTGTGTCCCCCAATGAGGCGATGGAGAAAGATTATTGGGTTAGAGTAACAAAAAATAGTAAAAAAAAAAAAAAAAAAGGCGCAGACTTTACCTGCCTTTGTGTTTTTGCCAGAATTTATCCGCCACTGTTAAATCATAGGACTTCTTGTTCTTCTTTTTAGGCCGTGCACCAGAAGGGCTGCTTTCCACTGCTGCAGACTCCTCCAGATTTACTCTGTTTAAGTGAAAGTCCTACAACAGAAGAGATGACTATGAGGCACATTCAGGAAAGATGGTCATCTTCTAAAGAAGGAAGCAAAAGTCAGCAACAAGTAAAGACAATTTTACAGCGTCATAGCCCTTGACCAACTACCCATATATATGTAAGCCAGGAGAGATATCATATTAGGTTAGGTTCCCAGAAAAGAGGATCACCTTGTTGTTGGCTGCTGGGCACATATGAATTGGCCAATTTATGAGCTAAGTATCTTCATTTTATCTATTTTATAGATCAGTAATGCATTTCCAATCTTATGTTTACATACTATAACTTGTTACTAAAGGCCATGAACTGACTGAGCAGCATCTCTAGACAGTATATTGATCTATGTAACTGCCTACGTTTCATTATTACCCTGAAAAACCTCTGATTCTCTACATAGAATGTGGGTTACAGCCTCCAGCTCTCCTTTCTGATTCCTATCTGTATTAACCATCACAAAAATTCACAAGGCACCAAGGATTTATATGGACTAGAAACATTTCAAAATCTTACTTCCTCCATAATGACACAAAACAAATCCAAAGTAGTAACGCCAAAATAAAACTTCATACAAAGAACCAGAGTCATGAAAAACCACGCAAGTTCCGTAAAAACACATCTTTATACAAAATAATAAAACAAGCATTCTCAGATATGGAATAACTTCCCGTATCAAACAGGCAATCCCTGAATGTATTGCGGCTGTAGAACACCCGCGAGACATGCAGCCGCGGGGACTTGAACATATTAATGGAGCACGCCGAAGCACGGTTAGCATCCGAGCATGGTCAGATAACACCTTATCAGAGCACGCCTGCTCATCACTACTGCTCACCACATCAAAGCTGAAACGCACACCATAGCTAATATCCGATGCTGGGTCAAATGGAGGTAACAAAGAAGGAAAAGTATCCAGCAACAGATCCATTGGTGAATGATTATTTAAAAACAAAAATCTTTAATGTATAACATGGTTAAAATTATGAGAAAATGGAAAACGGTCTTAGGAGACTCAGAAGAGAGATGGGTTAAACCACAACGTGTTTCGACTGAGGATCCGTCTTCATCAGGTGTATCAGGAGTAACCTGGGAAACTCATGGACTTACGCGTTTCAAACCGACTAGTTCTTAATCATAGTTCAGCTGAACTGGTGCTGTGAGAGCAAAGTGCGATGATCACAGGAGTCTGATATAGAGGTATACTACAATTTACTATGTCCCAGTCAGTAAATGGCGCTGGATTGAGTGGGGTACGTACATAAGCTCTTGCTTTTTACTACTGTTATAAGAATTTAGAAGATAGAAGTAACAGAGTATTGAAGCCATCAAGCTGAATGTAAGACTATATTTATATCGTCGTGCCCAAAAGTTTGTGTCACTCTCAACACCCATGACAGAACTTTAGTTATGGAAAGGAAAAAGTTAGGTATTCATAATGTTGGAAATAGGAGCTGACAATACGTTCCTAGCAATCACTGTGCAGTAATCAGAGTAACTCTCCCTCTGAGTTCCAGATCTTCCATTTCTCCCCGTGCTCCTTCTGGATCATGCAAGACTCAGCCAGGCGGAGAATAAACACCTGAGGAGGAGATGCCCTCTGTCAGCTTCAATCAGTGACTTAATGTGTTAACTGGCTCAGGATGCCTCGTTCCAATCACCGGACTGCAGGAAAACCGAGCTCTGCTGCACCGGCTCATGAAGACAGGCGGAAATTTTTCTAAATGAGATGCTCTCTATAAACACACAAGAAATAATACCCATCATACAGAATATTCTCATGTATACTATAAAGACTCTTGGACATGGCACAGAGAAGAAGTCCTTTGGCACGCCTAGCAATGCCTATGTACAAACACTTTATAGGACAATATTGTTCGGATGCAGGTTACATATGGAGGTTACATATGGATTTCCAATAGTAGGCTGCTCACCTTATGGGGTAGTGTGCGGGATACAACACCAATATGTGTGTGAATGGTGTACACCAGAACGCCTCCTTCAGATAACTCGTTCTGTTTGTATGCGATGTGCAAAATGTATCTCTAAGGGTATGTGCCGACAATTCAGGACTGGTAGCATTTTAAGACACAGCATGTGCGCTGCGTCCAAAGCCTGTCGTCTATTGAACGCAGGTGAACTCGCATGTGGTCACTGAACCGTGCGGATTATAGCCTCCAATACATTGTACGGGTGACATATCTCTTGCAGAGACTAGCGTCTCTGCCAGATATATAGATGTGCTGAGGTCTGGAGAGATGCGCCGCATGTCCGTCTCTGCGGGTGAGCCCTCCACTATGCAGTAACAGCTGGACGCTGCACAAGTACACAGCGTCCAACCAGCAGTGTTTATCGATTGTCTGCACCTACCCTTCAAGAGGAAATTTTGTGCTGTGCGGCTCATCAAGTAGGATAGTCCTGCGTTTATTGGTAGCATGTTGAAACTTTTATTGTTAACAGGTCAAGGCTTTTCATGATCACCCTGACAAAGCGAACGGTACGACCCTGAAAATCTGACCTATTACCAATAAAAGTTTCTCAATAAAATCAGTGAACAGTGCAGAACGAGAAACTCTATTTTAAGAATACACATTATTACAGACAAAACAAGATTGATGGAACATACCACAATTTTTTTCCTTCAAAATCACCACAAAAGACTTATTAAAAAATTAGTATATGAAATGGTTTCATAAGTGGATTTTAAAGCTGATCCACTTCAACATCCACAATAAAAAAAACAACAACCCTCTTTTTGAACATGAATGCGATATATGAAAAATATAGCTAAAGGCAGAGATCAACCAGAATGCTCACAGTTCACACTATACATACTGAGTAGCACGATTGATCCTGTTTTTTACAGTGTACAATGCAACAAATATGTGGGAACACATGCCCCTTATAATACGGGTGTCATCCTACTCTGTTAGGCCGGTTTCACGGGTCCTGATATTTCCGTTACCGGAGATATCCGTGTCCGTGTGTCCATTTGTCACATCCGTGTGCTATCGGTGTGCACCATCCGTGTGTGATCAGTGTGGATACTTACCAGAGCCTAGCATTGAAACAATTTGTTTCAATTTTAACCCTATGACTTTAAAAATGCACACGGATGCCATATGTGTGCAGTATGTGTTTACACGGATCCATTGACTTGTATGGGTCTGTGTGATCAGTGCAGATGCACAAAAACGGACATGTCGACGTCTGAAGCACATGGACACACGGTCCGTGAGAAAACACAGATATGTGCACATACCCATTGGTCTATGTGTGTCAGTGTCTGCGGTACGTGTCAAAACTATCACCCCACGTACTGGAGACACTGATGTGTGATAGAGGCCTTAGTCCAATTAGACACTGCTATGGACTGGAGTGGAATAGTGATATTATTTACAGCAGTTTCTGGAGTAAATTCATAGTACATTTTTAGGGACGACCCCATCTTCTCAGTTAGACCAGCCCATTTTTTTTTATAAAAATAACAAGTGCAGAGGGAAAAAAACAAAAGAAAGTGGCATATTTTTCCACAAAACAAACATCTTACAAAATTTGTCACTTCTTCTCCATTCCAATTCTGGTTCAGGTGACACATGAAACGTCCTCCATAAAGTATACGAGAGTGCACCAGGGCTGGTGTATCATGGTGGCATGAAGGCATCAGGTAGCTGCAAACTGAATAGTAAGCAGAGGGAACCCAAGAGAGACCCTGTCTGGGAAGCGAATGAATGTGCAAGGGAGGAGTAAAGGTGCTGCCCAGATTTTATTAGGCCGTTATAAAAATATATCGGCAAACTTAATGGTTATTTTGGGCAACTGTTCCCTTTTCCTTTGCACTGGATTTGATAAAACCCACATGATTTGTTTAAGGTCTGGAAACTCGGAAAAGTCAAGTTACGATGAGGATTCCCAAGGTTTTCCATTATGTCATGGCCCTTATGACACAGTGCACTGTCCTGCTGAAAGGATAAACATGACAATCAAGCATGGAAGATCTTGTCCACAACCATTCAAGGAAAGTTCTGAGGGAATATTTCTAGCACCAATCGACTTGTTTCATTGACCTGTCTGAATATTTGGAGGATCAGTGTGTTCTGAAATCAGAAAGAGGTAATTGCACAGAAATGCTATAAAATGTTTTACTGACATAGTTGATGAAGTGTTTTTGGCCAGTCTACCGTGCGCTGAGGTTTACAACCAGGGTCTTTTTACATAACTCCATAATAAAATCTTATAAACCTTTCCTGTTTGTCAGTCCCATGTCATTTTCAATATTCTTGTTTACATACAAAGGTAGTAAACTACATCGACCTAATACTTCTAATAGCTGAGCGCTCGCTACATTGAGCCCTGACTATAGACTGATAGCACTTATATACACTAACACATTGTAGCAAACATCCTAGGCAGAGGTAGTATACAGCAGCTGAAATAAGGATTGAACACGTCACCAATTTTCTAAGTAAATCTATTTCTAAAGGTGCAATTGTCATGAAATTCTCACCAGATGTCGGTAACAACCCATCCAATCCACACAGGCAAAGAAATCAAACCATAGATGTCCATAAATTAAGTTGTGTATAATGAGAAATGGCACAGAAAAAGTATTGAACACACTTACTGAAATGTATTTTAATACTTTGTGCAAAAGCCTTTATTGGTGATGGCAGCTTCAAGATGCCTCCTGTATGGAGAAAACTAGTCACAGGCATTGCTCAGGTGTGATTTTGGCCCATTCTTACACACAAGTACTCTTCAAATCCTGAAGGTCCGTGGGCTCCTATGAACTCTGAGCTTTAGTTCCTTTAGGTCCATCTGAGAGCTTCCTTAGCTGTGTGTTTGGGATCATTGTCTTGCGGAAATCTCCACCCTCATTTCATCTTCATCCTGGTAGATGTCAGCAGATTTTTATAAAGAATATCTCAGAACATTTGTCCATTCATTCACAATTCCTTCAATAATATGAAGTTTGCCAGTGCCATATTCTGAAAAACAGCCCCACACCATGATGTTCCCACCTCCAAACTTCACTGTTGATATGGTGATTTTGGGGTGATAGGCAGTGTCTTTTGGCCTCCAAACAAGGTGTGTATTATGGCATCCAAAGAGTTCAATTTTTGCATACAGGCCATGGAATGCATTACTTATGATTTTCTTTGATAAAATTGTACCTGCTGATCCCAGGTCTTTCTGTAGCTCTCCCCAGGTGGCCTTTGGTTCTTGGACAACTGTTCTGAAAACTCTTTTCATTCCTCTATGTGAAATCTTGCCAGGGAGTACCTGATAGTGGCCGGTTTAGGGTGAAATGATGTATTGTCCACGATTGGATTATGGCCCCAAAAGTCCTCACTGAAACCTTCAGTAGCTTATTAGAAATTCTTCTGTAACCAATGCCTTGCTATGTTTTGCAGCAATAAGGTTGTGAAGGTCTTGAGACAGCACACTGGTTTTACCCATCATGAAATGTTTCTTGTGTGACATTTTGGTAATGAGACACCTTTTTATAGGCAGTGAGTTGAACCAGTTAATATTTTTTACTAAGTGACAGGATTACTTTCTAATTACTGATATATTTCAGCTGGTATCATGACTTTCCATGGCTTTTTGCACCTCTCTTTCTTCATGTGTTAAATACTTTTTCTCTGTGTGGTTTCTCATTGTTGCGCAAAGAAACCAAACCTAAAAAAGGGAGCGCTCCCTGTGTAATACCGCAGCGTGAGCGACAGGATGGCAGAATGTATGTCACTCACCTGAATGAGTTGTGTGCGGCAGTTATAGAACCAAATGACAGAAGGCTGCTGCTCCGGCCGCTGCACTCCTGCCCAGCGGTGGAGAGGAGAATAAAGTTACGTGAGAAAAATTGCAGCAGTGGTGTCTGGGAGCTGCCAAGGAGGAACAGTGGACCAGGTGTAGAGGATCAGATTTCTTTAAAAAAACTATTAAACAACATGTTTGAGCTGGGTGGATCCGGATTGGTGCTTGGGGACTGGCCGGGGAGTTGGGGAGCGGCCCCGTACACACCCCCGCTCGCTTAGGGGATTGGGCCCCTCTCCATCCGTGTTTCTCAACCCCACTCTTCCCCCCATCCTCCTCCCTCTTCTTCCTCCCCCTTTTTTTTCTTTTATTGTGTGTGTTTTATTTAGTATGTACGTCTTGTATATGTCCTATTGATACGTAAATCCGCTAGGGGTCTTTAAGGTTTATATTTTTTATGAGTTCTAATAACAGTCTACAAGTTGGAGCTTCTTCTAAATTATTTCATGTATATTAGAAAAAGTGGATTGTACAGTCCACCATGTTTGCATATTGTGTACTGCTTCGGTTAATGTATGACTATATATTGAGTTGTATTTCTTTCTTTGAAAACAATAAAAAGAGATTAAAAATAACAAAAAAACAACATGTTTGAGAGTTTGATCAACACCCTCTTCAGTTACCTGCATGAGAAAGCGCTGATACAACTCCGAAACACAATGGCTTTTTTTTAACTCATTTTTACCAGTATCTTGTGAGAATTTCATGTCATTAGCACATTTAGAAATATATTTATTTGGAAAATTGGTGACGTGCTCAATAATTATTTCACTCACTGTATGTAATGCTGATGTGTTTAGCACATGAAAGATGGGCTGAGCAATTTAAAAGTGGAGCTAATATACCTCTGTGAGACATACTAAAGAGGTTGTCCATCCTGGGACATTTGGTAGAAGGGGTCCTAAATATCGGGAAGATGCTAGTCCCATCAATTTCAAGCAAGGACACTTCCACAGAAATGGGCAGTCAACTCTCCTGACAGCACGCAACTGGACATAATAACAAGATGCGCATCTATGATGAGGAATGAGGAAAAAGCCTATAGGCTAAATGACTTTTTTTCAACTGTATTTACACAAGAAAATCCCAAGACAGATAACATGATCAGTGAAAAAATTTTCTCCATTAAATGTCACCTGCTTAACCCAGCAGGAAGTACGGCGGCGTCTAAAAATCACTAAAATTGACAAATCCCCAGGCCCGGATGGGATACACCCCGAGTACTGCAGGAATTAAGTACAGTCAGGCTAAGTGCACACGTTTGCAGAATGTTTGCAGAATATTCCTGAGCAAAACCGGACTTTTTTCGCGGCAAAAACGCGCGTTTTTTTTGCGCGGATTTTGCGCGTTTTTGGTGCGGTTTTTTTTTGCGCGGATTTGATGCGTTTTTACCGCGATTTTTTCCTGAACTTTCTAGGTCAATGATAAAGCGGGAAAAACGCTAGAATTCCGCAAAATTAATGGACATGCTGCTAGATTTTCCGCGATGCGTTTTTTTGCGGAAAAAAACGCACCATGTGCACAAAAATTGCGGAATTCATTCTAAATGATAGGATGCTTAATACATGCGTTTTTGACGCGTTTTTTTCCCACGAAAAAACGCGAAAAAAACGCAAATATTCTTGAACGTGTGCACTTAGCCTCATAGATAGACCATTATTTTTAATCTTTAAAAATTCCATATCACAGGACTGGCGTATAGCAAATGTGGTGCCAATATTCAAAAAGGGGGCAAAAACTGAACCTGGAAAAATGATAATTACTTACGGGTAATTTGATTTTCCAGATCCATGACAGCACCGTTTGTGAGAGATGGCTTCTGCCCCCAGGAAACCTGCAGCGAAGATAAAAGGGGGCGGCACCTCTCTCCTCAGTTTTGTTACAGAGTATTGAAGGTGACCGCCTTATTAGTTTAATATGCTCGTATTCTTTTCAATGTCATATCTGTAATGCATCAATATCCTCTGTTATTTAACCCCTTCAAGACCCAGCCTATTTTGACCTTAAAGACCTTGCCATTTTTTGCAATTCTGACCAGTGTCCCTTTATGAGGTAATAACTCAGGAACGCTTCAACGGATCCTAGCGATTCTGAGATTGTTTTTTCGTGACATATTGGGCTTCATGTTAGTGGTAAATTTAGGTCGATAATTTTTGCGTTTATTTGTGAAAAAAATGGAAATTTGGCGAAAATTCTGAAAATTTTGTAATTTTTATTCTGTTAAACCAGAGAGTTATGTGGCACAAAATAGTTAATAAATAACATTTCCCACATGTCTACTTTACATCAGCACAATTTTGGGAACAACATTTTTTTTTGTTAGGAAGTTATAAGGGTTAAAAGTTGACCAGCGATTTCTCATTTTTACAGCAAAATTTACAAAACCATTTTTTTTAGGGACCACCTCACATTTGAAGTCACTTTGAGGGGTCTATATGGCAGAAAATACCCAAAAGTGACACCTTTATAAAAACTGCACCCCTCAAGCTACTCAAAACTACATTCAAGAAGATTATTAACCCTTCAGGTGCTTCACAGGAACTAAAGCAACGTGGAAGGAAAAAATGGACATTTTAATTTTTCCAAAAAAAATTTCTTTTAGCATCAATTTTTTCATTTTTACATGGGCATCAGGATAAAATGGATCCTAAAATTTGTTGGGCAATTTCTCCTGAGTACACAGATACCTCATATGTGGTCATAAACCACTGTATGGGCGCACGGCAGGGCTCAGAAGGGAAGGAGCGCCATTTGACTTTTTGAATGGAAAATATGCTGGAATATTTAGCGGTTGCCATGTCGCATTTGGAGAGTTCCTGTGTGCCTAAACATTGGAGCTCCCCCACAAGTGACCCCATTTTGGAAACTAGACCCCCTAAGGAACTTATCTAGATGCATAGTGATCACTTTGATTGATCTGTAAAAAAAAGAAAGTACTTTTTTTTCACAAAAATTTTCTTTTAGCCTCAGTTTTTTCATTTTCACATGGGCAACAGTATAAATTGGATCCTAAAATTTATTGGGCAATTTCTCCTGAGTACACAGATACCTCATATATGGTCATAAACCACTGTTTGGGCGCACGGCAGGGCTCAGAAGGGAAGGAGCGCCATTTGACTTTTTGAATGGAAAATATGCTGGAATATTTAGCGGTTGCCATGTCGCATTTGGAGAGTCCCTGTGTGCCTAAACATTGGAGCTCCCCCAAAAGTAACCCCATTTTGGAAACTAGACCCCCTAAGGAACTTATCTAGATGCATAGTGAGCACTTTGAACCCCCAGGTGCTTCACAAATTGATCCGTAAAAAAAAGAAAGTACTTTTTTTTCACAAAAATTTTCTTTTAGCCTCAGTTTTTTTCATTTTCACATGGGCAACAGTATAAATTGGATCCTAAAATTTGTTGGGCAATTTCTCCTGAGTACACAGATACCTCATATGTGGTCATAAACCACTGTTTGGGCGCACGGCAGGGCTCAGAAGGGAAGGAGCTCCATTTGACTTTTTGAATAGAAAATATGCTGGAATATTTAGCGGTTGCCATGTCGCATTTGGAGAGTCCCTGTGTGCCTAAACATTGGAGCTCCCCCACAAGTGACCCCATTTTGGAAACTAGACCCCCTAAGGAACTTATCTAGATGCATAGTGAGCACTTTGAACTCCCAGGTGCTTCACAAATTGATCCGTAAATAAAAGAAAGTACTTTTTTTTCACAAAAATTTTCTTTTAGCCTCAGTTATTTTCATTTTCACATGGGCAACAGTATAAATTGGATCCTAAAATTTGTTGGGCAATTTCTCCTGAGTACACAGATACCTCATATGTGGTCATAAACCACTGTTTGGGCGCACTGCAGGGCTCAGAAGGGAAGGAGCGCCATTTGACTTTTTGAATGTAAAATATGCTGGAATATTTAGCAGTTGCCATGTCGCATTTGGAGAGTTCCTGTGTGCCTAAACATTGGAGCTCCCCCACAAGTGACCCCATTTTGGAAACTAGACGCCCTAAGGAACTTATCTAGATGCATAGTGAGCACTTTGAACCCCCAGGTGCTTCACAGAAGTTTATAACGCAGAGCCGCGAAAATAAAAAATCATTTTTTTTTCTCAAAAAATGATTTTTTAGCCCACTGTTTTTTATTTTCACAATGGTTACAGGAGAAATTGGACCCCAAAAGTTGTTGTCCAGTTTCTCCTGAGTACGCTAGTACCCCATATGTGGGGGGGAACCACTGTTTGGGCACACGTCAGGGCTCGGAAGGGATGTAGTGACGCTTTGAAATGCCGACTTGATGGAATGGTCTGCGGGCATCTTGTTACGTTTGCAGAGCCCCTGATGTGCCTAAACAGTAGAAACTCCCCACAAGTGACCCCATTTTGGAAACTAGACCCGGCAAAGAACTTATCTAGATGTGTGGTGAGCACTTTGAACCCCCAAGGGCTACACAGAAGTTTATAACGCCCGGGCATGAAAATAAAAAAATCATATTTTTTCCACAATCAGGATCTTTTAGTCCCAATTTTTTTATTTTCCCAAGGGTAACATGAGAAATTAGACCCCAAAAGTTGTTGTCCAATTTGTCCTGCGTATGCTGATATCCCATATGTGGGAGAAAACTACTGTATGGGCACACGTCGGGGCTCGGATGGGAAGTAGTGACGTTTTGAAATGCCCACTTGATGGAATGGTCTTCGGGCGTCATGTTACGTTTGCAGAGTCCCTGATGTGCCTAAACAGTAGAAACTCCCCACAAGTGACCCCATTTTGGAAACTAGATCCCCAAGGAACTCCTATAGATGTGTGATAAGCACTTTGAATCTCCAAGTCCTTCACAGAAGTTTATAACGCAGAGCCGTGAAAATATTAAATCATTTTTTTTCCACAAAAATAATTTTTAGTCCCCAATTTTTTTTCCCAATGTTAACAGGAGAAATTAGAACCCCAAAGTTGTTGTGCAATTTTTCCCGAGTACGCTGATACCCCATATGTGGGGATAAACCACTGTTTGGGCATACGTCGGGGCTTGGAATAAAGGGAGCACTGTTTGACTTTTTGAACGCAAAATTTGCAGGAATCAATGGTGGCGCCATGTCGCGTATGGAGACCCCCTGATGTGCCTAAATAGTGGAAACCCCTCAATTCTAACTCCAACCCTAACCCCAACACACCCCTAACCCCAACCCTAACCCCTACACACACCTAACCCTAATACAAACCCTAATCATAACCCTAACCCCAACACACCCCTAACCCTAATTCCAACTCTAACCATAAACCTAACTACAAGCCTAACCCTAATTCCAACCCTAACCCTAATTCCAACCCTAACCCTAATTCCAACCCTAACCCAAATTCCAACCCTAACCGTAATTCTAACCTTAACCCTAATGCTAACCCTAACCCTAGTTCTAACCCTAAGGCTGGGTTCATATTGCGTTTTACCAGCCCGTTCAACACGTAGCGGTGACCGGCTGGTAACGGTATAGCATAACGCAATCGCGTTATGCTATACCCGCTAGCGCAGATGAATCAGCAGATAATCAGCCGCGGATCCGCAGCAAAATCCGCCGCGGATCTGCAGCGAATCAGCAGCGAAATCCGCCGCGGATCAGCAGCGAAATCAGCCGCGGATCAGCAGCGAAATCAGCCGCGGATCAGCAGCGAAATCAGCCGCGGATCAGTAGAGAAATCAGTCGCGGATCAGCAGCGAAATCCGCCGCGGATCAGCAGCAAAATCAGCCGCGGATCCGCAGCGAATCAGCAGCGAAATCCGCCGCGAATCAGCAGCGAAATCCGCCGCGAATCAGCAGCGAAATCAGCCGCGGATCCGCAGCGAAATCCGCCGCGGATCAGCAGCGAAATCCGCCGCGGATCAGCAGCGAAATCCGCCGCGGATCAGCAGCGAAATCCGCAACGAATCCGCAGCGAAATACGCCACGGATCAGCAGCAAAATCCGCCGCGGATCAGCAGCGAAATCAGCCGCGGATCAGCAGCGAAATCAGCCGCGGATCAGCAGCGAAATCAGCCGCGGATCAGCAGCGAAATCAGCCGCGGATCAGCAGCGAAATCAGCCGCGGATCAGCAGCGAAATCAGCCGCGGATCAGCAGCGAAATCAGCCGCGGATCAGCAGCGAAATCCGCCGCGGATCCGCAGCGAATCAGCAGCAAAATCAGTCGCGGATCAGCAGCGAAATCCGCTGCGGATCAGCAGCAAAATCAGCCGCGGATCCGCAGCGAATCAGCAGCGAAATCAGCCGCGGATCAGCAGCGAAATCAGCCGCGGATCAGCAGCGAAATCAGCCGCGGATCAGCAGCGAAATCAGCCGCGGATCAGCAGCGAAATCCGCTGCGGATTCGCAGAGAAATCAGTCGCGGATCCGCAGCGAAATCAGTCGCGGATCCGCAGCGAAATCCGCCGCGGATCAGCAGCGAAATCCGCCACGGATCCGCAGCGAAATCCGCGGCGGATCAGCAGCGAAATCAGCCGCGGATCAGCAGCGAAATCCGCCACACGTTGCGGATTTTGCTGCGGATCTGCGGCGTATTTTGCTGCGGATCCGCGGCGGATTTCGCTGCTGATCTGCGGCGGATATCGCTGCGAAATCCGCCGCGGATCCGCAGCAAAATACGCCGCGGATCCGCAGCAAAATCCGCAACGTGTGCACAGGGCCTAATAGGAAAAAAAAAAAAAAAAAAAAAAATCTTTATTTTTTTTATTTGTCCCTACCTATGATAAAGGGGGGGGTTCATTTACTTTTTTTTATTTTGATCACTGTGACAGTTTATCACAGTGATCAAAATAAATTTTTGGACACTGGGGGGCGCACTGCGCATGCGCCGGCCGGCGCACTGCGCCCGCCATTTTCCAAGATGGCGGCGCCATGAAGAGGTCCGGGCGGACGCCGGGACCGATCCAGGGACATCGGTGGATCGGGAGAGGTGAGTAGGGTGGTCGGAAGGTTAGGGGGGGGATCGGAAGGTGGGGGCACCGGAGCAAAGGAGGAGGGGAGCTGTTAGTGACGGCGGTGACCGATCGCTGCCATCTTTCGGTGGCGGCGGCCAATCGCCGCCGTGACTACGTGTGGGGGGGTCAGGTCTCGGTGTCCAGCCATGGCAGATGCTATTGCAGCATCGGCCATGGCTGGATTGTAATATTTCACCAATTAAATTGGTGAAATATTACAGATTGCTCTGATTGGCTGTTTCACTTTTAACAGCCAATCAGAGCGATCGTGGCCACGGGGGGGGGGTTAAGCCAACCCCCCTGTTGCGAAGCACAAAGGGTCCTGTAACTGCGGGTCGGGTGACCTTTGAGTGACCCCGGTTCCCGGCCCGCAGGAACGCGATCCTTTCATGACGCAGGGTATGCGTCATAGGTCGGATTGGCACCGACTTTCATGACGCCTACGCTGTGTCAAAGGTCGGGAAGGGGTTAAATCATTCCTTTGTGAATCATACCACCATCACCAAGATAGGGCGGGAATTAGTGCGGTGCTGTCATGGATCTGGAAAATCAAATTACCCGTAAGTAATTATCATTTTTTCCCTTCCCCATGACAGCACCGTTAGTGAGAGGAAGAAATAGAAAGACTCCTAGGGTGGGACAACAGCAGATAGCACTTTCCTACCGAAGGCAAGATCTGAACACCCTAGGTCTAGCCTATAGTGACGGAAGAAAGTGGAAGGTGAAGACCATACTGCTGCATTACAGATCTGTTCTATAGATGCATTTGCCCTTTCTGCTCAGGATGTGGCAATGGCCCTTGTAGTGTGGGCTGTCACCCCCAGTGGAGGAGTTTTCCCTATAGAGGAGTAGGAAAGAGAAATAGACATACGCAGCCACCGTGCAATAGTTGATTTTGAGGCCTGCCTTCCCCTGTTTGTCCCCTGAAAGGAAACAAAAAGGGCTGACAACTGTCGCCAGGGCTCTGTTACTTCTAAATATTGAAGTAGACATCTTCTGACGTCTAAGCAATGAAAAGTTTCCTCTCCCTGAAATTTAGGGTTGGCACAGAAGGATGGTAAGGTTATCTCCTGGTCTCTATGGAATTTTGAATTCACTTTTGGTAGGAAAGCAGGGTCAGTTCTAATCAGCACCCTGTCATCCAAGATAGTAGTATATGGTGCGTTAGCAGAAATAGTCTGCAATCCACTAATACGTCGAGCAGACGTTAGCGCTACCAGGAGGACTGTTTTCAGTGTCAGAGACTTTATGGAGATAGATGCGATAGGCTCAAACAGAGGTAGTGTCAGAACTTTGAGTACTAAATTTAGATCCCAGGGAGCCACCTTTAAACTGGATTTAAACGGTCTAGATGTAAATGAGGCTCGAATAAATCTATACACCCAAGGGTGGTTGGCAAGCTTTTGGTCAAATAACACACCTAATGCTGCCACATGTACTTTTAAGGTGCTGGTGGATAGACCCCTCTCCAGCCCTTTCTGGAGGAACTCCAATACTTTGGATATCGGGACTTCTTGAGTTGTATCCATTAGGGAACGTCCTGAGAACTCCAGGAATTTCTCCCAGACCTTCTGATATTTTTCCCTTGTGACTTTCTTCCTGCTTGCTAGGAGGGTGGTAACTAAGGGATCTGAGAAGCCTTTCCCTAGCAGGAGCCCCCTCTCAAGTTCCAGGCGGTTAGATGTAGTCTGTGTACTTGAGGGTGCCACACCGGACCCTGATGTAGAAGATCTGGATGCTCTGGCAAGATTCATGGGTCCGAGATGGATAACCGTCTGAGCCACGTGAACCACGCTCTTTTTGGCCAAAACGGTGTTATTAGAATTATCCGCACCCTGTCTTCCCGAATTTTCTTCAGGATTGTTGGTATCAGTGCAAATGGGGGAAACGCATAGGCTAATTTGAATGTCCATTGGCGTCCACTCCTACCGGATTTTCTCTTGGATTTAGGGAATAGAATTTTTCTACTTTCCGGTTTAGTCTTGTGGCAAACAGGTCCACTTCCGGAGTTCCCCAGTCTGCACAGATTTCCCCAAACACTTTTTGATTTAGGGACCACTCTCCCTGGTGTAATATATGGCGGCTTAGGAAGTCTGCTACCAGATTGTCCGCTCCTTTCAGGTGCGTGTAGGATAGGGATCGCAGATCATCTTCCATCAGTGACTCCGATCTCGTACCTCCCTGTCTGTTTATATATGAAACGGTTGTAGTGTTGTCGAACAACACCACCAAATGTCTTCCTCTGACTTCCTCTGGTATTTGGAGGATTGCCTGTCTTACGGCCGCTAATTCCTTGAGGTTGCAAGTTGCTCTCTCCATCATGGGTCCCCACTGCCCTGTAAAATATGGTCTGAGAGATGCGCGCCCCAGCCGAGGGGTCCAGCGTCTGTGGTTAAGACTAGCGGATCCTGGATTGACCAGGACACGCCGTTTTTTAGATTTAGTGGTTCTTGCCACCATCTTAGTGAGTCCCGTACCGGTGGTGACAATATAAATTTTTCGGTTTAAATTTGTCGGATTCTTTGCCTGCTCGGCTATTACCTGCCACTGCAATATTCTGGTATGTGCTTGTGCCCATTGAACCGCTGGGATTGTTGCTGTTAGCATCCCTAGAAGGGACATTGCTTCCCTTAGGGAAGTGGATTTGCTTGATTGTACAACATTTATCCTTTGCTGTAGGACATGTATTTTCCTGTCTGGAAGCACACTTTCTTGTGTGAGAGAATTTAACTGGATACCTAGGAACTCTTGTATCTGAACCGGTACCATTTTTGATTTTTTGAAATTTATCATCCAACCTAAGTTGGTTAGTACTTCTCGTACTTTTGTTACTGCTCTCACGCCATCCTTTTGGCTGTCTGCTATAACAAGAAAATCGTCCAAGTATGGCACTATTAGTATACCTTCTTTCCTTAGGAAGGATGCTACTTCTGCAATTATTTTCGTGAAAATACGTGGGGCTATTGAGACCCCGAAGGGTAGACACTGATACTGTAGGTGAGTGGGGACTCCCGCAATCTCCACTAAGATCCTCAGGAATCTCTGATGTCCCGCATATATTGGTACATGGTAATATGCGTCTGAAAGATCCACTACTGCCATGTAGCAGTCTGGATACAGCAGTTTTACTGTGTGTTTTTAGTGTCTCCATTTTGAATCTTTCTAACCGTATATAACGGTTTAGGGCCTTTAGATTGCAGATTACCCTTAATGATCCATCTGGTTTGGGCGTTAGAAATAGGGTGTTGTAAAAACCTTCCCTTCCTCGTGGGCAGGGACCCTCACCAGAACCTCTTTTTTTTATTAGAAGCTGAACTTCTCTTTCCAAATTGGCCTGGTTTGTTTTGGTGACTCGAGTGGTTACTATACGTTGTGGAGGGAGGGTGGCGAAATTTAACCTCACGCCCTTTGACATCAGGTTGACTATCCACTGCGAAGATGGCAGTGTTCCCACTGATGGGCAAAGATCCGGAGTCTCCCCCCCACCTGACCCCTGGCGTCATTGGTGTTTTGGCTCTGGTCTGGGGGAAGGTTAATTAAAGAGGAACCCCCTATCCTTCCTGTCTTTCCAGCTTTTACCCCGCATTGATTTATCATCCGAGCGGCCCCGATTTCCTTTACCGGACCCTCGAAAGGACTGCCGAAAATCACCCCAACGGCTCCTAAAGAAGGGTGGCGGAGGGAAATGTTTCTTCTTATCTGCTGCCTTTTCTAAAATGTCATCTAAGGCTTTCCCAAATAGGTATTGCCCTTCACAGGGGACCCCACAAAGTTTCACCTTGGACTGAAAATCGGCTGACCAATTTTTAAGCCACAAGGCTCTATGCCCAGAATTGGACAAAGCACAGGCACGGGCGGCGATACGGACAGAATTGACTGCCGCGTCTGCTAAAAAGCCTGCCGCTTTTTGTAAGGATGGAATTGCTTCCAGCAATGTATCCCTTGGGCATCTGTTTTTAATTTGGTCACTTAATTCCTCTAACCACTTAACCATGGCTCGAGCCGTGCAAGTGGCGGCCACTCCTGGTTTAAATGACCATGCTGACGCCTCCCAGGCGGATTTTAGAAAAGCGTCCGCTTTTTTATCAAGGGGATCTTTTAATGCTCCCATGTCCTCGAATGGAAGGGCTATACCTTTGGAGTTGCTGGCTATAGCTGCATCTAATTTTGGCGCTTTTTCTCACTTCTCGCAGATTTCCTCCTCAAAAGGATATTTTCGTTTCAGCTCTTGTGGAACCGACATTTTTTTGTTCGGTTTTTTCCACTCTCTTTTTATCAAATTTAATAAGTTATCATAGAAAGGAAAAACTTTCCACTTTTTCCCCTCCAGATTACTAAACATGGAATCGTGTACTGAACGGTGCTCTTTAGGCGTTTCGACCCCCATAGTGGATCTTACCAATTTCAGTAACTTCTCTATGTCTTCCGACATAAAATAGGGGTGACCATATTCATCATCCGAGGACTCGGAGTCTGAGCAGTCGGAAGCTACCAACTCCCCCAGTTCATCCCCTGAATCTATCTCCGAACTATGTGCGGGCAGTTGAGGAGGGGAAGGGGGGGGGGGTTCCCTGTATGCCCACCTGTTGCCTAATCTGTTCCTGTACTGAAGTTTATACTTCTTCCCTAATCATGTTTTTTATGTTTTGAAACAAGGATGGCGATTCTTGGGCAACGGTTTTTTCATTGCATTTGTGACAAAGCCTTTTATCATATGCCTTAGGGAGGGTCTTTAGACATAACACGCAAGCTTTATTTTTCTGTTTAGATGTGGACTTCCTTGCCTAAAAACGTGACACAAAAAAAAAGGTTTTGATTACATTAATGCTCCTTTTTTTGCCTTAAAAAGGCACTCACCCACCGGCCCCAGTCGTTGGTGGGTTTTCCAGGACAGGCTCTGGCGTTTCTTCAGCTGGATCTGCCATCTTGGTAGTGGAGCTGTTGCCACCCTCTGAGTGCTCAGCCACCTTTTTAATACTCGGGGATCGATGCGGTATTGCGCTCCTGAACCAACTCCCTTCTAGGAGCGTTCAGTGTACCGCACTGCCCGGCGTGTGACCCGGAAGTCGTCGCATTCACTCGGCGCCTGCGTCGTGATGCACATGCCCCCTCATACCCTGGCTCAGCCTACGGCCAGGAGCGGACACCGGGAGGTCCAGGAGTCGGATGGAACACACCCCACAGCTTGTCAGCCTGCTCAGCACGTCGGCGCCTGTCTGGCCCTTTCCCGGCGCTGCCGACCGCTGTCTCCTGACTCAGACCGCTCACTGCCTGGTCCTTCCCAGGTACTTGCACTGCCGCAGGCTCCCGATCCGGGAAACAGGAAACCAAACTGAAGAGAGAGGTACCGCCCCCTTCTTTTATCTTCGCTGCAGGTTTCCTGTTTCCTGGGGGCGGAAGCCATCTTTCACTAACGGTGCTGTCACGGGGAAGGGAAAAATATAGGCCAGTGAGCTTAACATATACTGTGGGTAAAATCCTGGAGGGTTTTCTAAGGGATACTATATTGGAGTATCTGAGGCTAAATAACCTCATGACACAATATCAGCATGGGTTTACGAGGGACCGTTCTTGTCAGACTAATCTGATAAGCTTTTATGAAGGGGTAAGTTCCGGACTGGACCATTGGAACGCAGTGGATGTGGTGTTCATGGACTTCTCAAAAGCTTTTGATACGGTGCCACACAAAAGGTTAATACATAAAATGAGAAGAATGGGGATAGGGGAAAATATGTGTAAGCGGGTTAAGAACTGGCTCATGGATAGGAAACAAAGGGTGGTTATTAATGGAGCACACTCGGACTGGGTCATGGTTAGCAGTGGGGTACCTCAGGGGTCAGTATTGGGGCCGCTTCTCTTTAACATATTTATTAATGACCTTGTAGGAGGCATACAGAGTAGTATTTCAATATTTGCAGATGACACTAAACTCTGCAGGGTAATAAATACAGAGGAGGACAATTTTATATTACAGGAGCATTTATGTAAACTAGAAGCTTGGGCTGATAAATGGCAAATGAGCTTTAATGGGGATAAATGTAAGGTCATGCACTTGGGTAGAAGAAACAAGATGTATAATTATGTGCTTAATTGTAAAACACTGGGCAAAACTGTCACTGAGAAAGACCTGGGTGTATGGGTGGACGACAAACTCACATTTAGTAACCAATGTCAGGCAGCTGCTAATTTTACCTCTATACAAGTCACTGGTGAGACCACACTTAGAATACTATGTACAGTTCTGGTCTCCGGTGTATAAGAAAGACATAGCTGAACTGGAGCGGGTGCAGAGAAGAGCGACCAAGGTTATTAGAGAACTGGGGGGGTCTGCAATACCAGGACAGGTTATTACACTTGGGGTTATTTAGTTTGGAAAAACAAAAGCTTAGGGGTGATCTTATTACAATGTATGAATATATGAGGGGACCGTACAAAGACCTTTCTAATGATCTTTTTACTCTTAGACCTGTGACGGGGACAAGGGGGCATCCTCTACGCCTGGAGGAAAGAAGGTTTAGTCATAATCACAGACGTAGATTCTTTACTGTAAGAGCAGTGAGACTATGGAACTCTCTGCCGTCTAATGTTGTAATGAGTGATTCCCTACTAAAATTTAAGAAGGCACTGGATGCCTTTCTTGAAAAGTATAATATTACAGGCTATATTCACTAGTTTCCTAGATATTGCGATGATCCAGGAGCTAGTCTGATTGCCGTATGTGGAGTTGGGAAGGAATTTTTTCCCCAATGTGAAGCTTACTGTTTGCCACTTGGGTCTTTTTTGCCTTCCTCAACATGTTAGGGCAGGTTAGGATAGGATATGGGTTGAACTAGATGGACTTAAAGTCTTCCTTCAACCTTAATAACTATGTTACTATCATACATGCGTGCATTTCCAATCAATATACTGTAAATGTCCAAGATGGGACAAACCCTTTAAGTATGCTATTGGAATTGTCAGTGGAGGTGTCCAACATCCGACACCTCCACTGATTAAGCTGCTATTCACCCCAACATAAAGTAAACACTGAACAAAGCTGCCCCGTTCCGTGCGCAGCAGCTGCTGCTCCGTACTGAACAATGACATAGGAGCTGATCTGTAGTACTTCGCAGCGACAGCAACACAGTGAATGGAGCAGCACAGAGCAACTCAGTTCAATGTTTTCATCCGAGTGCCGCTGTAGCACCTGCGTCCTTGCACGCTTCTCCTCTCCCCAGCAGGGATGCCGACTCATTCACCGCAACGGACTCTGTCCTGCACTTCCTCCTCCTTCCTTTCCGGCTGATGCCCATGATCTGAGCATGGCGCACAGATCTCGAGGCACTGTGCTTAGGGCGTGCATGCTCCATCCTTTTTGCATGTCGTCCTAAAGTGTCCCCAGCCAATGGCTGGGAGACACTTATTATTTAAGGCACCTCCACCTGCATGGAGGTGCTTGTGCAACGTTGTTAGTCTGTTCCAAGGACACTTGCTTGTTCCCAGGTTTCTGTCCGTTAGTACCCGCTAATTCAACTAGTGTCTGCCCATCCCTAACCCTACCTGCTGTTTCTTGCCATGTTCCTGTTAATCCATGCTAGTATGTGCTGCGCCAGTCTGTAATCTATATATCAGCTGGACCCACCTGCACCTGCTGTGCTAGTCTGTATATCAGCCGGACCTGCCTGCACTTGTAGCGCCAGTCTGCATGTCAGCCAGACCCGCTTGCATTTGCCACGCCAGTCTGTATATCAGCTGGACCCGCCTACACCTGCAGTGCCAGTCTGTATATCAGCTGGACCCGCCTACACCTGCAGTGCCAGTCTGTATATCAGCTGGACCTGCCTACACATGCAGTGCCAGTCTGTATATCAGCTGGACCCGCCTACACCTGCAGTGCCAGTCTGTATATCAGCTGGACCCCCCTACGCCTGCAGTGCCAATCTGTATATCAGGTGGACCTGCCTACACCTGCAGTGCCAATCTGTATATCAGCCGGACCCGCCTGCACTTGCAGCGCCAGTCTGCATATCAGCTGGACCTGCCTGCACTTGAAGCGCCAGTCTGTATATCAGCTGGACCTGCCTACATCTGAAGTGCCAGTCTGTATATCAGCTGGACCCGCCTACACCTGTAGTGCCAGTCAGTATATCAGCTGGACCCGCCTACACCTGCAGCGCCAATCTGTATATCAGCTGGACCTGCCTACACCTGCAGTGCCAATCTGTATATCAGCTGGACCTGCCTACATATACAGTGCCAATCTGTATATCAGCTGGACCCGCCTACACCTGCAGCGCCAATCTGTATATCAGCTGGACCCGCCTACACCAGCAGTGCCAATCTGTATATCAGCTGGACCTGCCTACACCAGCAGTGCCAATCTGTATATCAGCTGGACCCGCCTACACCTGCAGTGCCAATCTGTATATCAGCTGGACCCGCCTACACCAGCAGTGCCAATCTGTATATCAGCTGGACCCGCCTACACCAGCAGTGCCAATCTGTATATCAGCTGGACCTGCCTACACCAGCAGTGCCAATCTGTATATCAGCTGGACCCGCCTACACCTGCAGTGCCAATCTGTATATCAGCTGGACCCGCCTACACCAGCAGTGCCAATCTGTATATCAGCTGGACCTGCCTACACCTGCAGTGCCAATCTGTATATCAGCTGGACCCGCCTACACCTGCAGTGCCAATCTGTATATCAGCTGGACCCGCCTACACCAGCAGTGCCAATCTGTATATCAGCTGGACCTGCCTACACCTGCAGTGCCAATATGTATATCAGCTGGACCCGCCTACACCTGCAGTGCCAATCTGTATATCAGCTGGACCCGCCTACACCAGCAGTGCCAATCTGTATATCAGCTGGACCTGCCTACATATACAGTGCCAATCTGTATATCAGCTGGACCCGCCTACACCTGCAGCGCCAATCTGTATTTCAGCTGGACCTGCCTACACCTGCAGTGCCAATCTGTATTGCAGCTGGACCTGCCTACACCTGCAGTGCCAATCTGTATATCAGCTGGACCCGCCTACACATGCAGTGTCAATCTGAATATCAGGCGGATCCATCTGCACCTGACAGTGCTTATCTGTATATCAGCTGTACTCTCCTTCTGTGCTGTTCCAGCCAACTGTCCCTTGGGGATCAGCTGCCGTGCGTCCGAGGACTGTCCTGGAGTAGGACCTGGCGTCCGTCGGGAGCCAAGCATAACCCCACCATCAGGGGCTCTAGTGAATAGTCGGGTGCTCACCTAGTCACGCCCCTCCAGGGTCTCCTCGGACCACGGCACAGTGGTTCCACCACTCCTGTTACAGCCGCCAAGCTGAACAGAGGAGGTGCCTCAATTTGAGAGGTATAAATCTTCTTAATATACGTTAAAGACCTCCACAATATGATATTGGAAAATTATCCTATGGAGAGTGATCAGCGGGTACTATGCACCTGTCCTGTACAAGGTGCACAGAATAACCCTTTAAGATCTGTGAAGACAAGCTTCGGAATTAACAAAACACTATTCTCAAACCTGAAAAATAAATCCACCCAGTGCATCCTAATGACTGCTAATTCACAAACTGACATAACCTGAACTGGGCAATAAATGATCTCATCTACTATTCTACAATTTATATTAAATGATTAAGCAGGAAAATATGTCAGAAATTTCATTTTAAGTCCTAAGCTTTTATTTTTTCATACAGTTTAAGATTTCAGCTTACACTAGATGGCTGGAGACCTCTTGTGGAAGTAAAATGGCACTAGCTTTAAATTTATGGATTAAAATAGGAATTAAGACATAAAATTGTTAACTTGAGAGTTGAAATCCCTTTTGTGTGGAAATCCTACTTACTAAAAGTCGCTTTATTCCTTGCTCCTCATGTCTCCACAGTCCTTTCCTCCTTCTACCATTCATGTGGCGAAAAAGTAACAGTCATCAAACAACTCAAGATTAAGGGATTTTCTGGATTATCATAGGGAAAATACAACAGCAGCATCTATGTAGGCACGTTCATATCACTGGCTGTGTTACAAACTCAGGACACAGGTATGCCTCGTCCCTGTAACATAGGCTCAGGACACAGGTTTGCCTCGTCCCTGTAACATAGGCTCAGGACACAGGTATGCCTCGTCCCTGTAACATAGGCTCAGGACACAGGTTTGCCTCGTCCCTGTAACATAAGCTCAGGACACAGGTACGCCTCGTCCCTGTAACATAGGCTCAGGACACAGGTGTGTCTCGTCCCTGTAACATAGGCTCAGGACACAGGTATGCCTCGCCCCTGTAACATAGGCTCAGGACACAGGTATGACTCGCCCCTGTAACATAGGCTCAGGACATAGGTATGCCTCATCTCTGTAACATATGCTCAGGACAAAGGTATGCCTCGCCCTTGTAACATAGGCTCAGGACACAGGTGTGTCTCGTCCCTGTAACATAGGCTCAGGACACAGGTATGCCTCGCCCCTGTAACATAGGCTCAGGACACAGGTATGCCTCGCCCCTGTAACATAGGCTCAGGACACAGGTATGCCTCGCCCCTGTAACATAGGCTCAGGACACAGGTGTGTCTCGTCCCTGTAACATAGGCTCAGGACACAGGTATGCCTCGCCCCTGTAACATAGGCTCAGGACACAGGTATGCCTCGTCCCTGTAACATAGGCTCAGGACACAAGTATGCCTCGCCCCTGTAACATAGGCTCACGATACAGGTATGTCTCGTCTCTGTAACATGGGCTCAGGACACAGGTGTGCCTCGTCCTTGTAACATAGGCTCAGGACACAGGTATGTCTCGTCCCTGTAACATAGGGTCAGGACACAAGTATGCCTAGCCCCTGTAAGATAGACTCACGATACAGGTAAGCCTCGTCCCTGTAACATAGGTTCAGGACACAGGTACGACTGGTCCCTGTAACATAGGCTCAGGGCACAGGTACTTCTCGTCCCTGTAACATAGGCTCAGGACACAGGTACGCCTTGTCCCTGTAGCATAGGCTCAGGATACAGGTGTGCCTCGTCCCTGTAACATAGGCTCAGGACACAGGTATGCCTCGCAACTGTAACATAGGCTCAGGACACAGGTATGCCTCGTCCCGGTAACATAGGCTCAGGACACAGGTATGCCTCGTCCCTGTAACATAGGCTCAGGACACAGGTATGCCTCATCACTGTAACATAGGCTCAGGACACAGGTATGCCTCCTCCCTGTAATATAGGCTCAGGATACAGGTATGCCTCGTCCCTGTAACATAGGCTCACGATACAGGTAAGACTCGTCTCTGTAACATAGGCTCAGGACACAGGTACGCCTGGTCCCTGTAACATAGGCTCAGGGCACAGGTACACCTCGCCACTGTAACATATCCTCAGGACACAGGTATGCCTCGTCCCTGTAACATAGGCTCAGGACACAGGTATGTCTCGTCCCTGTAACATAGGCTCAGGACACAGGTATGCCTCATCACTGTAACATAGGCTCAGGACACAGGTATGCCTCCTCCCTGTAATATAGGCTCAGGATACAGGTATGCCTCGTCCCTGTAACATAGGCTCAGGACACAGGTGTGTCTCGTCTCTGTAACATAGGCTCAGCAAACAGGTATGCCTCGTCCCTGTACCATAGGCGCAGGACACAGGTACGCCTCGTTCCTGTAAAACAGGCTCAGGACACAGGTACGCCTCGCCCCTGTAACATAGGCTCAGGATACAGGTATGCCTCATCTCTGTAACATAGGCTCAGGATACAGGTATGCCTCGCCCCTGTAACATAGGCTCAGGATACAGGTATGCCTCATCTCTGTAACATAGGCTCAGGATACAGGTATGTCTCGTCCCTGTGACATAGGCTCAGGATACAGGTACGCCTGGTCCCTGTAACATAGGCTCAGGACACAGGTACACCTCGCCCCTGTAACATAGGCTCAGGACACAGGTACGCCTCGTCCCTGTAACATAGGCTCAGGACACAGGTATGCCTCGCCCCTGTAACATAGGCTCAGGATACAGGTATGCCTCATCTCTGTAACATAGGCTCAGGATACAGGTATGTCTCGTCCCTGTGACATAGGCTCAGGATACAGGTATGCCTCGTCCCTGTGACATAGGCTCAGGACACAGGTATGACCTCGTCCCTAGTAACATAGGCTCAGGACAAGGTATGTCTCGTCTCTGTAACATAGGCTCAGGAACAGGTATGCTCGCCCCTATAACATAGGCTCAGGACACAGGTATGTCTCGTCCCTGTAACATAGGCTCAGGATACAGGTATGCCTCGTCCTGTAACATAGCTCAGACACAGGTATGACTCGTCCCTGTAACATAGGCTCAGGACACAGGTATGCCTCATCCTGTAACATAGGCTCAGGACACAGGTATGTCTCGCCCTGTAACATAGGCTCAGGACACAGGTATGCCTCGTCCCTGTAACAGTAGCTCAGGATACAGGCAAGCCTCTCCCTGTAACATAGGCTCAGGACACAGGTATGCCTCCTCCCTGTAACATAGGCTCAGGATACAGGTATGCTCACCCCTGTAACATAGGCTCAGGACACAGGTATGTCTCGTCCCTGTAACATAGGCTCAGGATACAGGTATGCCTCGCCCCTGTAACATAGGCTCAGGATACAGGTATGCCTCATCTCTGTAACATAGGCTCAGGATACAGGTATGTCTCGTCCCTGTGACATAGGCTCAGGATACAGGTATGCCTCGTCCCTGTAACATAGGCTCAGGACACAGGTATGCCTCGTCCCTGTAACATAGGCTCAGGACACAAGGTATGCCTCGTCCCTGTAACATAGGCTCAGGATACAGGTAATGCTCATCCCCCTGTAACATAGGCTCAGGACACAGGTATGTCTCGTCCCTGTAACATAGGCTCAGGATACAGGTATGCCTCGTCCCTGTAACATAGGCTCAGGACACAGGTATGCCTCGCTGTAACATAGGCTCAGGACACAGGTATGCCTCATCCCTCTGAACATAGGCTCAGGACACAGGTATGCCTCGTCCCTGTAACATAGGCTCAGGACACAGGTATGCCTCGTCCCTGTAACATGGCACATCATTCGTCCTGTATAGCCAGGAACAGGTATCTCGTCCCTGTAACATAGGCTCAGGACACAGGTATGCTCCTCCCTGTAACATAGGCTCAGGATACAGGTTAGCTCGCCCTGTAACATAGGCTAGGACACAGGTATGCCTCGTCCCTGTAACATAGGCTCAGGATACAGGTAGCCTCTCCCTGTAACATAGGCTCAGGACACAGGTATGCCTCGTCCCTGTAACATAGGCTCAGGACACAGGTATGCCTCGCCCTGTAACATAGCTAGGACACAGGTATGCCTCGTCCTGTACAATAGGCTCAGGACACAGGTATGCCTCGTCCCTGTAACATAGGCTCAGGACACAGGTATGATTCGTAACTGTAACATAGGCTGAGGACACAGGTGTGCTCGCCCCTGTAACAAGGCTCAGGAACAGGTATGCTCGTCCCTGTAACATAGGCTCAGGAAACAGGTATGCCCCCTCCCTGTAACATAGGCTCAGGAAACAGGTGCTCGTCTCGTAACATAGTAGAACAGGTGTGAGCTGTAATAGGTCAGACACAGGTATGCCTCCCCTACTAGCTCGTAACAGTAGCTGCCCTAACATAGGCTCAGACAGGTATGCCTCGTCCCTGTAACATAGGCTCAGGACACAGGTATGCCTCGTCCTGTAACATAGGCTCAGGACACAGGTATGCTCGTCCCTGTAACATAGGCTCAGGACACAGGTATGCCTCGCCGACATGCTCAGATACAGGTGGTCTGAACATAGAGGACACAGGTATGCCTCGCCCTGTTAACATAGGCTCAGGACACAGGTATGCCTCGTCCCGTAACATAGGCCTCAGGACACAGGTATGCCTCGTCCCTTGTAACATAGGCTCAGGATACAGGTATGCCTGTAACTGTAACATAGGCTCAGGACACAGGTATGCCTCGTCCCTGTAACATAGGCTCAGGAACAGGTATGCTCGTCCCTGAACATAGGCTCAGGATACAGGTATGCCTCGTCCCTGTAACATAGGCTCAGGACACAGGTATGCCTCGTCCCTGTAACATAGGCTCAGGATACAGGTATGCCTCGTCCTGTAACATAGGCTCAGGATACAGGTATGCCTCGTCCCTGTAACATAGGCTCAGGACACAGGTAGCCTCGTCCCTGTAACATAGGCTCAGGCACAGGTACGCTGTCCCTGTAACATAGGCTCAGGACACAGGTACTCCTCGTCCCTGTAACATAGGCTCAGGACACAGGTATGACTCGTCCCTGTAACATAGGCTCAGGACACAGGTATGCTCGCACCTGTAACATAGGCTCAGGACACAGGTATGCCTCGCCTCTGTAACATAGGCTCAGGACACAGGTGTGTCTCGTCCCTGTAACATATGCTCAGGACACAGGTATGCCTCGCAACTGTAACATAGGCTCAGGACACAGGTATGCCTCGCCTCTGTAACATAGGCTCAGGACACAGGTATGCCTCGTCCCTGTAACATAGGCTCAGGACACAGGTATGCCTCGTCTCTGTAACATAGGCTCAGGACACAGGTATGCCTCGTCCCTGTAACATAGGCTCAGGACACAGGTATGCCTCGTCCCTGTAACAAGGCTCAGACACAGGTATGCCTCATCCCTGTAACATAGGCTCAGGACACAGGTACTGTCCGTAACAGTCCTACGGGTGCCCTGTAGCATAGGCTCAGGACACAGGTATGTCTCGTAACTGTAACATAGGCTCAGGACACAGGTATGCCTCGTAACTGTAACATAGGCTCAGGACACAGGTGTGCCTCGCCCCTGTAACATAGGCTCAGGACACAGGTATGTCTCGTAACTGTAACATAGGCTCAGGACACATGTGTGCCTCGCCCCTGTAACATAGGCTCAGGACACAGGTGTGCCTCGCCCCTGTAACATAGGCTCAGGACACAGGTATGTCTCGTAACTGTAACATAGGCTCAGGACACATGTGTGCCTCGCCCCTGTAACATAGGCTCAGGACACAGGTATGTCTCGTAACTAACATAGGCTCTATAATGCTGTATACCTGCCCCCAACCCTACCTGGAAGAAAAGAAAAATTACTTTTATTACACTCATCTGAGGGCTGTCCGGTCCGAGTCTGCTGCAGGCACAACAGAGACCAAACCAGCTTCGGGGAGCCGACGCTGGAGTAGGAGAGGGCAAGTACTATCTGGGTTTGTTATTTTACATTATAGGAATCTTTGGATGTCCATTTTTCTAAGGGTGTGTTTCCACGTTCAGTAAATGTTGCGTGTTTGTCGCTGTGTACTGGCGCCGCGTCAAACACGCAGTGTCCAGATGTTACAGCATAGTGGAGGGGATTTCAAGAAATCCCGTCTCCACTATGCTTAAAAACACGCAGGCGGCAGACATGCGTTAACGGACATGCGGTGCGTCTTTTCAGATCGCAGCATGACCTTTTCCCTTGCGGCGACGCTCCGTCGCCGCAAGGGAAATAACACAGGCCTATGTAGCGCTGCGATGATTCCGGATGTGTTCAATGAGCACATCCGGATTCACCGCGTGTTCAGAAGGGGGTGGGGCTTTGGGCGGAGCGTACTTTCCTCTCTATTCAAAGCGCTGTGGTTCCGGACCGTGGAACCATACCCTTAAAGTGGAAAATCCCTTTTAAGTCCCACTCCAGCGGGTTTTTTTTATTGCAGCACTGGATTAATGCTGCTTACGTAAAGTCCATGCTCCTAGAATTATACTTACCAGCTGCCATCTGCAGCTCATCCCAGACTGCTCCGGTCGGTACCGCACAGCAATCTTGTGATGGCAACTTCTTATTGACAAGAAGTCAGAAGTAAGGGTCACAAGCTTTCAGTGTAAGTCTAAGAGAGATAAGTTCTTGCTCTCATAGATTTACATTGCGAAGTGGCCTCCGGCTCGCTAAGCAGACACTGGAGCAATTTGAAAAAGTCACAAACTTCTGGAGACAGACAGGAGCATCGCAGGGAACAGATGAAGCTAATTCAAGACCAGGAAATTAGGTTTAAAGCACCACTCCAGTGCTGCAATAAAAAAAAAATAAAATAAAATGGAGTGGTGCTTTTAAAAAACGTCATATGGCCATTTATAAAGAAGACAGATGTTTCATGACTGCAGAAAGCAGCGTCCTGGGTGATACATAAAGTCATACATGAAAGATTCATTTAGGAAACAAAAGCTCACCAGAACATCGTGCACCAAGGCCTGGTATGTCCACGTGTGGTGAAGAGGAGTGGAAAGGTCTATATTTCTATCCACAAGAACTAACAAAGGCCTCTGAAAGCTAAAGGAGGGAAAAAACAAAATAAGCATTAACCAATGCAAGCTGGAGGAAGCGGATAGCCTCACAAATACTTCTTGTGGTCTCTCAATGAAGAGACAATTAATCTGTAATGTACAAAAAGCAGCACAAAGGAAAACAAAAAAAAACGACCATGTGTCCAGATAATCGTATAAATTTTATCACACACAGAATAAGGAGTTAAAAAATCACTACAATGTACATATTAAAAGTAGTAAAAAATAGCAGCAGGGGCGACAGCATACGGGTTACAACATGAATAAATTGTGTAAGTACATATATGTACATGTATTTGTCCACAGTGCTGTGCAATATCTAGTAAACAAAATGATATGGCCAATTATAGTCCAAAAGAATATATAATACAATCAAAAAACCATATTAAAAAATTCAAGTGCAAAAAGTGCTGTGCATACAAAATCAATGAATACAGGAAAGTGATAAAAAATACCATACATAAATCCCTTGATGTAATCAATACTATGACTTATGCACCCTAAGTGTACAATCAAGTAAACAATTTGATACCAATGAAATCTAATCAGTAAAAAAGTATATAAATATATATATATATATAATATATATATAAATATATATATATATATATATATATATATAATAAAAAGATCAATAATCACACAATACATGTGTATGGGTGCCTAAAAATAGTACAATGTGACACTAATTGTACAAAATATAATAAAGTGCATATGTGCTGTATATGAACAGTGACCCTAGAAACACTACAAGGAAAATACTATGAGTGAATATAAATTAAATGCAGCAAATGTCTATATTCTACTACACAAAAATGTGCATAAATATAGGGCACAAGAAAACCATGTGGGAACTAATAACCATATAATACATGTGTGTTGATCCAAAGCATAGGACTACAATACGACACTATATCGCAAATGATTAGCTCAGCAGTGTGGATTATACCGCATGAGCCCAGGATATCACTGACCACTATTAATAGAAACAAGTCATAACCAAGTATTCAAAATAACTTACAGCGGATGTACTCCTTGAAACCCGAATGCATGCCCTCCCAAAATATTCTAGAATGCACATTACTATCCTGATACATAGCTGCTGCAGAAATACAGATACACAGATGAATGGATCGCTTGGCACAATCCTGGTCCACAGTTGTGGCTAGCGTTTTCTGGCCATGGACAGGAGCTGTCGGAATTTTTTTTAAGTTTGGGTCCATCGTGCATTTACTTGCTGGGCCTGTGTGACGTCATCTGTGCCACATGCAGACGATGGTGATGTCTCACCATACTGGCTAATCATAAGCTGGACCTGGATATTCGAGAAGCTCCTGTCCATATGCAGAGAGCACTGACCTGGCCGTCATTAGCTGTTGGGGAAAATTGACAAGCCCTAATACACAGTAGACCGTGGCCAATCCTTGTGGGTTTGGCTGACATTTAGCTAATTTTTATATGGGCTTTTACTTTGGAACGGTTAGGCAACACTTAGGTGTAACTAGCCAAATACGTGCACTAGTAGCAGTTAATCTCATTTACATCTCAAAAAAATATTGGGGACACTGACTGCACCCTTAGCCCCCTCTGAAGAGTGAGGGAATTTTCAATTTATCATGATAACCTAATAATCATAGAATCACAGAATGTAGAGTTGGAAGGGACCTCAAGGTCATCGTGTCCAATCCACTGCTCAATGCAGGATTCACTAAACCATCTCAGACAGATATCTGTCCAGCCTCTGTATGAAGACTTCCATTGTAGGAGAACTCACCACCTCTCGTGGCAGCCTGTTCCACTCATTGATCACCCTCACTGTCAAAAAGTTTTTTCTAATATCTAATCTGTATCTTCTCCCTTTCAGTTTCATCCCATTGCTTCTCGTGTTTCCATGTGCAAACGAGAATAATGAAGAAAAGTTGTAAAGTATAAGAAAGCCTATTAAGATTATTACCTGAATTGTCCTGTCCCAAGGTTATCTCCAGTAAACAGACTATTTCTGGCATCTCGAAGATTTTCACGCAACTTTTTATCAAGTTTCTAAAAAGACAATGTTATGGTATTAACATGAACGGACAGACAAGTCTTGTTGTGGCAGACTTCAGGCTTTCATACATTACATGGATAACCATTCCTGTAAATGGACATTTTGCTGCATGAGGGGGGCTCTAAATTAGTACTAATTAGGCAATGTCCAAAATAAAGCAAACTTTAAAAGGAAAACAATCATCAGAAAATGACCTATGGTTAAAATCAGTTTTTTTTTTTTTTTTTGTTACATGTATTTAACCCCTTAACGACCAGGGGTATTTTTGGTTTTGCATTTTCGTTTTTCGCTCCGCTTCTCCCAAGAGCCATAACTTTTTTATTTTTACGTCAATATGGCCATGTGAGGGCTTGTTTTTTGCAGGACGAATTGTACTTTTGAACGACACCATTGGTTTTAGCATGTCGTGTAACAGAAAACGGGAAAAAAATTCTAAGTGCGGTGAAATTGCAAAAAAAATGTGCAATCCTACAGTTGTTTTTTGTTTTGCTTTTTTACTAGGTTCACTAAATGCTACAACTGACTGGCTATTATGATTCTCTAGGTCATTACGAGTTGATAGACACCAAACATATCTTGGTTCTCTTTTACCTGTAGCGTCTCCATTTTTTGGGGTCTGGGGCCGGGTGAGGGCTTATTTTTTGCGTGTCGATCTGACGTTTTTATCAATAACATTTTGGTGTAGATATTATCTTTGATCGCCCGTTATTGCATTTTATTGCAATGTTGCAGCGACCAAAAAAACAATTCTGGGGTTTCGATTTTTCTTCTCGCTACGCCGTTTACCGATTCGATTAATTCTTTTTCTATATTGATAGATCCGGCGATTCTAAATGCGGCAATGCCAAATATGTGCATATGTTATTTTTTTTATTGTTTTATTGTGAATGGGGCAAAAGGGGGGTGATTCGAACTTTTATATTTTTTTAAGATTTTTAAAAACATTTTTTTTTCACTTTTTACTTGCTTCAATAGTCTCCATGGGAGATTTGAAGCTGCACTTGTCCGATCGCCTCTGATACATAGCCCTGCTCTATGTATCAGAAATGCTCACTTGCTATGAGCGCCGACCACCAGGCGACGCTCATATTGATCCAGCAATGACAACAACAAGGGTCTTCTCCTGACCCTGGGTTATCATGCCAACCCGTCCGCGACCCTCGGTCATGTGACACGGGCACCGATGGGAGGAGGAAAGGATGCGCTTCCTGCGCGTTCATGTTAAATGTCGCTGTCAGAGTTTGACAGTGGCATTTAACATGTTAACAGCCACGGGTGAATTGCGATTTCACCCG
Source organism: Oophaga sylvatica (assembly GCA_033576555.1). Classification (NCBI taxonomy): domain Eukaryota; kingdom Metazoa; phylum Chordata; class Amphibia; order Anura; family Dendrobatidae; genus Oophaga; species Oophaga sylvatica. The sequence goes on from JARQOD010000001.1 coordinate 462,331,082, forward strand.
CAGCAGTAGCGGGCACATGTCAGCTGATCAGATTAGATGTCATGTCCTGGAAAAGGGGAAGGCGTCCAATGATGGACTCTGTCCGTCATTGGACGTTAAGGGGTTAATTTTTTTTTGTAATCTTGTACTTTCCCAGTGATTACTAAGCCTTTTTTAGACTCATACTTTTTACCCTTTCGGGATGAGTTTTCATCAAGTTCCTTATCAGAAGAGGCACATAACACCTCTATACAAAGAATACACCAATCACAATAGGCGGTATCACAGCTGACCCGCTCCCCTTCCCTTCAGAGTGATCTTTGCACATGCTTATTAGACACTTCAATACAGAAGACAGAGTCGGAGTCTGTACATTGTGGCTAATGTACATGTAGATTTCCTGAAACAGGAAGATAGTCTATAAAAACCCAGGGGCCAATGTGAAAACTGCAAAATTACTCATTGTATTTTGTTATAAAGATTGTGATTTAAAATAAATTAATAAAACCAACATAAAAAACAAAAAAAAATACATGTAGCACACGCACCTGATTTGAACTACGGTATAGTTCATGTTTTGGATAACTTCCCTTCCTGACAAGGACACTTTTTGCTTTTGCAATTTTGTCTTTCCTCTCCTTGCAATAATCACACCTTTTTTTTCCCACCACCACACCTATATGAAAGCTTGAGGACTAATTGTATCTTTAAATACCATCATTCACTTTACCAGATAATGTAGTGAACATAACATGTAATTTTGTAATTGCAAATTTTTAATGTGGGGTTTCAAATGAAAAAAAAGAAAAAGAAAATTGCCGCCATTGTTTTCTCGTTTTCATTTTTACCGAGTTCATGTGTTGTAAAAATAACCTGATAACTTGACTATGCAGCTCAGTATGAATTTTTCTTTTTAATAGCTCGCTGAATTTAAAAATCTTAAATTTATTTTCTTTTATAGCCTTTTATGAAATCTAGATCTTTCTTCATAGCTGGAGCTGAGTGAGGGCCTAGTTTCAAAATTCCATTTTTATTGAAAGGTTAAATAATTTTCAATTACAAAAAATAAAATAACTAGGACAATATCAGCATCAATATATAATAGAATAAAACATCCTAAAAAAACATCAAGTTATAGGAAGAAAAAGGAGGGAAGGGAACATTTTAGGCCTTCAGTATTAGGCCGGGGTCAGATACAACTACAAAAAAATCGGACCGTTTTAGTCGGTCGATTATCGTACCAAAATGAAAACATCACACATCCGCCTGGCACCCGATTTTCCTTCAAAGATGCGATTTAGTCGCATGTGTGTGTACCTTGTAACATCCGATTTTCATCCGACTTGCGAGAATTTCTCGCAGGCTTGCAAAACTGACATATAATGGATCCAAAAGAATAGTATTTAAATCACAAAAGAAAGAATAGATATATACACATAGAACACATACATACATACATATATATATATATATACACACACACATACACATACACATTATATATATATATATATATATATATATATATATATATATATACACATATATACACACACACATGTCATTGTGACATATATATATATATATATATATAACATATATTTATAGTTCTTACACTTCTACATACTGTAATAGCCGCTAATTCAATTGCTGGCTTTTGTGAAATCACAGAAGCCGACATGAAATGATACATTGTTTAGACACAGTTAACCATGTCATTTCCTGTATTTTGATATATGGTTTGAACTTACAATTACATAAGTGTATGTGTGCCAAATTTCAGACATGTAGGGGTTAATTAAAGGTGTAAATTCGTTGAAAAAAAATGCGTGGGCTCCCGCTGTATTTTCTCCACCAGACAGACAAAGCAAGCGAGTGGGGGCAGATAATAATAGCCTAGGGAGGGTACATTTTTTTGTGCCCCCCTGGCTACTAACATCTGCCCCCAGACACCCCAGAAAGGGCAAATCTATAATTAGATTTGCCCTTTCTGGCACTTTGCCTGTCTATTCCCATTGCCCTGTAGCGGTGGCGAATGGGTTAATAAGGGGTTACAGCCACCTTGCAATTGAAAGGTGACAATAAGCCAGGTTAATAATTGAGAGCTGTCAATTAGACAACTATCAATTATTAATCCTATTGTATGAAAGAAAAAATCAAACACACACAGTTTAATAAAAAAGAAGTTTAATGAAATAATCACACAGTTTTTGACCATATTTTATTTTCCTGCTAAAACCATTTCCTGTAATAAAAATAAAATAAAAAAGCAAAATTATTCTTACCAATCCGATGTACAGTCAGGTCCCACGGTGTAATCCATCAGAAAGGGTTAACAGGTTACAGCTCGCAGAGAGCTATAATGCTGTCTCTGAGCTATAACCTCCTGAATGAATAACTTCCTCTACCAGCGAAAGGAGAGGAAGAGATGAATGAATGAAGCTTAATTGATTTATTGCCACTTTCACTTCAGTGACCTGACCTAAGGTGAAAGTGGGATACAATCAATTAAGCTTCATTCATTAATCACATCCTCTCCTGTCGGCAGGAGATAAGCTCATTCATTCAGGAGCTATCAGCTGAGCACGCAGCATTAGTTGCGCTGCTTAGCTGATTGCTAGTTAACCCTTTGTGAAGGATTACATCGTGGGACGTGACAGATCGCCAGATAGGTAAGAATAATGTTGTTTTATTATTTTATATTTATTTTAGGAGATCAAGGGCTTCGCACGGATTAAGAGTAGAATAAAAGATGGTCAAAAAAATGTGTTTTTATTTCATTAAAATTATTTATTCTTAAAGTGTGTGTGTTTTTTTATTTACTTCAATAGGATTAATAATTGATAGTTGTCTAATTGACAGGTCTCAATTATTAACCTGGCTTACAGTCACCTTTCAATTGCAAGGTGGCTGTAACCCCTTATTAACCCATTCGCCACCGCTACAGGGCAATGGGAATAGACGGGCAAAGTGCCAGAAAGGGCAAATCTAATTATAGATTTGCCCTTTCTGGGGTGTCTGGGGGCAGATGTTAGTAGCCAGGGGGGGCACAAAAAAAATGTACCCTCCCCAGGCTATTATTATCTGCCCCCACTCGCTTGCTTTGTCTGTCTGGTGGAGAAAATACAGCGGGAGCACACACATTTTTTTTTCAACGAATTTACACCTTTAATTAACCCCTACATGTCTGAAATTTGGCACACATACACTTATGTAATTGTAAGTTCAAACCATATATCAAAATACAGGAAATGACATGGTTAACTGTGTCTAAACAATGTATCATTTCATGTCGGCTTCTGTGATTTCACAAAAGCCGGCAATTGAATTAGCGGCTATTACAGTATGTGTAAGTGTAAGAACTATAAATATATGTGTAAGTGTAAGAACTATAAATATATGTATATATATATATATATATATATATATATATATATATATATATATATATATATATGTCACAATGACATATATATATATGTATTCTATGTGTGTATGTCTATTCTTTCTATTCTTTATTAAAGCTGTCAGTGTGATTTTACAGTATAGCCGGGGATGAATTGCCGGCTTTTCTAAAGGACACCGATGCGATTTAATCGCAAGTCACACGTGCGGTCCGTTTGTAATCAGATTTTTCATCGCTCCCATAGACTTGCATTGGCGATAGTCGACCCACAATCGGTGACAATCGCAGCATGCTGCGATTGCACTCGGACGTTTAAAACGGACCACAAAAAATCTGATACTGGGAGCTGCTCCATAGATTAACATAGGGCAGACTGCAATGCGATATTTCATCGTATTGCAGTCGACCGATTCTGTCGCCAGTGTGACGCCGGCCTTACAATTATGAAGTTACTAAAATCCATACATAGTGCAGCCAGGCGCGGAGCACAATCCGGACAGAGAAGAAATGCACCGGAGAAAAGGCTGGGTCACATCCAGTCTCTCCAAGTCTCACAGTATCTATCACAGTCAGTGGGCAATTGGGCAAGTGAGGGGCTAGTTTCTCCAGAGGAAGCTGTAGTTTATAATGGTAATATTTTGGGGTACATACAAATTTTTTATTGCGTTTCATTCCATTCTTTTGGGAGTGGTAAACTAACCAGAAAAGGGAAATTCTGATGCTTTTATTTTTTTCCTTTAATGATATTTGTGGCCTTCCGATGATGTGATGAGTGATTAAACAGACCACCCTCCCTTAGCAGATAGCTGCTGTCAGAGGCAAGTGCCGGCTGTATAACACAAGTGCCACCCACAATGTATGGACTGTGGGCAGATATGGTAGATATTGGGACAAATATCCTGACAACTTCAATGTATCGAATAGATTATGCAGTTCTCACCACTGCGACCATCTCTGCTGCATTACCCCTTGGACATCTGATGATGGGTACTGCCCCTATAAAAGAAAAAAAATCCACACCTAATTAGTACCAACAAATTCCAAATCACTGTAGACTCATTAAAGCATCGCTGCAACTGGAACATCCATAATAAATTACTGGTATACAGCAGAAGCAATTAAATGGGTTGTCCACTACTTGGAATACAGCACCTATTTACCGTATTTTTCGGACTATAAAACACACTTTTTTCCTCCAAAAATGTGGAGGAAAACAGGGATTTTTGTGTGTACTCACCGTAAAATCCTTTTCTCCGAGCCACTCATTGGGGGACACAGGACCATGGGTGTTATGCTGCTACCACTAGGACACTAAGCAAAAACACAAAAAAGGTTAACTCCTCCTCCTGCAGTATTCACCCTCTGCTGGCTCAATCCTGTACCAGTTCGATGCCAAAGCAGTAGGAGCTCACAACAGAAGTGCAATATGTCGAAACCAAACAACTACAGCCAACGGCTAACAGGGTGGGGCTGTGTCCCCCAATGAGTGGCTTGGAGAAAAGGATTTTACGGTGAGTACACACAAAAATCCCTGTTTCTCCGTCGCCTCATTGGGGGACACAGGACCATGAGACGTCCCAAAGCAGTCCCTGGGTGGGAAAAAACAGCACAACAGCTGAAACCTCGCATATCAAATGCTTAACTGAATAAACAATTAAGAGGGGCCTACAGATGCGAAACTGCCGATTGCAGAATCTGTCTGCCAAGAACCGCATCTGAAGAGGCCTGAGAATGAACATTGTAATGATTAGCAAGCCTTGCACACTTCCTGTGCCGATGCCTGGTGCCGAATGGCCCAGGAAGCCCCCACTGACCGAGTGGAGTGAGCCTTAACCCCCGCCGGGATAGGCTGACCCTTGACACGGTAAGCCTCTTGAATCGCAGATCGGATCCATCTGGCTATCGTGGCCTTAGAAGCAGGAAGACCCTTTCTGTGTCCCTATGTAAGCACAAAAAGGGCATCCGATTTGCAAAAAGATGCAGTCCTGGAAATGTACCTGCGGAGAGCCCTCACCAAGTCCAAAGTGTGAAGAGCTTTCTCAGTACGGTGGACCGGAGTTGGACAGAACGAAGGCAAAACTATGTCCTCATTCAGAGGAAAAGCCGAGACGACTTTAGGCAAAAAAGACTGAGTCGTCCTCAACACCACCTTGTCTTGGTGGAAAATCAGGAAGGGAGGTTTGCAGGACAAAGCCGCCAATTTCGAAACCCGTCTGGTAGAGGTTATTGCCACAAGAAAGGCAACTTTCAACGAAAGGAGAGAGGGAAGCATCTTGCATTGGCTCAAAGGGGGACTCTTGTAAGGCACTTAGGACCAAGTTAAGATCCCAAGGTTTTAAAGGCCTTTTGTAGGGCGGGACAAGGTGCGACACTCCCTGGATAAAAGTCTTAACCTGGGGCTTAGACGCTATCCTTCGCTGGAAAAGCACAGATAGAGCTGAAATTTGTCCCTTTAGGGAAGACAGCGCTAAGCCCGAATCCAACCCTGCTTTGAGAAACTCCAGAATGGAGGGAGTTGAAAACACCAACGGGGAACGACCCCTATCCTTACACCAAGAGAAAAAGGTTTTCCAAACGCGATGGTAAATGCGCATGGAAACAGGCTTTCTAGCGTTGATCATGGTAGTTTCCACCCGTTGCGGGAACCCGGCCTAGGCTAGAATCCAGGATTCAATGGCCAAGCCGTTAAATTCAGCACTGTCAAGTTCCGGTGGCAAATGGGACCCAGAGAGAGAAGGTCTGGACGATCCAGTAACCTCCAGGGGACGTCGGCGACTAGATGAACTAGTTCCGCATACCACGCCCGATGCTGCCAGACAGGAGCAACGAGAATCACCGGAACGCCTTCCGCCTTGATCTTCTGAATGATCCTTGGAATTTAGGGGAGCGCCGATGGCTAGCGGGTCGCGGGACCGGCCTATGAAAGCCGGAACCTTGGCATTCAGCGTGGATGCCATGAGGTCGACATCCGGAGTGCCCCACCGCCGGCATATCTGAAGAAACACTTCAGGGTGGAGAGACCACTCTCCCGAGGCTAGGCCTTGGTGGCTGAGAGAATCCGCCGCCCAATTGTCTACTCTCGGAATGTGAACCGCAGAGATGAGCACGTGACTTGTCTCGGCCCATCGCAGAATGTGCGTCACTTCGAGCATCGCTCTTCTGCTTCGCGTGCCCCCTTGGCGATTGATGTACGCCACGGCCGTGGCATTGTCTGACTGAATCCGGATGGGACGACCGGCCAGGAGGCAGTGGAAGTGAAGAGCTAGCCTGATTGCTCTGATCTCGAGGATATTGATCGGTAGGCGGGCTTCCTGAGAAGACCAGCGTCCCTGAGCCGTGTGGTGACAAAAGATCACACCCCATCCGAGGAGACTAGCATCGGTGGTCACCACCAACCAGTGCACCGGGAGAAAAGACCGCCCTCGATTCAAAGATGATGTCGCAGTCCAGCATTTGAGGGACCGCCTGATTCTGGGCATCAGGTGAAAGCGGCGACCAAAGGAAGCTGGGTTTTTGTCCCAGACTGAGATCAATTGCTGTTGCAGGGGGCGGAGGTGGAATTGGGCAAATGGTACTGCCTTGATGGACGCTACCATCTTCCCCAGGACCTGCATGGCGAACCGTAGAGAGTGAGAGCGGCCCAGATATAGCAATTAGGCTCCCGGAGATAGAGAAGAAATCTTCTCCGGAGGGAGAATCACCAACCCTCGGGAAGTGTCCAAGGTCATCCCCAAAATGGAGAGTTTCTGTGACGGAACCGGGGAGGATTTGTCCAGGTTCACCAGCCAACCTAGGCGGGATAGAGTGTCCACAGTGACATCGACACTTTCTGCACAGGCCCGAGTAGACGGACCCTTGATGAGCAGGTCGTCCAGGTATTGTAGGATCACCATGCCCCGAGAGTGTAGAATTGACATGACGGCCTCCATGACCTTTGTGAACACTCTGGGGGCGGTGGCGAGACCGAAGGGCAGAGCGGTGAATTGAAAATGTTCGTCTCAGACTGCAAAGCGCAGAAACCTTTGATGACCTTCGAAAATTGGGATGTGGAGAAATGCGTCTTTGATGTCGATAGAAGCAAGGCATTCCCCTTTTCCCAACGAAGCGATGACAGAACGGATAGATTCCATTCTGAAATGGCGCACCCTGACAAATTTGTTTAACAATTTTAGGTCAAGGATGGGGCGCATGGTTCCGTCCTTCTTTGGGACAACACATAGGTTTGAGTAAAACCCCTTGAACCTTTCCGCGTGAGGAGCCGAGACGATGACTGCGCTGTTGCGGAGGGAGTCTAATGCCTGATAAAAAGGAACTGCGAGAGCCTTTGATTTTGGGAGCCAAGACTGGAAAAAACGCATTGGCGGAGGGGACAAGAATTCAATCTTGTATCCGGAGAATTCAAGATCTTGGACCCACTGGTCGTGAACCACCGACAACCAGACCTTGCAAAACAAGAGCAGGCAGCCGCCTAACCTGTTTGTGTCCTCTGGACATGGCAAGGAGTCACTGAGAGGGCTTGAATGAGGGCTGAGAGTCCCTGTCTCTGCGCGGCGGGCGGGTCGAGCGAGAGGGGGTAGTTGTAGAGGACCAGTTTGAGGTACTACGAAAAGGCTGGAAGCGAACCTGTTGTTGGTTCCGAAAGGCCCGGCTGGGTCTAGGCTGAGGGAGGAACTTGCTTTTCCCCCAGTAGCATCGGAGATGATTTGGTCAAGTTTATCCCCGAACAGACGCCCGCTCTGGTACGGTAGGGAAGTTAAAGACTTCTTTGAAGCAGAGTCTGCCTGCCACTCTCGGAGCCATAGGGCTCTCCTGATGGTAACGGCATTTGCAGCTGCAAGCGCGGCACACTTAGCTGCATCTAGGGAGGCATGCACGACATAATCCCCCGCACGGGCAATCTGGTAGGCGAGATTAACCGCCTCAGAAGGAAGGGGATTGTCGTGATCAGTCTTAACTAGAGCCTCTGCCCAGGCCACCATAGCCCTGGCCACCCAGGTGGCGGCAAAGGAGGGGAAGAGTGCTGCTCAGCAGCTTCAAAAACAGAACGCGCGAGATTGTCAATCTGACAATCAGTGGGATATTTAATTGATGAGCCGTCCGACAAAGACAGGAGAGTTTTGGAAGCGAGCCGGGATATAGGTGGGTCCACTGCAGGGGACTCAGTCCACTCCTTCGTCAAAGCTGCTGGAAAAGGGTACTGAGCCTCCAGCGGCTTCTGCCCTGTAAATCGCTTGTCTGGGCGACTCCTATGTCTCTGGACAATGTCCGTAAACTCAGGGTGGTTAGCAAAAACCCTGTAAAGACGTATGGTTCTTTTGAAAGACACAGTGTGATCTGGATTAGTTCCGTGTTCTTCGTCTACTCTCAGAGTCTTATTAACCGCTTCAATGAGAGAATCTAAAGACTCCTGGTACTCTAGCGAGTCCGAGTCTACAGCCACATCTGACTCGTATTCTGAGTCGTGTTCGCTGTCAGCTCCCGGAGAGGGGGAGCGGGAGGCCGAGCATGCGGATGCCGAGCCACTAGAGGGCTTGGGAGACGAATCATGGGACGTTTCCAAGAAGATTGCCTAGCTGCTTCTGCGGACCGGCCCGTCTGAGGAAGTCTCTCTGGATGCTGAAGGACCCTCTACGGGCAAAGGGAAGCCCTGGCTTGAGGAGGAACCACGGAAAGATTCTAAGGCTTTAGTCAGGGAAGCCATGGACTGTGCCAAGGACGTGGCCCACTCAGGAGGAATAGGCCCACTAGGGTCGGTATTAGCAGGGGGAAGAGGTGCAGGCTGCACAGATTGCGGAACCATGCTTTCGCGGTAGTGAGGCATTGCATGAGGCACACGAGGCATACACTACTGTGTGTGGTTTGTCAGCCCTTTTGGAGCACTTTGATTTTGACATATTGCAAAGCAAATGCAGCCTGGAGACTGCTGTAGGGAAAGGGTTAAGCGCTGTGTAATCTTACCCAGGTCCTGTGCCCGTGCCAACCGAGAAGAGGACTGTGTGACTTGGCTCAGCGGTCTGACAAACTGGCGTCCCCAGAGAGAAGTAACGCCGCGGTGTCAGGGAAGAAGGGAGAAGATGGTGCCCAAAAGTGAGTTGGCAAATCTCGAAGAGAGCGAGAAGCGTCAGAAAATGTGGGTGGAGGCAGGCAGGAGAGCAGGGAAGCGCAGCGCTCCCAAACAGAGAGGAGCGCCTTGTACGTGGGCGGAGCTTCACAGGAGGGCGGAGCTTCCCGGGAGGGCAGACTGGGGCCTATCACGAACAGAAGCCGAGGGCTTAAGTAGCGGAGACGGCCGAGGCAGTGGTGAAGGCCGCGGGAGCTTCCTGGAAGCGGCCGCGGTAGCGCGAGGCGCAGCGGCGGTAGTTGGGAAGGCGGCGGTGAGGAGTGAGAGGCGACTCGCTCGCGGCAGCAGGTGGAGGAGAGGGCTGCGTCAGCGGCAGCTGTGACGGCCGAGGTCCTTCTGTGAGGGCCGCAGCGGGGACTGGATACGGCCGCGGCTTGAGAAGAGCGCAGCCGCGCAAGGGAGCGCACATCTATCCCCTGGGGGCCCGAAAACCACGAGGGCCCCGGGATTAGTACTCACGGAGCGCAGAGATGGGGGCACGGCCCGCAGGAGCAGACTTCTGGCCGCACTAAACCTCCTCAATCCACCATCCCTTTGATAGAAGGTGGAGAGGGTTCGCTTGTCTCCTAGCACCAGCCGCTTTCAGACAGTGGTGGTGCAGTGGGTTACTTGCGAGGCTGAAATCTGCGTCTGGCTAAAGGCCTGGCTCCGGAAGAGGGTACATGAGGGCGACACCCCATGTTCCGTCCGTTGATGGTGTGGGAAGAGCGGACCCATTAAAGGGATCCGTCGCCCCGAAACGAGCTCAGGAGTATGGTAACGTTGCAGGAGGGGGTACGGGGAGGAGACACTCCGCGTTCACGCCTGTTGCTAATTTCGGGAGATCGGGACTTTTCGAAAAGACCCAGTCGCCCTTCCATTTCTTGAGGAAAAAATGAGAAAAAAAGAAACAGGAAAAAAAAAATAGAAATTGGGGTCTGATAACAGACCCTAGTGCCTCCTACAGACAATAAGCAAGAACTGGTTCAGGATTGAGCCAGCAAAGGGTGTATACTGCAGGAGGAGGAGTTAACCTTTTTTGTGCATTTGCTAAGTGTCCTCCTAGTGGCAGCAGCATAACACCCATGTTCCTGTGTCACCCAATGAGGAGACGGAGAAATGAGGGGTGCGTCTTATAGTCCAGATGTACCGGCTCTGAATGTTGTGTGGAGGTGGAGGAATGGCATCAGCAGAGCAGCAGGTCACAGAGGCAGGAGTCGGCGGCTGCTGTGGCTATCTTCTGTGCCCGCTGCTAAAGAGAATTGAATATTCACTGCATTCCACGCCTATGGGCGTGGAGGGCAATGAATATTAATCTCTCTTTAGCATCCTGGTATGATTGGCCCCATCCCTGTCCTGGTATGCATGGCCCCATCCTTATCCTGGCATGATTGGCCACCACCCCCCCATCCTGGTATGCATGGCCCCATCAGAAAACATTTTAAAAAACAAACCATTACACTTACCTACCTTCACAGCGCTCCCTCGCAGCATCTTGTTCCAATGCCAGCAGCTGCTTTATGCTTGTAAGCAGCGCATGGCAGGGACGTCATGCGCTGTTTGCAAGCCGAAGGGCAGCTGCCGGAATACTCACTGCTCGGCACGCCGGGACTGTGTGCGTGGAGAGCTGTGAATATTCATTGCTCTTCAGTAGCACGCACAGTGTCAGCCGCCGGCTTCCGGCATACAGTCCCGGCGGTGAGTATTCAGGCAGCTCCAAGTCCCTGCTATACGCTGCTTACAAGCATAAAGCAGCTGCTGGCATCGGAACAAGATGCTGCAAGGGAGCGCCGGAAAGGTAAGTACAATGTTTTTTTTTAATGTTTTCTGATGGGGCCATGCATACCAGGATGGGGATGGGGGCCAATCATACCAAGATAAGGATGGGGCCCAGCATACCAGGATAGGGATGGGGCCATGCATACTAGAACGAGATGGGGGCCCTGCATACCAGGATAGGGATGAGGGCAATCATTACTACCAGGCTAGGGATGAGGGGGCCATGCCTATTAGCCTAAAGATAAGGGGGACATACATTCCAGGCTAGGGATGAGGAGGCATGCATACCAAGATGGGGATGAGGGCCATGCATACCAGGATAGGGATGAGGGGGCTATGCATACCAGGATAGGGATGAGGGGGCCATGCATACCAGGATATGGATGATGGGGGCATGCATACCAGGATAGGGATGATGGGGGCCATGCATACCAGGATAGGAATGAGGGGCCATGCGTACCTAAATAGGGATGATGGGGTCATGCATACCAGGATAGGGATGAGGGAGCCATGTATACCAGGATAAGGATGATGGGGTCATGCATACCAGGATAGGGATAAGGGGGCCATGCATAGTCAGGATAGGGATGATGGGGGCCATGCATACCAGGATGGGGATGAGGGCTATGCATACCAGGGTAGGAATGATGGGGTCCATGCATACCAGGATAGGGATGAGGGGGCCATGTGCATCAGGAAGGTACGGAAGTAAGTACAGAATTGACCACATTTTTTGCTTCAATTTTTTTCCCCTAATTTCCTCCTCTAAAACCTAGGTGCGTCTTATGGTTCAGTGTGTCTTATAGTCTGAAAAATACGGTAGATAGGAAACGATGAAAGGTATCATAGGAAATGCCCAGTCATAAATCCTTTATATACAAAGGTGGTGCCATGTCAACTCCAAGTGAATTTAAAGCACAGAGGGGCAAACTCTTCAGTGTGTTTATGACCTAATTTTGGAATAAAAATTGCTTTAAAAGTGACTTTTAATTTGTGCCTTGTTCATTATTTACAGTTAGGTCCATAAATATTTGGACAGAGACAACATTTATCTAATTTTGGTTCTAGACATTACCACAATGAATTTGAAACAAAACAAATCAGATGCAGTTGAAGTTCAGACTTTCAGCTTTCATTTGAGGGTATCCACATTAAAATTGGATGAAGGGTTTAGGAGTTTCAGCTCCTTAACATGTGCCACCCTGTTTTTAAAGGGACCAAAAGTAATTGGACAAATGACTCCAAGGCTATTTCATGGACAGGTGTGGGCAATCCCTTTGTTATGTCATTCTCAATTAAGCAGATGAAAGGGCCGGAGTTGATTTGAGGTGTGGTGTTTGCATTTGGAAGGTTTTGCTGTGAAGGAAACATGCGGTCACAGGAGCTCTACATGCAGGTGAAACAAGCCATCCTTAAGCTGCAAGAACAGAAAAAAACCCATCCAAGAAATTGCTACAACATTAGAAGTGGCAAAATCTACAATTTGGTACATCCTGAGAAAGAAAGAAAGCACTGGTGAACTCATCAATCCAAAAAGACCTGGGAGCCCACGGAAGACAACAGTGGTGGATGATCGCCGCATACTTTCTTTGGTGAAGAAGAACCCATTCACAACATCAACTGAAGTCCAGAACACTCTCAGTGAAGTAGGTGTATCTGTCTCTAAGTCAACAGTAAAGAGAAGACTCCATGAAAGTAAATACAAAGGGTTCACATCTAGATGCAAACCATTCATCAATTCCAAAAATAGACAGGCCAGAGTTAAATTTGCTGAAAAACACCTCCAGAAGCCAGCTCAGTTCTGGAAAAGTATTCTATGGACAGATGAGACAAAGATCAACCTGTACCAGAATGATGGGAAGCCAAAAGTTTGGAGAAGAAAGGGAACGGCACATGATCCAAGGCACACCACATCCTCTGTAAAACATGGTGGAGGCAACGTGATGGCATGGGCATGCATGGCTTTCAATGGCACTGGGTCACTTGTGTTTATTGATGACATAACAGCAGACAAGAGTAGCCGGATGAATTCTGAAGTGTACCGGGATATACTTTCAGCCCAGATTCAGCCAAATGCTGCAAACTTGATTGGACGGCGCTTCATAGTACAGATGGATAATGACCCCAAGCATACAGCCAAAGCTACACAGGAGTTCATGAGTGCAAAAAAGTGGAACATTCTTCAATGGCCAAGTCAATCACCAGATCTTAACCCAATTGAGCATGCATTTCACTTGCTCAAATCCAGACTTAAGAGGGAAAGACTCACAAACAAGCAAGACCTGAAGGCTGTGGCTGTAAAGGCCTGGCAAAGCATTAAGAAGGAGGAAACCCAGCGTTTGGTGATGTCCATGGGTTCCAGACTTAAGGCAGTGATTGCCTCCAAAGGATTCGCCACAAAATATTGAAAATAAAAATATTTTGTTTGGGTTATGTTTATTTGTCCAATTACTTTTGACCTCCTAAAATGTGGAGTGTTTGTAAAGAAATGTGTACAATTCCTACATTTTCTAACACATATTTTTGTTCAACCCTTCAAATTAAACGTTACAATCTGCACTTGAATTCTGTTGTAGAGGTTTCATTTCAAATCCAATGTGGTGGCATGCAGAGCCCAACTCGCGAAAATTGTGTCACTGTCGAAATATTTCTGGCCCTGACTGTAATTGACACGTCTTACGTTAACTTTCCTTAGTTTTACCTGTTTCTCTTTGTTTTATTACTTGCAACTTTTAATTGAGCTCCAGCTATTATTTTTGCGCAGTTGAATACTAGCATGCAAAATTTTAAAGCTCAATTGAAAAGTTGGAGCTCCTTGGTAGTGCAAAAAAAAGGAGAAAAGGACAGAAAGGAGAAAAAAGGAGCACCTCTGAATTTGTGCAAAATTCAAACAATGAGAGCCATTGTTACGAAATTGGTGCAAAACCTATCAGTGCAAAAAAAAAAAAAAGAAGACAAAAGCCTTAAGGAACAAAAAAATTAAATGTAGAACTGGGGCCAACATGGTAAAATGGCACGGGACCATCATCATTTCTTTTATACTCATTTTCTCGCTTTAAAAAGTGGCAAACTTTTGCACACATTGAAAATAGTGTGACTTTTGGCACTTCAGAGTTGGCTTTGTTGTAAAAAGCGGGCTGCGTTTAGCTGAAGGAGTCTGGCCACTGATGGCACAATAGAAACTTACTCAGAAACCCACTACAGAATTATAGCTTTCTTTCTTAAAATGGCCTCATGCAGGTAGAAGAATTACAAAAAGTAGTCACTCCAGCACGTGCCAATAATTACCAAGTGTGACGAAGAAGCAGAAGAGACTGTCCACAATAGTATCCATGATCGTTTCCATCTCCGTGTCTGTGATGTCTGGTCTGTTCAAGGCTGAATAGAAAAAGTGAAATCTATAATATTTTACTTTGCACAATACATGAAAGATCAAGTGGAAATATAGAAATAAGGTAAATAGAGCTGTATGAATGTAAGAAATGTGAATACAGTCACTCAACACGTTTATACACAGTCATTAAGTCAAGATCTTTCTGCTTAGGTCTTGTGAAAAGCGACCAAGTCATTTTTGGTTTGGTAGGACGCAGCGTTCAATCCGCAGCTAATACAGAGTGTTTCCTGACCGTGGAAATATACCCTTACTAGATTGGAGAGTGTGTACACACAGCTCTCTCCCTCACTGTCCACATTACTAGATTTGAGTGTGTACACACACAGCTCTCTCCCTCACTGTCCACATTACTAGATTGGAGTGTGTACACACATAGCTCTCTCCCTCACGGTCGCATTACTAGATTGGGTGTGTCCACACACCTCCTCCTGTCACACTTACTAGATTGGAGTTACCACCACTCTCTCCCTCACTGTCCACATTACTAGATTGGAGTGTGTACACACACAGCTCTCTCCCTCACGGTCCTGCATTACTAGATTGGAGTGTGACACACACAGCTCTCTCCCTCACTGTCCGCATTACTAGATTGGAGTGTGACACACACAGCTCTCTCCCTCACGGTCTGCATTACTAGATAGGGTGTGTGTACACCACAGCTCTCTCCCTCACTGTCCGCATTACTAGATTGGAGTGTGCACACACACAGCTCTCTCCCTCACGGTCTGCATTACTAGATTGGAGTGTGTACACACAGCTCTCTCCCTCACGTCTGCATTACTAGATTGGAGTGTGTACACACACAGCTCTCTCCCTCACGGTCTGCATTACTAGATTGGAGTGTGTACACACAGCTCTCTCCTGCACTTCTGCATTACTAGATTGGAGTGTGTACACACACAGCTCTCTCCCGCACTCTCTGCATTACTAGATTGGAGTGTGTACACACACAGCTCTCTCCCTCACGGTCTGCATTACTAGATTGGAGTGTGTACACACACAGCTCTCTCCCTCACGTCGCATTACTAGATTGGAGTGTGTACACACACAGCTCTCTCCCTCACGGTCTGCATTACTAGATTGGAGTGTGTACACACACAGCTCTCTCCCTCACGGTCGGCATTACTAGATTGGAGTGTGTACACACACAGCTCTCTCCCTCACGGTCTGCATTACTAGATTGGAGTGTGTACACACACAGCTCTCTCCCTCACGGTCTGCATTACTAGATTGGAGTGTGTACACACACAGCTCTCTCCCGCACTCTCTGCATTACTAGATTGGAGTGTGTACACACACAGCTCTCTCCCTCACGGTCTGCATTACTAGATTGGAGTGTGTACACACACAGCTCTCTCCCGCACTCTCTGCATTACTAGATTGGAGTGTGCACACACACAGCTCTCTCCCTCACGGTCTGCATTACTAGATTGGAGTGTGTGTACACACAGCTCTCTCCCTCACGGTCTGCATTACTAGATTGGCGTGTGTACACACACAGCTCTCTCCCGCACTCTCTGCATTACTAGATTGGAGTGTGTGTACACACAGCTCTCTCCCTCACAGTCTGCATTACTAGATTGGAGTGTGT
The DNA here is from genome assembly GCA_033576555.1 of Oophaga sylvatica. Classification (NCBI taxonomy): domain Eukaryota; kingdom Metazoa; phylum Chordata; class Amphibia; order Anura; family Dendrobatidae; genus Oophaga; species Oophaga sylvatica. The sequence goes on from JARQOD010000001.1 coordinate 462,347,331, forward strand.
TCACACACAGCTCTCTCCCTCACTGTCCGCATTACTAGTGTGGAGAGTGTACACACACAGCTCTCTCCCTCACTGTCTGCATTACTAGATTGTAGTGTGTTCACACACAAATCTCTCCCTCACTGTCCGCATTACTAGATTGGAGAGTGTACACACACAGCTCTCTCCCTCACTGTCTGCACTACTAGATTGGAGAGTGTACACACACAGCTCTTTCCCTCACTGTCTGCACTACTAGATTGGAGTGTGTGTACACAGCTCTCTCACTCACTGCATTACTAGATTGGAGTGTGTGTACACACAGCTCTCTCCCTCACTGTCTACATTACTAGATTGGAGAGTATACACACACAGCTCTCTCCCTCACTGTCTGCACTACTAGATTGGAGTGTGTATACACAGCTCTCTCCCGCATTGTCTGCATTACTAGATTGGAGTGTGTGTACACTCAGCTCTCTCCCGTACTGTCTGCATTACTAGATTGGAGTGTGTGTACACACAGCTCTCTCCCGCACTGTCCGCATTACTAGATTGGAGAGTGTACACACAAAGCTCTCTCCCTCACTGTCTGCACTACTAGAATGGAGAGTGTATACACAGCTCTCTCCATTACTAGATTGGAGAGTGTACACACACAGCTCTCTCCCTCACTGTCTGCACTACTAGATTGGAGACTGTATACACAGCTCTCTCCCTCACTGTCTGCACTACTAGATTGGAGTGTGTGTATACACAGCTCTCTCCCTCACTGTCTGCACTACTAGATTGGAGTGTGTGTATACACAGCTCTCTCCCTCACGGTCTGCATTACTAGATTGGAATGTGTGTACACACAGCTCTCTCCCTCATTGTCTGCATTACTAGATTGGAGTGTGTGTACACACAGCTCTCTCCCGTACTGTCTGCATTACTAGATTGGAGTGTGTGTACACACAGCTCTCTCCCGCACTGTCTGCATTACTAGAATGGAGTGTGTGTACACACAGCTCTCTCCCGCACTGTCTGCATTACTAGATTGGAGTGTGTGTACACACAACTCTCTCCCGCATTGTCTGCATTACTAAATTGGAGTGTGCGCACACACAGCTCTCTCCCTCATTGTCTGCACTACTAGATTAGAGAGTATACACACAGCTCTTTCCCCACTGTCTTTATTACTAGATTGGAGTGTGTGCACACACAGCTCTCTCCCATCTGCTGCAACCGCAGCAGCAAGATGTGTGTGCACACAATCAATCGAGGAACTCTAGAAAGTGAGCGCAGGCACCAGCTTACTGCTGAGACAGCGCTGGTGTTGTGCAAGCTGCACTCTCCATCACCAGAGAGGGAGGTGGGGGTATCCAAACTCGGGGTAGAACTGGGTCCTGAAGCTGCTCGGCTACGCTAGGTGCAAAATGCACACTAATACGTATGAGGGAATAAAGAGCATTTTTCTGTAACAAAAAGTGTTTTTTGAACAGGGGCTGAGTTCCATATATAACAATATTATTAGATTAAATTGTGACTCCGAAGTGATGGACTCCCCAAGTGGGTTTTTACATGGATACACACGAAATATGTTTGGTCCTTTAATAGATATTAGAAAGGAAAATATTTAAACAAACAACTTCTACAGAACTGACATAAAACATTGGTAGTAGTAATAATGACTGCCTAAAATATTGTGTATTTCAGGGCCACAGACACAGATGAATTCCCTGACACCTTTCCCCACCTTGCTTGTTTAGTAGTAATTCTGTGGGCACATGGACAACACGATAAGCACAGCACTCCAGCGTGACAGCAATGCCGAAGAGTTACCCCTTTAGTTAAGGGAATGTAAAGACAAACCCATTCCCTGACCCCCAAGGATAAGCTCGCACATAGTAGAAGGACTGGTGCAACCAAAAGATTGGTGTATGTACTTACCTCTGTAGGAAACAAGCTCCTTATTCTGGTTGCACAACACAAACATGTCATCTTCTAATGTAATGAAATTCAGGTACTGATCAAAAACCTGAAAGAAAGGAAAATCAAGTTTGCACAAACTCTCTACTACAGACAACTTCATACAAATTCTACCTAATAGCTTATAGTCTTGATATAACAAGCTTAGAGAAAACAACAAAAAAACCTATGGGAGAACTTCATTTTTTCCACGTTTTCATGGCATTTTACTAGAGTATATGGTAAAGCAAATTATTACAGTACAACACATCCTGTAAAAAAAAATGCCCTTAAACAGATATGGGGGCAGAGAGCAAAAGTTAAGGGGATCTATAAAGGAGAGGCAAAAAGTTGGCTGTAGAAGGAAGGGGTTAAAGTCTTACCAAGCCTTATACAGTTTAGATGAGGATTCAGATTCAGACCGATACATGGCAAAGATATGAAACTGCGGCCAATAAAAACTGTGCTAAAAACTGAATGGAACGCATTATGGGGAAGATGGTTGTCCCATCATTCTGCTTTCCTGCCCCCCGTTCTTATACTCAGCTTCCAGCTGCTTCACCTTTTACCAACGCCACTCTGGTCCCACGGCAGCATCTTGTGCCTGTAACTTCTGACAGATGAGAAGTCAGAAGTTATGTCACAAGAGCTCAATGCAACTCTATGAGAGCTAGAACGACGCTCTCATAGACCTGTGTTGAAAAGTGACCTCCGCACCGCTCCATGAAACCCTGGAGCTGCGAGCAGGTCACTTTTTGCCGGAGACCGATAGAAGAGATGCAGGAAAAAGGATAAAAGAAGCGGCAGGTGAGTATCAGACAAGAGCAGGGATTTACATTTAAAGCACCACTCCAGCCGTGCAATAAAAAAATAAAATTAATAAAAAAAAAATAATAAAAAACAAAACAAAAAAAAATGCTGGAATGATGCTTTAGGCTATGTGCACACGTTGCGGAATTGCCATGGAAATTTCCGCGGCAATTCCGCACCTCCCTGCCGCGGGAAATCCGCATATTATAGGTATGCGTATTCCCGCTAAAAACTAGCGTTTTGCAAGCAGAATTAGCTTGCAGAATGCTAGCGTTTTACAAGCGATCTGACAGGTTGGTCAAACAAGTGTTTGACTCGTGTGACCAACTTTTTACTATTGATGCCGCCTATGCTGCATGAATAGTAAAAAGATCTAATGTAAAAATAATAAAAAAAAATAATAAATAATGATATTCTCACCTTCCGGCGGCCCCTGCAGCTTTCCTGCCTTCAGCGACGCTCCCGGCAAGTTCCGTTCCCAAGAGTCCTTTGCGACAATCACCCCGATGACGTAACATCTCGCGAGACCGCAACGTCATCTGGGTGATCTCGCAAAGCATCACTGGGAACGCGATTGGCGGGAGCGTCGCTGAGAGGCGGGAAAGCTGCGGGGGCCGCCGGAAGGTGAGAATATCATTATTTTTTATTTTAATTATTGTTTTTACATGGATATGGTACCCAGGGCTTGGAGGAGAGTCTCCTCTCCTCCAGACCCTGGGTACCATCCGCACATGAACCGCTTACTTTGTGCATGGTGGGCACAGCCACATGCGGAAAGTAATTGGTTCAATGAATTCCTATGGCGGCGGAATCGCCGCGGTTCCGCAAAAAAGAATGAGCATGCTGCGGATTCTCCCGCGATGCGATTCCGCCGCGGAAAAACCCGCAGCATGTGCACAGCATTGCGGAATCTCATAGACCTTAATGAGTTGTATTGTGTAAGCAGTTTTGCCGCGGCAAAACCGCTAAGAAACCGCAACGTGTGCACATAGCCTTAAAGTACAGACAAGGCCATAATGGTGCGGTTATAAAGAAACGTTTATTGAAGAAATCCATATGGTGAATGTTCTTTAATCAGTATTTGAAGTTTAGGTATAATAAGCTTTAGGTGCACAAGGGTGGAACTCTGAGTAGGGTCTTCAGCTCCTGCCCCTCTGCATGCCTTTGATCTCTGTATCTGCTTTTTATTTTAAAGCTTGTGCTGCCACCTTCCTCGCTGTCTGTGCCGCATGCGTAGATTGACCTCCTGATGGTCATCAATAACATTTCACCGGTGGCGACACATGTGCAGATAGAGATGTAGGCTCGATGACAAGCCGAGATCTGAATTTATGCATGCGCTGTCACCGGCACCATTTTACTGAAGACCGCCAGACACAAGATGTAGACGGAGAGGCTGGCACAGCAGCTGAAGACCCTACCCACACTCCCGACACTATGCACTTACAGCTTATCATACCAAAACTTCAAATGCTGATTGGAGAACATCAACCATGTGGATTTCTTCCTTTAAAGGTATGTAATTAATAAGTATTATAGCACAATTATGGCCATGCCTTTACTGTAACATGCAAAATAGAGACGACAGGCTCTTTTTAATCCACTTTCCAAAGCAGAAGTATCATTTTACAGACGGGCAAAACCTTTGGTCTGGTAACATTACGTGACACTGCAGTCTTGCGTCAGTGTCTCATTAGCAGACGTGCCAGTCTAGCATCTCATCTATACCATCTTAACCATCTCATCTATAGGAAACAGGTCACTATTGGTTGTGCTGTACAGAGACAGCCATGGACGGGATCACATGAACCCGTAACATCACCTTTGAGACATGAGATACTGTGTTGGCGGTAAGGGCTGCGCTTGCAATGTCTTCCAGCTTACTGCGGGATATTGCAGAAATGAAGTTCAGATAATAAGACTCGTATAGCTGTGTCCTCAGGTCCTGTGAGAAAAAGAAAAAGAACGAGACTCACATTGGATCCAATCGCAAGCACAAAACAATTTTGTTTAGGAGAGAATACTGAGACATTTGGAAGAAAATGGAATTGATTCTGCCAGCATTACATGACAGGGCTATTGTCATCATGGCTGGGGTACTGGCGGCTTAGATTTGCACATTTACCTGACAAATTCGGTCTACATTTTCCTCTGTAGGCATCACAAAATATATGGCAGGAACGTCTGGGATGGCGTCACGGTCAGTGTGCAAAAGCCTGGAGATAAAAAGCAAACGACTTGTCACATCTAGTCAATGTTGTTGTCAAATCTCCTCAAATACAAGAATAGTTTTCCTAAACTCACAGGTGTAAGGTGACCCCCATGTCTCGCAGCTCCTTCACAGACAGCAAGGGAGAGATGATATCTTGGCCAAAGCGATCATAGATAAGAACCTGCAATAAGCGATCAATGAACAAAAATTAATCTTCATGCAGCGATTTATGCAGATCTGACTGCTGTTACTGTAAGGCTGAATTCTCACACTACAGATTTTCTCGCAGAAATGTCCATCACTAAATATCGGTGGCATTCACCTGAATGGGGAGGTTTCCAATGAATGGGACTTTTACAGGACTTTCACCTGAATTCTTAATTAACCCAGGAAATGTTATCTTATTCTAGCTGTGATTATATCATTTTACTGAAAAAACATTGAAACATGCATTTCCAGCCCCCTCCCAAAAAAATCAAACCCACTTGTGTACATTGGGAAGAGATTTACTGATGTAAATGTGTCTCAATTGTGGCAAAACTTGTGACAAAAACTGTCTGAGCGCCTGTTCACATCCTGTTTGGCCCACAAGTTCATGACTTCATTGAAGGGAATTTGCCAGCAGGTTTTTGCTACCATATCTGAGAGCAGCATGATTTTGAGGCTGAGACCCAGATGCCAGTGTTGTGTCACTTACTGGGCTGCTTGCTGAAGTTTGGATAAAATCACAGTTTTCTCTGCTGCAGATCTAGTAGTCCTCTGAATGCTGAGCTCTGTATAACTCAACCCACATCACTGATTGATAGCTTTCTGTGTACACTGTGAATAGGCAGAATGCGGCCAATCAGTAGTGGCAGTGGGGATATACAGAGCTCATGAATATGCCTGGCAACCTGGCAGAAGTGTTACTAGGCCTCTAGTGATAATTCGCTAATAAAACAGTGATTATGGGCAGCACGGAGGCTCAGTGGTTAGCACTGTAGCCTTGCAGCGCTGGAGTCCTGGAGTCAAGGACCACATCTGCAAGGAGTTTGTATATTCTCCCCGTGTTTGCGTGGGTTTCCTCCCACATTCCAAAGACAAACTGATAGGGAATTTAGATTGTGAGCCCCATCGGGACAGCAACGATAATGTGTGCAAACTGTAAAAAGCGCTGCGGAATATGTTAGCGCTATATAAAAAAAATAAAAAATAAAGATTATTTGTATCAAAATTACAACAAGTAGCCCAATAAGTGACACATCGCTGGAATCAGGATATCTGTCCCTATATCATGTTGCTCTCAAACTAGGCGGTAAAAAACTGGTGACAGATTCCCTTTAAGGAATACATGTGACGAGCGGAAAAACGGAAAGCGGATGTATTCCTGATGGAGTCATTCCCTATAGTGAGACAGATGGAGTCACCTTGTACTTTTCTGGCCTCTGTTATGGCAGTTCATCTTTTAAACCAGACACATAAGACTAGTCTGACAACCCCCCTCAAGATCAGTATTATGCATGCTATGAGCAATCGGGAGGTTTTTGATGAGTTTGCTGCGGGACCTCTTCAAAAAACGCTTGAAAGACTCTTCCTATTCATTTCTCTTCTAAAATCACTTTGCTGTTCATATATTCAGGCTTTTGAGCACTTTTTCAGCTAAAGGTTTTGTAAACCTCCTGGCGGAGAAAAGAAATTGCATTTCACGTCTTTAAAGCGTCTCCTGATGGAAGCTGCTCCAAACTAGGCACTGTGCAAAGGGTTTGTGCACATGTTCAGTCGTGTGGCGCCTCTTAATCCTGAAATGGTTAAAGGAAGTGAAAGCCTCAGGTTTTTTTCATAAACTGGTGTCATTTGCAAAACTTAGCAGCTATATTGGCGTCTTAAAGGTGATGTGTGCACATACCCAAAAAGCTAACTGAAAAAAACTGAACTGGAATATAAGTTGATAATGCATGCAAAATAGGAGCATGTTCACACTGGCCATTAAACAGACAAAATCCAAAACAGAAACAAAATGAACATATGTAAAAGCAATAGTAAAATCAATAAGTAAAAGTAATAAAAAAGAGCAATAGTGCATATAATGTAGGGTGCTTAGTACACATTTAGTGCAGGTAAGGCTTTGACCTCCCTTTCTTTGAGCTGGTTGTCCTTATTCGGGACCCTGACCTGCTCAGCCCTTATTCACATTGACGTCACTTTGATACATGGTGAGGGTTTAATACTAAAGGTTAGGGCCACCCGATTCTGGTACACCTCGACGCTGGTGGGATGGCTTTTACGCTTTTTTTTTATATGGAAAAATAGCACATTTGTCTCCTTTTTAGGAACAAGTTGCAACTTTTATACATCAGACGTGCAAGAAAAATTGAAAAAAAAGCCTGAAGGTTTGAAGGAACCTTTCACCACAAATCTGAAAGAAGAACCCTTACCTTCCATACTGGCTCCCCGGTTGTGCTCTTCACAATTGGAACATTAAAATTCAGCATACGCTTTAAAGCAACTGAAAAAAAAAAAAAATACAAATTCATAAGTAGTGTTGAGCGATACTGCTTGGTATCGGAAAATATCGGATCGGAATGCAGTCGCCGATATCACTAAATATCGCCGATATCCGATTCCGATAGCGGAAGTCCCATGTAAGTCTATGGGAACAAAATATCGACATTAAAAAAAAACATTCTTGCCTTGTTGGTTAATTGTACATGAAGGAAAACAACAAAGACTAATGTAGAATGTATTGGGGGAGGTTGAGGAGACAATAAAGGCATACATGTTTAACCCAATGCATTGGAATAGCATTCATATATTTTTTTTTTAAATACGTTTGCATTGACTAACAAATTGACAATGTTGTTAACCTTTTTTCTATTTTGGCAAATATGTATGTTTCACAACTTCCATGCTCTTCACCTTTTTAACTTTTGCCAGTGCCACACTTTCTCCTTCATAATCTTCATCAGCATCATCATCTTTCTCATCAAATTATTCTTCATCTTCACCTTCTTAATCTTCTTCTTAAACTTCTTGCTATTCATGTTTTTGTTTACATTACTCATATTGTTATTATTAAACTAATTAATCTTCTTCATATTCAAATTCTTCATCTTCTTCCTCTTCATCTTCTTCATCATATTAGAATTTCTTATTTGTGACAGAGATTCCTGTACTTGTAATCTGTAAAAGTATGAATTGTTCATCCTTCCGTTCTTGCTGTCATAAAAGATTTAAATTACAACAGTATTTGTCCGTGTTCAGTTTAGCCTGCAGCAGCAGGCATTTTCCAGGGGCACCACGAGGAGGAACGGACTCACCCCCATACACTGCTTAGTCTTCTTCTGCTTAGAATTTAGAGCATATATTTCGCTCTTCATTTTGGTCTTATACTTCATGTTCTTCTGCTTTTTGATCTTCTGCTTATTGTTCTTCTGTCTCTTGTTCTGTATCTTGTAGTTTGTCTTAACCTTCTTTGTCCTGTTGGTGATCTTCTTCTGGGTAATCTTTTATTTTTTCTTTGTGATGGTGTTCAGGCTGGTTGGCTTCCTGATTGTCGTCCTTGTTGTCATCATCTTCTTCTGGGTGGTCTTTAAGGTCGTCTAATTTCCGAGAACCAGCTGACGTTACTGGAACCCTGACGGGTATGACATGGAGCAAGAGACAATGGAAGTAACGAGGACCAGCTGACTGTGCTGGAACCCGGACGGGTAGCAGAAGGAAAAGAGGCAATGTCACAACCGAGTACCAGCTGACGTTACTGTGACACGGTTACTAAGCAGGAGGTACCTGTGCTCCAAAGCACTACCAAGGACCAGCAGACGTTGCTGGAACTCGGATACGGAGATGGAGGCACCTAGGCCAAAGGCACTGGGGAGAACCAGTTGACGGTACTGGACCCCGGACGGGTAGCAGAACGCACCCATGAAAATGTAAGTTGACAGGACGCAAGCCGTCCGCAGTTACCGAATCACACAGTCCTACAGTGGGTGCTTGTCCTATTGTCACAATGGAAACAGCCTTTATTTACATATCCCACAGCACACATAGGAATCACGTAAACTGCAGGCACCATAGAGTCGGCTAACCCGAATGCAACACGACAGCACAACTTATTAGAGGATAATTGACGTTCACACTGTCAGGAAACAGCTGTCGTGCTGTAACCAGGCTGGCCAGGAGTCAGTACCCCTGCCAATTACTTCCGAGCAACAAATGGCGGTGTTGTAGCCCAGGGAGTAGAGTTCAGGTGGTAGAAAGATGAACATAACAGGAGACATGGAAAACGTTGCCAAACAGTTATTTAATCTGAAAACGGACAGGCAAATTCAGGTGAGATCCATGCCTTGTTCATTTTCAGAAAAGTAAGCCGGTCTACATTATCGGAGGATAGTCGCATGCGACGGTCTGTTAGTACACCACCTGCGGCACTAAAGACGCGCTCCGATAATACACTGGCAGCAGGGCAAGCCAGCACCTCCAATGCATACTGGCTAAGCTCTGGCCATGTATCCAACTTAGAGACCCAAAATTTGAAAGGGGAAGAGGCATCTGGGAGTACACTTAGAGGGAAAGCCAAGTAGTCTGTCACCATCTTACGGAAACGTTTCTTCCTGGTGACTGGAGCCGTCTCGGATGGTGTAGACCTTGCTGGCGCTGTCACAAAACTTCGCCACATTTCTAACATACAGCTCTTGCCCTGTGCAGAGGCGCTGCTTCTGCTCCCTCTTGTTGTAGAGGTGTCTACACTGCCTCGACGCACAGAGCTGCTTTGTAAAGCAGTAGCAGCAGCAGCTCTCTCGGCTGGAATGTACAACAGTATGGATTGCACCAGTGTGTCTTGGTACTCCTGCATTTTACGGTCCCGGTTCACCGGTGTGATGAGGGTTTGTAAGTTGTCCCGGTATCGAGGGTCTAGGAGGGTGTACACCCAATAATCTGACGTGGTGAGAATGTGGACGATGCGGCGGTCGTTTCTCAGGCAATGAAGCATGAAATCAACCATGTGCTGCAGACTCCCAACTGGCCAACAAAAGCTGTCCTCTGGAAGAGGCGTCATCTCTGCCTCCTCTGCATCACCCCACCCTCGCTCTACATACTGACTACAGCGTTGTGTACCACCCTCTGTAGGGATTTCTTCCTCCTCCATTGACTCCTCCTCCTCATCCTCCTCACAAAGTGAGCCCTGCCCAGCCCTTTGTGAGGAACCACGGTGCGCTGACTGTCCTGAAGGTATTTTAATTTGTGACTCCTCATCCACCTCTTCCAAAACCTCTTCCTTTAGTGCTTTCAGTGATTTCTGAAGCAGGCAGATAAGGGGGACAGTCATGCTGACTAGTGCATCATCTGCACTCGCCATCCGCGTTGAGACATCAAACGCACGCAAAACGTCACAGATGTCCTTCATAGAGGCCCACTCAGTAGTGGTGAAGTGTGAACGGCGCAAATTGCGAGTTGATTGCGCCTGTTGCAGCTGATACTCCATTACTGCTGGCTGCTGTTCACACAACCGCTCCAACATATGTAACGTGGAATTCCACCTGGTGGGTACGTCACATATGATGCGATGTTCAGGAAGGCGAAATCTGACTTGCAGAGCTGCAATGCGCGATCTGGCCATGCTGGAACGTCGCAAGTGAGCGCACTCTAGGCGGACCTTGTGCAGCAGTGCATCAAGATCCGGATAGTCCCTCAAAAAACTCTGCACGACCAAGTTGAGCACATGTGCCAGACATGGTATGTGAGTGAGGTTGCCAAGGCCCAGAGCTGCCACCAGATTTCGGCCATTGTCACACACTACCAAGCCTGGCTGGAGATTAGCTGACAAAAACCACACGTCGCTCTCCTGCTTGATGGCATCCCAGAGCTCCTGCGCTGTGTGGCTTCGATTTCCCATGGGAATTAATTTCAGGATAGCCTGTTGACGTTTGGCCACGGCTGTGCTCATATCGGTCGCAACAGGTAAGCGTTCACGGGTCCATGTGGAGGTATACCGTGACGGCTCGTGCAGCGATGATTCTGAGGAACTGGAGTAGGAGGAGGAATCAATGTGTACAGACTGGATTCCTGCAATCCTTGGAGTTGGCAGAACACGTACAGCGCCACTGGCAAGATCTGTACCCGGCTCCACAACATTGACCCAATGGGCAGTGAGGGAAAGGTATCGTCCCTGGCCATGGGTACTGGTCCACGCATCGGTGGTCAGGTGGACCCTGCTACTGACGGCGTTTAGTAGCGCATGTTTAATGTTTCCCTCGACATGTTTTTGCAGAGCAGGGACGGCTTGCCTGCTGAAATAAAATCGGCTTGGCACATTATATTGTGGGACTGCCAATGCCATAAAGTTCCTGAAACTGTCAGTCTCCACCAGCCTGAATGACAGCATTTCAAGGGACAGGAGTTTTGCAAGGCCAGCATTCAGAGCCTGTGCTCGTGGATGGTTTGCTGAGTATGGCCGTCTTTTATCCCATGCCTGTGCTACCGATGGCTGTTTTGTGGCCTGGGAGTGTGAGGATGACAGGGAACTTGCAGCTGTGGGTGCAATAACACTGGGTCTCTGGACAACAGTGAAAGAGGTTCTTCCATGCCGATCCTGTGAGGAAGCCGAACCAGCTGTGTGTGAGCTGGAGTAAGAGGCTCCAACACGACCTGAAGATGTAGGTGCTGCTGAAGGTTGGCCTACATCTCCAGTGTGTCTTTGTAACTCAGCTACGTGCTTTGTCCGTACATGTTTCCACATATTTGTGGTATTCAGGTTACTGATATTTTTACCTCTTTTAACTTTTGCTTACACAGCTTGCATTGAACATAGCAAATATCATCTACAACTCTGTCAAAAAAGGACCACGCAGTGCAAGTCATGGGAGCGCCAATTTTGACATTTCTAACACAACTGCTCCCAACAGGTGCCAAACTGGAGGCTACAGGCAAGCGAGTCTGCAGCCTACCTCTCCCTCCTCTTTGTACCGTTGGGCCAATCTCTTCCTCAGAGCTGCTCCCACCACCTTCCTGCTGCTCACGCCATGTTGGGTCTCGGACTTCATCATCTCCAGTACCCTCTTCCAACACCTGCTGCTGTTGGGTGGTCTGGCCAGCACCATGCTCAACAGAAAATGGCAACTGAGTCTCATCATCATCAGATGCGTTCTGCGGTGTGCTGACCATCGGCACTGGCTCACCCGCCTCTTCACATTCAGAGAGACACAGCTGTTGCGCATCACTGCATACTGCCTCTTCTTCACATTCCAGAATGCTGCTTGGCTGGGCCCCTGTTTGCAAGCCAACAGATTCTGAGAACAGAAGCAGAGACTCAGCTGGCTCCAGTTCAGAACTCTCTGACTGCCTGGGCAATTTGGCAGGCGGTGAAGAGACAGATGGTTGTTCAACAGTGCTGTGTTCCTGAGAGGAGGTGGAAGGAATTGAAGTCGATGCATTGGCTGCCATCCAACCAACAACGGCTTCAATTTGTTCTTCCCGCAGCAGGGGGGTACGCTGAGCTCCTACCAAAGTGCGCATAAAGGAACGCTGACGGGGAAAACTGGTGGATGCTGTGTCACTGGGTGCGGCAGCAGTCACAGAATCCCCACGTCCTCTCCCTGCTGAAACTCCACGGCCACGACCACGTGCCTTACTCCCTGCCTTCTTCATCTTGGTAGATTGATAAAGAAAGTCAGAAAAGTTATAAGGCCTAAGTGTGGTTATTACGCAGAGACTGAAGTGAACACTGAAACACAACTGTTCACAATCTGTGAAAGGCTACTCCTTTGTCTACTTCTATAGTGTTTGCAACCAATGTATTGGATACGGATGGAAGCGCGTCACACTAATAGTTAAATTGCATGGAGCAGCAAGAATTACTCTGAAGAAAAAAAAAAGAGTCTGTGAGTGACACGTGCAGATGCCTACAGACAGCGTTGCATGCAGAGCAAACTGCAGCGTCACCTGCACTCACACACACCTTGCAGAGCTGTTAAAACAACACTGCAGGCAAAAGGAAGCTTTACACAGCGGTTGGTGCTAGCCTGCCTAAAGCACAGTACACTAAATCGCAATCTCTAACTGTCCCTCAGAGTCAGCAGAGCAGCGTTCTGTCCCTTACTGAATTCACAGCACAGTGACGCTAAAATGGCGGCGGCGCCTTTTATAGTGCATTCTGACATCATTTCAGCATCCAATCACAGCCATGCCATTAGTTAACATGACCGCAGCAGTACAGGATGTGCCCACACTTCTTAGGATTCCTCATTGGCTGACTAAAGTCACATTGCCTCTCAAAGAATTATGGGAACTTCCGATTCCGGTATACGATATATGGAAAATATCGAAACAAATTATCGAAAGGCCGATAGAGCTAATATCGGCCGATACCCGATACTTGCAGTATCGTATCGCTCAACACTATTCATAAGCCAATTAATACGTTTAGTATAGCTGTGCACAGATTAGCCCCGCCACGTCATCACAATAATACATGTGAACCAGATCGTACATCCGTGTTCCGCCATACAATGATTTGCCCAAAAGAAATCGAAGGCTTGCGAACATCGCCTCGTCGTTGTATCATAGCCAATGTGAACAGAGCCTACTCTGCATACAGATGCAAGAAGAAATCGGATATTTTTATTTTGGGAGTAAAAAAAAGAAAACAAAAACAGTTGAAGATTTCTTTTTTGTGTTACAAAACTAACTTTTTTGGTAAATTCACATAAAACTGCAACTTTTTGTGTGGGCTAGGGCCCATTCAAATATCACAACAGAAATACATTGCAAAATAAAAAATAGACGTATGAATGTTGCAATTGACATTTTTTTTTTTTTTTGCAAACTGATTGCCATTAAAGAAAAAAAAAAAACGAAGTCATGCCTATCCTCATTCAATCTGCACGCCAAATTCACCCACTCAAGAAAATGGGTCCATTCTCCACTGAGTAGCTGAAAGGCTATGTTCACACGTTGTGTTTTTTCAGCAGATATTCCGCAGGCAAAACCTTATCTTTGCAGTAAAGAAGCAGCTTAAAAAAGCAGGTTTTGCTGCGTATTTGTTGCATTTTTATTCTCTCTTAGCATACTGATGAAATTTCATGCCTCCCCTCCCAAAAAGATGCACCTTCCTTAAAGTTTAGCAGCAAAACCTGATACCTGCGTTTTTGCACTGACTCTTTGCTTTCTACGGGTAAAAAAAAAACGCTTCAAAAACTCTGAAAGAATTGACATGCTGCAGTTTGCAAAAAAGCAGCAGTTTTCCACATCAGTCAGGAAAAACAAAGCAATGTGTGTATGTGATTTCTGAAATCTTATAGCTTTTACTGGAACTGTAAAACGCAACTTAAAATTTGCATTAAAAAAAGCAACAAAAATACAAAGTGAGAACATAGCGTTAGTTTTCTTGTCTGTAAAAAAAAAAAAAAAAAAGCCTAAGTGACCCATGGATTTCAATTGCAGAAAAATTTAAGACACGGACCAAGAACGGATCCAGCACGATTAAAAAACATGAGAAAAAAAAAAAAGACACTAAAATCTATATGAGGCTTAACATTGACAATCTACATTAAAATACCTTTTTTGGTGTTTAAACAACTTTGTGTACTTTTATGTAAATAAAGCTGAATTTTGATATTCAAAAAAACTTTTTGGTAAAAATTTATTTATATGCTTGAGTAGATCCCAGTGGGATTGTTGACTGGGATACAGGTGTTCATATTAAAATATTTATGAATAAAGTTTGTGAAAAGCAGATCAAGTGAAACTGGTGGCAAATCCAAAGAATCTGCATGGTTCGTCTGCAGAATTTGCAGCAGATTCACAGCAAACAAAATCTGTGATGGCAAAAGATGACGATTTGTTGGTGTATAAATTGTAGGTTGGAAAATTGTTGTGGACTTTGGAAGTTATGAGCTGTTTGGCAACAATTCTTTCAAATACGCCAATGCATCCAAATAAATAACTTTAGGCCGGGGTCACACCAGCGAATACTCTCATATTGGAGAGAAGAGGCCAAATTATGGTGGCCGGACTCTCTTGAATGAGGAAAAGATGCCAAAAAAACAAAAACGTATTCACCTTCTCCATTCTGCCAGTGCGTGGAAATCGGACAATCAGATGTCATCCAACTGCAGTCAGATGATTTCCACACTCTGACTTGTATGGGGGTGTCTCATTCAATTTACATGGCAAATTTTAGCATGTTGCGATTTTTTTTTTTTTTATTATACCAAATCAATACATATCATTGGTTGATAAAAAAAAAAAAAAAAATCAGATAGCCTGATTAATAAGGAGATGTGAGTGAGCCCTTACAAATAGTCCAGGCAGACTGTGTGCACACGGACCTTCTTTTTTACTACGTTTTTGGGGGCAGAAACGGTGTGAAAACTCAACATTTTTGGGAAGTTTTGAGATTTGGAGGAGGAGAAATATCAGTAACAAATCAGTGCCAACATCCATTCAGAGGTGCAGACAGCTGATCTGTGGGGTGTCAGACCCCCATCATCTTGACAGTAATAGGCCATATATATATAGGATAGGCCATCAGTATTAATGATGTAGATGTGACTGAGTGGAGGTTTTTCAGTGAGGAAAGTGAGAAGCAGCTGCCAGACCCATCAGGAGCCGCTTATCCATGGGGACAAAGGACCAGGTATGTCCAAACCCAATATGCCCCATTGTTCTTTCTGCGGACAGTGCCAGCCAGAGCATACCGGGCTGTATACACTCACTACTGGGAACCAGGGCGTATAGGAACAATGCACATTAGGGGATGTGTGACCTGGCAGGGTTTCTGACGTACAGGGTGGGCCGCTGTCCTGACCGCCGTTCCATGGGGCCACCCAAAGAAACTACGAAGGCCGCGCACGGAGACTACTACACGGGGGGGGGGGCGCACACAGACTACTGGGGGGACCACACGGAGAACAACTACAGGGGGGACCACACGGAGACTAGTACAGGGGGGTTTTACACAGAGACTACTGGAGGGCCACACATGGAGACTACTACGGGGGACAGAACACAGAGACAACTACAGGGGGTGACCACACACAGAGACTACTACAGTCATGGTCAAAAGTTTTGAGAATGACACAAATATTAATTTTTACAAAGTCTACTGCTTCACTTTTTCTAATGGCAATTTGCATATACTCCAGAATGTTATAAAGAGTGATCAGCTTAACAGCAATTACTTGCAAAGTCAATATTTGGCTAGAAAATGAACTTTATCCCCCAAAACACATTTCAACATCATTGCAGCCCTGCCTTAAAAGGACAAGCTAACCTCTTTTCAGTCATTGCTCCATTAACACAGGTGTGGGTGTTGATGAGGACATGGCTGGAGATCAATCTGTCATGATTAAGTAAGAATGACACCACTGGACACTTTAAAAGGAGGCTGGTGCTTGGCATCATTGTTTCTCTTCTGTTAACCATGGTTATCTCTAAAGAAACACGTGCAGTCATCATTGCAATGCACAAAAATGGCCTAACAGGGAAGAGTATCGCAGCTAGAAAGATTGCACCTCAGTCAACAATCTATCGCATCATCAAGAACTTCAAGGAGAGAGGTTCCATTGTTGCCAAAAAGGCTCCAGGGCGCCCAAGAAAGACCAGCAAGCGCCAGGACCGTCTCTTAAAAGTGTTTCAGCTGCGGGATCGGGCTACCAGCAGTGCAGAGCTTGCTCAGGAATGGCAGCAGGCAGGTGTGAGTGCATCTGCATGCACTGTGAGGCGGAGACTCTTGGAGCAAGGCCTGGTCTCAAGGAGGGCAGCAAAGAAGCCACTTCTCTCCAGAAAAAACATCATGGACAGACTGATATTCTGCAAAAGGTACAGGCAGTGGAGTGCTGAGGACTGGGGTAAAGTTATTTTCTCTGATGAATCCCCTTTTCGATTGTTTGGGACATCAGAAAACGCCTCATTTGGAGAAGACAAGGTGAGCACTACCACCAGTCTTGTCTCATGCCAACTGTTAAGCATCCTGAAACCATTCATGTGTGGGGTTGCTTCTCAGCCAAGGGAATCGGCTCTCTCACAGTCTTGCCTAAAAACACAGCCATGAATAAAGAATGGTACCAGAATGTCCTCCAAGAGCAACTTCTCCCAACCCTCCAAGAGCAGTTTGGCGATCAACAATGCCTTTTCCAGCATGATGGAGCACCTTGCCATAAAGCAAAGGTGATAACTAAATGGCTCAGCGAACAAAACATAGAGATTTTGGGTCCATGGCCTGGAAACTCCCCAGATCTTAATCCCATTGAGAACTTGTGGTCAATCATCAAGAGACGGGTGGACAAACAAAAACCTAAAAATTCTGACAAAATGAAAGCATTGATTGTGCAAGAATGGACTGCTATCAGTCAGGATTTGGTCCAGAAGATGATTGAGAGCATGCCAGGGAGAATTGCAGAGGTCCTGAAGAAGAAGGGTCAACACTGCAAATATTGACTTGCTGCATTAACTCATTCTAAAGGTACTGCCACACTAAACAATCCCGCTAGCGATCACGATAACGACGCATACTAATGCGATCGCTAGCGGGATTGTTTCTATATCGCTAAGTGCGGCCACATTTAGCGATATAGTTAACGACGCTATCGCTGTTAGCGATCTTCTTAACGACTTTAGCGGTACAAAAGTACCGCTAAATCGCTAAGAAAAGGTGCCACACTAGCGATATATACTTACCCAGCGGGAGCGCCGACGAGAAAATAGGGTCCGGAACGATTCCAGCGACGAGCGAGATCACAGCAGGAAGCTCGTCGCTGGCAGCTGCCGCACTGAACAACATCGCTAACGGGATCGCTAAATAGTGACGTTTTTTAGCGATCCCGTTAGCGATATTGTTCAGTGGGCATACCCTTAACTGTCAATATAAGCTTTTGTTACTCATATGTTTGCAATTATTTTATTCTGTCTGTGATAAAAACATCTGTCAAAACACACATAAAAACCAGAGGGCAGCAGATCATGTGAAAATATAATATTTGTGTCATTCTCAAAACTTTTGGCCATGACTGTACAGGGGACCACACGGAGACTACTATAGGGGGACCGCACACAGAGACTACTGGGGGGGACCACACACAGAGACTACTACAAGGGGACGACCACACACAGAGACTACTACAGGGGGACCACACACGGAGACTACTAAAGGGGGACCACACACAGAGACTACTACAGGGGGACCACACGAGACTACATAGGGGACCCGCACCAGAGACTACTACAAGGGGGGACCACACACACAGACTACTACAGGGGGACCACACGGAGACTACTATAGGGGGACCCGCACACAGAGACTACTACAAGGGGGACCACACACACAGACTACTACAGGGGACCACACGGAGGCTACTATAGGGGGACCGCACACGAGACCTACTGGGGGCCCCGCACACAGACTAACTACAGGGGGACCACACGGAGGCTACTATAGGGGGACCGCACAGAGACACGGGCCAAAGACTACTACAGGGGGGGACCACACATGAGACTACTACAAGGGTGGACCACACATGGAGACTACGGGGACACACATGGAGACTACTAGGGGGGGACCGCACAGAGACTACTACAGGGGGGACCACACATGGAGACTACTAGGGGGGACCGCACACAGAGACTACTAGGGGGCCCAAACACAGAGACTACTACAGGGGGACCACACATGGAGACTAAGGGGGACACACATGGAGACACAAACTACTAGGGGGGACCGCACAGAGACTACTACAGGGGGACCACACATGGAGACTACTAGGGGGGGACCGCACACAGAGACTACTAGGGGGCCCAAACACAGAGACTACTACAGGGGACCACACATGGAGACTAGGGGGACACACATGGAGACTACTAGGGGGACCGCACAAGACTACTACAGGGGGACCACACATGGAGACTAGGGGACACACACCATCTGACATCGCTCTACATCACTGCCACAAATGCTCCACACATTCTGCACTTTGAGGATGTTTGCTTTTTCCCACAGAAGCTGATTACAACCCGTCACTTGGAATGACAGCCAACAGCAGGGTCACTTTATGCATCATTAGCAAGAGCTGACGGCTACTATGGTGACGCAGGCTTCACACTAGCGGAGCCCCCGTCCACCCCGCACACAGGCCTCCACATCCCGCACACCACACTTATCTCATTTACTAGTTCTCACCCGTCTGTTTTTCCCGGATAGAGGCCGCCATCTTTATCCCTCCTCCTCTCCTCGTGACGTCACAGACGGTGACGTGGCAGCCACGGCTCACCGTATGGCCAGCTGTGTCTCCATAGCGACCTGGAAGCGATTCTCCTTTTCCTATTGGCTGAGCAGCTACAATTTGAACCCGGAAGTGTGTGCGTTCCACGGTGGATAAGCCGAGAGCGGAAACAACTGTCAAGTCACCTCTTTATGTGACATGTCCCCAGATTTGGCTGCTTGTCCGGCGGGGGCACGCTGACCTGTGCTGCATCTGGGGCTCCGGAAGTTTTCCTTCTGTCCCCTGGTAATAACTGTGCAGCTGTTTGCCTTAGACACGTGGGTGTAGCTCATAAGACTTCTTTGCTTTTTATCCTCTGCTGCTGGCCAATCAAAACACGGCCACACCCACAGAGTACGAGTTACACCCAATTGGCTGTAGGGAAAATGTGCATCTTTACGTGCAGCAGAACATGGAGTTGTAATAGCTGGTCGGTAAGGGTGGTGCTGGTCGCAGTGGAGATATTGACTGTGTATAGGTATACAGCGACATGTAAACTATGGCACCCCTGGTCCCACTTACCGTTATTGTGAACAGTTAAGCAAGTTGCAGATGAAATGATCTCTAGAAGGCCTAAAGTTAAAGAGGACACATTTCCTTTGTATTTTAGAGGGAAAAAAAACTATTGTCATTTTTTACATTTTAAAAATTACAAAAGGAAAATGGGCCAATGTTAAAGTTTGGACACCCTTAGAGATTTGTGTGCGGAGATAACTTTGACCAAGGTTTCAGACCTTAATTAGCCCATTTGGGTTATGGCTTGTTCACTATCATCGTTAAGAAAGGCCGGATGATGGAAATTTCCCAGCTTTATAAAAACCCAGGATCCTCTAACCTTGTGCCAAAAAACAGCAGCCATGGGTTCTTCTAAGCAGCTGCCTAACACTCTGAAAATGGTGGAGGCCCACAAAGCAGAACGCTATAAGAAGATAGCAAAGCATTTTCAAGTTGCTCTTTCCTCAGTTCAAACTGTAATTAAGAAATTATAGTTAACAGGAACAGTGGTGGTCAAGCTAAAGTCTGGAAGACCAAGCAAAATTTCTATGAAGAGCTACTCATAGGATTTCTAGAGGCAAAGCAGAACCACCACTTGACTACAGAAGACCTTTAGAAACATTTAGCAGACTCTGGAGTTGTGGTACTTTGTTCTACTGTTCATAAACAGCTGCACAAATATGGCCTTCATGGAAGAGTCATCAGAAGAAAACCTCTCCTACATCCTCACCATAAAATTCAGCATCAGAAGTATGCAAAAGAACATCTAAACAAGCCTTATGCATTTGCATTTTGTTAACAAGTCCTATGGCCTGATGAGGTTAAAATAGAACTCTTTGACCACAATGATCAAAGGTATGTGTGGAGAAAAAAAAAAGACAGAATTCCAGGAAAAGTACAGCTCGTCAACCATTCAGCTTCATTATTTTTGGATGCAAATTTACTGTGGGCAGGCAATTAGGCTTAATCCTATAGACTAGTACCTGTGACCTTTTTACTAAGTGAGGATAGTTATACTTCCACCTTCTATATATTATTGATGGTAAACACTCCCCCCTTCTGGGCACTTTGCTTTTTATTTATAGTTTTTTTCCTATGTATGATTTTATTAAAATGTGTAATAAAAAAAATATTTTAGATTTTACTTTCTGGTTCTCTTCTTCGACTATGATTATGTAAGCCCAAATTTGTGTTTGGATTAGGATATGAAGTGCCAGCTTTTCTACAAATGGACAATACTTGATAAATTAATAGTCTAGAAACTAATAAAACAACTTTATATATCAATAAAGATACATAGATGTAATTGTACTATATAACCAGTGCAATGCAGCTTACTGTACATATATTAAGTCCATAATGAAATATGTATTAAAAAAAATAGTGTGGGGGCCCTCCTAATTTTTAATCACTAACTAAGGCAAAGCAGACAGCTGGGGGCTGATGTTTATAGCCTGGGAAGGGGGATAATAAACCTGAAGCTCCCCAAGCTATCACTATCAGCTCACAGCTGTCTGCTTAGCCTATACTGGTTATTAAAACTGGGAACTCTGCCACCCCCATCAAAAAGAATAAAAAAAATGATATTAAGGACTTTATAAGTAAAGAACTTTATTCTGGCTGTGTATTTTTTATAATGACTATGGGGTTACTAATGGGGGCGTCTTATAGATGCCTCTCCATTACTAACCCTTGGGCTTGATGTCAGCGCCAATAAAACAGCTGACATCAACCCCAACCCTATTACCCCACTTTTCACCGCATCAGGGAAAGTGGGTAGAGCGAGGCTAAATGCCAGATTTGGTACATATTATTGATGCGTCATTTCTAAGGCAGCTGAGGGCAAATTTTCTTAGTCTGGGAAGGCATCCATGGCCCCTTCTTAGCCTATTAACGCCATTACAACTTATGGTGTATAGGTACATCATAGGTTGTGTCCCTGTTTGATGCGGGCTCTAGGACTGAGCAAGCAACTTTTTTTGCACATGTCAACTAATTTCATTAGCTGACATGTCACCCCTAATAGGCGAGGGTGGAATCGTGATCCACTCGAGGCTGTCAACATGTTAACTGACGCTGTCTATCTCAGACCGCAGCATTTAACATGATTTCGCTAGAAGCGCATCATTAGCTCTGCCCTTCGGCACTCCTGTCAAATGACCGCGAGTTGCAGATAGGTTGCCATGACAACCCGGTGTCTATGGGAGACTCCTGTGGTTGTCATTGCTGGATTGCTTTGAGCGCCGCCCTGTGGCAGGTGCTCATAGCAGATGAGCATTTTAGCTACACATAGCAGGACTGAAGCTCTGCTCTGTGTAGCACAGGTGATGGGATGATCGCAGCTTCTAGTCTCCCATGGAGACTATTAGCCATTAAAAAATATATAATATATATATATAGAAAAGTTCAAATCACCCCCATTTGCACCATGCAAAATAAAATTAAAAAAACACATTTGGTAACGCCTCATTCAGAAACGCCCGGTCTATTAATAAATAATTAATTTGATCGATAAACGACACTGAGAAAAGATCAAAACAGCAGAAAAACTTTTTCTTGGTTGCCACAACATTGCAATAAAATGCTGGCGATTCAAACATTGTAGCAACACCAAAATGATATCAATAAAAACATCAGCTCGCCCCCCCCCCCCCCCAAAAAAAAAGCCCTCACCCAGCCCCAGATCCCAAAAAATGGAGATGCTACGGATCTCTGAAAATGGGGCTTTATTTTTTTTTTTGTTACAAACTTTGGAATTTTTTTCACCACTTAAATAATAAAAAAAGAACCTAGACATGTTTGGTATCTACAACCCTGTAATGACCTGGAGAATCATAATGACAGGTCAGTTTTAGCATTTAGTGAATATAGTAAAAAATAAATAAATAAATAAAAAAAACAGTTGTGGAATTACACTTTTTATGCGATTTCATTGCACTTTGGAAGTTTCCCTTTATCCAGTACACTATATGGTAAAACTAAGGCTATGGTTCCACGGTCCGGAACCATAGCGCTTTTGACGGAGCGGAAATTCCGCTCCGTCTAAGCCCCGCCCCCTTTCTGACGCGCGATCTTTCCGGAGGTGTTCAGAACACCTCCGGAACACCTCCGGAAAGAGCGCAGGGCTACATAGCCCTGTGTTAATTATGTTGCGGCGACGCACCGTCGCCGCAATACGCGAGGACATGCTGCGGTCTAAAAGACGCGCCGCATGTCGTTTACGCAGGTTTGCCACCTGCGTATTGTTACGCATAGTGGAGACGGGATTTCTTGAAATCCCCTCCACTATGCTGTAACATCTGGACGCTGCGTGTTTGGCGCTGCGCCAGCGCACAGCGCCAAACACGCAGCGTTTCCTGACCGTGGAAACTCACCCTAAGGGTGTGGTTCAAAATACCACTCGTCCCGCAAAAAACAAGCCCTCATACGGCCGTATTGACATAAAAATAAAAAAAGTTATGGCTCTGGGAAGAAGGGGAGCAAAAACAAACGGAAAAACCAAAGGTGGTGAAGGGGTTAATGTCAGCCCGCAGCCATCTGCCTAGGCTTTACTGGTTATTCGTTATAGGGGGGACCCCAGTTACTTTTTTTTTGGGTCCCCCATTCTAATAACCAGTAAAGGCTCAGCAGACAGCTGTGATCTGATATTAATAGCCTGGGAAGCTACATGTTTATTACCCTCTTCCAAGGCTATAAACATCTGCCTGCACCTGTCCGCTTTCCCTCAGCTGGCTATTTAAAATTAGGGGGATCCAACATCGTTTTTTTTAGTCTATATTTCTTCTATTGTATTCTGATAGTTCACGCTATGAATTTACTGTACTCGGCTGATGAAATGTCGGGTTTTCTCGGAGATGGGTGCGTACAAATCGCACGGCACATGCATGGTCCGTGTGCCCTACAATTTTTTTTTCTCGCACCTAGTTATGAGCGAACGTGCTCAGATAACATCTTATCCGAGCATGCTCGGTTGTTATCTGAGTATATGGGAGTGCTCATATATTATGTTCAAGTCTCTATGGCTGCATGATTTGCGGCTGTTAGACAGCCTGATCACATGCGGGGATTGCCTGTTAGTTAGGGAATCCCCCCATGTGTTGAGACTAACAAACAGGCAATCTCCACATGTGTTCAGGGCTAGCAGCCGCAGGGATAATATAAAAGCACGCCCAAGATACTCAGTTAATACCTGAGCAGGCTTGGATAAGACATTATCACTATGTAACACAATTTTTGTTCCTGGCTTCCAAGTGTAATATTTCAACTGCTTATGTTTAAAGACTATGGAAAAACTACTACATTCAGCACAAACTTTGATTTTATGACCACAGGCCAGAAAATTTTGTATTTATTGGGTCAAAAAAAGGAAATTATTATATTTTCGTTCATGCGGTCTAATAAAAAACAACACTTGCATGGTAAATAGATAAAGACAATCAAAACTCACTCAAAAAGGTTCAGAAATGAGTAGTTTTTCTAGATTTGTGAGTGTACAGCAAATCGCTTAATCGAAGAAGCCCCAAATGTAGTCCCCCATCATGTTTTCGTTATACTGTCCTTGGTAATGACGTTCAAAGTCCAATATATCTTGATGAAAGCGCTCGCCTTGCTCCTCTGAGTAAGAGCCCATGTTCTCCTTGAACTTGTCAAGATGAGCGTCAAGGATATGGACTTTGAGAGACATTCTGCATCCCATTATGGCGTAATTCTTTATGAGAGTCTGAACCAACTGCGCATAGTTTTCAGCCTAGTGATTACCTAGGAAGCCATGAACCACTGCAACGAAACTATCCAAAGCTGTTTTCTCGGTCCTGTTCAGCAGCCTGGCGAACTCGTCACATTCTATGATCTTCTTGATCTGTGGTCCGACGAAGATACCACCCTTGACCTTTGCCTCGAACAGCTTTGGAAAGAGATCTTGGAGGTACTTGAAAGCAGCTGACTCCTTGTCAGGAGCCGTGACAAATTGCTTGATGAGGCCTAACTTGATATGCAGTGGTGGCATCAGCACCTTCAGAGGTTTTTCCATCAATATGGCCATGTGAGGGCTTACTTTTTGCGGGACGAGTTGTAATTTTGAAAGACTCAATTAGTTTTAGCATGTCTTGTACTCGAAAACAGGAAAAAAATTTCAAGTGCAGTGAAATTTCAAAAAAAGTGCAATCCTACACTTGTTTTTTTGTTTGGCTTTTTTGCTAAGTTCACTAAATGCTAAAACTGACCTGCCATTATGATTCTCCAGGTCATTATAAGTTCATAGACACCAAACATGTCTAGGTTCTCCTTTATCTAAGTTTGCTAAAAAAAATTGCGTGATCTCCGGTTAGGTGAGAGCTTATTTTTTCCGTGCCCAGCTGACGTTTTTAATGACACGACTTTTGTGCAGATACGTTCTTTTGATTGCCCATTATTGCATTTTAATGCAATGTCGCAGCGACCAAAAAAAGGTAATTCTGGCGTTTTGACTTTTTTTGTCGCAACGCTGTTTAGCAATTAGGTTAATCCTTTTTTTTATTGATAAATCAGCCGATTCTGAACGCGGTGATATCAAATATGTGTATGTTTGATTTTTTTTATTGTTTTATTTTGAATGGGGCGAAAATGGGGTGATTTGAACTTTTTTTTTTTTAAAACATTTGTTTTTACTTTTAGTATGCTTCAATAGTCCCCATGGGAGTCTAGAAGATGCCATAGCTCGATCGCCTCTGCTACATAGAGGTGATGCTCAGATCACCTTTATGTAGCAGAATTACTGCATTGCTATGAGCGCAGACAACAGGGTTGTGCTCATAGCAATCCGGCATAACAGCCATAGAGGGAGACCTCTGATTGTTATGCCGATGCACCGATGACCCCCGATCACATGACGGGGGTCAGCGGTGTGCGTATTTTCGGCCGGAAGAACTTGTTAAATGCCGCTGTCAGTGTTTAACAGCGGCATTTACCTACTTAATAGGCGCGAGTGGATCGCGATTCCACTCGTGCCTATTGCGGGCATATACATGTCCCGGCTTTGATGCGGGCTCACTGCCGGAGCCCTCATCAAATCGGGGGGATACTGGCTACGGACGTACTATTCCGTCCGAGGGCAGTAAGGGGTTAAACTGTACTCAATCTAAATCATTGAAATTCTACAAAATAAAGCACTGCCATGTAAACGAGCAGCAATTATTCACCTTACCTTCAAGAGTTTTCTTGCAATATTCCATGTGAAATGAGGTGCCCAGGACTTGTTTTGATCCCTGACAGGCATGCCGAAATATGCCTTGTAGGCCTCGCACATCATACGACATGCTTTCACTGAATACTTTCTCACTCGTCTTTAGAAATTGTCCACACACGTTGCAAAATGTGTCTTCTGGGCGCAAACAACATCTTGATGCCATCTTAAACAAATAATTGCTCTTTAACTATGATTCGTTATTCTCTTACTCAGCAATAACATAAACCGAAATGTTGGATCGAGTCACCTGTGCTTTCATACTTGCATGACTACTATTGAACAGTCCGAGAACGTTCTAGAAAGTTCTAAAAGTTTCTAGACACTTCCAGATAATTCTGGAAAATTGTAGAAACTTCTGCACAATTCTAGCAGTTAAACAATAATCTAGAAGACTACTTCGTATTGAATAAGAATCGAGAATTTTCCCGAAAACAGACATATTTTAAAATTTCATTGTCCTGATCACAAAAGCAAAGTTTTTGTGGAACAACAACTATTTTCTATTTGTTTTAGGCATAACGGGTTAGGAAAACACACTTTGGACCCAGGAACAAAAAATAAATAAAAATTTGTTACATAGTGTTATCCAAGCACGTTCTCTCATCACTACTCGCACCCATTGACTTGCATTGGCGAGTCTCATCCGATATACGCGGCAACTCGCAGTAAGCTGCGATTTTTTTTCTCAGTCCGAACTGAGCTGAGAAAAAAAAATTGCAGATGAGCACTGAATCATTTTATAACATTAATCAGTGCAATCTGATTTTTTTTTTATTGGATTTCACTCGTCTGTTTTAAATGCAAATAAGTAGGGGCCCCAAATCTGTGGCTAGACCTCAAAATAGCAGTGCATGCAAGATGACTCAGGAATCTCAAAGAAATGGAAGAATTTTCCAAGGAAGAATGGATAAAAAAAATCCAAACAAGAATTGAAAGACTCTTGTCTGGCTACAAAAAGCATTTACAAGCTGTGATACTTGCAAAAGGGGGTGCTACTAGGTACAAAGCATGCAGGATGCCCAAACTTTTGCATAGGGGTCATTCCACATCAAGTGGACCAGTTTTAAAAATCGTCCCCACTCGACCTTCTCCGATTTTGTTGAAAATTTATAAGGATGTACATGTATGTTTGAAAAGAGGTTCTGTAAATTTTTAGGGCCAGATCTCAAATACATTGGGCACTGTTGACCTTTCACTGGAGGTTCCACCAAGCCTGCAGCTTCAGCTAAGAGGATTTTGCAAACTTTGGCACATAGCCATTAGAGTTCTATACTGGCTATGATGCTGAAATTTGGCATACTAGCTCAACTTTTGCTGCTAAACACAATAAAATTATTACCGGCTATGACAAAGCAATATTTGGCCGCAATTTTGTGTCAAAGTAGCTTGTAAATCGCGTCGCATAAAATTTATGCCAAACTTTGCCCATATATAACTCAAGACCAAAAACCAATAGTAACTGGTGCTTTGCCCTGTACACCAAACATCTACATGACTTTGCATTGCTGCAATATCACAGTCAAACCATATGTATTTGTGGAAATATTCACACCCACATATGATGAAAATCTTAAAAAAATGGAATTTTACCTATTTTTAGGTCAAATTTCTCAAAAAGGGTACCCCTAAAATATATTAATTCTGATATCATTAGAAAGAGCACATTTTTCTCTACAAGGATCATTGTTTTTTTTTTTTTTGGATTCTCTCAGTTTAAGAAAAGAAAAATGCCACTGAACATGGTGTTATTTATGCGCGTAATGCATTGATTTTGTGTTTGATTTTCAGATTCTTATCACGTTACAGAGTTGTATTGTTGCTAGCAATATCTATTATAATCAAAAACCTATAAACCTTTTTGGTTATGAAAAGTTATTGACTATTGTTACATTTTAATGCATATATTATTTATTTTTTAGCGATGGAGAATGAAATTGATGAAGAATCGGCCCAGTGCTCTATCGGCCTTGCGAACAATTCGAAGTGCCACCTTAAGACATTCACCCATAGCAAAGATGAGTTGAAATTGTTTACAAGCTTTGGATTGGATGAACAGAAATTGCTGCGTCGACGAGTGGGACTAAATTTTGACGAACATTCACAAATCTGTTTACACCATGAAGCTTCATTCTTGACCAAATATGAGCATTTGCAAAAATCGTGTTGCAATCCTTTTGGGAAAAAAGGTCATAACACCAAAAAGAATGTGCGAGCTATCAATTTGTTAGAAGCTGACCAGTTGAATGAATTTACAAAGAATGATGTGAAGCCTGGCCAGAAGATGTGTGCATCATGTCGAAAAGAATTTGCTAACAGGAAAAAATCAGCTGATCCAGTTTCCTCTGAATCAGATCCAGATGGAATGGAATGTTCTCCTGAAAGTCTAAATTCAAGCTTAACATCCATTGGCATCTCTCCTCTGAAATATCCACGGGTAAGCCAGCGGGATTCACTTGGATATGCAAGGAGAAAGATAAGCCAGGTACAAAATGCATTTTCTAGCAAGATTGCTTCAATTGGAGGGCTTGAGCCGAAAGACATTGAGCAAACAAAAACAGCACAGTGCAAAATGTGTCTGGATTACAATCACCTTTTGGCAAATTTGAAGCAAAAGCTGCAGGTGTCCAGTCGGGCAGAAAAGGTCCAAATCTTGACATTGGCACCTAAAAGTTGGTCCTTAAGGCTATATGAGATGAATTCAGTGTCTCTGAACGAATGGTCAAACAAGCTCGAAAGCTTAAATTTGAACATGCGATCTTAGCCTTACCTAGAATTAAGTGTGGCAAGAAAGTTTCTGAGGAAGTGAAGGAAAAGGTGCAGGCATTTTTTGAGGATGATGAATTCAGTCGAATGTGCCCTGGTAAAAAAAACTATGTATCAGTGCGAATAGCAGGAGAAAAAAAGCAGATGCAAAAGCGACTATTACTGAGCAATATGAGGGAAATGTTTGTTGCCTATCGGGATCGGAATGGCCCTGAAATTGGATTTTCCAAGTTTTGTGAGCTTCGGCCAAAGTGGTGCGTAACCGTTGGATCTGCTGGAACACATTCCGTTTGTGTGTGTACCATTCACCAAAATGTCAAACTAATGCTTGCAGCATTCCCAATCAATGATGACAACAAAGAGCTCATATGCAAAATGGTCTGTGGAATTGAATCCAAGGACTGTATGCTTGGCCATTGTGATAAATGCCCGGGTCCTGAAGTTTTAAAAGAATTTCTAGTCAATGTGTTTGTCAACAGTGACCCTGAAGATATTATTGAGTTCAAACAATGGATTCACACTGATCGAGACACGCTTGATACCAAACAACTGACTATAGAAGATTTCATTGAAGAATTGGTTTTGAAAATTTCTAAACTTTGTAGCCATCACTACATCGCCAAGCATCAAAGTAGCTATTTGAAATCGTTGAAGGAAAATCTGAGACCTGGAGAGCTTGTGATCCTTATGGACTTTGCTGAAAATTACTAATTTATTGTTCAAGATGCCATTCAAGGTTTCCACTGGGAAAATAGTCAAGCTGCAGTACACCCATTTGTAATTTACTTCAAGGAGTTAAATGGTGAAGCTGCGCAGAACATCAGCTTGTGCATAATCAGTGATTGCTCAGGACATGACACAGTTGCAGTCCACACTTTCTTAACAGTAATTGTGGAGTATCCCAAGACTCTCATCCAGGGGTGTACATAGAAATCATGGGGCCCCATAGCAAAAGTCTGAATGGGCCCCCCCCCCAAAAAAAAAAAAAATCAACAGGTGCTCTTAACTCCAGGCATGCATGTTATATGTCAAACAATTAATTTTATAGCTAATCTTTGATTTTTTTCTCATTTGAGTAAAAGAAAAAGTAAAACACATCCAATGTAGTCTTATCTGGTGGAAAATACGAAGTTATGATTTAATATTATTTATTTCAGGTTATTCGAAAATCACACATCTACAAAAGCATTACCAACCAAGCGTACACATAGAAATGTAACTTGGGATGATCCCTGAAAGCGGTGTGACTGCCTGCAAGCAACCATCCTGGAATACATAGGGTCACTTTTTGTAGAGAGCTGGATTTACACTGCAGGATTCCTAGAACTGCTTATTGCCCAATAATCAGTGTAAACAGACAGCCGATCATCACCCAAACAATGAACAATTCAACAAAACAATTATTGACTAAAAAGATTTTCAATCTGGCTTAAAAATACTCCCACTCAGTAACACATCCTTCATTGTAACCAGTATGTGCTGCTGAGAACAATAATAATCTATGCACACAAAACAATCTATACTGATCATCCTGATCCTGTGGCTGTGAGCATAAGAAATGCCAAAATGGGCTATCAGCTATTGGCTAACAAGTAGCTGATTGATTGTCAATATATATAACACAGACATTTAGCAAGGCAGAATAAATCATTGGTGGCTCAGTGGTGTGTATATATATATACATATATATACACACACACCTGCAGTGCATGCAGGGCCCCCTACACCCTCCACAGTGCGTGCAGCCGGGCCCCCCTCCCTAAGGTGCAAAGTGCAGCCAGAGCCATTGTAAATGTAAAGTGCCAGCACAGTGAGGGGACACATTCAACAAAAAAATCCACCCCAGCCAGCAGGACTCACCTTATTGTGTGTATCTCTCCCTGAGTGAAACTTATGAATGTTTCCTGCTTCCTGTGAGGCACGTGTTGATCTTTGGCTGCAGGCTGGCTTTCTTATGCAAATGCAGCCAGAGACTTAAGCCAACTGCTGACAAGGAAACAACAAGGAAAGGGGACCTTCAAGGGGGTTTACAGTGTCCGGCAGTCATTGCTTATATTTAATTAAAGGAGATAGTACTGTGTCAGCACAGCACAGCTGCCAAACGACAGCGGCCGTCGTGGGCCCCCTCGTCGTGGGCCCCCTCACCTGTCTGGGCCCCATAGCAGCTGCTTAGTCTGCTCTATTCACGGGACGCCACTGCTCTCATCTATGGGATTCGTCATATCCACTACTTCAGCGATGGATCTGCAGCCCAGTACAAAAATTTCAAAAATTTTCTCAACTTGTGCCACCACAATGCTGATTTCAATATCAGCGCTGAATGGAATTTTTTTGATACCAGTCATGGAAAGTCGCCCTGTGATGGGATTAGAGGGACAGCAAAGAGGCTGGCAGCTCGTGCCAGTCTTCAACGCCCAACTGAAAACCAAATACTGACCCCGGAGGATTTATTCAACTTTTGCAACGAGCAACTGCATGGAATCAAATTTTTTTTAGTTCCAAAAGAAAAAATTGACGAAATACGGGTAGTTCAAGAGGAAAGGTTCAAAGATGGACATACAATTATTATTATTATTTATTATTATTTATTTATATAGCGCCATTAATTCCATGGTGCTGTACATGAGAAGGGGTTACATACAAAGTTATAGATATTGTTTACAGTAAACAAATTTACACTGACAGACTGGTACAGAGGAGAGAGGATCCTGTCCTTGCAGACTTACATTCTACGGGATAATGGGGAAGAAACAGAAGGTCGGGGTGCGGCAGCTCTGGTGGTGGCGAGGCGGCAGCTCTGGTGATGGCGGCAGCTCTGGTAGTGGTGGCAGCGAGGCAGCAGCTCTGGTGGTGGCAGTGAGGCGGCAGCTCGGGTGGTGGCGGCGAGGTGGCAGCGAGGCGGAATGGTTATTGCAGGCTGTAGGCTTTCCTGAAGAGATGGGTTTTCAGGTTCCGTTTGAAGGATCCAAGGGTGGTGGATAATCGTACATGTTGAGGCGTGGAATTCCAGAGGATGGGGGATATTCGGGAGAAATCTTGGAGGCGGTTGTGTGAGGAACGAATAAGTGTGGAGGATAGTAGGAGGTCTTGGGAGGATCGAAGATTACGTGAAGGAAGATATTGGGAGATTAGTTCAGAGATATAAAGAGGGGACAGGTTGTGGACGGCTTTGTAAGTCAGTGTTAGTAGTTTGAACTGGATTCGTTGGGGAATTGGGAGCCAGTGGAGGGATTTGCAGAGGGGAGAAGCAGGGGAGTAGCGAGGGGAGAGGAGGATTAGTCGGGCAGCAGAGTTGAGGACAGACTGGAGTGGTGCAAGAGAGTTGACAGGGAGGCCACAGAGGAGGGTGTTGCAGTAATCGAGGCGGGAGATGATGAGGGCATGCACAAGAGTTTTAGTAGATTGAGGGCTGAGGAAGGGACGGATTCTGGAAATGTTTTTAAGTTGGAGGCGACAGGAGGTGGAAAGAGTTTGGATGTGTGGTTTGAAGGACAGGGCAGAGTCGAGAGTTACTCCGAGGCAGCGGATTTCAGGTGCGGGAGAGATCGTGATGCCATTTACCATAATAGATAGATCGGGTAGGGAAGATACATGAGATGGAGGAAAGATGATGAGTTCGGTTTTGTCAACATTGAGTTTAAGGAAGCGAGAGGTGAAGAAGGAGGATATGGCTGATAGACACTCCGGGATTCTGGACAGCAGAGAGGTGACATCTGGGCCAGAGAGGTAGATCTGAGTGTCGTCCGCATACAGGTGGTACTGGAAGCAATGGGACTTTATGAGTTGTCCTAGGCCAAGGGTATAGATGGAAAAAAGTAGGGGCCCCAGGACAGAGCCTTGAGGGACTCCAACAGAGAGAGGGTGGGATGAGGAGGTAGTGTGGGAGTGGGAGACGCTAAATGTGCGGTCGGAAAGGTAAGAGGCAATCCAGGACAGGGCAAGGTCTTTGATGCCAAGGGAAGAAAGAATCTGTAGCAGTAGGCAGTGGTCAACTGTGTCAAAGGCAGAGGACAGGTCAAGGAGGAGGAGGATGGAGAACTGTCTGTTAGCTTTAGCTGTGAGTAAGTCATTAGTAATTTTGGTCAGGGCAGTTTCAGTGGAGTGGTGGGGGCGGAAGCCAGATTGGAGGTTGTCAAGGAGAGAGTTAGATGAGAGGTGGGAGGAAAGTTGAGCGTGGACATGCTGCTCAAGGAGTTTGGAAGCAAACGGGAGCAATGATATTGGGCGATAGCTGGGCATAGCAGTTGGGTCAAGGTTTGTTTTTCTGAGGATGGGTGTGATGGTGGCATGTTTGAAGGCAGAGGAAAAGGTACCAGAAGATAGCGATAGGTTGAAGAGATGGGTTAGGGCTGGGATGAGCATGTTAGTGAGGTTGGGGAGCAGGTAGGAAGGGATGGGGTCAAGTGCACAGGTGGTGAGGTGAGATTTGAAATGCATACATTTGAAATGCATACATACAATTGCTGTAACAAGAGAAAATCACCAGTTTGTGCCAATTGATGACAAAAAGATTCAAATTTCAAGGGTGTCAAATGACCCATCATCTTTCATTGCCCATGTAGATAGATCTGTCAGATCAGAAATGCCTTTTGTGCCAATTGCAAACCTCCAGCCAGGGCAATACATTGCCTGCATTTACGATAGGAACTGGTGGATTGGAAATATTTCTGAAATTTCAGTCGACGACCATGATGCATTAATAAATTTTATGCATCCTCATGGACCAGCTAGCTTCTTTCACTGGCCTGTGAGAAATGATACATGCTGGATTCCCGAGCAGTCAATCATTGCAATAATTCCAGCACCTGCTGCAACAGCAATGGGCCGACAATACAGCTTCTCTGAACCGATTATGTTGCAAATTCAGCAACAATTCCAGACCACTTAGACTGAACATTATGGCTTGGGAACCAACAAAAGATACCCAATATTAGGCTTGGGATCCTAGGCAAAGACACCCACCCTCAGGCTTCTGAACCTGCGATAAAGAGACCGGCCGCAGCTGGCCTTGCACGGCTATCGGCCATAGCTCCTAGGCGATGGGGCTGCCAATTCTCGAAAGACAGCATTATTACAATTCTTATTAGGATTATAATACCAATTCTTAGGGAATTGGTTGTGGTATAACCACCATGGACCAACGCAAGGGTTTGAATAGTGTTATGACCTTTCTTCCCAAAAGGATTGCAACACGATTTTTGCAAATGCTCATATTTGGTCAAGAATGAAGCTTAATGGTGTAAACAGATTTGTGAATGTTCGTCAAAATTTAGTCCCACTCGTCGACACAGCAATTTCTGTTCATCCAATCCAAAGCTTGTAAACAATTTCAACTCATCCTTGCTATGGGTGAATGTCTTAAGGTGGCACTTCGAATAGTTCGCAAGGCCGATAGAGCACTGGGCCGATTCTTCATCAATTTCATTCTCCATCGCTAAAAGATAAATAATATATGCATTAAAATGTAACAATAGTCAATAACTTTTCATAACCAGAAAGGTTTATAGGTTTTTGATTATAATAGACATTGCTAGCAACAATACAACTCTGTAACATGTGATAAGAATCTGAAAATCAAACACAAAATCAATGCATTACGCGAATAAATAACACCATGTTCAGTGGCATTTTTCTTTTCTTAAACTGAGAGACTCCAAAAAAAAAAAACAATGATCCTTGTAGAGAAAAATGTGCTCTTTCTAATGATATCAGAATTAATATATTTTATGGGTACCCTTTTTGAGAAATGTGACCTAAAAATAGGTAAAATTCGGGTTTTTTAAGTTTTTCATCATATGTGGGTGTGAATATTTCCACAAATACATATGGTTTAACCGTGATATTGCAGCAATGCAAAGTCATGTGGATGTTTGGTGTACGGGGCAAAGCACCAGTTACTATTGGTTTTTGGTCTTGAGTTATATATGGGCAAAGTTTGGCATAAATTTTATGCGACGCGTTTTACAAGCTACTTTGACACAAAATTGCGGCCGAAATCTTGTTTTGTCATAGCCGGTAATAATTTTATTGTGTTTAGCAGCAAAAGTTGAGCTACTATGCCAAATTTCAGCATCATAGCCAGTATAGAACTCTAATGGCTATGTGCCAAAGTTTGCAAAATCCTCTTAGCTGAAGCAGCAGGCTTGGTGGAACCTCCAGTGAAAGGTCAACAGTGCCCAATGTATTTGAGATCTGGCCCTAAAAATTTACAGAACCTCTTTTCAAACATACATGTACATCCTTATAAATTTTCAGCAAAATCGGAGAAGGTCGAGTGGGGACCACTGGTCCACTTGACATGGAATGACTCATAGGCATTTTCCTTTTTGTAATTTTTAAAACGTAAAAGATAAAAATATATATACACAAATGCTTCTCACTAAATAAGAATATCATTACAAACAGAGTGATCTATTTCAAGTGTTTATTTCTGTTAATGTTGATGATTATGGCTTACAGCCAATGAAAACCCAAAAGTCATTATCTCAGTAAATTAGAATAATTAACAAAAAACACCTGCAAAGGCTTCCTAAGCGTTTAAAAAGGTTCCGTAGTCTGTTTCAGTAGGATCCACAATCATGGGGAAGACTGCTCACTTGACAGATGTCCAGAAGGCAGTCATTTAAAAAAACTGACCGGCACATCCAAACTTAGATTCAGTGTGAACAGGTGCTAAACCTAGAGTCACCAACTCATATACATACAAGAAGAAAAGGTAGCACACTGTAGCGCTATAGCTTGCAAACACGAAATATGAAAAATATGAAAAATGAATTACATCATTACCTTAGAAATATGAAAAATTGAGAAGTCTTAGCGCATAAGATGGCCAAATTATGTGAGCCTGATAGCCACGTCAAGGCTCTTCTCGTATATCAGGTCCCTAACTAATGCCTATCCTCGCTTTAGAAAAGTCTGTCTGCATGGGAACCTATGAATCCTCTTTTCAGACTAAAATCTACATCTCTGTGGAGGGGTGATGAACCTGCTGTAATTAAAAGGCCTGTGACCACCAGGTGGAGTGCTCAGGCAGAAGGTAAATGAATACATATCAAAAAACTGACCGGCACATCCAAACTTAGATTCAGTGTGAACAGGTGCTAAACCTTGTATGCATATGAGTTGGTGACTCTAGGTTTAGCACCTGTTCACACTGAATCTAAGTTTGGATGTGCCGGTCAGTTTTTTTATATGTATTCATTTACCTTCTGCCTGAGCACTCCACCTGGTGGTCACAGGCCTTTTAATTACAGCAGGTTCATCACCCCTCCACAGAGATGTAGATTTTAGTCTGAAAAGAGGATTCATAGGTTCCCATGCAGACAGACTTTTCTAAAGCGAGGATAGGCATTAGTTAGGGACCTGATATACGAGAAGAGCCTTGACGTGGCTATCAGGCTCACATAATTTGGCCATCTTATGCGCTAAGACTTCTCAATTTTTCATATTTCTAAGGTAATGATGTAATTCATTTTTCATATTTCGTGTTTGCAAGCTATAGCGCTACAGTGTGCTACCTTTTCTTCTTGTATGTATATGAGTTGGTGACTCTAGGTTTAGCACCTGTTCACACTGAATCTAAGTTTGGATGTGCCGGTCAGTTTTTTGATATGTATTCATTTACCTTCTGCCTGAGCACTCCACCTGGTGGTCACAGGCCTTTTAATTACAGCAGGTTCATCACCCCTCCACAGAGATGTAGATTTTAGTCTGAAAAGAGGATTCATAGGTTCCCATGCAGACAGACTTTTCTAAAGCGAGGATAGGCATTAGTTAGGGACCTGATATACGAGAAGAGCCTTGACGTGGCTATCAGGCTCACATAATTTGGCCATCTTAT
The DNA here is from genome assembly GCA_033576555.1 of Oophaga sylvatica. Lineage (NCBI taxonomy): Eukaryota > Metazoa > Chordata > Amphibia > Anura > Dendrobatidae > Oophaga > Oophaga sylvatica. The sequence goes on from JARQOD010000001.1 coordinate 462,383,831, forward strand.
GCGCTAAGACTTCTCAATTTTTCATATTTCTAAGGTAATGATGTAATTCATTTTTCATATTTCGTGTTTGCAAGCTATAGCGCTACAGTGTGCTACCTTTTCTTCTTGTATGTATATGAGTTGGTGACTCTAGGTTTAGCACCTGTTCACACTGAATCTAAGTTTGGATGTGCCGGTCAGTTTTTTGATATGTATTCATTTACCTTCTGCCTGAGCACTCCACCTGGTGGTCACAGGCCTTTTAATTACAGCAGGTTCATCACCCCTCCACAGAGATGTAGATTTTAGTCTGAAAAGAGGATTCATAGGTTCCCATGCAGACAGACTTTTCTAAAGCGAGGATAGGCATTAGTTAGGGACCTGATATACAAGAAGAGCCTTGACGTGGCTATCAGGCTCACATAATTTGGCCATCTTATGCGCTAAGACTTCTCAATTTTTCATATTTCTAAGGTAATGATGTAATTCATTTTTCATATTTCGTGTTTGCAAGCTATAGCGCTACAGTGTGCTACCTTTTCTTCTTGTATGTATATGAGTTGGTGACTCTAGGTTTAGCACCTGTTCACACTGAATCTAAGTTTGGATGTGCCGGTCAGTTTTTTGATATGTATTCATTTACCTTCTGCCTGAGCACTCCACCTGGTGGTCACAGGCCTTTTAATTACAGCAGGTTCATCACCCCTCCACAGAGATGTAGATTTTAGTCTGAAAAGAGGATTCATAGGTTCACATGCAGACAGACTTTTCTAAAGCGAGGATAGGCATTAGTTAGGGACCTGATATACGAGAAGAGCCTTGACGTGGCTATCAGGCTCACATAATTTGGCCATCTTATGCGCTAAGACTTCTCAATTTTTCATATTTCTAAGGTAATGATGTAATTCATTTTTCATATTTCGTGTTTGCAAGCTATAGCGCTACAGAAGGCAGTCATTGACACACTCCACAAGGAATAAGCCACAAAAGGTCATTGCTAAAGACGCTGGCTGTTCAGAGTGCTGTATCTAAGCATATTAATGGAAAGTTGAGTGGAAGGAAAAGTGTGGTAGAAAAAGGTGCACAAGCAACTGAGATAACCGCAGCCTTGAAAGAATTGTTAAGAAAAGGCCATTCAAACATTTTGGGGAGATTTACAAGGAGTGGACTGCTGCTGGAGTCATTGCTTCATGAGCCACCACACACAGCCTTATCCAGGACATGGGCTACAAGTGTCGCATTCCTTGTGTCAAGCCACTCATGACCAATAGATAACGCCAGAAGCGTCTTACCTGGGCCAAGGAGAAAAAGAACTGGACTGCTGCTCAGTGGTCCAAGGTGTTGTTTTCAGATGAAAGTAAATTTGCATTTTATTTGGAAAGCAAGGTCCCAGAGTCTGGAGGAAGAGTGGAGAGGCCACAATCCAAGCTTCTTGAGATCTAGTGTGAAGTTTCCACAATCAGTGATGGTTTGGCGAGCCATGTCATCTGCTGGTGTAGGTCCACTGTGTTTTATCAAGACCAAAGTCAGTGCAGCCGTCTACCAGGAAATTTTAGAGCACTTCATGCTTCCCTCCGCCAAGCTTTTTGGAGAAATGTCATTCTACAGCAGGACTTGGCACCTGTCCACACTGCCAAAAGTACCAATACCTGGTTTACCAACAACAGTATCACTGTGCTTGATTGGCCAGAAAACTCGCCTGACCTTAACCCCATAGAGAATCTATGGGGTATTGTCAAGAGGAAGATGAGAGACACCAGATCCAATAATGCAGATGAGCTGATGGCTGCTATCAAAGCAACCTGGGTTTCCATAACACCTCAGTATTGCCACAGGCTGATCGCCTCCATGCCACGCCGCATTGATGCAGTAATTGATGAAAAAGGAGCCCCGGCCAAGTATTGAGTGCATTTACTGAACATACATTTCAGTAGGCCAACATTTCGGATTTTAAAATCATTTTTCAAGCAGGTGTTATAAAGTATTCTAATTTACTGAGATAATGACTTTTGGGTTTTCATTGTCTGTAAGCCATAATCATCAACATTAACAGAAATAAACACTTGAAATATATCACTCTGTAATGACTCATTAAATACTAGATGGTGGCCCGATTCTAATGCATCGGGTATTCTAGAATATGTATGTAGTTTATTTATGAAGATTTAAGAATAATGCAATGAATACACAGGATTTTCCTATATGTGGAGGCTGCTGCTGGGGTATATAGAGGCTGCTGCTGAGGTGTACGTAGGGGTGCTGCTGGGGTGTACATAGAGACTGCTGGGGTATATGTGGAGGCTGCTGCTGCTGGGGTATATGTAGAGGCTGCTGCTGGTGTATATAGAGGCTGCTGCTGGGGTATATGTGGAGGCTGCTGCTGGTGGGGTGTACGTGGAGGCTGCTGCTGGGGTTTACGTGGAGGCCGCCGGTCATCTCCCGGCTGTGTGGCCGCTGACCTGCATGCGGCAGGAGATGACCCGCGTCTACTGTCGGGCGTGCGTGGTTCAAATCCTGCGCCAATTCGCGGCTGGACTGTGCCTGTCGCTGATTGGTCGCGCCCAGCCAGACATGACCAATCAGCGACACGGGATTTCCGTGACAGACGGAATTAGACAATTACATAGTAGAGTTTCACTTTTTGTATTGAAGAATTGAAAAATTAACTATTTTGATGATATTATAATTTTGTGAGAAGCACTTGTATACACATTCCCACCTGTTTGGTTTCCATTGATTTCCAACCTTCTCTGGTTTTATGAAGCCAGAGATATCAATTGAAGAAGAGGGAGGTGGAAATTGAGGAAAAACAAGCAGGTGGGAAGGTGTCTACAAATGATTGGCTCCGCCATGATGCACCAAGTGGTGGGACTTAGTTTGAAGTCATCCTGTGCCGACAGTACCGTTAAATATCTATGTCCTTAATGCAGAACGCGCATGTGAATATATAGGCATCAGTCACAAAAGTGCTCAATATTGGTACTCAGCTATAGTGCAGGCAGACAGCAGCATAGCACAATGCTGTCGGCTCAGAAAGCAAATCACGAGTGAGTCAGGCAATACGGTCTGCCTGCACTATAAACGATATTGAGCACTTCATTCATGACTGACTGTTGGCCTGTACTGCTCATGTCCATTTTCAGCGTTGCTCTATATAGCGATCCGGATGAACAGCACAGGCCACAAGTCCATCAAAGAAGCAGTCACCATGTCCTTAGCGACAGCGTACACAGATATAGAAGTGCTGTCTGCCTCCCAAATGAAAATGGTGATTTCCCCTTTGTGGAGGGTGATTAGCGCTGCTCACAGTGTTACTAGTGTTCCTTTATCTCCACGCACACAACTTATTCACTAGAAAGAAAAAAAAAAAAAAAAAACATCTGTGCATGCTGAACCAGGGAAGGAGAACCCAGCTATGGATGTGCCATTCATAGTTAGCAGCCTTAAAGTGAACCTGTCACCTCATTTTACCGCTATAAGATGCGGCCACTGCCTTTCGGGGCTTATCTACAGCATTCCGTAATGCTGTAGAAAAGCCCCCGGTCCGACCTGAAAGATAAAAAAAAAAAAAAAAAAAAAAAAAAGGTTATATTATACTCACCAGGGGGCAGTCCGCTGCGGTCAGGTCTGTTGGGTGTCGCAGGTCCGGGGCCTCCCATCTTCATGCAATGTCGTCATCCTCCTTGCTTCGCGTCATGGCCCCTGCGCAGACGTACTGATCTGTCCTGTTGAGAGCAAAGTACTGCAGTGCGTAGGCATCAGGAAAGGTCAGAGAGGCCCAGCGCCTGCGCTCTGCCCTCAACAGGACAGATCAGTACGCCTGCGCAGGGGCGTGACATGAAGCAAGCAGGATGACGACATTGCATGAAGATGGGAGGCGCCGGACCCACGACACTCTTCGGACCAGACCGCCCCCCCGGTGAGTATAATAAAAACTATTTTTATTATCTTTCATGTCGGACTGGGAGCTTATCTACAGCATTATAGAATGCTGTAGATAATCCCAGAAAGGCAGTGGCTGCATCTTATAGCGGTAAAACGAGGTGACAGGTTCCCTTTAAAGAAAATGTAATTTTGAAAATACATTTTATTCAAAATGCTCATTTTTTCCAAAGAATGCAGTTATTTTGGGAAAGCCCCTTTAACCCTGACCAAATCCCCCAAATCCATTCGCTGAAATTCCACTCCGTACTTGCAAGGAACCTCCACCCTGCTTCACTGTTGCCTGCCGACTGTCATTTTGACTAATCAGTCCCGAGCACTTGCTGCCATTTATCTGCACCCTAGTTCCTGTTTTTTTGGGCACAGGTTATTCGCTTGCCCTTTTTTCCATTTTGATATTATGGATTCTGGATGCAATTCTTCCATGATGACCACTTCTGGCCAGACTTCTAACAGTAGCTGGGTCCCACTGGTTGCTGCCAATTCTAAACTGGATCAAGGAGTGCCCGAGTGGCTACACAATCACCGCTCTGTGCACACCTTTGAATGTCGGCTCCTCCTGGGAGGAATAAAGTTCATTTTCTCCTAGTAGCTGCACTTTCAGTAAAGTGGCTGGACACCATAGTTACGTTATTAACCTTAGATCTGAAGGGTAATATGGTTTCCACACTGGAGAATGTGACAGAATTCAAACAAATCTTGAAACTTCTGCAACTCCAGTATATTCATAAAAATATCCTTTATCGAGAATTCATGTAAGGAATTGTCCACTACTCTGACAAACCCATTCTCAATCATCATGTTTCCACCACGTAAAATAACAGTTAGGGCTGTTTCAGACGTTTGCGCTAATCGATCCCACAATGCACGGACTGGCCGTGCATCTACTGACCAAAGCGTGACAGCTTTATATATTTTTTATGAGGCTGTCATGCTTGGGTCAGAAGATGCACGGCCAGTCCATGCCTTGTGATAATCATGAATGTCTGAAACAGCCCTAATACTTACCGTATTTTTCGGACTATAAGACGCACCGGACCATAAGACGCACCCCAAATTTTGGGGTGAAAATAGCAGAAAAAAAGATTTTTACAATATGGGGGTCCGTCTTATTGTCCGAATTTTAAGGTACCTGTGGGCCGGCGGTGGTACAGCAGGGGTTGCGGCAGTGGTGCGGTGATGCTGATACTGTACTCACCTTCCTCAGGTGAGGTGACGCTGCGGCACGGAGAGCAGAGCCGGGTTTGTGGCTGTGGTGTGGCAGAGGCGCGGTGGGCGGCGTGCACCTGAGCAGGGTCCCTTCCTCAGGTGTTGTGATGCCGCGGCACGGAGAGCAGAGCTGGGTTTGTGGCAGGTGTGGTGGTGGCAGAGGTGCGGCGGTGGCAGAGGCGCGATGGGCGGCGTGCACCTGAGCAGGGTCCCTTCCTCAGGTGTGGTGATGCCGCGGCACGGAGAGCAGAGCTGGGTTTGTGGCAGGTGTGGTGGTGGCAGAGGTGCGGCGGTGGCAGAGGCGCGATGGGCGGCGTGCACCTGAGCAGGGTCCCTTCCTCAGGTGTGGTGACGCCGCGGCACGGAGAGCAGAGCTGGGTTTGTGGCAGGTGTGGCGACCTGGCAGAGGTGCGGCGGTGGCAGAGGCGCGATGGGCGGCGTGCACCTGAGCAGGGTCCCTTCCTCAGGTGGTGAGGTGACGCCGCGGCACGGAGAGCAGACAGGACAGCAGAGCCGGGTTTGTCGGTGGTGGCGGCCATCTTCCTGAGGCGGCGCGTGCGCAGAGTACTTTGCTTCCTGGGGCTTCAGAAAAATGGCCGCCGCGATCGCTATCTGCGCATGCGCGGCCATTTTCCTGAAGCCACAGGAAGAGTACTGTATCTGCGCACGCGCCGCCTCAGGAAGATGGCCGCCACCACCGGCAATCCCGGCTCTGCTGTCCTGTCTGCTCTCGGTGCCGCGGCGTCACCTCACCACCTGAGGAAGGGAACCTGCTCAGGTGCACGCCGCCCACCGCGCCTCTGCAACGCCGCATCTCTGCCACCGCCACACCGCTGCCGCAACCCCCCGGTAAGCTGCGGTCGGGCTATAAGACGCACCCCCCATTTTCCTCACAATTTTTTGGGGGAAAAAGTGCGTCTTATAGCCCGAAAAATACGGGTACCTCTAGTGCTGGCAGAGTTCCAGCAGTGTCAGCACTGGTGCTCCTGTGACATTATGTCATGCGATCCCAATCAGTCTTCCTTGGACAAATCAGACATCCGGAGGAATTCAGAGCTGCGGCTCCCCTATCATTTACTCCGGATGTCTTGATTTGTCCGGATGAGGGGACAGTGAAGAGGACGCTGGTTGTCACACCCCGGGAGGGCCAGCGAAGCCACCAAAGGGGATTAAAGATATTATTTTGCTTGGTGGAAACATGATGATGGAGAAGGGGTTGTCCGAGTAACGTTTTACTACCTTAAGGGCAATTGTAATTTACATCGAAACTTCGCACACCTTCTTCATCCTTAACCCCTTTGCGACATGCGCCGTACTAGTACGGCGTGTCATGGAAATATATATGTATTCCATATATTCAAAGTATATTCACATATATGTATTCACAGTTCACAGTTAGATAGATCTCACTTGCTAAAAAAAACCCTGTGCTCACATATTTCTAGGCCAGCTATAATCAGTCGTTTTAAAGAAATCTGGCCTTCATAAGGAACAAGTACATGAAGTCTTATTAGCTATCTGTTGTTTACCTTACAGTCATGCAAGACAACTAGGTCAAAAGAATATAAACAATAATTCTGCAACTTCAGCTCTTTTTATCATGATTATCATAATTATCATACTTACACTAGAACAGCCAATAATCTAGCAGCTTTTAATTGTATGTTAATTGACTAACCAGCCCCTTTTTGTAAATGTATAAAACCTTGAATGAATAATAAATGTATGTCTTTGACGAACTGTTATACTGACACTTGCGTTGTGGACAGTTTTCATTTCGTTCTGAGCGCTCAAAGAAGACATTAAATAGAGATTTGGACATGGCAAGCAGCAAACACAGAAGGATATTTTCATCCTAATTAAATTTCCATATCAGGCGCATGTCGTGTCTTCCCCTTTGATGTGGGCTCCGGCGCTGAGCCCACATTTTCCCCGACACATGTCAGCCGGAAAAGCCGTGCATGGAATCACGAGCCATCCGTGGCTATTAAACCGTTAAATGCCAATCGTGCCGGAAATCCACCCATCAGTGACCCCCCCGATTATGGTAGCTTCTAGTCTCCCATGGAGACTATTGAAGCATGCCAGAAGTAAAAAAAAAAAAGTTTAAAAATATTAAAGTTCAAAATCACCCCTCTTTCAGCCCATTCAAAATAAAACAATAAAAAAACATACACATATTTAGTATCGTCGCGTTCAGAATCGTCCCATCTATCAATATAAAAAAGGAACCCGAACGCTAAACGGCGTAAGGAGACAAAAAATTAAAAATGCCAGAATTACGTTTTTTTGGTCTCGGCAACATTGTAAAAAGTAAGCCCTTACCCAACCCGAGATCACAAAAAATGGAGACGCTACAGGTCTCGGAAAATTACGCAATTTTTTTTTAACAAACTTTGGATATTTTTTTACCACTTAAATAAAATAAAGATCCTAGACATGTTTGGTGTCTATAAACTCGTAATGACCTGGAGAATCATAACGGCAGGTCAGTTTTAGCATTTAGTGAAAATCCAAAAAAACAGTTGTAGAATTGCACCATACTTGGATTTTTTTCCTGTTTTTGAGTATACAATATGGTAACATCAGTGGTGTTGTTCAAAAGGACAACTCACTCGTAAAAAACAAGCCCTCACATGGCCAAATTGACAGAAAAATAAAAAAGTTATGGCTCTGGGAAGCAAAAATCAGAAACGAAAAAAGGTTCCTTCTCAAAGGGTCTAATACATCCATGTGTGAGTTTGATGTGCAAGACCTTGCCTGTCCTGGACAAAATCCAGCTTTTTTTTCCAGGAAACAAATTCATGATGAAACAGAACATTCTCAAACATTAGTGCCTGACCTCACAAATGCTTTTCAGGATGAATGGGCAAAAAGTCCCAGACATTTCCAAAATATTGAAGAAAACCTTCACAGAAAAAGTGGATTTTTTTTTTATTTACTTGCATTGGGTGGACGATCTTCATATTCATGCCTATGGATTTAGAATGGGATCTTCTAAAACCTTGTGAAATGTTTAAGTCTCCCTCTCTTCTGTTAACAGTATCTGGCACCTACATAGGAGGGCGCCGGCTGCTTCTGGAGTCGGGGAAACTCTGGTGATCCAACTTAACAGCATTTGATTCATATTTCCGTGATAGCAAGAAAAACAAAAAACAAAGGGTACGTGTGCACACAGCTAATTTGTCTAAGAAAAGTATACTATTGACCCCTTTCTATATATTTGGTTTATAGATCTACAATTACTTGTTGCAGAAAAAGCCCCATTTCCAATGAATGAAAATGAATCTTACAGCCATAAGACTAAGGAGGACATGATCCTGAAACAAATTAATTTACCATTTAATTTAACGGCCCATGGAAGTGAACATGAAAGTAGAACAAAAAAAGAAAGACAAATATTGCAGTCCATAACATGACAATATATACAGTAATATTTGTACTGTAATTTGTAACCAGACCATCCAAAATATGACACAGGAAACTTGTTCATAGCAAGATAATACAGAAAAAGACAAACAAAATAAAAGAACATAACATATAAATATAATACACGGCCAATCCTTTAGATTGGTAGCTTAGTCCCACATTTGTTGGCAATCTAAACTTTGAGGTTAGACGTCAACTAGTCAAAATGTTAAGTGCAAATGTCTTAATCTGATTTTCATCAAAGCTGTCCCCAATTACTTATTGAGGCTTGTGTAAGTCACAGGAGTCATTTATCCATATCAGCAGAGTTCCCATCACTGTGCTGGTCCATTCTGCACTGGTACCAGCACCTGCCTTATTCTGTATCGAGAGGACTCTTCTGTCTTTGCATAGCTAAACTTTTTAAGGGTTGTCCAGGCTCATTAAATTGACGGACAACCATTAGGATACGCCATCAATGTCCCAAACTAACCAAATATTAATGGCCTATGCTAAAGGATAGACCAGTAATATCGTCATCATGGAGAATTCCTTTAAGCCAATAATGGAAAATAAAGTCACATTGGATTATACTATGCAAACTGTAAAAATACGTATTGTGTGCTAGATATTTACTGAGAAATAAACAACAAAGGCCCTGATTACACTTCTCTCATAACTCCGCTTAAATGTAATCTGAGAGCAGCATGTTGTAGGGACAGAGACCCCGATTCCAGCAATGTATCACTTAGGTTATGTGGACATGTTAAAGGAGTGGTCCTAAACACAAAGTTTAATTCTAAATGCCTATTTACTTCCAAAATGTAATCTATATTCTAATATACTTGAATTAAAAATTCCCCATAATCCCGACTTATTTTTTTTCTGCTTCCTTTTTGAGGACACGTCATTTGTGAATCCCAGCTTCTGCCCTCTCCCTGAAACGAAGCATTATAAGCGACGTACGTTTCATGATAATCAGTTCAGGTCAGCCGGGGACTCCCTCTGACGTCACTGATGCTGTGCGGCGTCCCCGGCTGACCTGAACTGATTAGCATGGGAAACATTCAATTAGGCTTCCCAGCTAATCACTTCCTCTCCTGTCAGCCGGGAGAGGAACTCATTCATTCGGGGGTTTACATCGAGGCTGCAGCATTAGATGCGCTCCCCGCTGTAAATCTGATAACCCTTTGTGAAGGATTGCAGCGTGGGACGTGACTGAGCGCCGGAGAGGTAAGAATAAGCTTGCTTTATTATTTTATTTTTATTACAGGAGAACAAGGGATTTGTATGGTGTACCAGTACAATAAAAGATGGTCAAAAACTGTGTATTTTTTTCATTAAAATTATTTTTAATTAATTTGTGTTTTTTTTTAACCATTTCATACAATACGATTAATAATATAGAGTTGTCTAATTGACATCTCTACATTATTAACCTGGCTTAAAGTCCCCTTCCAATAGCAAGGTGGCCTTAACCCATTAGCCGCCGCTACAGGGCAATGGGAATAGACGGGTTAAGTGCCAGAAAAGACGCATCTATTCATTGATGTGCCTTTTCTGGGGTGGCTGGGGCAGATGTTAGTAGCCAGGGGGGGCCCAAAAATAATGGTCCCTCTCTGGGCTACTAATATCTGTCTTCAGTGGCTGGCTTTCCCTGTCTGGTGGAGAAAATACCGCGGGAGCCCACACATTTTTTTTTCAACGAATTTACACATTTAATTAACACCTACATGTCTGAAATTTTGCACACATACACATGTAACTGTTAATCAAAACCATATATCAAACTACATGAAATGACATGGTTTACTGTATGCAAACCATGTGTCATTTCATGTCGGGTTCTGTAATTTCACAAAAGCCGGCAATTGAATTAGCGGCTATTATACTGTGTAGAAGTGTTTGAACTATAAATATATATATATTATGTGTATATATCTATTCTTTCTTTTGTGATGTAAAAACTGTCATTAGGATCCATTATATGTCGGTTTTGCAAGCCGGCGAGAAAATCTCGCAGTACGGATGACACACGGATGTTTTGATGCAAGGAAATCGCATCCTCGCATTGCACACGGATGACATACGCATCATTTTTCAGGGCACTTTTCTGCGTATTACAGCCGTATAATACGTTCCGATTTTTTACCGTTGTGTGTGACCCCGGCCTAACCCTGATCTCGCCATAATAACAGAAAGTTGCTAGTCAGCGTTGGTGTGTGATTGGACTAGGATGCATGAAGCCAGTTGTCCAGTTTTGGTTATCTCCTTTTAATAAAACTGTGATTTAATTCAAACTGCACAACAGTGACACATCGCTGGAATCAGGGTCTCTTCCTTTGAGTCACGTTGCTCTCAGTATACATAGCAAATGACACCTTTGCCAAACCAATTTTCAATTTTAAAAAGTATAAAATTATATATGTATTTAAGTATGAAATTAGGCAGGATTAGGCTACGTTCACAGACAAGAAGTGTGCTGCATGCTATAATGTATCATAGTTGATTATATGTGCTCTGTCTTTGAAGTATTAATATGGGCAAAATCCATACACTTTTAATCACAAAATATTCAGGAAAAAAGAAAAATGTAAATGTTTGTGTTTTGATGAAATATTAAATCGAATTTTTAAAAAAATATTTAGTCTTTGTATAGTAAGAGTATCTGGCACAACATCACTTGTATGAAAATAGTTACTCAGGAAATAGTTATTCATGCCCTTTTTGAATTAGTGAAAAATATATTCCTTTTGTTTGGGCAATTATGGTCACTATAACATTTTTCTGTAATTTCTGTCTCAGTAATAAAGTATATAAAAAGAAAAATATTTCTATAAAAAAAAAAAGCCTAAACTAAATTAATGTCCCCAAAGAGATAGAAGATGAAGAGTATCCAAGTTCCACCAAGTATGTTAGTTGAATAGTTTACAGAGAACGTGCACTTTTCCAGAGAAGCCCTTGAACTCGAACCCACACAACATTATATGGTCAAGTGAAAATATGAGAAAATTGCACGTTTCCTTAGCAAGAAAGTAAGTGCTTCAGAGGACATTTAACACTCTGCCATCCAAATGGGAAGTGGTGGAAGAGCTAACAGCAGCAAGATGCAAGACTGCATCCCCACAAGCAAACAGCAACAAGATGGAAGACTGCATCCCCCAAACACACAATACATGGACACACTATCCTTTATTGAGGGCGGCATGTACGGCCTTGTCCATGGTTGTTTTGAACTCCTCATAGCTGTGGTTCCCAGGGAGCTGCATACTGTGGTTGCTTTTTTTTGCGGTGGGAAATATATTGTCATAGTGGAACAAAGTGTTGGCAGAGGGTCAAAACCGGCCGGTGGAATGGCGTTGACGCCTGTTGCAAAACTCAAAATGTCCTCCAATGAAACCGCAGTATCTCCATCTGCAGAACATAATGCAAAAGATTAGGAAGAACAAAGAAATAGCATAAACAATTTTCAATAAATTCGTTTTTCTAAATTGCTTGTTCTGAACCATCAGATTATTTGTGGAATTCTGCTGGAATATTTCCGTTAATTCACTCCGCTTCATAAGATATGCCCATGCAGCCCCGCTCACCAGATAGTTACACTGTCAGACTATGTGATATCTGTTCACATTTGACTACAACTGGTCTACAACATACACCCAATAGACTTGTATGGGCAGATCAGATGACAAAAGGGTTTTTTTTTTGCCAAACATTTTGGCCATGATTTCCAAAGGAAAAGTGTTCTTTGGAAATAAATACTGCATAGTATATGTTTTCTTATAGTCAACTGTATCCATCTATATGACAGAGCTGCATAAGTTCGGGCAACGCATTTTCATATTGAAGACCCCAATTGTTAATCTTTTTTCTCAAGAACAGTTCAGGATTTAGTTTTATGCACTAATATACACAGGTATAAGCAAGGAATGAGAACAGATGCAATATAGATATCAAGACTTCAGATGACATGCACCTAATTTAAAGGGGTTTTCACTTTTACAAAAGTGGTCCCCAAACACTAGTAGTATGCAAAATAAAATCTAATACTATCCTTCCCTGGTCCAGCTGAAGCTGTCTGTTGCTGCACCTGCGTTTTGGCTGCTGTCTAATCGCTGAGCTCAGTTGATTGAGAAAGCACAAGCTGTGGAGCTAAGAGATTGGCTGCAGTGGTGATGTGCGTTGTTGACATGACTTCACCGCTGGAGCCAAAAAAACACAGGGATATATATGAGTAACAGCAGACAACTGGCAATAGTCCTGGGAAGGGTGAGTATTACTGGATTTTTTCAGCTGCAGATGGAAGGAAGAGAGCCACAGTCATTACTAGTGGGTAGGCGGAGCCCAGATAGGATTGACACCTCAGATTAAAAAGAGTGTTGACCGGCCCCTCCAGCTCGGGCTCCTCCTACTCAGCTCTTCAGTTTACAATTTGAGGTCTCAGAGGATAGTCGCTGCTGGAAGCAGCTCCTCAGAAGATTTTATTATTTTTTATCGGACAAGAGACTTGGATCACCAAATGTGGTCTAGAGGTCTCAGGAGTCTCAGCGCTGCTGGACTCCCACCTCTCCCTTGGCGGATCTGTATTACCCTAATGGTGGTCCCTGCAGAACCCTGCCGGCCCGGGGGGATGAGGATGGCTTCCCTGGCGGGGGCGCAAACCGCGCTGCAGGGGTCACTGCGTCCCCCGCCCTGGGGGGAAGCATGGGCATAGCGCCAGAAACCCCTGGGGGTCCCTGTGGCGCTTCGGCTGGTGAGTACCTCACATTTTTATTATTAATGTGTGTGTGAGTGTTTAAGCGACTGCTGCGGCAGCCGCTGTACATTACATGTCGGTGACTGTGTTTTTTTGTCCGCAGGTGGATGCCTGCAGGACATAGGAGAGGAGTGCGCGCCTTTTTATTTGAATTTTCGCGCCTCTCTGAGCGCGCGCTTTACTGCTGTCTCCATTTCCGGCTTCCCTCATGGAGCACACGGAGGCACAGCGCGGCGGCCATTAAAGAAGCAGGCTGAAAGCTTCTTCTGGCTCTTCTCCCTCCTCCCCTCCCGGCAAGATGTTACACTGTTACCAGCTGGGTGAGTCGCTTCTAGCCCGCAGGCAGAAGCTTAACCCCTTCACCCCCACAGCGCGGGCGCCTTCTGGGGCACTAATGAGTGACAGACTGCGCTGTCCTGCGGCTGTTATCGCATAAGGGGCTCGCACACTCTTTTCAATAATAATAAAGAGTTTGTGGGGAGTCTGCGATTTTAATACTGCCACTATACGTTCCCACTAACGATCCTGATAACGACGCATACTAATGCGATCGTTTGTGTGATCATTTTTTAATGTCGCTAGTAGCTGCCAATCTGGGCGATCTCATTAACAACGCATAAGCGGTTAGCGATCTCCTTAACAACTTTGGCGGTCATTGCGATATACAAAACAGCGCAATTTTTAGCGATCTTGTGGAACGTTTTTCTGTTAGTGTGGCATAAAAAGCTGTCCTGCAGCTGCTGCCTTATAAGAGGCACTTGGGGCTCGCACAACTTTTTCATTATCAAGGTTGTGGGGAGTCTGCTACTTTAACCCCTTCTTAGGCGGTTAACTATTAATGCTGGGGTAGCTCTCTCTTTAAGAGCTTTAACCCTTCAGCGATTGTTTTTTCTTTAAGAAACACACTGTTCTAGTTACTGACAGGTTTAACCTGCCATATACTGTGCAAGGACATGTCAGATGCGGACTATCTGACACGCAGACCCCGACAGCGTCATGCGCAGCGGTCGGAGGTTCCAGTGGTGTCAAAATGGAGGCCCTCGCTAGTTTCTATGATGGCCTGTCTGACCTTCTAGGTTATGGAGTGTCAGCTAGATCCTCTCAAGGAAGCGACACAAATCGGTGCCTTCCTTCTCGCGTAGCGAAGATGTCCGTTTCGGACAAGGAGGATCGGCAGGGACACTCTGCCTCTCTCATGGACCGTACTATTGGAGCCATGATGGTGTTACGGTTACCAGAGAGAGGTAACTAGACGTCCTGGTAAGTCGGCCCGGATGTTTCAGGAGTCGCATAGGTCGCGACGGCTTTACAATCTGTATCCGTTTTCTACGGAGTTGATTGTTAATTGGATCTCCTGAAGTGAATGTCCCTTTATCCTGGTAAAGGAAGGCGAGTCTGCAGGACCTGCTGGACAGAAAAATGGAGATGGCAACAATATCCATCTGCGAGGCAGCGGGTCATGGATTCAGTATTAAGGATCTATGTGTACTTGTAAAGTTTCCCTGAGCCGTTTGGACCGTCTACGGACGGCGTGACAAGATAGATCCCCTCTATCGAGATAGATGGGCTTTTCAAGTTGAAGGATTCTGCGGCACTGCTATCCAGGGCGCAATCCTCGGCAGTCACAGTCAGAAGAGCACTGTGGTTTAGACAGTGGAACGCGGTTTCCAAGCAGGGTTTGCTATCTTTAGCTTACAAAGTGGTCAGCTATTTGAATCTGACCTCACAGAGCTGATTTCTGAGGCAAAAGAAACAGCTTTACCGCAGCGCAGAGCTGTGACTTCTGCGTCTGGCAGGACTAGTGCCGGTAGTTGTCGGCGGTTCTTTCGGTCCAGGGGATGATCCGGTCAACCCTCTGGGGGTTTGGGTCGTTCCTCTCTTTTTTTTTAAAAAAAAAAAAAAGGGGGAATTTCTCAGAAATTCCGCATACCCTGGAAACAGAACTTCCATTAAGACAGAAGCTGGCAAAAAACCCGCTGAAGCGGTCTGACGTCTGGGTCTCACTCGAGCGCTCTCGAGTGGAGGGTCGTTTACTCCAATTCAAACCGACTTGGGTTTCCCGTGTGTCGGACGCCTGGGTAACACAGGTTGTGTTGGCAGGCTACTTCATAGAGTTTCTTTCTCGACCCCCGGAGAGGTTTTGCCAATCTCGCATTCCTTCAGAGCCGAGCTATTTGCCGCTCTACTACGAGAGGTCGATTCCCTTCTGCAGAAGGGTGTGGTGATACCGGTTCCGCAGAGGACCGGGGAAGAGGATTCTTATTCCAACCTCTTTGTGGTCCCCAAAAAGGAGGACAAATTTCGCCCTATTTTGGATTTCAAAGATTGAATCGGCATGTTTACATCCCGAAAATTCCGCATGGAGTCGCTTCGCTCTGTTGTGGCAGCCCTGTCGCAGAACGTCTTTTTGGTCAATCGACATTCGCGACGTTTATTTGCATGTTCCCGTCGGAAGGGCTCACCGGCGCTTCCTTCGTTTTGCCATAGGTCAGGACCATTGCCAGTTTGTGGCTCTGCCATTCGGCTTGGCCTCGGCGCCCAGAGTTTTTACAAAAATTCTAGCGCCCCTCATGGCAATTCTTTGAAGACAGGGGGTTACGATTTCCCTATCTGGACGACCTTCTGATTGTGGCGTCCTCAAAGGAGGAGGCGGGGATGGCTCGCAATCTATCCCTTCAGCTCCTGGAGGATTTCGGGTGGCTGGTCAATTGGGAGAAGTCATCTCTGGAAGTCAATCCTGTTTTTGGGAATGCATTTCGACACTGTACGAACGGTGGTGTCCCTTCCTCCAGACAAGCGGGCATGTCTCTTTCGACATGTACAGATTATGAGGTCTACGGCAGCAATGTCCTTTCGGAAGTGTATGCGCCTTCTGGGTTTGACATCCATGGAGGCACTTCCGTTTGCCCAATTTCATTCCAGGGCCCTCCAAAGGCTCATTCTGAGTCGTTGGGATCGATCGCAAGCTTCTCTGAATTGCAGTGTCATCATCTCTCACAGGGTGCGAGAATCCCTAGGATGGTGGTTACGTCCAGGAGCGTTATTCCTGGGGAAATCTTTCCTCCCTCCGAGGTGGTCGGTCATAACCACCGATGCCAGCCTGACGGGCTGGGGGGGGGGGGTGTCTGGAACGATCTTTGGATCCAGGGAGTATGGTCATCGGAAGAGTCTGTTCTACCGATCAACATCCTGGAGTTGAGGGCAATTTTTCCTTTGCCTACAACACTGGATGGTCCCTTTAAGCGGTCTACCAGTCCGAGTGCAGACAGACAACGCGACGGCGTTGCGTATATCAACCACCAAGGCGGGACAAGGAGCTCCAGCCTCATGATGGAGGTGTCTCGGATCCTGTTATGGGCCGAGACCAAGGTTCCAGCCATCTCTGCGATCACATTCCAGGAGTCCAGAATACCACGGCGGACTTCCTCAGTCGCGAGAAGATGGATCCTGGAGAATGGAGTCTTCATCCGAAAATTTTTGCACTGCTGTGCTTCCGTTGGGGAACTCCCCAAGTGGATTTGATGGCATCCAGGTTCAAATGCCAAACTACCGACCTTCATGTCCAGGTACAAGGACCCGAAGGCTGTGGCGGTGGTTGCTCTGGTGGCTCCATTTCGAGCTAGTCTATGTGTTTCCGCCGATATCTTTACTTCCTCTGGTGCTGCGTCGGATCAGACTGGAAGAGAATTCCGGCTATGTTGATAGCCCCGGATTGGCCAAGGAGGACGTGGTTCTCGACACTGGTGTCGTTTTTGGCGGCACCGCCATTCCCACTTCCTCCTCGCCCGGACATGTTAACCCAGGGGCCCGTTCGTCATCCGGACCTGAAGTCTCTGCGTTTGACGGCGTGGCTCTTGAGACCGAAACCTTGACCGTAGAGGTTTTCAGCCAAAGTCATTGCCACTCTGCGAGCTGCCAGAGGTCCGGCTACTACTAAGATTTATCACAAGACTTGGTCTTTTCGTGGTTTCGGGTTCTTCAAGGAATCCGAGGATTTTTTTCCATTCCCAATTTGTTGGCTTTGCTACAGTACCGGCTGGACAAAAGGTTTGGCAGTTAGCACTCTGAAAGGTCAGGTTTCTGCCCTGTCTTTGCTATTTCGGAAGGCTATCGCCTCGCGTAGGGACGTACGTTCCTTTTTTCGCGGAGTAACCCGTCAGTTTCCACTGCGGAAGGCGCCTGTGTCTCCTTGGCGGCTCAACCTTGTCTTGGAGGCTCTTCAGCATATACCTTTTGAGCCTATGGGTTCTGCTAGCCTTTCTTTAATTTCTTGGAAGGTTACCTTCTTAGTGGCGGTAACCTCTTTAAGAAGGGTTTCTGAGTTGGCAGCTTTTTCCTGCTCGCCTCCTTTCCTGGAGTTTTACCCGGATCGAGTAGTGCTTCGCACACGGGGCGATTTTCTACCTAAGGTGGTGTCGCAATTTCATGTTAACCAGGATATTGTGTTGCCCTCGCTTTGCCCGGGCCCAGGGAATGCAAAGGAACGGAACTTGCACAAATTGGATTTAGTGCGGGTCTTGAAGTTCTATTTTGTCTATTACTCAAGGTTTTCGAAAGTCAGATTTCCTGTTTGTGATTACAGCAGGTCGTAGGCGTGATCAACGAGTTTTCAAGGACTCTATAGCTCGTTGGATTCGGTTGGCCATTTTGGAGGCTTACCGTCTTAATGGCGAACCTTGCCCGATTAAGATTCGAGCTCGCTCCACGAGGGCTGTGACTTCATCGTGGGCCTTTCATCAAGGGCTTCGGCAGCTCAGCTCTGCCGAGCGGCGACCTGGCGTTTCGTCCACACATTTACAAAGTTTTATAAGGTGGACGTCAGTGCTTCCGCTGATGCGGCCTTAGGACGTAGGGTCCTGCAGGCAGCGGTAATTTAAAGTTTTTAGTTAACTTGTATTTGGCGCCTGTGGCGCATTTATCTAGGTTGTTGGGTTTCTGCCTATTTTGGTTTTTTCCCACCCTAATTTTTGGACTGCTTTGGGACGTCCCACTAGTAATGACTGTGGCTCTCTTCCTTCCATCTGCAGCTGAAAGACGGATTTTGGTAAGAACTTACCTGTAAAATCCTTTTCAGCGAAGGAAGGAAGAGAGACACAGCTCCCTCCATGGCAGAAGTGTGTTGTTGTATTTACAGATGCAGCGTGACCCTTCCCTGATAGCGATTATCTGGACTGAGGTCGACGCGCTACGGCTCTGTTCCAGCATTGCCAGCTTATCGCAGTAGTCAGGTTCAGTGAGTAGTGCCTGTAACTGTGTGATTTTTTTTGCCGAATGCATACATAACCTGTACTCTTATGTTTTTTCTCTGAAGTCCTTCAGAAGGGGTTATGTTGCTTCGCTGGTGATATTGTTCTTCCTTAAGCTTGGGTACGACTGAAGAGCTGAGTAGGAGGAGCCCGAGCTGGAGGGGCCGGTCAACACTCTTTTTAATCTGAGGTGTCAATCCTATCTGGGCTCCGCCTACCCACTAGTAATGACTGTGTCTCTCTTCCTTCCTTCGCTGAAAAGGATTTTACAGGTAAGTTCTTACCAAAATCCGTCTTTTTTCTTTACATGGCCACTATTGTTTGGGAACCACTTTTGTAAAAGTGGAATACCCCCTTAACCTAACATACTAACCTTCGGTGTCTTCTAAATACTCTTCCCAAACATTGATAGCATTACACTTCTCAACGCGACTCAGGTTCCTATGGTATGTGATGGTGAAGAGATCTGACAGTCCTTTCGAAGTTATCTTCTCCGGCTTCATGCACAGAACACTCCAGAAGGCAGTGGGGTAAGTCCGGATACTCTCAAGTACGCCTAGTGTTTGCAAGCCTTCTTTGAACCTGTAACACAAACACGACCATTGAAACATTTGATATAGTAAAACCAACCAACCAGTCTAAAGAAAAAAAAAAAAAAGTTAATCTCTGCAATGAGCATCAGGGTGCTTCATCGAATATCGAGCAGTGCAAAGAACCGCGCGGTGCTCGAGTCCCCGTAACCAATTTGTTTTCATCTGAGCCGAGCGTAGAACTGAAGCAAAGAATAATAATAAAAAAGCAAATGCACTGCCTCTGTTGGGCTGAGCACTGGGCTGTACAGGCAAAACATTCAGCTAAAGTATAGAAAGAGTTTACACCCATTAGCAAGTCTTTTGTAAAACAAACAAAAAATATGTATTTTTTTTGGGGGAGGGGTAAAAACTGGTCTGGATCCTCAGACCCATGCATGCCTCCTAGTAATGATACTAAGCTAAACTGAGTAGGTTGGTTGTTAGTAGGCGTGTGTAGACTGATGGGGAGGAGCAGAATGTTCTTTTTTTGCGGTGGTTCTTCATGTCAGCCTTATGTGGTGTGCAGACTCTCTTATAATTGGGGACTTGGTTGTGTTCAGAAGTAGCCAGTCACAGCCGCCATCATTTACAGTAATTCTAAGTAACACATAGCGTTTAGCTGTTCTAGTTGGATCTTTCTGACATTTCCTTAGTAGCGTTTTACAGCAAGTGCCATGGTCTAAAAACAGCAAAGGGATCTCATTGTTTAACCCCTTCCCGACCTGTGACGCCACGTAGGCGTCATGAAAGTCAGTGCCAATCCGACCCATGACGCCTATGTGGAATCATGAAAGGATCGCGTTCCTGCGGGTCGGGTGACCAGGGTCACTGAAAGGTCACCCGACCCGCAGGCACAGGACCCTTTGTGCTTCACCACAGGGGGGTTGGCTTAACCCCCCCGTGGCCACGATCACTCTGATTGGCTGTTAAAAGTGAAACAGCCAATCAGAGCAATCTAATATTTCACCAATGTAATTGGTGAAATATTACAATCCAGCCATGGCCGAATAGCATCTGCCATGGCTGGACACCGAGCCCTGACCCCCCACACGTAGTCACGGCGGCAATCGGCCGCCGCCACCGAAAGATGGCAGCGGTCGGTCACCGGCGTCACTAACAGCTCCCCTCGTCCTGGCCTCAGCTGCCCCCACCTTCCGATCTCCCCCCCCTCACTTCCGACCCCCATACTCACCTCTCCCGGTCCACCGATGTCCCTGGATCCTTCCCGGCGGCTGCCCGGGATTCTTCATGGGCGCCGCCATCTTGGAATATGGCGGGCGCATGCGCAGTGCACCCTGCAGGGTCAAGAAATTTATTTTGATCACTGTGATAAACTGTCACAGTGATCAAAATAAAAAAAAGTAAGTGAATCCCCCCTGTCATAGGTAGGGACAAATAGTAAAAAAAAATTTTTTTTCCCTATTAGGCCCTGTGCACACGTTGCGGATTTTGCTGCGGATCCGCAGCGGATTTTGCTGCGGATGCGCAGCGGATTTTGCTGCGGGTCCGCAGCGGATTTTGCTGCGGATCAGCAGCGGATTTTTGCTGCGGATCAGCAGCGGATTTTGCTGCGGATCAGCAGCGGATTTTTCTGCGGATCCGCAGCGGATTTTGCTGCAGATCAGCAGCGGATTTTGCGCTGCGGATCCACAGCAGATCCAGAAACCATGTACAGTACAATGCAAATAAATGGTAAAAAAAACAAAACGCTGTGCACATGCTGCAGATTTTTCAGCGCGGATTTGCTGCGGTTTTAAATCCGCAGCATGTCAATTCTTTGTGCGGATTCCGCAGCGATTTTACACCTATTCCATTATAGGCGTAAAACCGCAGAGAAAAACCGCAGCAAATCCGCAGGTCATTTTACCTGCGGATTTTAGAAAAATCCGCAAATGAATCCGCAACGTGTGCACGGGGCCTCAGGGTTAGGCTGGGTTCATATTGCATTATGGCAGTCCGTTAGATGGACTGCGTTTCACCGCGGTATAACGCGGTGTAACGCAGTCCGTTAACGCTGCCATTCACCCCATTTGTGTGCGCATCGCAACGCATGCCGTCTCGTCATTCAGTGACGGAGCCTTGGACGCAGGCTGCAGCGTCTGGGCTCCATCACCGCTAGCACAGATGAATCATCGCTGATTCCTCTGCACTAGCGGGTATAGCATAACGCGATCGCGTTATGCTATACCGTTACCAGCCCGTCAACGTACGTGTTGAACGGGCTGGTAAAACGCAATATGAACCCAGCCTTAGGGTTAGAACTAGGGTTAGAACTAGGGTAAGGGTTGGAATTAGGGTTGGGATTAGGTTTGTGGTTAGGGTTAGAGTTAGGATAAGCATTAGGGGTGTTTTGGGGTTAGGGTTGGGATTAGGGTTAGGCTTGTGGTTAGGTTTATAATTAGAGTTGGGATTAGGGTTAGGGGTGTGTTGGGGTTAGGGTTATGGTTTGTATTAGGGTTAGGGGTGTGTAGGAGTTAGGGTTGGGGTTGTGTTGGGGTTAGGGTTGGAGTTAGAATTGAGGGGTTTCCACTATTTACGCACATCAGGGGGTCTCCATACGCGACATGGCGCCACCATTGATTCCTGCAAATTTTGCGTTCAAAAAGTCAAACAGTGCTCTCTTTATTCCAAGCCCCGACGTGTTCCCAAACAGTGGTTTACCCCCACATATGGGGTATCAGCGTACTCGGGAAAAATTGCACAACAACTTTGGGGGTCTAATTTCTCCTGTTACTGTTGGGAAAAAAAAATTGGGGACTAAAAAAGTTATTTTTGTGGAAAAAATATGATTTTTTTATTTCCATGCCCCGGCGTTATAAACTTCTGTGTAGCCCTTGGGGGTTCAAAGTGCTCACCACACATCTAGATAAGTTCCTTGCGGGGTCTAGTTTCCAAAATGGGGTCACTTGTGGGGAGTTTCTACTGTTTAGGCACATCAGGGACTCTGCAAACGTAACATGACGCCCGCAGACCATTCCATCAAGTCGGCATTTCAAAACGTCACTACTTCCCTTCCGAGCCCCGAAGTGTGCCCATACAGTAGTTTTCTCCCACATATGTGATATCAGCGTACTCAGGACAAATTGGACAACAACTTTTGAGGTCTAATTTCTCCTGTTACCCTTGGGAAAATAAAAAAAATTGGGGACTAAAAGATCAGTTTGTGGAAAAAATATGATTTTTTTTATTTTCATGCCCGGCGTTATAAACTTCTGTGTAGCCCTTGGGGGTTCAAAGTGCTCACTACACATCTAGATAAGCTCCTTGGGGGTCTAGTTTCCAAAATGGGGTCACTTGTGGGGGGGTTTCTACTGTTTAGGCACATCAGGGGCTCTGCAAACGCAACATGACGCCCACAGAACATTCCATCAAGTCTGCATTCCAAAATGGCGCTCCTTCCCTTCTGTGCTCTCCTATGCGCCAAAACAGTGGTTCCCCCCCACATATGGGGTACCAGTGTACTCAGGACAAACTGTACAACAACTTTTGTGGTCCAATTTCTCCTGTTACCCTTGTGAAAATAAAAAATTGCGGGTTAAAAAAAATCAGTTTTTCAGGAAAAAAATGATTTTTTTATTTTCACGGCTCTGCATTACAAACTTCTGTGAAGCACGTGGGGGTTCAAGGTGCTCACCACACATCTAGATAAGTTCCTTGAGGGGTCTAGTTTACAAAATGTGGTCACTTGTGGGGGGGTTCTACTGTTTAGGCACATCAGGGGCTCTGCCCGCCCGCAGACCATTCCATCAAGTCGGCATTTCAAAGCGTCACTACATCCCTTCCAAGCCCTGACGTGTGCCCAAACAGTGGTTCCCCCCCACATGTGAGGTACTAGCGTACTTAGGACAAATTAGACAACAACTTTTGGGGTCCAATTTCTCCTGTAACCATTGTGAAAATAAAAAATAGGGGGCTAAATAATCATTTTTTGAGAAAAAAAAATGATTTTTTATTTTCACGGCTCTGCGTTATAAACTTTTGTGAAGCACCTGGTGGTTCAAAGTGCTCACTGTGCATCTACATAAGTTCCTTAGGGGGTCTAGTTTCCAAAAATGGGGTCATTTGTGGGGAGCTCCAAAGTTTAGGCATACAGGGGCTCTCCAAACATGACATGGTGTCCGCTAACGATTGGAGCTAATTTTCCATTCAAAAAGTCAAATGGCGCTCCTTCCCTTCTGAGCCCTGCCGTGCGCCCAAACAGTGGTTTATGACCACATATGAGGTATCTGTGTACTCAGGAGAAATTGCCCAACAAATTTTAGGATCCAATTTATACTGTTGCCCATGTGAAAATGAAAAAACTGAGGCTAAAAGAAAATTTTTGTGGAAAAAAAAGTACTTTCTTTTTTTTACGGATCAATTTGTGAAGGACCTGGGGTTTCAAAGTGCTCACTATGCATCTAGAAAAGTTCCTTGGGGGGTCTAGTTTCCAAAATGGGGTCACTTGTGGGGGAGCTCCAATGTTTAGGCACACAGGGACTCTCCAAATGCGACATGGCAACCCAAATATTCCAGCATATTTTCCATTCAAAAAGTCAAATGGCGCTCCTTCCCTTCTGAGCCCTGCCGTGCGCCCAAACAGTGGTTTATGACCACATATGAGGTATCGGTGTACTCAGGAAAAATTGCCCAACAAATTTTAGAATCCATTTTATCCTGTTGCCCATGTGAAAATGAAAAAACAGGCTAAAATAAAATTTTTGTGAAAAAAAAAGTACTTTCTTTTTTTACGGATCAATTTGTGAAGCACCTGGGGGTTCAAAGTGCTCACTATGCATCTAGATAAGTTCCTTAGGGGGTCTAGTTTCCAAAATGGGGTCACTTGTGGGGGAGCTCCAATGTTTAGGCACACAGGGACTCTCCAAATGCGACATGGTAACCGCTAAATATTCCAGCATATTTTCCATTCAAAAAGTCAAATGGCGCTCCTTCCCTTCTGAGCCCTGCCGTGCGCCCAAACAGTGGTTTATGATCACATATGAGGTATCTGTGTACTCAGGAGAAATTGCCCAACAAATTTTAGGGTCCATTTTATCCTGTTGCCCATGCAAAAATGAAAAAATTTATGCTAAAAGAAAAATTTTGTTGGAAAAATTAAAATGTCCATTTTTTCCTTCCACGTTGCTTTAGTTCCTGTGAAGCACCTGAAGGGTTAATAATCTTCTTGAATGTAGTTTTAAGTAGCTTGAGGGGTGCAGTTTTTATAATGGTGTCACTTTTGGGTATTTTCTGCCATATAGACCCCTCAAAGTGACTTCAAATGTGAGGTGGTCCCTAAAAAAAATGGTTTTGTAAATTTTGCTGTAAAAATGAGAAATCGCTGGTCAACTTTTAACCCTTATAACGTCCTAACAAAAAAAAAAATGTTGTTCCCAAAATTGTGCTGATGTAAAGTAGACATGTGGGAAATGTTATTTATTAACTATTTTGTGTCACATAACTCTCTGGTTTAACAGAATAAAAATTCAAAATTTGAAAATTGCGAAATTTTCAAAATTTTGGCCAAAGTTCCATTTTTTTCACAAATAAACGCAAAAAATATCGACCTAAATTTACCACTAACATGAAGCCCAATATGTCACGAAAAAACAATCTCAGAATCGCTATGATCCGTTGAAGCGTTCCTGAGTTATTACCTCATAAAGGGACACTGGTCAGAATTGCAAAAAATGGCCAGGTCATTTAGGTCAAAATAGGCTGGGTCATGAAGGGGTTAATGTTATCACTCAGGAGAGGATAAAAAAAAAAAATCTTAACAATTAGATATATAATGGAAAACTGTGAAGACATCATCAAGAAGTGGCTTAATTTTGACACAACAGTGACATTATCTAAAACTGGACCTTCTTCAAAAATGTTAAGAAAATCAGGAGAAAATTAGTCCGGGCAGCAGAAAAAAGGCCTTTTGGCAAGTACTGGTTGTGTGCTGCATTTGACAACCTCCAGTATTCTGTATGTCTGGCCTCTGGGGTGGGGTGGCAAGACAAGGGTTTTCGTACAAAGAAAAACATAGAAGCTCAGCTATGTTCTGCTAAAACCTACAAAGTCTGCCAAAGGTGTGTGGGTAAATGTGCTATGATCTGATGAGACTAAGATTGAACTTTTTGGCCATAATTCCAAAAAGGTATGTTCAGTGAAAATCCAACACTTCACATCACCAAAAGAATACCATACCCACAATGAAGCATGGTGGACACAGCATTATGTTTTGGGGCTGTTTTTTTGGCAGCTAGAACTGGGGATGTAGTAAAGATGAAGAAAATATGAACAGTTGCAAATAGTGACTTTTCCAATAAAACCTTCAGGCCTGGCCAAAAAAGCTGAAGACGGCTTTTATGTTTCAGCACGATCACGAATAAGCATACCTAAAAATAAGGATTTTTGTGTACTCACCGTAAAATCCTTTTCTCCGAGACGCTCATTGGGGACACAGACCATGGGTGTTATGCTGCTGCCACTAAGAGGACACTAAGCTAATACACAAAGAAACTGGCTCCTCCTCCGCAGTATACACCCTCTGCTGGCTCTGTCCTGAACCAGTTCGGTACAAAAGAGGTAGGAGAAAATTAACATCACATCAAAGTACGATCAATTAACATCACATCAAGGTGCGATCGTTCACATAGTATTAGAGATCAACGCATCGAATGAAAGAGACAAGCGGAAGTGGTTAGGCTAAAAAGGGTGGGTGCTGTGTCCCTCAATGAGCATCTCGGAGAAAAGGATTTTACGGTGAGTACACAAAAATCTTTATTTCTCCATCGCCTCATTGGGGGACACAGACCATGGGACGTCCTAAAGCAGTCCATGGGTGGGAAACAGCACAACAGCTGAAACCTAACGAATAATATGGCCTACAGAAGCGGTACTGTCGATTGCAGAAGTTAATGGCAGCCTCTGAAGAGGCTTAAGAATGAAAGTTGTAATGCTTAACTAATGTAAGACTGGACCAAGTTACCGCCTTGCGAACTTGCCATACCGACGCCCGGAGCCGAATGGCGCAGGACGCCCCCACTGCACGAGTGGGGTTTAACTTGAGGCTCGCAGGGATAGGCGACCTCTGACACGGTAAGCCTCCTGAATTGGAGAGCGGATATATATGGCCACTGTAGCTTTAAACGCAGATAGACTCTGGAAACATAAAGAGGGAGTGTGACTTGCGGAAAGGTGCCGTTCTGGAAATGTGAATCCTGAGTACTCTTTCCAAGTCCAAAGTGTGAAGAGCGCCTTTAGTATGAGAAACCGGAGTTGCGCAGAATGAGGGCAAGACTATTTTCTTTTTCAGATGAAAGAAAGAAACGACGTTAGGCAAGAAGGACAGAGATGTCCTCAACACCACATTGCTCTGAAGAAGGACCAGTTGCAAAACAAAGCCGCCAATTCCGAGATCCGCGTGATGTCTGTTACAGCCATAAGAAAGGGAACTTTCAAAGAGAAGAGTGAGTGATACATCCTGCTGGAGTTCAAAAGAGTCCGCTTGTGAAGAACCTGAGACCAAATTAAGAAACCCAAGGAACTGAAGGCATGGTGCGGCACTCCCTGTAAGAAGGTGTTAACCTGAGATTTGGAAAGCATATTCTGCTGAAACAGGATGGATAGCATTTGAAGGGAAGACATTGCTGAGCAAAACACCAGTGGGGAGGAAACATGGTTGTTGTACTTTTTTTTTTTTTTAAGAGAAAAAAACGGAGCTTTCTCAAATATGATGGTAAATACACCTGAAGGTAAGTTCCTTTGGGCGCTGATGATGGTGAAGGCTACCTGTCGCGGTAGAGCCCAGGCCATAAAGCTCAGCGCTCTCAAGTCTGGTGATAAATGGGCCCGTGAGAGAGAGGATCTGAACGGTCCAGTAACTGCCAGATAAGACGGTGACTACATGCACTAAATCCGCGTACCACGCGCAGTGTGGCAAGCCTGGAACAGCGAGAATCACCAGGACAACCGCCACCTTGAATGTTTAGAATAACGTTTGGGATAAACGGAAACGGACGAAATATGTAAGGGAGGCGAAGGAGATGGTACTGAAGTACCAGAGCTTCTGATCCGATGGCTAATGGGCCTAGGGAACGAATAACCAATGACAGAACTTCGGCGTTAAGCCTGAAGTCATGAGATCCACATTCGGAGTACCCCAGCGTTGACAAATGTGCTGAAACCCTTCCGGATGGAGAGAGCCTCTCCTGAGGCCGGACCTCAACGGTACTGCCTCAACTGACTCCACCAGTTTCTCCACGACAAGGTACTGAGCCGCAGGGAGAGGGGGCGGGCAAGGGAGAATTTCCGGGCTTCCCATATCCGCATCAAGATCTTTTCTGGAGGGAGAATTATCATCCCTCGGGGAAGAGTCCATGATCATCCCCAAAAAGGAGATTTGCTAGGATGAGACTGAAAAGGGCTTATCTAGATACACCACCAACCCGGCGGGGGAGAGGGAGAGAGAGAAAGTGTCCACCGAGACACCAACTCCCTCCGCGCAGACCTGCAGAGACGATCAGTTGATGAGGAGGACATCTAGGTAGGGGAGAATCACCACACCCTGAGAGTGAAGAAAGGACATGACAGCAGCTATGACCCTGGCGGACGCTCTGGGCGGTGTTGAAACCGAAGGGCAAGGCCATGGACTGAACATGTCAGCCTCTAATTGGCTTGAGGGAAAGGAAAGAGGATATGCATTCTTGATGAAGACGCGATATATTTCCGTACTTCCAACGGGGCGATAGCCGAAGGGAAAGACTGGGTTCTCATGTGGGAAGGGGAACCCTTCGATCCAGACCGAGAGGGACTGTGTCTTCAGGAATGTGGCTTGAATGCAGTTTGAGAGTCCCTATCCCAGCACGGGGAAAATAGAGATTTCCTGGTAAGCGGAGTCTGCTGGCCACTCCCGGAGCTCAAGGGGCTTTCCTGATGGGAACGACGATAGCAGCTACAAGTGCGACTAGTTAGCCGCATATAGGAAGACCGGCACAGTATACTCCCTGGCTGAGGCAATCAGACAAGCGAGGGTTACCACCTGGATAGGTAGGGCAAAGACCTGACCAGACTCTGGTAACCATGGGAGGCGGCAGAGGGAGGGAAGAATGCTGCTTTGGCAGCCTCAAGGACTGTTTAAACATCAACTGGTCAAAGGATTCCTATAGCCAATCTCCCATTACAGCACTTGCCCGGCTTGAAGCTGCTTAGCTGCTGCAATCTGACATGGGCAGGCAACGTCAGCTTAGAATGGCAGTTGATTTCGAGCAAAATAGTCTATCAGTCACTAAGGCTTTTAATGCAAGGGTCTTCAGTCAAAGGAGATATGGGTGGAGCCACTGCAGGGGGACTGAGTCTACTCCTTTCTTGGAGTGGGAGCAAAAAGGGGACCTGGGTTCCAGTGGCATTTTGCCCTGGAAATCGCTCGTTCGGGCAACGTCTATGCCTCTGAACAATGTTCGTAAACCCAGGGTGGTTGTCCAAAAATTCTGTGAGGACGTTTGGTCCTATAGAAAGACACGGCGAGGTCCTGACTACTGCTTCCACTTTAAAGATTCTATTAACTGCAGCAATGAGAGCTGGTAAGCTAGCGAGTGCTGGACTACCCGCTTGAGACTCATATTCTGAGTCTTGTTAGTCATAAACCCCTAGTGAGGGGGATGTATGAAGCAGAGTCTGAGGATTCCGAGGCACGAAAGTGACAGTGGAAACGATCTTCTAGAATCCTGTATATGTACTGTCACAGTCCGGTCCCTGTCCTGAGGGAGACTCTCGTGAGGTGGAAGAAACAATAGCCTTGGCCCGAGAGGCCAAGCACTGTACCAGAGGCAAGGCCCTTTAGGGCGGAAAAAACACACTGGGGAAGACATTAGTAGGAGGGCTCCTGTACGCTTAAGGGGTCGCCGGACGCATAGATTGCTTTATCAATGTGAGCGTGTTAGTGCACTAGGTGCGGTACCTAAAGCCCCCGTCTCACACAGCGATCTCGCTAGCGAGATCGCTGCTGAGTCACTAGTTTTGTGACGCAGCAGCTATCTCCCCAGCGATATCGCTGTGTGTGACATTCAGCGATGATCAGCCCCCCTGCTGGGTATCGCTGATCGTCGCTGAATGTCCTGGTCATTTTTTTGATCGCTGGTCTACCGCTGGCCAGCACGCATCGCTGCGTGTGACAGGCGGGAGACCAGCGATCCGCTGGTAACCAAGGTACACAGCGGGTTTCCAGGTGCGGGGCTGTGCCTAGAAACCCGCTGTGTACCTTGGATACCAGCGCCCTGATGCAGGGAGCTGGTAACCAAGGTACACAGCAGGTTTCCAGGCTCCGCGCAGCGCCTGGAAACCCGATGTGTACCTTGGTTACCAGCTCCCTGCATCAGGGAGCTGGTATCCAAGGTACACTGTGGGTAACTAAGCGATGTTACCCGCAGTGTCGCTGTGCTGATCGCTGCCTGTTTGGTCAGCAGCGATAAGCGATCACAGCGATCCTGACAAGTGCATATCGTTGTTGGGATCGCTGGTGTATCGCTATGTGAGACCCAGGCCTTAGGCATACAGCACTGTCTTATCAGACTTTCTATATGTCTTTAGATGCAGCTTAGAGGCTGCTGCAGGGAAGCAGTAGGCGCTGAGTACCAGCTTACCCAGATCCTGAGTCCGTGCGCTAGAGCCTGTAGACACATTATGCCAGAGCTAGGCGATGCTTTTACCCAGGAAGCTATAGTGCCTGGAATTGCAAATTGCCACGTATTATCGCTGTAATCAGTGCTGAATGCCACTGGGTCGCAT
This sequence comes from Oophaga sylvatica, assembly GCA_033576555.1. Lineage (NCBI taxonomy): Eukaryota > Metazoa > Chordata > Amphibia > Anura > Dendrobatidae > Oophaga > Oophaga sylvatica. Next base: position 462,413,698 of record JARQOD010000001.1, read on the forward strand.
GCTGCAGCCACTTCCATGCCAGCTTATGGGGGGGGTAAGATGGCCGACAAGAATCTCGGGACACCTTTCTTTCTTGTGCGAGAAGCGCCAAGAAAGAGGGAGGAGACGCTGCAGCGCCCCAAGTGGATTGAGGCGTCACCGCGCGCCCTAGCGTGGGCGAGGTTTAGGGGCTGTGGCCTAAAGTAGGCTGAAGCCGGGATGCTCAATTTATTCGGCGCCCGGCGAGCCAAGGATGCCGCGCCACCCATGCTGCAGAATGAGCCGAGCAATGGGGGCATACCTTGACTTACCGGCAGCCGAGCCGAGGCGCACGCTGCCCAGCCATACGACGAACGTGGGCAGAAGGGGGCGGGAAGTGTCCATAAAGTAAGCGGAGTCTGTCGGTGGGCGGAGCTTGGCCTATTCCGGTCAGAAGCCGGGCTAGATTTTTTTTTTATTATTGGCCACGGTGCAGTAATGCGGTGGCGGAGATCGTGCAGATAGACTATTTCTTGCTTGATGGCCGCAGCCGTGACAGTGGGGGCCGCAGCGGCGCAGAGGAGATCGCAGCGGCGCAGAGGAGATCGCAGCGGCGGCTCTTGTGAGGAAGGCTGCAGCGGCGGCTGTGAGAAGGCCGCGGCGGCGCCTATTATGCAAAGGCCGTGGCAGCGGCTCCTATGAGGCCACGGCGGCGGATATTGAGAGAAGGCCGCGGCGGCTCCGTGAGAAGGCCGCGGCGGCTCCTGTGTGGAAGCCGCGGCGGTGCCTACTATGCGAAGGCCGCGGTGGCGGCTCCTGTGAGGCCGGGCGGCGGCTACTGTGAGCAGGCCGCAGCGGCTCCTGATTCCGTGCCACCCACTCCTGTGGGGAAGCCGCGGCTGCTATGCGAGGGCCATGGTTCCAAAGAAAAGGCCACGGCGGCGGTCTGGAGCAGGCTGCGGTGGTGGTGCTCGGCCAGGCCGCAGCTGAAGCGGGCCCGTGGTTGGTATTGGGGGGCTTCGGCAGCGGCTGCTATGGGGCAGCGCACTTTTACTGACTGTGTAAGGGCCAGTGGCCCATGCGGTCATGTCTCCTCAATCCGCCGTCCCTTTTGATAGGGAGGAGGAGAGGGTTAACTTCCCAGCGCCAGGCTCTCTTCATTGGTGGGGACACTTGACCGTCTGAAGGCCAGGCTCCGGAAGGGGGTACATGGGGGCAACACACCATGTTCCCGTCCGTTGAAGGTGTGGGGAGAACGGACCCATTAAAGGGATCTGCCGCCCCAAAAGAGCTCAGGCAAGATATAGTTGCAGGAGGGGGTACGAGGAGGCGACACTCTGCGTTCCTGCCTGTTGAAGATTTTTGCGAGATCGGGACTTTTCTATAAGACCAGGTCGCCCTTCCATTCCATGAATAATAAAAAACAAGAATTTGGAAAGACGGATTTTTGTAAGAACTTACCTGTAAAATCCTTTTCAGCGAAGGAAGGAAAGGAGACACACTAGTCATATCTAGTGGGTAGGCGGAGCCCACACGAGATAGACACCTCAGATTAAAAAGTGTTGACCGGCCCCTCCAGCTCGGGCTCCTCCTACTCAGCTCTCCAGTTGTACACAAGCTTAAGGAAGAGCAATATCACCAGCGGAGCAACATAACCCCTACTGAAGGACTTCAGAGAAAAAAAACACAAGAATACAGGTTATGCATGCATGTAGGCAAAAACCACACAGTTCCAGGTACTACTCACTGGACCTGACCACTGCGATGAGCTGGCAATGCTGGAACAGAGCCTTAGCGCGTCGAGCTCAGCCCAGATAATCGCTATCAGAAGAGGGTCACGCCGCATCTGAAAACACATCAACACACTTCTGCCATGGGAGGGAGCTGTGTCTCCTTTCCTCCTTCGCTGAAAAGGATTTTACAGGTAAGTTCTTACCAAAATCCGTCTTTCAGCAGCAGAATGGAAGGAAAGGAGACACACTAGTCGTAACTAGTGGGACGTCCCAAAGCAGTCCAAAAACTAGGGTGGGAAAAAAACCAAAAGAGGCAGAATCCCAACAACCTAGATAAATGCGCAACAGGCGCCAAATAGAAGTTAACTAGAACTTTAAACTACGGCCGCCTGCAGGACCCTACGTCCTAAGGCCGCATCAGCGAAGCACTGACGTCCACCTTATAAAACCTTATAAACGTGTGGACAGAACGCCAGGTTGCCGCTCGGCAGAGCTGAGCTGCCGAGGCCCCTTGATGAAAGGCCCACGAGGAAGACACAGCCCTCGTGGAGTGAGCTCGAATCTTAATCGGGCAAGGTTCGCTTTTAAGTCGGTAAGCCTCCAAAAAGGCCGACCGAATCCAACGAGCTATAGAGTCCTTGGAAGCTCGTTTACCACGCCAGCGACCTGCTGGAATCACAAACAGAGAGTTTGACTTCCGAAAACCTTGAGTAACAGTCAAATAGAACTTCAAAGCCCGCACCAAATCCAATGCGTGCAAGGCCCGTTCCTTCGCATTCCTTGGCCTCGGACAAAGAGAGGGCAACACAATATCCTGGTTAACATGAAATTGTGACACCACCTTAGGTAGGAAGTCGCTCCGTGTGCGTAGCACTACACGATCCGGGTGAAAACTCCAGGAAGGGAGGCGAGCAAGAAAGAGCCGCCAACTCAGGAACCCTTCTCAAAGAGGTGACCGCCACTAGGAAGGCAACCTTCCAAGAGAGCAAAGAAAAACTAACAGAGTCCATAAGCTCAAAAGGCCCATGTTGAAGAGCCTCCAAAACAAGGTTGAGACGCCAAGGAGACACAGGCGCCTTCCGCGGTGGAAACTGGCGGGTTACTCCGCGAAAAAAGGAACGCACGTCCCTACGCGAGGCGAAAGCCTTTCGGAACAGCAAGGACAGAGCAGAAACCTGACACCTCAGGGTGCTCACTGCCAAACCCTTGTCCAGCCCGAATTGCAGGAAGCCAACAAATTGGGAATGGAAAAAAATCCTCGGATTCCTTGAAGAACCCGAACACCACGAAAAGAAGGCTTCCCAAGTCTTGTGGTAAATTCTAGCAGTAGCCGGACCTCTGGCCGCTCGCAAAGTGGCAATGACTTCGGCTGAAAAACTCGACGAGTCAATATTTCGGACTCAAGAGCCACGCCGTCAAACGCAGAGACTTCAGGTCCGGATGACGAACGGGCCCTTGGGTTAACAGGTCTGGGCGAAGAGGAAGTGGAAATGGCGGTGCCGCCAGGAGTGACACCAGTGTCGAGAACCACGTTCTCCTTGGCCAATCTGGGGCTATCACTATAGCCGAGATTCTCTCTAGTCTGATCCGACGGAGTACCAGAGGTAGCAAAGAAATCGGCGGGAACACATAGTGTGAATCGGTCCAACGGAGCCACTAGAGCATCCACCGCTACAGCCTTCGGATCCTTGTACCTGGACATGAATGTCGGTAACTTGGCATTGAACCTGGATGCATAGAATCATAGAATGGTAGAGTTGGAAGGGACCTCCTGGGTCATCTGGTCCAACCCCCTGCTCAAAGCAGGATTCTCTAAATCATCCCAGACAGATGTCTATCCAGCCTCTGTTTGAAGACTTCCATTGAAGGAGAACTCACCACCTCTTGTGGCAGCCTGTTCCACTCATTGATCACCCTAACTGTCAAAAAGTTTTTTCTAATATCTAATCTGTGTCTCCTCCCATTCAGTTTCATCCCATTGCTTCTAGTCTTTCCTTGCAAAAATGAGAATAAAGATGATCCTTCTACAATGTGACAGCCCTTGAGATATTTGTAGACAGCTATTAAGTCTCCTCTCAGTCTTCTTTTTGCAAGCTAAACATTCCCAAATCCTGCAACCGTTCCTCATAGGACATGGTTTGCAGACCGGTCACCATTCTGGTGGCTCTTCTCTGAACTTGCTCCAGTTTGTTGATGTCTTTTTTAAAATGTGGTGCCCAAAACTGGACACAGTATTCCAGATGAGGTCTGACCAAAGAGGAGTAGAGGGCAATAATGACCTCACGTGATCTAGACTGTATGCTTCTGTTGATACATCCTAGAATTGCATTTGCCTTTTTTGCTGCTGCATCACACTGTTGACTCATGTTAAGTCTGTGATCAATTAGTATACCCAAGTCTTTTTCACATGTGCTGTTACTTAGCCCTATTCCTCCCATTTTGTATATGCTTTTTTCATTTTTATTGCCCAGATGTAGTACTTTGCATTTTTCCCTGTTAAAATCCATTCTGTTAGTTGCTGCCCACTGCTCCAGTTTATGTATATCTTTTTGAATCCTCTCTCTCTCTTCTCTAGTATTAGCTACCCCTCCTAGCCTTGTGTCATCAGCAAATTTGATCAGTTTACCCTCAATTCCTTCATCTAAATCATTGATAAAGATGTTGAACAATACAGGGCCCAAAACAGAGCCTTGTGGTACCCCACTTGAGACATTCTTCCAACTGGATGTGCAGCCATTTACAACCACTCTTTGGGTCCGATCACTAAGCCAGTTATGAATCCACCTAACAGTTGCCTTGTCCATTCCATACTTAGTCATTTTTTCAATAAGGATTGTGTGAGATACTTTGTCAAATGCTTTGCTGAAGTCAAGATATACTATATCTACAGCATTTCCCTGATCCACCCAGTCAGTGATTCTGTCATAGAAGGAAATTAAGTTAGTCTGACATGACTTATTAGTTACAAACCCATGCTGACTCTGTTTAATCACTTCATTTTTATCCAGGTACTTGCATACATGTTCTTTAATAATTTGTTCAAAGATCTTTCCTGGTATAGAAGTCAGACTCACCGGCCTGTAGTTCCCTGGGTCCACCTTCTTCCCCTTTTTGAAGATAGGAACAACATTTGCTCTTCTCCAGTCTTCTGGGACTTCTCCTGTTCTCCAAGAATTTTCAAAGATTATGGACAGTGGTTCAAGAATTTCTTCTGCTATCTCCTTCAGTACCCTGGGGTGTAATTCATCTGGACCTGGAGACTTGAATTCATTTAGGTTAGCTAAGTGTTTCCTCACTGTCTTTCTGTTTATAGATATCCTGGATTCTTCTATTCCTTTAATAGGACAGTGAAGATCAGTTGATGTTACATTTCCTTTCTGAGAGAAAACAGATGCAAAATAGGAATTTAAAAGTTCAGCCTTCTCAACATCCTGACTTACCATTTCATCATTTTCATCCTGTAAAAATCCTATAGCATCTTTGACTTTTCTTTTACTTTTGACGTATCCCCAAAATCCTTTTTTGTTGCTTTTGACGTCACTTGCAAGCCTTAATTCATTGTCAGCTTTAGATAATCTGATTTGTGCCCTGCAGGTTCTGCAGACGGCATTATATTCTTCTTTAGATATGCCTCCCTCTTTCCATTTGATAAACATTTCTTTCTTCCTTTTTAGCATGTGTTTAAGTTCTATGTTCATCCATCCTGGTTTCCTTAAATGCTTCCCATTCTTCCCTCTTTTCGGAATTGTTAACGATTGTGCTTTGAGAATCTCATTTTTCAAGATTTTCCATCCTTCCTGGACATTTTTGTCCTTAAGGATATCCAGCCATTGGATCCCTCCAATTCTCTTTCTGAGTTCCTTAAAATCTGCCTTTCTGAAATCTAACCTTGACGTCTGAGTCTTCACAGGTCTTCCTCCTCTTGTTATCCAAAATTCTAAAATAGCATGGTCACTACCTCCTAGGGTCCCAGCCACTCTTACCTCCTCCACCATTTCCTCCCTGTTTATGAGGATTAGATCCAAGGTAGCAGATCCCCTTGTTTTCTCCATTACCTTTTGGAAGATAAAGTTGTCAGAAAAAAACGAACGCTGAAGGGTTAAAGCTCTTAAAGAGAGAGCTACCCCAGCTGTCCCTCATTAAGAGTTAACCGCCTAAGAAAGGGTTAAAGTCGCAGACTCCCCACACCTTGATAAAGAAAAGGGTGTGCGAGCCCCCAGTGCCTCTATAAGGCAGCAGCTGCAGGACAGCTATGCCACACTAAAGAAAATTCAACAAGATCGCTAAAAAAAAATTGCGCTGTTTTGTAAATCGCAATGAACGCCAAAGTCATTAAGGGGATCGCTAACCGCTTATGCGTTGTTAATGAGATCGCCCAGATTGGCAGCTACTAGCGACCTTAAAAATGATCACACAAACGATCGCATAATATGCGCCGTTATCGGGATCGTTTGGAAAAAATAGTGGCAATAATAATATCGCAGGCTCCCACAACCTTTTTATGAAAATGGTGTGCGAGCCCCCTGTGATAACAGCTGCAGGCAGCGCAGTCTGCCACCCATTTGTGCCTCAGAAAGGCGCCCGCGCTGTGGGGGTGAGGGGGTTAAACTTCTGCCCTGCGGGTAGAAGCTACTCACCCAGCTGGTCGCGGTGCAGCGCTTGCCGGGAGGGGAGCGATGTCCGGGGAGCCTTCAGCCTGCTTATAATGGCCGCCGCGCTGTGCCTCCGTGTGCTTCATGAGAGAAGCCGGAAATGGAGACTGCCGTAAAGCGCGCGCTCAGAGCAGCGCGAAATTCAAATAAAAAAAGCGCGCACTCCTCTCTCCCGTTCTCTATGTCCTGCAGGCATCCACCTGCGGACAAAAAAAACCACAGTCACCGGCATGTATATTGTAACAGCGACTGCCGCAGCAGTCGCTGAATCACTCACACATCAATAAAAATGTGGAGTACTCACCAGCCGAAAGCGCCACAGGGACCCCCAGGGGTTTCTGGCGCGTGCCCATGCTTCCCCCCAGGGCGGGGATCACAGTGACCCCTGCAGCGCGGTTTGCGTCCCCGCCAGGGAAGCCATCCTCATCCCCCCGGGCCGGCAGGGTTCTGCAGGGACCACCATATAGGGTAATACAGATCCGCCAAGGGAGAGGTGGGGGTCCAGCAGCGCTGAGACCCCTGAGACCTCTAGACCACATTTGGTGATCCAAGTCTCTTGTCCGATAAAAAATAATAAAATCTTCTGAGGAGCTGCTTCCAGCAGCGACTATCTTCTCTGACCTCAAATTGAAAACTGGAGAGCTGAGTAGGAGGAGCCCGAGCTGGAGGGGCCGGTCAACACTTTTTTTAATCTGAGGTGTCTATCTCGTCTGGGCTCCGCCTACCCACTAGTTATGACTAGTGTGTCTCCTTTCCTTCCATTCTGCTGCTGAAAAATAAAATTAGATAAAAATTAGAAGATTGGGGTCTGAAGCCAGACCCTAGTGCCTCCTACAGACACTAAGCAAGAACTAGTTCAGGACAGAGCCAGCAGAGGGTGTATACTGCGGAGGAGGAGCCAATTTCTTTGTGTATTAGCTTAGTGTCCTCCTAGTGGCAGCAGCATAACACCCATGGTCTGTGTCCCCCAATGAGGCGATGGAGAAAAATTAACAAAGAAAGAGTGGCTGCAGAAAAGATCAATGTTTTGGAATGGCCGAGCCAGAACCAAGACCTGAATCTAATTAAAAATCTGTGGGTGAACTGAAGAGGGTGCTGTACACAGGAGATGCCCTCATAATCTGACAGATTTGAAGCTAGAGTGGGCAAAGACAGCCAATTCTAGATGTACCATGTTGACAAGACTCCTACCCAAAAAGACTGAATGTTGTCAAGTTTAAAAGGTACTTCAGCAGAGCATTAGTTTAAAAGGGTTGTCCAGTTCACTGTGTGACTGCAGACTTATGAATCCCCCCCCAGCGCATGCAGTGTGCTGCGAGGATTCGCCGGTTTCAGAACCGGAGGGTATGCATGTATTATACATACTCCCGGCCAGTGGGTGTTGCTTTGCCTCCATACACTTGTATGGAGAAAGGTCACACCCTCTAGTCGGCCTACCCACTGGCCAGCCAGAACACTAGAAGGGGCGCAGCCTTGCTCAATACAAGTGTACGGTGTGAGGCCACGCCTACTGACCAGGAGTATGTATAAATCATACATACCCTCTGGTCTGAAGTGAATCCCCACAGCACACAGTGGAGAGATTCATAAGTCTGCATACCTATAGATTTGGACCAGGCAACCCATTTAAGGGTGTGCATATTTATGCAAACACATTATATTAGTTCTTTATTCTTATTATTCCATCAAAAAGATTTCAGTTTTTTTTTATTTAATTATGCAGACTTTAGGAGGTGGAAAAAGTTCTGAAATGATTCTCCTTGGTATGTTTATTTTACATGACAAAAACCTGGCATTTTAACAGGGGTGTGTACATATTTTGTATCCACTGTATATATACTTAAACAGATATTTCACCTGACCAGTTGTCAGAATTCACATCACAATGAGCACAATTTGGTGCGAGTTTTTGATATATTACCCCGTAGATTCTGGGATAGATTATCTGCAGTCAGTCCGAACTTACACACAACCATGCAGGCTTTTAACCCCTTCACCCCCAAGGGTGGTTTGCACGTTAATGACCGGGCCAATTTTTACAATTCTGACCACTGTCCCTTTATGAGGTAATAACTCTGGAACGCTTCAACGGATCTTCGCGATTCTGAGAATGTTTTCTAGTGACATATTGTACTTCACTTTAGTGGTAAAATTTCTTCGATATGACTTCCGTTTATTTATGAAAAAAAAAAACAGAGAAATATGGCTAAAATTTTGAAAATTTTGCAATTTTCAAACTTTGAATTTTTATGCACTTAAAACAGAGAAATATGTAACATAAAATAGTTACTAAATAACATTTCCCACTTGTCTACTTTACATCAGCATAATTTTGGAAACAAATTTTTTTTTGTTAGGAAGTTATAAAAGGTTAAAAGTTGACCAGTTATTTCTCATTTTTACAACAAAATTTACAAAACCATATTTTTTTTAGGGACAACCTCACATTTGAAGTCACTTTGAGGAGTCTATATGGCAGAAAATACCCAAAAATAACACCATTATAAAAACTGCACCCCTCAAGGTACTCAAAACCACATTCAAGAAGTTCATTAACCCTTCAGGTGCTTCACAGGAATTTTTGGAATATGGAAGGAAAAAATGAACATTTAACGTTTTAGTCACAAAAATGATCTTTTACAAACAATTTTTTTATTTTCACAAGGGTAAAAGGAGAAAATTGACAGAAAAAGTTATTGTGCAATTTCTCCTGAGTACGCCGATACCCCATATGTGGGGAAAATCACTGTTTGGGCGCACGGCAGGGCTTGGAAGGGAAGGAGCGCCGTTTGACTTTTTCAAACCACAACTGGCTGGAATTGAGATGGGACGCCATGTCGCGTTTGGAGAGCCCCTGATGTGCCTTAACAGTGGAAACCCCTCACAAGTGACACCATTTTGGAAACTAAACCCTCTAAGGAACTTATGTAGATGTGTGGTGAGCACTTTAAACCCCCAAGCACTTCATACTATTTATAATGTAGAGCAGTGAAAAAAAATCATATTT
>JARQOD010000001.1:462423147-462458066 GCA_033576555.1 Oophaga sylvatica
GTGTATATTTGCCGGGCTACTTGGGACCCGGACAGTGCTGTGGCTTGCACAATCTCGGCCGCATCAATTAATGAACTAGGGGCACAGCGTTAGGTACCCGAGACCGACCGCTGCCGCCAGAAGACTGATCATCGTTGTCCACATGACCTCATTAGACACGCATTGTGCCAGCCATTGTTGGCGCTATGGTCTGTTCAGCAACACCCACAGCCTGAGAAATGACTGACAGGATAAGTTAACTCAAATGAACTGCTGTTACTTTATTCACCGTTCTTTAACTCTACATATTCTTTGCCATTTAACTGTTTACTCCCTCATTCAACTGCTTATCTCCCTGCGTGGAGTATCCATTGTTAAAGTAAAGTTGTTAATCCCTGCTCTGCCTCTCCTGTCTCACTGCATCTCGCAACCTGCTCATACATACACAGACACAGGAAAACAGGAAACACGGTCACATGCTCTCCCTGTGTGAGCCTCTGGGAGTTTTTTTTGTTCTAACTTTATGAACAGCATACCTAGCAACTAAACACTCATAGACAGGAATGGAGTTGCTGCGCCAAACATATTCCAACAATGATGCTGTCACTGTTTCACTGTGGGGATGGTTTATTTTGGTGATGAGCTGTTTTGATTTGATGCCAGACCTAAATTTACCTTGGTAGCCAAAAAGTTTAATTTTGGTCACATCTGATGACAGCACCTTCCTCCATAAATTTGTGGAGTCTCCCATATGTCTTTTGGCAAATTCAAAATGAGCCTTACAATTTTTGTGGGTAAGTAAAGGCTTTTTTCTGCCCACTCTTCCATAAACGTCACCTCTACAGAGGTGTTTTTTGGTCGTATGGACAGATACTTCAGTCAGTGCTTGGGAATTCTTTAGGGTTACCTTTGGTCTCTGAGCTGCCTTCTGATTAATGCCCTCCTTGCCCTGGCTGATAGTTTTGGTGGGCGGCCTTCTCTTGGCAGGTTTGTTGTGGTACCATGTTCTTGTCATTTGATAATAATAGCTTTTATGGTGCTCCGGGGAATCATCAGAGATTGGTATTTTTTTTTTTAACACAACCCTGACTTGTACTTCACAGCAACTTTGTCCCTGACTTGTTAGGAGATTTCCTTGGTCTTCATAGTTTGTTTGCTTAATGGTGCCTCTTGTTAATGTTGCAGCCTCTGTGGCCTTTCAGAGAAGGTAAAGTTTATATACTGACAGACGTGTGACACTTCAATTGCCCACAGGTGGACTTCCTTTCACTAAGCATGTGACTTATGAAGGTAATTGCTTACACCAGACATGTTTAGGGGTTTCATAGCAACAGGGGTGAATACATATGCAGATGCCAATTTTAGTTATTTGATCCAATAGATTTAATTTATGCTTCTATTTTTCTCACTTCACTTCACCAACTTATACTATTTAGTGCTGATGCGACACACACAAATCGGATTACAAAAATATTTAACCCCTTAACGACCGCCGATACGCCTTTTAATGGTGGTAGTTAAGGGTACTTTAGGAAAAAGTCTATAGCGCCCCCTAGAGTCAGATTTTCTCCTTGGTCTCGGCTGCCGGGGGTAGCCGAGACCCCAGAGAACATGATTCGGGTTGGTTTTAAAAGACCCCGGTATTGCAATCGCCGTTATTAACAGTATAACAGCGACCTCAAAAAAAAAAAAGTCTGATGTGCCATTTAATTTCTCTCTCCACTGATGTGATTACACATCAGAGGAGAGAGAACTAGGGTCCCCGATTCCCACCCTGTACCTCCCGGTGCTCCTCGGGCCCTCATGCATCCTGCATCCTCCGGTGGGCGCCGCCATCTTCTTACGATAGAAAATGGCGGGCACATGCGCAATGCGCCCGCCAAGAACTGCCGGCCGGCACCCAGCAACAATAGGATTTTTCCTATTGGTTCATTTTTGTCACGGTGGTAAACGCTATCACAGTGATCAAAGTAAAAAAAAATTGTAAATAAACCCCTTAGTTAGGGAAAAATAATAAAATAAAGAAAATATATTTATTTCCATTTTCCCATTAGGGTTAGAGTTAGGCTAAAGTTAGTAGGGTTAAAGTTTTAGGGTTAGGGTTAGAGGTAGGCTAAAGTGAGTTGGGCTAAAGTTTTAGGGTTAGGGTTACAGTTAGGCTAAAGTGAGTTGGGCTAAAGTTTTAGGCTTAGGGTTAGGCTAAAGTGAGTTGGGCTAAAGTTTTAGGGTTAGGGTTGGGATTAGGAATTGGATTAGGGTTAGGGTTGGGATTAACATTAGGGTGTGTTGGGGTTAGGTTTGTGGTTAGGGTTAGGGTTGGGATTAGGGCTAGGGTTGTGGTTAGGGTTATGGTCAGGGTTGGGATTAGGGTTAGTGGTGTGTTGGGGTTAGTGTTATGGTTAGGGTTGGTATCAGGGTTAGGGGTGTGTTGAGATTAGGGTTGTGATTAGGGTTATGGTTAGGGTTGGGATTAGAGTTAGAATTGGGGGTTTCCACTGTTTAGGTACATCAAGGGGTCTCCAAACGCGACATGGCGCCACCATTGATTCCAGCCAATTTTGCGTTCAAAAAGTCAAACAACGCTCCCTCCCTTCTGAGCTCTGCCGTGTGCCCAAACACATATGGAGGCATCAGCGTACTCAGGAAAAATTGCACAACAACTTTGGGGGTCTAATTTCTCTTGTTACCCTTGGAAAAATAAAAAATTGGGGCTACAAAATCATTTTTGTGGGAAAAAAAGTATTTTTTATTTTCACGGCTCTGCATTATAAACTTCTGTGAAGCACTTGGGGTTCAAAGTGCTCACCACACATCTAGATAAACTCCTTGGGGGGGTCTAGTTTCCAAAATGGTGTCACTTGTGTTGGGTTTCTACTGTTTAGGCACATCAGGGCTCTGCAAACACAGCATGATGCCCGCAGACCATTCCATCAAAGTCTGCATTCCAAAACGGCGCTCCTTCCCTTCCGAGCTCTGCCATGCACACACTCAGTGGTTCCGCGCCACATATGGGGTATCAGTGTACTCAGGACAAATTGGACAACAACTTTTGTGGTCCAATTTCTCCTGTTACCCTTGCGAAAGTAAAAATTTGGGGGTTCAAAGTGCTCACCACACATTTAGACAAGCTTCTTGGGGGTCTAGTTTCCAAAATGGGGTCACTTCTGGGAGTTTCTACTGTTTAGGCACATCAGGGGCTCTGCAAAAGCAACATGACGCCCACAGACCATTCCATTAAAGTCTGCATTTCAAAACTTCACTACTTCCCTTCCGAGCCCCGACGTGTGCCCAAACTGTGATTCCCCTCCCCATATGGGGTACCAGCATACTCAGGACAAACTGGACAACAACTTTTGTTGTCCAATTTCTCCAGTTACCCTTGTAAAAATAAAAATTTGGGGGCGAAAAGATAATTTTGTGGAAAAAATATGATTTTTTATTTTCACGGCTCTACGTTATAAACTTCTGTGAAGCACTTGGGGGTTCAAAGTGCTCACCACACATCTAGATAAGTTCCTTAAGGGGTCTAGTTTCCAAAATGGTGTCATTTGTGGGGGGTTTCCAATTTTTAAGCACATCAGGGGCTCTCCAAACGCGACATGGTGTCCGATCTCAATTCTAGCCAATTCTGCATTGAAAAAGTCAAACGGCGCTCCTTCCCTTCCAAGCTCTGCCGTGCGCCCAAACAGTGGTTTACTCCCACATATGGGGTATCGGCGTATTAAGGAGAAATTGCACAACAAATTTTGTGGTTCATTTTCTCTTTTAACACTTGTGAAAATAAAAAAAATTAGTTCTGAAGTAAAATGTTTGTAAAAAAAAAGTTAAATGTTATTTTTTTTCTTCCACATTGCTTCAGTTCCTCTAAAGCACGTAATGGGTTAATAAACTTCTTGAATGTGGCTTTGAGCAACTTGAGGGGTGCAGTATTTATAATGGTGTCACTTTTGGGTATTTTCTATCATGTACACCCCTCAAAGTGACTTTCAATGTGATGTGGTCCCAAAAAAAAATGGTTTTGTAAATTTTATTGTAAAAATGAGAAATCGCTGGTCAACTTTTAACCCTTATAACTTCCTAACAAAAAAGAATTTGGCTCCAAAATTGTGCTGATGTAAAGAAGACATGTGGGAAATGTTATTTATTAAGTATTTTGTGTGACATATCTCTCTGATTTAAGGGCATAAAAATTAAAAGTTTGAAAATTGCAAAATTTTTAACATTTTCGCCATATTTCCGTTTTTTCATAAATAAACACAAGTTATATCGAAGAAATTTTACCACTAACATGAAGTACAATATGTCACGAAAAAACAGTCTCAGAATCAGCGGGATACGTTAAAGCGTTCCAGAGTTATAACTGTCATGGTATAGGACATGGTTAATGTCCTGTCCATTCAGGGTTAACTTTTGCTGGCCTCCCTTTGGATCTGGGAGGGTATTTATACCCAGTCCAGAGGGAGATTCTCTGTCAGCTATACTTTCGTTGTGACTGTGTATTTGACTCCCCTGGTTTGTGTGTATACTGCTCTGCTTGTTTGACTCCTGTGTATGACCCGGTCTGTTTGCTCACTCTGCTCTCTGTCTCACGTTTTGCTAATATTGTCTTCTCCGGTTCTGACCTCCTGGCTTGGCTATCGATACTCCGTTACAGTTTTGTCCCTATTGTACTGTCTATTGCCCGCTCTGGTTTACTGATGTATTGCTACGTCCTGACTATCCGTTCTGTCTAACCCTTTGGTACTGTCGTGCTATCTTGTGCTCTGATCTCGGCCTGTCCTGGTTTTCGCCCCTGTCTTTGCCCCTTGGTAACTTTATCTCGTCGTTACCCTGCTAGGAGTTTTCCTGCAGTTCCTAGATCTCTGGAGCTTAGGCCACGCCCCCAGCAGTCATGTGCTGCAGGTCCTGTTAGTCTGCAGTACACATCATTCATTACTGCTGCCTCTGAGAGAAGTGTGGCCGGCTCCGCCCCTTGGCAGTCACATGCTGCGGAAGGTCCTGTTCCACAGAAACACACGTCTTCCCTGCGGCGGCTCTGCTTACAGGTATCTTGGGGCACAGTTGGTTCATTCAGGACACGTGCACTGGCTCAGTGAGCATGTGCAGTGCGGTGTCCCTGACAATAACCTCATAAAATGATAGTGGTCAGAATTGTAAAAATTGGCCTGGTCATTAAGCTGCAAATTGGCTCTGTCACTAAGGGGTTAAACACAGGTTGTAATGTAACAAAATAGATGAAAAGTCAAAGGGGATTGTATACTTTCACAAGCCACTGTATTGGCCATTATATATAGAATACCATCTTAACGATACAGAATTTGTGAATAATTAAGGTTTGTTTCACTGTCTCACAAACTGCTACATGGATAAATCCCTTTCACTACAGAAAATGAATGGAAACCAATAACTAGTGTATCAGGAACTAGTAATATTATATACAACATGGGTATATACACATAATAATGGAATGTAATAGCGATTTATCATATTTCGCATAGCAATATATGAAATGCAAAAATCCTATAAAAGTTGTTATTCACCCAGTCCTTTTGAAGCAAAAGATATCTAGGTCCTTTTGAACATATATTTCATAAAGAAGACAAAAAAAAATACATTTTATACAGTCTTTGTTCTTCAGCAATAATATTATATTAAATGATTAGTCTTGCACATCAAGAGGTGAGCAGGGTAGGAGTTGTAATGTTTGGTAATATCTAATGGGACAGGTGCACAATACCTGCAGATCGCGTATGTGTCCCATCAGTGGACATGGCATCTCCTCCCCTGTCACCTCTTAATGCAAAAGTAAATAAAGAATGAAGACCTTTTACATTACATTTCAAGTTATTTATCAAATAATATAACTTTGTAAAATTGGTTTTCATTTTATTGCATTTTTAAAGTTCTGATTTAGAGTATTTCATGCTCACATTATTGGCTGTATATGATATTTCTAGTGCCAGCGAAAATGCACTCTTATAGCTTGTTTCCTAAAAATTGTGGTTTGACTGCTGCTAAGCCCAATATACTTAAAGGTGCAGCAAGTATTTTTCATTCTAAATGGATATCTATTTAGTGCAATAATCTAAACTATTTTCTACTATATTCACATTAAAAATTCCTTATCATTCTCTCTCTACACTATCCAACTGCTATTCTATTTTTTTCCCCTTTCTTTCTGATGATGCTTCATTTGAGAAATCCAGTGCATGCTGGGATACTCAAATGAAGAATCATTAGGGGCAGAGGCTGTGGTCACTGCCACAGCCTCTGACCCTAACTTGAAACAAAGCATCATCAGTGATACTCATTTCAGGTGCTGCGCTAGTCCCTGTGAGATGTGCAATGTGCACAATGACAGCGCGCACTCTGTTGCTGGCTTAGATCAGCAGTATCAAGCCAGCAATAGTGTGAGTTGTCAGAGTTCCTGGCATGTGGAGATCAGCATCGCTCCAGCAAGAGACATCACACCTCTCTGCACACTGGATATTCTGCCAACGCTGTTTTTCCAGCTCGTTACTGCTGATCTGAGCCAACAACAGAGAGCGCGCCATCATTGTGCACATCACACAGTTCACATTACGCTGGGACTAGCGCAGCCCCTGAAACAAATTTCACTGATGATGCTCATGGAGGGGTCAGAGGCTGTGACAATGAACCTAATGACACTTCTTTTGAGTATCCCAGCAAGCACTGGTATTCTCAAACAAAGCATCATCAGAAAGGAAGTAGGGAAAATATAGAATAGCAGTTAGATAGAGTAGCTAGGGAATGGTAGGGAATTTTTAATGCAAGTATAAAAAAAAAAATTTAGATTATGGCACTGAATAAATAGGCATTTAGAATGAAAATTACTTTGCCTTTGCACAACCCCCCCTTTAGCCTCTGTAGCAGACTAGAAAATAAACTGGACACACTCACATTCTCCCGGGTCACCTTTTGTTGATTGGACCAGAATGCCTAAAAAGGAATTATCAGATTTTTGTCAGATAACATATCAACATAGTTTTCTTAACTTTCTAATACATTTTAGGATAGGTCACCAATATCAGATTGGTGGTTGACTGCTAGCCCAAACTGCACAATCTCCAATGATGCTAGCTCAGGCAGTTTTGCCTGTGTAGCATCGGAGTGATCTGGTCAGCTTCAGAGCAGCGATGTGTCACTTACCGGGCTGCTTAGTGTAGTTATCGTAAAATCACTGTTTTACAGCAGGAGATTACGGTATCACTTGAGGACTAGTAACCCTGCTGCAAGGTAGCCCAACCTTGACCCCACTAATGATTGGCAGCTTTCTGCCCATGTGCAGTGTACCCAGAAATCTATCAATCAGTGGTGTGGTCGGGGTTATATACAGCTCAGCATTCAGAGAACTTCTAGATCTGCAGCAGATGAATTGGAGATTTTAGCAAAATGACAGCTAGCAGCCCAGTAAGTGACACATCGCTAGAATCAGGATTTCTCCTTTAACATTATGATGCTCTTAGAGGTGTAGAAAAAAACTACTCCAGGGAAGCAGAGGATTTGAATCAATGTAATAAAACAAAAGTATGTTAGACAGCTTTGTAAGTTTCCTTTATAACGTGAATTGGAATAATTCAAATGTATTGTTTTCACATTCTCAAAAATCCATGGCAAAGCCCATGCCTTCTATTTCATATCTTGTTACCTTTATGCATATGTTTATTTCATACATTCAATTTCAAGATGTCTTTTTTTAATTTAGATTAATAAAATTGTGTCTAATGCTATCGAAATTAAAAAGGCTTTAAACACAAGGTAATATAAGTATTTCAAAGCCATCATTTTTTTTAATCAATGTAACTGTATAAGCGCTTGATTTTTTTTGAATAATTTTTATTTGTTAATTGCATCATTTTAGGGAATGTAGGGGTGCTTTTTCAAGCAAAATATTCCATGATTCTGATATAATTTTCTGCAAAAAATGTCTTTCAAGACATATGTAAGGAGGTTGACAAAAAAAGAATCCCGTAGGTTGAGGCTAATGGAGTTTGTGTGAGCAAGTGCTGCCATCTACTGGTTAAATATTGTAGGATGAGAGTAAGAAGCGATAGCCATATCAGCAGGAACTTTAACACAACATTCATGGTTTCTGAGGGGAAGATGTTAAAGGAGACACCAGGTCAGGTGGTAGCTGTGGCGCAGTTAATAATCATAAAAGGCTCAGAAGGGCAGTGAAGAGGAGTCATCGACGACTGGACCTGTAGCAGGACAGACGTGTGAGGTCTTGGCATTGGCTCAGTTTGAGAGACCAGATCCAAGTGAAGGAACTGAGAGACTGGAGCTGGCAGACCCAAGCCGAGAAAGCAGAACCAGATTGCAGAAAAGAGACATCTGTGTGAACTGCAACTTCCAGTGTAGATGTACAGTACAAAAACAAGGGACCAGAGGCGGCCATCATGAGGGAGAATGCAAAGTGACTCTTAAATCCAAGACTTGCAAGATAATGGTGGAGTATTATAGATTCCGTTTGGGCCTGTTGCCTACAGAGTGACGATGGTTACGAATACGATAGAGTTGGTGTCGCACTTAAGGTTAAGACATTAGGACTAAGACGCCTTTGATGATACTAGTGTTTAGTTGTGATAATAAGAATAGGAGTGTGCAGTTCGAATTGTTTAGCCAAATTTTTACTCTTTATTATATTAATTAATTTTGTGCCATAGGCTCCCCTTTGATTGTGCTAATCAAAAATATTAAGTGTTGGTTAACTTGCCACTGTCTCCTCATTCCCTGCGCTGTTGCATCCGCACACCTGTTAACACATGCACCATTGTTGTGAACGTTTTGGAGACGACTTCGGAGCTGAAGCTCCCTCTAGTGGTTGCTGAGGGTATTGAACCTATGTTGAATACCAAGAGTCCTACACCTGCAGATAACGAGTGGTTGTCAGGTGGTTCTGACTGGCCTGATATAAGTGAGCTGACCTCCCATGATCCTCGCCGGTGATCAATTGTGCTTCCTGGTCTAGGTTGGAATTCAGCTTGCTTTCCTGCTGTCTCCTGCTTGCTTTCAGATAAGTCTCTTTCAGTTTTTTTTTACTGTGGTTTGAATTCCTTGCTTTTTGCTGCATTGCTTTTTGTCTTCAGCCGGGTCCCCTTTGGGGGGCTTGGGCTGGTCTCCGTTTGTTTTTTGTATTTGTTCATTTGCTCAGTTCTTGTGATGTTTTGCTGCTGGGTAGCTGCGTGTCCACACCAGAGATCTGATATAGGTGGTCGAGACCGTGTGGTCTCAGTATTTTTGGATTCAGAAGTGTGTGAGTTTTTCCTAGGGTTTTTTGGGTTGCAGACAGTATTCTCTCCTTTGCTGTCCTATCTAGACAGTTTTGGGCCACAGCGTTTGCTCAATCTATTTTCTGTCTGTGTTCGTATTTTCATCTTGTCTAACCGCCATTATATGTTTGGGGGCTTCCTACTCTTTTGGGGTCTACTACGGGGCAGTTCGCTTTCCTCTTTCCATCTTCGGGGATAGCTATCTCTCCGGCTGTGCCGAGGCGTCTAGGACCACTGTAGGTACGCTCCACGGCTGCTTCTAGTTGTGCGGTTAGTTTTAGGGGTCTACAACCTATTAGTTTCCAACCTCTCTGGTGTTAGGCTGCCTATGCGGTTTTTTGCTCCTGCCTGCTCAGGTACCAAAACATAACACACCATGTTTTAGGCACTTTTTCCGCCTTAGCCGGCAAGGGTGTGTGACCTCACAGGGACCTGTGTGGTTTACCAGAAAGGGGGAGTGGTCTAACATGTGACACAAATTTCTGGCACAATGTAAGCTAATTAAGCAAATAGAATGAAACACTTTGATAAATCTGGCATATTTTAGGACTGCCTAGATGAGTTTAAGGATTAGATAGTCTAAATGAATATGCCCAATTTGTACAGTTATAGCACAACATGAGCTATTGGTAAAGTAACTTTTGTATTGCTGAATTATAACTTATTTACTTGTTTTTTGATGGGATTTGTAGTTTTTCATTGGTAACATTTTAGGATATATAAAATTTATTGAATAATTTGTATACATTTTTTTCAGGGAAATAGAAAACAACAGCAAATCCATGATAGTTTCTTTCTTTTTAATTTTACTGAACGTTTCTATCTTACTAGAGGACTGTTGGATGAAGCATATGACACTTAAATAATGTCTTATAATACTCGGTATTATTGTCAGCGTAATATTGCCAATCTCTTAGGATGCACCTTCTGCATGGTCTAATAAGTAGATCTCTAAATATTTAAAGGGCCCAATGCTAACCCATCAGCAGTTCTACAATTGGGTCGGAGTTGTTTCCTCAGACCTTAGATTTTGTGGTCACTATTGAACATAAAATAAAAAAATGCATTCATCATCATCCAATCTACATGATAGATGATAAATGTATGATGGCAGTGACCCAACCTAATCACTAAAATATGACTCCCATTATTTCATACACCTGGAACCAATTGACAACATACAGGGTGATACGTCACAGCCTCAAATTAGAGTTACACACGCAGAGACCCTCCAGACTGATTCCATTAAACCTTATATGAACAAAGCTTAATAAAGCCATACAAATAATGCATCGGATTACTTATGGTGGTAGTAACTTTTAAAACTATCAGTCCATTAAATTCTTTGGATCAATTAGACAAATTGCACAATCATTTTTACAACATTTGGGCAAATCAACCTGTCCCCATAAGGTGCTTTTCCTAAACAGGGTAAGATAGTTTAGTGACAGATGCACTTTAATTAAATCATTTAAGGGGTATTTCTATTAAAGGGAACCTGTCAGATGATTGATGCTTCCAAAACCATGAGCAGAATGAATCAGAGACAGTCTTTTGCATTGTAAACACTGAGGCATCTCAAGAAAAAAAGGAGCTAACCTACCAAAGATCACCAATCCATAGATGAAATGCATCCTGTTTACAAGTGTGGGGGCCCTGAAAGAAAAAAAGGACAGATATGGGTAACTATATATGACATAAGCATTGTATGCACATATAATATACAAGCATAGTAACTACAGACTTCTCATGTACAGCACCATGGAATCAATGGTGCTATATAAATAAATAATAATAGTAATGAGTCACACCAGAAAAACTATCCCAGAGTAGATTCACTATTTAATCCGTTCTGTCTTGTATTTTAACTGTGAGAGTCCGACCGTCACCCCAAAACTTTATTACTTCATGTTTTACTGGGGAAAACATAGTCTCAGATTAAAAGCTCAAATATGCATGGCTAAATGTAGTCCAAAAAAGGAACTACTGAAAAGAGGGGGAGAAAAAATCCCAATGGCACTCCACTTCATACGCAGAAACACAAAAAAATTGGAGAGAAACGCCATATACAAATGTATAAATATTTATTAATATCAAGAGTCATATATCTCAATAATCATTAGTATATACATACATAAATGCTAAAGCTCAATAAGTGGTTTGAAATGGTATGCGAGATGTTAATAGATGTAATAATACCCGTAATACTTAGGACAGCAGGGTAAGGTGGACACACAGGTCACAAATATATAGTCCGATGCTCAATGGTATAGTGTGCCCCACTGAATAAACATATTACTACGCAGCAAAAAGGATGTTCCCAAAGAAAAAATTGAGTTGCAAGTGCATATAGAGAGAGGGTCCGGATTCCCAAACTCATATCAAATAGATGCTGCTACCTTAATCAATAGTAAGACTCACCCATGCTGGCACTAAGATACAGGAACGCGCCCCGACGCGCGTTTCGCACTGGCTTCTTCGGGGGCATGTTTTACTGGGGCAAAATTTTTTTGGAAGTCTACATGGAACATTTAACACCTAAAAGACCAGGCCTAACTTGTGCCTATAGGAGCTGATCACTACTCAGACAACCCCTTCATAATTACTATATTGCCCCGTGTAAAATAAATACAGCCTGTACACACCTCCAGTGCGGGCGCCATTCCAGTGTAACAGACATCTGAAGGATGTCAGAGAGCAGCAGCAGTTCTCACTTCTTCCGGATGTCAGCTTCGTCTGGAGGAAGTGAGAGTAAGGTGACCCATTAAGTGCCGCTAATTGGCTGGAGGGCTCATGTGACATAACATCCCCAGGAGACCCAGCATTTCTTTTTATAAGTTTTATCAGCCATTCAGGATAAATTACCTGGCTCAGACCAACTGTACCACGATTCTGTGAAAAAATCCAAAACACCCGGCTTCACAGCAACATTAAGATAAAAATCCAAAAGCTTTTAGTAATATTGTAAGACAGCGGCGCATCCGCCAGTGAATTTAGTGAGACAGTGACCCCATACTGCACACGTGAAATTGCTCACCTCTGGATCGCAGCTGGGAATAAACTCCAGTGCCGATGGCACTTGCACCCCCGTAAGGCTCAAGGATGCTATTGTGGTTGCCCACATCGCTGGCTCTGGTCTGTCTTAGCTTCACACAGCCAGGCATACGTCCACAGCACCTTCTGCTCTGCTACATTTGAAAATCCAACACAAAAACTGACACCCCCAAACCTTTACTGCAGGTTTAAAAGAAAACTGTTGCCATGAGTTACTTATAAGACCCGGACAGGACGGAGAAATCCGTCCCACTACCATCCTACAGATCTCTCCAAAAGTAAAAGCCCAAGACAGGTTTTCCTAAATTGACTTGGTCAAATAAAAGTGTGGACTGGGTTAAGTTATTTTGCATGGTAACCACAGCCGTGGCTGTGATAACAACGCACTCCACCGGGTTCAGTATGTGGTTAAGCCCATTTTGGGGGATACATAACTGCCCTCGCGTATGATTCTGTGACTGTCTCACAACACATATTAAGGGACTATGAGCAACATCACAATAGAATAACTCCTAGTGAACATTTACTGTTTCAACCTCAAACATTCCCAACCGTTCTTAGGCATGGTACCCATGTCATGACGGCTCATGACTAAGAACGGTTGTGTCTAAAACGCACAGGTTTACTAAGGAATAGTCCGTTCTGAAGTTGCTCGTTGTCCCTTAACCAGTTCAAGACTGAATCATTTACACCGCTTCTTGACTAGGCACTGTTTATTTATTTTTTTTGCACAAGCGATGTACATTATTTCTGAACTGCGATCCTATGCAGTGACATTTTACAACATCACTACGGAATAGGAGCAGAAGTTTAAAATCTATGGGTGGTCCGGAAGCTGTTAATATGCATTAATAGACTTATTGACTGATAAACTAATGTGGCTGTAAAGCCGGGTTTTGGGGGATTTTCCTATTATTTTCTTAGGGATATGTTGCATTTGTCAGTGGCACCATTTTGTGGCAGAGAAAAACTAGCTTTTATTAACTTTTTAGAGAAACAATAGTAAAAAACTCTACAATTCTGCTTTTGGTTTTAGACATTTAATATTTTATGCTTTTCATTTGCTGCACAAACTAAATATTTCCTTTATTCTTTTTGTTAGTACTATTAGGTCGATACCACATTGATGTAGTTTAATTTATGCGTTATTACTTTCTTCCTCTGTTTGAAAAAAAAAGTTATGTCACCGTTTTCCGAGATTCAGAAGTTTAATTTACTGTATTTCTGGAAACTGATCTGTATGAAGCTTTGTTTTTACTGGTCCTATTCATGGTTACATATTACTTTTTTAGTACTTTTTATGACACTTATGGGTGATGGTTTGAACAAAAATGTAGGACTTCAGAATTTTTTTTTAGCAAGTTCACCATTTAGTAATTACCAGAACACAATACAATATTGAGATTACTACATTATTATTTTCTTTATTTTATTACTTTTGCTAAGAAACAGAAATTAATAAGCATTTTTATTTTTTATTGTTAGGTTCATTTTCTGAGGGACAAGCTGTAATTTTCATTGTCATTATTTTTAGGTTTGTATGACTTTTGATCATTTTTATTCATTTTTTTCAGTGGGAATGGAAAAAAGTACAATTCTAGTGTGTTTTTTTGCATTTTTTTTGTGCTCCATGATGTCATAAATAATGATACAGTTTAGTAGTATGGGTTGATACAATGACAGGGATACGCATTATTTGGCCTCCATTTGCTATTGCATTCATCAGCACCAGTTGATCGCACTGCATGGAGGCGATGAAGTGACAGAGGGAGGGAAAAGTAAAGACTGACAGCGCTTAATTTTCTCTGTTTTGTTTTTTGTAACCAGTGGGTGATTCAACATTGTTTGGCAAGCGACAGTCCCAGGTTACAGGTCCTAATTGGAAAGTAGGCCGATCATAAGGATGTGAAAAGCCAGTAAGGTGACGGGGTGGCGTTCGACAAGCTACATTTCTTTTTTTTCAGGCTGTTTTAAGACCAATCTCGATGATCACATAGCCTATGAATCACGTGACAAAAATGCAGGTGTACAAAACATTGGTTTTTAAAAACAAATATATATATAACAAAAAAACACTGAAAAAATGCTAAACAAAATATACTTAAAATGCTGTCGTTTTAACATTCAAATTTTGGGATAATAATTGGAGCCAAAACGTGTGCATAAAGTTAAATAGTGACTCCATCATTTTATGTATTACTGTTTGTTTTCTCAACCCATAGAATATAGAATTCTACTTTTCAGAAATTAACCATTTGTCACTATAGATGTGGCAGGTTGTGCTCAGATATCTATCTATCTATCTATCTATCTATCTATCTATCTATCTATCTATCTATCTATTATCTATCTATCTATCCATCCCATATCTATCTATTATCTATCTATCTATTGTCTATCTATCTATCTATTATTATCTATCTATTATCTATCTATCTATCTATTATCTATCTATCTATCTATCTATCTATCTATCTATCTATCTATCTATCTATCTATAAGCTATATATGTATGTACTAAAGTTTCATACTATCTCTGACTGTCCCATCACTTGCTTCAGAACAACACTTCACAAGTGGTAGGTGACAAGCGCGTTGTGTGCGGTTGCCACATTTTCAGTGACAGATAATTCTGCATCAGATCTATTGTGTGTGAACATACCCTACAAGTAAAACATAAGTAAATCAATCCAATGCATTTTATTAGCTTTCGTTACAGGCAGTTTAACCTGTTTTATTGTAAATATTTCAAAACCGAAGATTTAAGTCATAGTAAAAATATTTACTGCTTCAGTCAAAGCGAAATTTTGCTTTGTTTCTATATTTGTATAAATTCCCTTATTGATCATAAGGTAAAATATGAGTAGCAAATGTTTTCTCTGTGTGGGAATTTTCTAGTCTTTTAAGTCATCTACTTTAAAAATAACCCAGATTTCCCTACATGTTCTACATCTCAGCAGCACATTGTACTGTCGGGTATGCATGGCACAAAGCTTAGTATTTTACTCCACACCATAACATAAAAAAAAGCCTATAAAAACCTACAAATATACTGAATGTGGATATTACGGCGACTTATTTGTGCAGACAGAAATGGAAATAAAATGCTAGATATCTTGGAAGCAGTGAATGACATTAAATAGGTCATAAATTTGCTTTATATTTATTTTTCAACATTTATGAATCTCAAGTGCCAAGGAATACTTATGACAGCAGAGCACTAAATTGTGTTAGTAATTGAACAGTCTGTGCACCTCCAGCCTCTCTTCTCTCTGTATTAGGACACGCCAATCCAATGTCAGGGCATGCACTCACCTGTGCTGTCTGCTGCTGCTGTCAGATGATGTGGAGCAGGGTGTATACAGTCTGTTGTGTCCTTGCTGATGTGTTATGTGTGCTGCATGTGTGCTACTTATAAGAACATCAGGACCACAGTAAGGAGGGCTTGCAGGAGGAGGCACTATGACGGGGTGGAGGCGAAGAAGGTGTGCTGCACCCCTGTAAAAAAAAAATTCTAAAACTTCTTTAACCAAATTTATTACGTAGAACTGTTTTTAACTATGCAGTGTAGTTTCGCATTGTATAATACGTTATATCGCATGTAAAATGCATACATAACATTGTAATCTGACCTGACGTCTGGATATAATTACTGTGCTACTGCACAAAATATAGTGCTGTAGGCAATGACTCTCTGCCCTGTATTGTAGGGCTGCAGCATTATATCATTCTATAAAGCACACATATGGGAATATTTTTGATGCAGTTAATATAACTTGGTTTTTTGTTTGGAAATGCCATAATGAGTTGTGGACAAATCAGTAATGGGTTCAGTGGAAAACAGTTCACACATACAGAATGTACCTTATTACATTAAAGGGAACCTGTCATCAAGGTTTCCTAATGTAAAGTACTGCCACCATCTTTACCGCCTGTTTTACAGTATAGGAATATGTATATGAGTCTCCAACCCCCTCTGCGCAGCCCAAAAATACCTTTTATAATACCCCCATACTGCGCGGTAGGTTCGATGAACATCTCTGGTCTTGATCTGGCGCCTTCTCTCTGGTTGCAAACACCATCTTCCTTACCTGCTTCATGAGAAGGTCCTGTCCTACGTCATTCACAAAGTGTCACCCAATCGCGCTCCAGTGCAGGTGTACTCTTATCTATCCTGTCAAGAGCATGGCAAAGTACGGTAATGCATGTACACGATGGGAGAGGCCAAGACCGTTGACCCAAAAGCCGATGCATGCACATTGCAGCAGTTTGCTCTGTCCTCAGAGCAGAAAGAAGAGTGCCTGCACAGGAGCGTTATGGGGGACACTGTGTGGATGACGTAGGAATCATCATCCACATAAAGCTGGGAAGCAGGATGGCATTTGCGAATAGAGAGGAGAGGCGGAATCAAGATCAGAGACGCCCATCGTCCCGTAACGCATCGTATGGGTGCAGAATAAAAGGTATTTTGAAGCTATGTAAAGGGGGTTAGAGACTGATATACATCTTTCTAGAATACTATAAAAAAGGCGTGTAGCAATGCTACTCAGTTGGGAGAATATGGAGGTATCACAGGAACAGTATTGAAAAGTCCAGCTGATTAATTTAAGTTCTCATAAACCACATCACAGAAAAACATAATACAGTCCTTGTATGAAACAAAGTCAAATATAAATCAAAAACAGCATACAATAGTGCTGCTTTGGTTAACCCCTTTCCGACGTTGGGAGTAAATTTACGCCGACGTCTGACATCCTCCCTTTGATGTGGGCTCCGGCACTGAGCCCACATCTTTCCCAGAACTAGCCCGAATAGCTGCGTGCGGATTCGTGATCCACCCACAGCTATTAACTCGCTAAATGCCACTGTCAAACGCCCACCGGTGACCCCCGTCATGTGACCGTGGGTCACCGGTTCGTTGGCATGACAACCGGAGGTCTCCTGGAGATCTCTATGGTTGTCAGTGCTGGCTTGCTGTGAGCACCATCCAGTGGTCGGTGCTCATAGCGAGTGAGTAACTCTGCTATATAGAGTCGATCTGATCATCGCCTCTATGTAGCAGAGTCGATTGGGTTATGGCAGCTTCTAATCTCCCATGAAGACTATTGAAGCATACCAAAATTAAAAAAAAAAAATTTTAAACTATAAAGAAAAAATATATAAAAGTTCAAATCACCCCCCTTTCGCCCCATTCAAAATAAACAATAAATAAAAAAACACACATATTTGGTATCGCCGCGTTCAGAATCACCCGATCTATCAATAAAAAAAGGATTAACCTTAACGCTAAATGGTGTAGAGAGAAAAAAAAGTCAAAATGCCAGAATTATGTTTTTTTGGTCACCACGACATTGCATTAAAATGCAATAATGGGCGATCAAAAGATCGTATCTGCACCAAAATGGCATCAATAAAAACATCAGCACGGCACACAAAAAATAAGCCCTCACCCAACTTGAGATCATGAAAAATGGAGACGCTACGGGTATCGAAATGGTGCAATTTTTCTTTTTTTAACAAAGTTAGGATTTTTTTTCACTACTTAAATAAAAAAGAACTTAGACATATTTGGTATCTATGAACTCGTAATGACCTGGAGAATCATAATGGCATGTCAGTGTTAGCATTTAGTGAACCTAGTAAAAAAGCCAAACAAAAAACTGTGTGGGATTCCACTTTTTTTGCAATTTCATCGCACTTGGAATTTTTTTCCCATTTTTTAGTAAACAACATGGTAAAATCAATGATATCATTCAAAAGTACAACTTGTCCCACAAAATACAAGCCCTCACATGGCCATTTTGACCAAAAATAAAAAAGTTATGGCTATGGGAAGAAGGGGAGCAAAAAATGAAAATGCAAATCCAAAAATAGCTCTGGACTTTAAGGGGTTAAAGTCCAGCTTCTTAGTCCTTTAGCAAAAGCATACAATCCAGGAGGTCTACACACCTCTATACACAGAACCATGTGTGACATAAAAGGTCCCATTTTACAATGTGAACCACACCCATGGGTGGATATATGGTGAGCAGCTGTCTCTCCCAACTCTTCAGCTGCTCCCAATCCACCTGTCATGGTCGATTAACCCCTCTTAATACTATGTGAACTAGAGCATTACTCCACGTTTATATTACAGAGGACATGCACCCCTGTGATACATAACTCTCACCCAATATGTTTCTGGCAGCCAGGGCTGCACTAGGAATTTTGGGGCCCCATACTAGCAAAATTTTCGGGGCCCCCTTGAGACTCTGCCCGGGCTCCACCCCAGCCCCGCCTCCACCCCTCGAACTGTCCACAGTTCCACCTCTCTCTTGGAAAACTCCACTTCTTACCAATCACACATTAACAGTTCCCATCACCAGATCACACATATAGCCAGCAGCTCTTGTTTTGGCCAAAAGATTTTTTTAAATCTGCCACCATAACAAGGTAGACTCCTCTGGTCGGGCCCTACTCCAACCTATTAAACATTTGTTAAAATAGTCAATACAATTTAGTTATATTTTTATTTATTTTTCAATTT
The DNA here is from genome assembly GCA_033576555.1 of Oophaga sylvatica. NCBI lineage: Eukaryota > Metazoa > Chordata > Amphibia > Anura > Dendrobatidae > Oophaga > Oophaga sylvatica. The sequence continues at coordinate 462,442,000 of JARQOD010000001.1, forward strand.
TTAAAATGACCAATAATATCACATTGAAAGGGACAAATACCACAGCACCATGTCCAGATCACATATTATCACCACATGATGACCAATAATACTACATACAAGGACCAAATACCGACACACCATGTCCAGACCACATATCACCACCACATGGTGACCAATAATACCACATACAAGGACCAAATACCACCACACCATGACCAGACCACATACTACCACCACATAGTGACTGAATACTACAATACTGATCATTAATAAAAAAAAATCACAATACCATCACCATAAGTGTCATTATACACAGGAGATGTGTACTTAGTATGCAGTGTCTGTGTACAGGTAATACAGTGATCACCAGTGACATTATACACAGGAGCTCTGTATATAGTGTCAGTGTAAAGGTAATGCAGTGATCACTGGTGACATTGTACACAGGAACTCTGTATATAGTGTATAATGTCAGTGTACAGCTAACACACTGACTCACCAGTGACATCTCTAGGAGAAGTCCTTCATCTTTGCTTTTCATCTTCATCCAGCACAGACCGACATCACTTCTTCCAGCCAGGGCTCGTCTCTGCAGGAAATAACACAGTTATCTAAAGCACCACTTGCAGAACACATTACTTATTTTTTTCCCAACTTCTACACTACACCAGATGAAGAAAGAAAGGCGACATAGTGTCGCTCTGCACAGTAACAGGACCGCCCCCTGTTATGATTTGGTAACTGAGGAGGACAGGAGCAAAACAGCAAGGCAGCCGAACACCTGAGAGGTTGGGAACTAATGGGTTGCAGATCCCTAAACTAACCGCACAACTAGAAGCAGCCGTGGAGCATACCTACAGTGATCCTAGACGCCTCGGCATAGCCGGAGAGCTAGCTACACCTAAACATAGAAACAGGAAAGCTAACTGCCCTGGAGTAGAGCCCCAAAGAAATAGGCAGCCCCCAAACAAAATAATGGCAGTTAGACAAGACGAAACACAAATGCAGGCAGAAATAGAGTGAGCAAACGCAGGGCCAAACACTGACTAAATAGGACAGGAAAGAACAGAATACTATCTGCAAACCAGCAAAACCCTAGCAAAACTTTCAACACTTCTGATTACAAAAATGCTGAAATCACACGATCTCGCCACCCACTAAATCAGATCTCAGAGTGAACAAGGCTAACCCGCAGCCACTCAAAAAGCAGGGAAAGAGCAATTGAACAAATAACAGTTGCTACAGCAAACAGAGAAGCACAGGCCCCAGGAGGGAACCCGGCTAACCTCCACAAAGGTGCAGACAAAAATGGAAATAGCAATCACAATAGAAATAAGCAGAAAATATCTATCTGAAAGTAGCAGACGCAGGCAAGACACCAGCAGACTTCCAAATGAACCAGGAAACAACAATTGATCACCGGCGAGGATCATGGGAGGGCAGCTACCTTATATCAGTCCAGTCAGTGACTCCTGATTGCCAGGTATCACTGCCAGCTGAGGAGGCACAGTCATTCGATACAGCTTCAGTACCGACAGCAACCACCAGAGGGAGCCTCCGCTCAGAAATTGTCTCCAATACTTTCACAACAGCCCCCCATTTAAAACAATATCCTCAAAAAAATAAAATACATCACTGCAGTAATAATATCCCTTAATTAGTCCCTATAGTAAAAAGATCCCCCATCCTTTCTGACTGAGCACTCCACCTCTTAGCCGCAGGCATTTTTAATCACAGCAGGGCCACTACCCCTCCATAGAGATGTAGATTTTAGTCTAAAGAAAGGATGCATAGGTTTGCATACAGATGAAGATTTTAGTCTAAGTGAGGATTGGCATTATCTTTAGGTCCTGGAAAATGAGAAATGCCTTAAACGTGGCTTCCAGGTACACATAAATTGGCCATTTTATGCACTAAGCTTTCTCAACTTTTCATATTTCTAATGCAATAATGCAATTAATTTTTCATGTTTCATATTTGCATGCTATAGCGCTACAGAGTGCTTCCTTTTTTGTTTGTGTGTATATGAGTCCCCCATATTGCACTTAGGACACAAAAAGAACACCCCGGATGGGGATTGCACTAAAGAAAGAAGACTACCTCGGTTCAGAGTTTTGCTGAACCTCGTTGAACCTGATACAAGTTTGATTGCACTTGAAACATTTTATTGCACTTGAAGGAAAATAAAAATGTTTAGATTTTGCTACTAAGGTTTTACAAGGGGTAATATAAATGTGAAGTAATGTTATATAGGAAATAATATATATTTTGTAAGGAGTAACTTTATAATTTGATAGTAGTTATCGTTATGCAACGTTAAAGAAAAAGTGCCTCCCATAAAGGGAAGTTGCGTTTAATTTGTTTTCCTATTGATATGTGTTACACTCGGTCCCCGCGCTGGTTCTGCACTCCGTCCTGGTCACTCACTTGTTCCTCTGGCTGTCCCTCTGCAGCAGTCTGCGCGCAGGCTGGGGTCTCCTGTCCCATCTGCTCCTCGGCGTCCTGTGTCCTCCTCCACTTCCTGGCACGCTGCTAGCAGGCCTCCAGATAGATTGCTTAGGACGCGAGGCCGCGCCCACCGTCTCTCTTAAAGGGGCAGCGTGCATTTTTTGAAATAGCTAATTAACCAATGGCAGCGCACGCAGTAGTATATCTGGTCACTCCACCATAAGGATAAGGGGAGTGCCGGAGCAACGTGTTCTATCATTGCTACATCCGGTTCTGTTCCATATCTGTCTGCGCTGCGTCTGCAGTCTCTGTGCTTCGCTTATACTGTTTGTCTCCTCAGATCATTGCTAACCCGTATCTGGCTAACCTGGACAATCTCGGCTATTACTGGCGCAAGTGTCATCCCGTTCCGCCATCAGCCATCCGTACCCGTGGACCGTGACAAGGTCACTGAAGCCAGCCTGCCACCATCTATTCTGGACCAGGACCTTACCCTTCTCCGTCAAGAACCCTCCACGGACTCTGTATATACCTGTTATCCTTTTGGTCCCTCTGGACAGCTGCCACGTGTCCGGGGTCTAACTGGAGGTAGCACCTGTGTCCTCCGGGTATTCCATTCTGGTCCTGTTCGAGAGGCCTTACTACGGGTACCCGGGGCTCACTAATTACGCCCCCTTCGGAGCCCCCCGGACCGCGGTCTCGAGGTTCCACATTAAAAAATAAAAACGAATGTGAACTTCACCATCTCTGCCTCCGCTTCCATTCGTTACAGATTGCTCCGGCCATGGAACCCGCTGGATCCCAGAGATCTCCGACCACGGATCTGTGCCAGGAGGTGAAACCGTTTGGGAGTTCAACAGGACAAGATCACGACTTTCTCGCATTTTGTCTACCCCATGGTTCCTTTGGGGGGTCCTCGCTGCACCTACTCTTCTATCAATATCAGGTACCAGTCCCATGGCAATTCAAGGTCCCGCCTGGTGGCCCTACCCGTTTCCAGGATGATCCTACTCAGTGTCGGGGTTTTCTCAATCGTGCACTCTACATTCAAATCTTGGGGCTATGTTTGCTTTGACCAAGCCAAGTGTGCTTTATCATGTACACCGGGAGGAGAGGCCCTCGCCTGGCTAAACCCTTTGGGAGAGAGGGGATCGCTGGTTAATGATCTTCAATCTTTCCTGAGGCTTTTCGCAGGCTTTCGATAACCTGGTCGCACCACTTCGACTGCTCAGCTTGCTCCGCCGGCCAAGGTACTCTCACCTAGCTCAGATGCTGTTAAATTCCGACCCCTCGTCTGAATTATCGGGACAAGAGGCCCTGTTTGCTAATTCTGGGAAGGCCACCGGAAGAATCAAGGAGGGCGGCGGGACGGGAAAAGACCTACCCTCTTGGAAGAGTAATATCCTTGGCAACCCGAATTGACCTGCGTTTTCCGGAGGTTCCATGGAGATCAAGCGGGAAAAAAGTCCTTCCCTGGACTCTATTTTACAAAACAGGTACCTCGCCTTCCCCCTCCGAGGCCATGGAGGTAGACCTGTAAGTTTTGCCCCCCCCGCCGGGAGGCCGCGCAAGGGGGAAGTTGTTACTACTGCGGTAGTTCTAAAACATTTGACCATTTCGTCCTAAAAAGTCGGGAAAAACTCCGTGCCTAGGTCCGGGTAGGGGTACCAACCAGGTAGAGACGTCCTCTCCCCTTAAATTCAGTTTTCCGTGTCCCTATGAGCAATAAAATTCTCCGAACATTGTTTATGGATTTGGAGCTGCAGGGAAATTCACCCAGCGGGCGGTTGGGGAATCATACCCTTACACCAGCATCTCCTAAATCCTTTTACTGGGGTCCGCCGTGGATGGCAAACCACTGACCGAGCCCGTCCAGTTTCAAACAGAGTTGGTGGAACTCCGGGGTAGGTCTATGCATGCTGAACAATGCGTTTTATGATACCGGTTTGCCCCACCCATGCTTTTTGGGTTTACCTTGGCTCCAGATGCAGAACCAGTCCTTAATTGGAAAACTGGAGAAGTTTTCGTTGGGGAGATACCTGCATAAAATCGTTGCTTAACCCGGATTAAACCCTTTTTTCGCCTCCAGCCCCTGTACCCTGCCGGGTTGCCTTCCGCCTTTGGCCTTCTTGACGTCTTTGGGAAAAAGGAGGCTGAGAGACTACCCCACAAGGCTATATGACTGTCATAGACTTCTTCCGGGTTTATCCCTCTCGCGGGAGGTTTATCCCCTTTCACAGGCAGAGACTCAGGCTATGTGGAAACATCCAAGAGATCGGTAGAGGATTTACCGAAAGTCATCGCACCGGCAGGAGTGGATTCTTCTTTGTAAAGAAGAAGGATGGATCCTTGGGCCCGAGAGCTATGGGGGTCTAAATCAGATCACGGTAAAAAACAGGTACCATTATCTTATTTCAGAGGTTTGATGTCTCCAAGGGGCCAGATCTTCCCCAAATTGGATTCAGAGGAGCCTACAACCTGATCCGAGTCAGAGAGGGGACGAATGGAAAACAGCCTTCAACCCCCGGGAAAACGGCCACAAATACCTGGTAAGCCATTTGGCCTAAGCTGCACCTGCGGTCTTTCGGAATTTGTTAATGCCTTTTCAGGGACTTCTCTATATTGTGTCGTGGTCCCTGGACATTTTTTGATTTTCTCTGCTGACTTGACGTCACCCCGGGAGGCAAGTACCCTGGTCTTACCCAAAAACTGAGAGGGGAACAGGCTATATGCCAATTGGAAATGCCTCTTTGAGCATCTTCCTTGCCTTTCCTTGGGTACATTGTTCTTCCACAGGATTAAAGATGGGGTCCGGAGAAGTTGTTGCAGTTCTCAATGGCCCGTCCGTTGGGCTAAAAGCCTACAAAGGTTCCTAGGGTTCGCCCAATTACTACCGGCATTCATTCCACACTTTTCCCCCAGTGGCCCAACACAGTTAAACCCGAAAGGTGGGAAAATTAAGGAAGGTCCTCGGGCAGAAGAGGCCTTTGTTTTTAAAAAAAAACCCCCCTTCGCTTCCGCAAACCCCTTCTCATGTCCCCAATTCAAATGAGCAATTTTTTTTTGAGGTTGAGCTTCTTCCAAGGGGCGGAGCAGTTCTGACCCAAAGTCGTTACCCGGGGGGATGTCCCGTGTGGTTTTTTCTCCAGGTTTTTTCTCCTGCAGAAAGGAACTACTCGCCGGTGATCGCGAACTGTTGGCCATCAAATTGGCTCTGAAAAGGAGACTTTCTTGGGGGGACAACCAGTAATATATTCAGCCATAAAAACCTTGCCTATCTCCAATTCCCTTTTAAAACGAATCCCCGTCGGCCTTGGGCAATTTTTTGCCGTTTCAATTTTACTTCATTTCCGTCAGCTGACAAAACACAAGGCAGACCACTCTCCCGACCTTCTTCCTCCTGAACTGGGGAAGAAACCTCAGCACATTATGAACCTTTTAAGTTAGTCTCTGTTTTCCCCCATGATCTGGCCCCGGGTTCCTCCAGGGGAAGACTCTCGGTCGCTTCTGATCTTTCGGTTCTGCGCTGGGGTCATTTTCAAGTTGGCGGCCCGCGGTCGAAAAGAGCCGCAAATCTCCCGTTATTACTGGTCCTTACCATGGGCAAGGTACCAGGGGGTTCTGCAGCCTGTCCCTTCATGTGCCCTTAACAAAACTGTTAAACATTACCCGCCGGCAGGCTTCTTCCTCTTCCGATTCCGTCCGCCCCCTGGCGCACTCGCGATGGGGTTTCATCCGGATCTTCACATTTCTTTTTGGCTGCTCAGTGGTAGGGTTGTGGGGACCACTTCTCTAAAATGGCCCCCTTCGTTCCGTTTTGGGCCCCTCCGTCTGCTCCAAAGGCCCTCATTCATTACACATCTTCCTTTTACGGGGGTTCCCCCTTCCAATCGTGTCCACGGGGGCCCATTCACCTCTAAGTTTGGGAGGACTCGTAAAAGGGTAAAATTTTTAACAAATTTTTTTCTCTCTACCACCCCATCAAAGGGGCATGGAGAGGATAATCAAATCATGGCTGGAACCTGCGTCACTTCAAAAACGCTCACATAATGACGGGGAAAATTACCCCCCGGGCGGAATTCTCCTAAAAAAACCAATTAATGAATCTTTGGAAAGCCCCCCTTTCAGATTGGTTTGGACCCCAAACCCCCGGAATTCCTTTCCGTCTGGGGTTTGTCCGATTTTCCCGGGAAAATCGTTCCCCTTGTCAAGAATTTTTCGAATTTTTGGAGAAGACCGGTCGGCTTTGGAGAAAGTCTCAACTATGAAAAGCTGCGGACAAAAGACGTTTGGGGGCCCCCCACTTTCCCCCGGAAAGGTAGGCTCCCTCCAAGAACCCCCGTCGAAGTTACCATCTTAAAATTGGGTCCCCTTTTTTTTGGTCCCTTTGAATTTGAGGAAAAACCCCGGTCTTTATAAACAAAAAATTGCCTAATTTTACGTGCCCAACCCTTTCATTTTCCCCTCCTCAACCAGTAGTTTGAGCTCCTTCTTTAAAGGGGCCCCGGGGGGTACCACTCCTACCGGGTTTTTCTGAGATGATGTTTTTGAGGTAAAACAATCTTGGCCTCTAGAGAGGTGTAAGTATGTAGTACATTCAATAGCTTTTTTTTGGTTGGGGTTTTGCGATGAAAACACAGGGTCACATTTTGATAAGAAAGTCCTGATTATTTTCATACAATTGGAAAAATAGTCACACGTTTGCGACCAAAAGGGGAGACACAGCAGGCCGAGTAATCAAGCTCAAAAACCATTCCAATACAATCAGGATCTTCTTCTTTTTCCCGAATCCATGCAAAGTGGTCTTTCAAAGAGCGGTTCAGAGTCCACAATGTTCCCAATTCCCCTGGAAACGGATAAAAAGGCCAAGGCTTCAGGGTAAAGTCCCATTTCATGCGGCATTTTCTGAAGGGGCACTGATTGCTCAGGGGGGCGAAAAGAAAAAGGGGAGAGAATCAGGGGGGAACATGCAGCGGAAAAAAACCCTTTTGCTGGGGCAAGATAGCTGCAGCAAGACGAAAAAAAAAGGGGCAACAAACTGTTTTTCAGGATATATCATAAACCTTACATTACTCCCCCTTAAGGAAAACCCCTCCGGATGACCCAGCCAGCTTGTGTGGGTCCTCTGATGAACACGGGCAACAGGAGCATTAACGTTAGCCGGTTTCCCCCATGTTTTTCCTCCATGGGTACCCTGCCTTTATCAATATTGTAAGATTTTAAAAAACCGGGGAATAAAAAACCTTTTTCCACCCAAATTTTCCCCTCCCATCATAGCACGGGTCAGGGAAGGAAGAACGCCGGAAACGTATTGGGTGTCGACCTTATAGGGATACATAAAGACAGGGGGATTCTCAAAGGGGCTTTGAAACGCAAGAAAAACGGCACTTATAATTTACTGATTTAGGGGGTAAAAGTACTTTCCCCCAATTTAAAAGGGAAATCCTTAATTAAAATTTTGGGTTTTGACAGCCAGCCCAAAATTTCCCTACTTAAAGCTGGTGCGTTTACGAAATTTATCTGTGCTTTTTGACCTTTCTTGGGGGATTCCAGTTTTCCCTTTTAAAAAGATCCATATTTTCTGTAAAGACGTGATTTTTCAGCCATGCGGTAAAGGCTTTTTTTGGGAAATCGGGTAGAAGGGTTGGTGAAAACCTAAAAAAGTAAAAAGGAGACTGTTTATGGGGCACTTGAGAGTTTTATACGAACTCAAAAGGAAGTAGTCCACCCAATCCTTGGGGCAGAAAAGCAGCGGAAAACTGCCCGGGTTTTATTTTTTGGTTTTTGCCCTTGCGGGGAAAAAAGCAGAAAAAGGTTTTTTAAATGTCCTGCGCACAGAAAATTTTCCAAAAAATAGAAGTGAATTGCACCCCTCGACCAAAACCCTCTCCGGACTCCTGTAAGCAAAACCCTTTAATCATCAAATTATGTCTTTTTTGCAGTGGGAAGGGGCCCACAAAGGGAAAAAAAGCGCCTTTGTTAGACGGTCAACCCCCACTGAAGGGTTCTTCCCCTAAGATTGGTAACCCCCAATGAAGTCCAAGAAAGGGCCCCCGGGGAGGGGTGGGAAGAGGCTGTAACGACCATTTTTGGGGAGGAGGGGGTTTTTTGATCTTGCACAGACCTCACATAAGTGACATAATTCAAACACCTTCCCCCAAATGGGCCCCAAAGAAACGAGAAAAAATTCCCCGTTCTTTCAATTCCCCCTATCCCCCCCATCTTGGGGAAACGTGAAGAGTTGCAAAACTCTTAATCGACTGTTTAAATTTCAGACTTTTCCCTGAATCCAAACCCATCTTAAAGAAAAACTTTCCCCTTGGGGGTTTTTCCCCAAAAAAGGGAAACCGCAGGTATGCTCCTTGATGCCCCTTTAAATAGGTCTTGATTATAATTCCCTAGGAATTAGAGTCAAAAAATAGTCTTAGGGGGTAATTGGATTTTCTCTGCTATAAATCCAGAGAGTGCATCCCCCTTTCCCTTTTGCGCGATCCTTTTAAAGAGAGAAAAATTAAATTGGTTTAAGAAAAGATTCCACGAGCCGGCGAGGAGTCGGACGGCCCCCCAAAAACCCAAAAGGACGATGGTCGTAGACGACTATTTGCTGTGCAGCTCCCTGAAAAAGGTTTCCCCCCCCCCCCCCCCTTTTTTGAAGGCGGCAATAATGCCAAAAACCCCTTTTTCCCCTCGTAGTTCCCTTTGCCGAGAAAAATGCGGGGGAAAAAAGGCACGGGGTGCAAGAATTTTCTCACCTGTTCTCTGAAGATATAGCTCCCCCGGCACAGTCGAAGCACCCCTCTATTATGAAGGAAAATGGGGGTTTGGGGGGTTTGGGGTAGGCAGTGGTAAATTTATCTTTTAGACGGAAAATTCCCGGGTTGGGGGTCCGAGAACCAAACCTTTCCGAGAAAAATTGGGGGTGTAGGTGACACACCGGGGGGGAAAATTTTAATGAAACGTCTAAGAATTGGAAACCCCCATGAAGCCTGTACCCCTTCACATTTCTAGGATTTGGGCCCAAAACCTTGATGTTTTGGGTTTTTTCTTCCTCCATACTAATTCCTTTGTAGCCTACCCCCCAAAAGAATTTCGGTCCTATGAAATTACCTTTTCAGTTTGATGTAAAAAATTTTTTTTCTTAACGTTCCAAGCCCCTTTCCTTTCCCCTGATGTTCCTCTGGGGGGGGGGGGGGGGGTTAAAAAAAAATTGAAAACACCAAATAAATTACCACATGTATCAGGGGATCCCTAAGATGTCATTCACCAAGTGTTGGAAAGTGGCTGGGGCGGTACTCAGCCCCAAAAGGCATAACTAGATATTCAAAGTGTCCATAGCGGACCTGAATGAGTCTTCCTTTCATCCCCAGGTTAATAGGACTAAGTTATAGGCCCCCCGAAGATCTAGTTTAGAAAAAAATTTTGGCAGTCGAACCCTCTCCAAAACCGGGTTAAAAAGGAAAGGGGAAACGGTTTCTAATTCCCCTTATGGTTCCCTATACCTAGATGGTCTCAAGATCCATCTTTCTTTTCAAAGAAGAGGGTGCACCTGCAGGGAGGAAGAGGGGCTTTAAAAACCCCTTGGCTAGATTTTCAATGTATCCTTTAAACCCTTTTACCGGGCCCCCCGGGGGGGTGATCTTCCAAAAAAGGTATCTCTGCCCCCCGGCAAAATTAATTTGGGGACAATCATAGGGGCGGGGAGGAGGAACTGGCAGCGTTCTTTTGTCACATAAACCCCAAAAATCCTGGTATAATTTTTGGGATTGGGGGCGCTGATTCCTTTAGGAAAAAAACAAGTTTTAAATTTTTGGACTCATCTGTTTTTCTGGAAAATGTAATTCCTTGGTCCCCAAAAAAGGGGTTCTGAGCCTGCAGCCGGTACCCTAAAAAAGGGGAAGGGGGGAAAAAGAAAAACCTAAAGGCGTTTTTAAAATCTTTCCCCCCAAGAACCCTCAAAGGCTCTTTTTCCCCATCCACTGGCCAGAGGTCAGCAGGGAGCCTCCCCAGTTCCTCGTACTGGGTCCCTTTTTTTTACTGAACGATTCCCGTTTCCGAGAAAAGGAAATCCAAAAAATTTTCCCCACTTGCCCCGAGTCGACATAGCAAGCAGACACCCGCTGATCAACCCAGATTTGATGGGGAAAAAAACAAGGAAAGTTTTTCTTACAACTCAGCTGGGACAAAAAAAGGGGGAACTTGAAAAAGGCGCGTTTACACGCAACGCCTCAGGGGGAAAGGGTTTAATGAGAAATTTTGAAAATGTTGCTGCAGATCTCTCTGGAGCCGAGGCTCGGGGCCCGACGACCCCTCCGCAAAAACCCCAATGAATGATGCTCAGTAGTCTTTTGAGAACGGGGGGCAGTTTAAATAAAAGGGCCCGACTTCCCCCCAAAAAAACCTAGATTTCCTTAAAAAAGATGTTCCTTGTGGCATCACTAACCCCTCTTGTAAAGATCCTCAGGGGGTTTGGTTCAGGTTCCCGGAAAAACCCATCAAGGTTTTTTACGGGAGGGGAGGAAAAAGGTTAGTACATTTTTCAAACCCCCTTTCTTTGCCTGCTTCAGCAGACTATAAAAACGATGCAGTGTTAATAAAGTCCCAAAAACCCGTGGGAGGGTGGGGCCCAGAAATTCACCTTAATCGGGAGAAACCCCCCTTTTGAAAAATAGTTTTTTTTGGGGAATGTCCCAGGTGGACAAGGGCCCACTCCTGAAACCAAAAGGATTTTTACTGGTGCTACCTTGGCGAAAAACAAAAATGGCTGCTTCACTTTTGCACCTCGATTGGGGTCATCAAACACCTCCCCCCCTGGCTGAAAAAAAAATAAAAGGGGAAAATTTAAACAAACATCCTCACTAAAAAGGGGGGTTTCCCCAAAATTAAAACCTTTTGGTAAGCAACAAAATTATAGAAAAAACCCTTTAATTCTTCGGGGGAAATTTGGGGGAACATGTGCAGAAAAAAAAAGATTGCAAAAATAAAACCCCCCCGAATTTCTACTTCACCCCCAAAAACGAAAAGGGGGGGAATTGGGAATCCAGCACTCGGGGCTACGGCGGAGCCGGACTCCCCCCTCTAAACCCAAACCCGGCTCCAAATCCGGGTAGTCTGCCAACCACTTGCAAATTGTGAAATTGAGGGCCTGTAATTTGAAAAAAGGGTCTTTTTTAAATTTTGCAAATCCAAGGATATTTTCATCACCCCCAAAAATTTCCCTTTTTGCGGGGCCCCATTTTCCAGATCTTTTAAGACAGGATTACTGGAAGAAGAGGAGAGAAAAAAAACAATAGTGTTCACCTGTGGAACACTGCAGGGAAAAAAAAAATTAAGGAACTGCTCACCGAATGGTTGTGAAAGTCAAACCACTTCATACGAAAGTTTCACCAGCATCTGTTCCAGAGTTACAACAGACAAAAAAAGGAAAAGAAAGGAAAAAAAAAAAAAATAGGTTTTTCCTTGGAACACTCAAAAGAAAAAATTTAAGGAAATTTCCCCCTGGAAGGGGTTGGGGAAACACAACCCCGTCATACAAAAAATACCCCCCACGTCTGAATCCACAGTAAGCAGACACACCCTTTCCCAAACCCGCAGCACTAACGTTTTTGTTTTAGAATCTTGTAATATATGAGTACGTTCATATAGCTTTTGTGCTGGTGCGTGAAAACCAGGGCACAGGTTTAATGAAAATTTTTTTCTTCTAAAAATTGGCAGAAAATCACACAGTTTGCAGACAAGAACAGAGACACAGCAGGCCAAGAAACCCCAGCTCAGCAATCATCTCCAAAAAATTTTGGGGATTTCTCTCTTTAAAACCGAATCATAAAAACTGGGTCTTTCAAAGAGCAGGTTCAGAGCCCCCAAGTCTTCAATTCCTAGTGGAAAATAGGGGGAGAAAAGGGCCCCAAGGCTTACAGGAAAAAGTCCAGGTTCACTGCGCTGATTCGAAGCACTGATTGCTCACGGGGGCTTTTAAGAAAAGAAGAGAATCAGGGCGGGAACATGCAACGAAATCCATTTTGACGGGGGGCAAATAGGCAGCGGAAAAAAGTAAAATGGTACAAAAAACGGTTTTCAGGAAAAAAAAACCCCTTACAGTAAGAGGTAGGATTATTCCTGGTGGCTGGAAGGGTTTTGGTCCTGGGAGGGTTTGGGACCCAAAAAGAAAACTCCAGGCTCCTTTCTTTTAAAAAATTTCATGCGGCTTAAAAGGGGGGAGTAAAGAGGGGGTATGTTACACGGGGCCCCGCGGGGTTCTGCACTCCGTTGGCACCACCTGTTCCTCTGGCTGTCCCTCACACTCTGGGAGGGGGGGGCTCCTCCCCCTTTTTCTCCCCGGCCCCCCGTTCCTTCCCCTTTGGCCGCGCTAGCAGGCCCCAGATAAGTTTGGGGGGCCCAGGCCGCGCCCACGTCTCTCTAAAGGGGCACGTGCATTTTTGAAATAGCTAATTAAAAAAGGGAGGCACGCGTATATATCGGTCACTCCCCCAAAGGGGAGTCCCCGGGCAACGTGTTCTATCTTTGCAAACCCCGGCTGTTCATATCTGTCGCGCTGGTTGCAGCCCTGTCTTTTTTAAAGTTTTGTCTCCCCAGATCATTGCAAACCCCCTATCGGAAACCCCGGCAATCTCGGCTATTACGGCGCAAGTGTCATCCGTTCCGCATCAGCCATCCGACCCGGGCCCCGTAAAAAGGTCACAAAAGCCAGCCTCCACCTCTTTGGACCGGCCCCTTACCCTTCCCGAAAAGAACCCCCTCCAGGGCCCCTCTGTAAACCCCTGTCATCTTTTTGCCCTCGGGACAGCTCCCATCCCCGGGGCTAACTGGAGGTAACCTGTGTCCCCCGGGTTTTCCCTTCTGGTCCTGTGGAGGGGGGCCCTTTCTCGGGTTTTTTTTTTTTTTTTTTTCCCCCCCCCCCGGTTCGACCCCCCCCTTTAAAAAAATAAAAACGAATTGAAATTCAACATCTCGCCTCCGCTTTCCCTTCGACAATAGCATATCCAAATTTTTGTTTTTCCCCGTAACACCTGTGTTCTACCTTTCCAATCCCGCGGACGTGCGGGGTTTAATGGGGGGAGTGGGACTCCTGAGGGTTTTTTTGCCACAGAGATACGCATCTCATTCAGGGTGTGGTACCCCCCTTTCCCCGGTAAGGGGGAAGCACCCCCCCGGCTCTAACACCTGCACCCAAAAAAAAATTGCAGCAGGGCCCCGGACGTACCCTAAAAGGGGGGATGGTTTCCCCGGCTGGGTAGTAAAGGGTGTTATGGGGGTGGGTGGAGAAGATAGGAAGAGGAGGAGGGCTAACAGGGGGGGGAAAAACAAGCAGAGAGAATAGGTCGTGTCAGGGGAAATGAAAGTAAGCAGACTGCTGGAGGCTCTCCCTGTCAGGGGGGAGTCAGAGGAAAGCTGAAAAGGGGAAAACAAACAAGCTCCAAAAGGCAGAAGGGGACCCGAGGACAATAGTGAGAAACCCCCCAGTAGTGGAGGGACCGGTCGCAGTGCGGGAAACCCGGGGCCCCCCGGGTAGGGGAGAGATACCCGACTCAACTACAAGCCGGGGGGCAGGGGGACCCTGGTGTTTAGCTCAAACCCCATTAATTTCCCGAAAAAGGGAACCATAAGGGGGGCAAGGGACGCAGGAGAACTCACCCTACCAGGCCCCGGCTGCGGCTTGGGACACTGACGTGAGGTGCTGGACAGGAAAGGGCCCGAAAATCAGCGGCCCGGAAAGGGAAAAAATTTAAGGGACCCCAAAAAAATGATCCTGATCTACCGGGGGTTGGGGCCCCCCCCCTGTGGGGCACGCACCAAAAGGGGGACTTGTACAAAAAAGTGAGTAAGCATTGGGAAAATGCACCCCGCGGGGTCCTCGAAAATTTTCCCCCGCCCACCTCCCCGCACCCCACTCACCCCCAAAAAATCACCTTTTAAAATTTTAAACTCCCTGGGACTAGCCCCCTGTGGAGGGGTAACCCCAAATCTGCTGCATCAACAATTCCCCCAGGGGCTGAAACGCTCACAAACACTTTATTAAAACTCTTTTTTTTCCCCCCTTTTTTATCATCATCCCTTTTTTTTTCGCCCAGGGCCACGGCCCCGGTTCACGCGCCGTGACACCCCCCCTAAAAAAAGGGGGCCGGTAGGTTTCCCCCTTCCCCCTGGGGGCGTCCAAATGCATATAGAAGATAGATAATAGAATCCTAAGATATATAACTTCACAAACCACAAATTATGTAAAGGTTTTCGGATAAAAAAGGAGAGGGGGGAGGGTTAACCAAATTTATTAAAAAAATTCGGGACACAAATCAAAGAAACCTACCCGGGGAGGGATTTGGAAAATAAAACCCTTCAAAATAAACGAAAAAAAAGGAGAAAAGTAAGGAAAGACTTACGATTGGAGTTCTTGTTTGGGGGGTTTGGGAATAGCTCCCGCCCCCCATCGCATCCGTGACAAAGTTTGGCTCTGCTGTGAAAACAGAGCCCCCCCGCCATGCCAAAGTATCCCAAATCCGGGTTTTTGGGGTCCTTTTTGGTCCGTTGAACTTAACCCCCTTTTCCCTTTTCCCCCCCGGAAATCACGGTACATCGGGAGAAAAACACCGGCCCACGGGGGGTGACGAGCCTCGCACGAGTCACAAAGTTGGGGAAACAAAGGTACGTCTGCTGCGCTACCCTTTTTGGATCGGGGTCTGGGGGCACTCGGGGAAGGGAAATTGGGATGGAAAGTTTAAAGGGGGTGGCCATGGCGGTTTGAAGGGAGTCAACCCCCGCGTTTTGTTTCCCCCCAAGTCTCTACCTTTCCCCTTCCCCCCTTTTAGTCCCCCCCCCCTCTGGGTCAGGTGTTCAGGCTTTCCCCACCAGAAAAGTCCCCCCTGAACGTGATAACCCCCCATAGTTCTAGCCCCAGTTTTTTTTTCTGTGCGGCAACATGCCCTTACATCCCTTACACCCCCCTTTCCCCTTTTACTCCCCCCATTCCAGGGTGAGGCATCATAAAAAAACCTTCTGTGGGATCCTTTTTAGCAACCTGCACCCCAAAAATTGTCCCGGGGTTTTCGGTTGGGACTGTCCGCCTTGTCGTTCGGAGCGTCGCGATTGGAAGGGCAATGGATCCCAGTTTTAACCCCCGGTTTTTTCCCATGTTGGAGGAGTTAGGTTGGCACGCCATAACTCTCCCCTGAGGGGGTTTGGGCTGATTCTTGGACAGTTTCCAAATGTTTTTCCCCGGCCTTCTTCCCTTTTTCTTTCCTTCTTGGGGGGCCACCCGGACTTCAGTCATTTTTTCTTTTTTGAAAAAAAGGGGCCTAAACAGCAAGTCGAAAAATGCCAATGCACTACCCCGGGGGGGGTCCCCCCCCCTCCCCGTTTTGGGAACCCCCACCGGCCTTTTCCCCCCAAAACCCCCCCCTTCACTCAAGGCCGACTCTCCCTCGATTTTACAGTTTTTTCCTGGACGTTTTTTTTTCTATCAACATCGATCACCAACCCCAAATCTGTCCCCGCAGAGGGGAATTCTCGGTGTGCTCCCCCTTTTGGAGTCAGTTTCACCAGACGAGCAGGGGGCAGGCGATGGCTTTCTCGAACCCAGGGGGACACCCCCCCACGTGGGAGTCCTCCCCCCGGGGCCCTTCCAGCTC
>JARQOD010000001.1:462458166-462733724 GCA_033576555.1 Oophaga sylvatica
TTCCCTTGCTACAGCAGAGGAATGTATGTTGGGGCTTTTTTCACGTTTCTACACTGCACTTTAAACAGTACCATTAAAATTTAAATAACTTTGAAATCCCAAGTACAGCGCTTATTTTTTTTATTGCATTTTTGGGAAACAAAAAAACCTGAAAAATACTCCGGGACCATTTTTACTTATAACAAAAAAAATAATTTTAGTCAAAAGCATAACGTGGGATAAAGGGGGTTCCCCCCCTTTCCCGAAAAAATACACGTAAAACAATTTAAAAAACCAATCACTTTAAATAGAACTTTTTATTGGTGCCATAAACATTAAAATGGGTTTAGCTATAGCTAAAATCCTTTAAAAACAATGCATGGTTTATAACTTTCAACAGGGTTCCCCCTTCAGCCTCAGGCCCACCAACATGTCATTTTTTCAGGTTTTCCTTAGTATTTCCCAGTTGATAATAGCATACCGTGCAATCAAGGAAATTAAAAACAGACCTTTGGGGGGCCTGAGGACTGGCGGGGGGAAAACCCGATTTACAAGAAAACTATTTTTTTAAATAAGTCCGCTAGAATTGGTCCACTGCATCAATTTTTAAATCTAAATTTTCCACCCTTCCCACGGGGGCCTTGTCTCTCAAATCAGAATTGATGGGGGAGGATTTTTTGGCATTTTGGGATGACCCCCTTTTTGGGAAATTTTCCAGGCCCAATGGGCTGCATTTTTGTACTAAAAAACCCTTTGCAGGGGAGCCTCCTCCACAGGTAAACTTTTTAATTTTTTTCGGGGGGCTCCCCCCCGGTAATTAGCACATTCCACTTGGGTTTTTATCCCAAAACTCGGGAAGGGATCTCGGACTTCAAACTACGCCAAAAAGCTTTTTTAAATTTCTGATTTTAAAATATTTGCTTTTGGCTAATAGCTTGAACGCTTGCTTCCTCAGCTTATCAACAAGGATCAGGTGGGTTTCGTCCCTAACCGGCAGGGGGGAAAACACTAGAAGGGTGAAAGACCTAACTGATGTTGCTAATAAAAACAAATTACAGTCTCTGATATTAAGCCTAGGTGCAGAAAAGACATTTGACTGCCTTAATTGGTCCTTTTTGTTTGAGATTCTGAAGGCTTTTGGCTTTTCGGGCCCTTTTTTGTCAGCTATAAGAGTATTGCATAGCACCCCTTCTGCCTCAATTAGGCTTCCTTTTTGCACTTCTTCATTTAAAATATCTAATGGGACTCTTCAAGGCTACCCTCTATTGCCCTATTATATGTTTTATGCATAGAGCAGCTAGCGGCGATGATCAGGCAAAATCCAAACATATCAGGGATAGAATTATTTAAGATTTCCTTATTTGTGGATGATTTCCTTTTGACCCTAACCAATCTACATATCACGTTGCCTAATCTGATGAAGGATCTTAAAAAAAATGGTGAATTATCAGGGGTATAAGCTGAACACTTCAAAAACAGAGGCTGTCCCATTAAATATCTCCCCTGATGTACTGGATCACCTGAAATTAAATTTTAAATTCAGATGGAAAGTTGAGACTATTACTTAGGGGTTAATCTGTCTTCCTCTTACCGTAATCTATATAACTCCAATTTCCCACCACTCTTGAACAAATTAAAGAGGTTGTTGGACAAATGGAAGCCGCTCTCTCTTTCATTAATAGGCAGGATTTCCTCGTTTAAGATGTCCCTCCTTCCTAAACTGCTCTATTTTGAAACTTTGCTGGTCAGGGCTCACATGAGTGAGCTTAAGTCTCTTCAGGCAGCTATGATGAGGTTCCTTTGGAAAGATGGTCATTATCAGATCTCTAGGAGTGTCCTCGTCTCCCCTAAGTCACAGGGAGACCTACCGGTCCCGGATATTATTAAATATTACTGGGCCGCTCACCTTCGTAGAATCGCTTCATGGGCATCATTTTGGGTATTCAATAAGTGGACAGAAATAGAGAAATTATGGTTGGCGCCAATTCATCCAAATTCTCTACTTTGGTTAAACAGGACTATAGTAAATCCGGAGCCCCTATCGGGTCCCATTCAAATCACGAGGGAGATCTGGCTCTCCTGTATGAGGAAGTTTGGCCTGGCCTCTCCTAATTCGCCTATGATTTCTGTTATATTTCAACCCCTGTTGCCAAGCAGTCTAGAACATGCAATGGCCTACCCTTGCTCCTCTGTGGGCCTGTTTAGATTTGCGGATGTGGTAGATAGGGATATGCTTGAGCTTCTTACATTTGATGACGTCAAATCAAAATTTTCTATTACTAATAAAGAATTTTATCACTACTTGCAGATTAAACATTTTGCCTTTTCCCTTTTTGGCTCTTCAGGTGTCTCCCTGCCAACAGACTTTGAGACGATTTGCAGTAGATGGCCGTCGACCAAAGGTTTGATTTCAGAAATTTATAAAATTCTGTGTTCTCCTCGAGATGGTCGTTAACCAAAACTCTCCTACATGTGCAGATGGGAATCTATCCTGGGAAAGGAGCTCTCGCCCCAAAATTGGCATATCATTTGGGAAAAGTCATGTATTTGTGCCCTTTACATGAGAACCAGTATAAGATATTAATGTTCTGGTATCACACTCCTGACCTTCTACACAGACTGTATCCCTCAATACCAAATGTGTGTTGGCGTTACGGCTCCGATGTGGGTATGCTGTATCATATCTTCTGGTCGTGCACGGGATTCAGAGTTTCTGGGTGAAGGTGGGTTTGTTGATTTCTAAGGTTCTTTTTGCTGAAGTGGGACTAGACCTGACTATATATCTGCTAGATCCCACTCCTAAAGGGATGCGGAAAAAGTCAGCTAAATTGTAATTGCACATTCTTACCGTGGCAAGATGCCTGATTGTCCTCAACTGGAAGCAGGTTTCCCCACCGTCTTATCTTCATTTATTATACGGAGTTAATGACATCCGAAGGATGGAATATATGACAGCAATTCTAAATGCGAGTGTGGATAACTTTGACTCGGTCTGGGCTACTTCTGGGTGCAGAGAATTGATTAAATCAGTACTTGAAGTTTGATCCTTCCTCCTTCTGGTACTTGCTATCTCCCTTCCCTTCCTTTCCTTTTGGTGTGTGTCCTGTCTTTATGTTTGTTCAAATTAGGGTTACATTTTTGATGATTTACTTATGTTTATCCAGTAGGTGTGTTGGAGAGTCACTGAAATTCTCCTTATTTCCTCTGTTTCGTATTGTAAAAGCGGCTCTTGATTTTTCTTTATTTGTCAAAAATTGATAAAACTTTAATAAAAATTTACAGGTAAAAAAAAAAAAGAGCATGGCTTACAGCGCATGTGGAAAGTATTCAGACCACTTTAAATCTTTCACTCTTTGTTTCATTGCAGCCATTTAGTAAATTCAAATTTTTGCAAATTTATTAAAAAAGAAAAACTGAAATATCACATTATCATAAGTATTCAGACACTTTGCTCAGACACTCATATTTAAGTCACATACATGCTGTCCATTTCCTTGTGATATCCTTGAGATAGTTCTACTACTTCACTGGAGTCCAACTGAGTTTAATTAAACTGATAGGACTTGATTTGTAAAGGCACACACCAGTCTATATAAGACCTTACAGTGCATGTCAGACCAAATGAGAATCATGAGGTCAAAGGAACTGGCTGAGAAGCTCAGAGACAGAATTGTGGCAAGACACACATCTGGCCAAGGTTATAAAAGAATTTCTGCAGTACTCAGAGTTCCTAAGAAGACAGTGGCCTCCATAATCCTTAAATGGAAGAAGTTCGGGATCACCAGAAGTCTTCCTAGACCTGGCCGTCCAGCCAAACTGAGCAATCGTGGGAGAAGAGCCTTGGTGAGAGAGGTAAAGAAGAACCCCAAGATCACTGTGGCTGAGTTCCACAGATGCAGGTTGGAGGTGGGATAAAGCTACACAAAGTCAACTGCAGCCGTCCACCAGTCGGGCCTTTATGGTAGAGTGGCCCGATGGAAAGTCTGCATAGAATTTACTAAAAAACTCATGAAGGACTCCCAGAGTATGTGAAATAAGATTCTCTGGTCTGATGAGACAAAGATAGAACTTTTCGATGATAATTCTAAGCGTTATGTGTTGAGAAAACCAGGCACTGCTCATCATCTGCCCAAATACAATCCCAACAGTGAAACATGATGGTGGTGGCAGCATCATGCTATGGGGTGTTTTTCAGCTGCAGGGACAGGACGACTGGTTACTATTGAAGGCAATATGAATGTGGCGAAGTACAGAGATATCCTGGATGAAAACCTCTTCCAAAGTGCTCTGGACCTCAGACTTGTTCAAAAGTTCACCTTCCAACAAGACAAGGACCCTAAGCATACAACTAAAATAACAAAGGAGTGGCTTCAGAACAACTCTGTGACCATTCTTGACTGGCTCAGCCAGAGCCCTGACCCAAACCCAATTGAGCATCTCTGGAGAGACCTGAAAATGGCTGTCCACCAACGTTCACCATCCAACCTGACGGATCGGGAGAGGATCTGCAAGGAAGAATGGCAGAGGATCCCCAAATCCAGGTGTGAAAAACTTGTTGCATCGTTCCCAAGAAGACTCATGGCTGTACTAGCTCAAAAAGGTGCTTCTACTCAATACTGAGCATAGGGTCTGAATACTTATGACCATGTGATATTTCAGTTTTTCTTTTTTAATAAATTTGCAAAAATGTCTACATTTCTGTTTTTTTCAGTCAAGATGGGATGCAGAGTGTACATTAATGAGAAAAAAAGAACTTTCTTGAATTTACCAAATGGCTGCAATAGAACAAAGAGTGAAAAATTTAAAGGGGTCTGAATACTTTCCGTACCCACTGTATATCTAAGCCAATAAACAAAAGGGAATAGCAGCCAAAAGATCCCATAAAAAATTTCTTTATTAACAACATATGTTTAAAATTACACAGGATGGTAATTAGAACATCTGGGGAAAATCATTAGGAATGCCAGTATAATCCCTCCATAGAGGATCTAGTCAAGTCCAAATAGCTGATAATACAAAACAAAGTTCCTACACACATGTGCTGCACTTATAGACCACTTGTTGTACTAGCATAGTGCTGGATGATTTAGACATAATGAACCAAGCCTATAGTGCAATTTTACCTTAACAGAAGTATAGCACAGCCTTCAGATCAGGACGCAGATCCACCCCAACGCGCGTTTCGGAGCGCAGCTCCTTCCTCAGGGGGCATACATGGAACTACCATATGGCGGTTTATATATACCCACATATTGTCACCAGTTTGACTCACCCACAATGCCTCGCGCTTATCACAGCCTATGCATAAGATGAATTAGTCCTTTGCTGCCTCTTGCCACGCCGCATACCGCCGCCACTCCTGCAAGCGCTCATCCATGACGTCAGCATCCGGAACTCCGTGGGGCCCCACGTGATCGGACGCCGACGAAACCAGGGAGAAAGCATCGCGAGAGCGGCCGGACATGTAGCGCATGCGCACTCGCAATATGGACACCGCAACTACCATCTTGAATACTGGCATAACAGTGGGGGAAATACCGCAATAGCGGTCATATAAACACCCCCATCAAGGCCATGTCAGTGTACCACAATTAACAGGCAGCACTATATAAGGTATAGGGACTATGCAAAAAGGCTATATTGCTGGCTCTGTGTGTAAGTCAAACCGCAGAACGATTATAACCACCAAATGACATAAAATCACCACAAACTCAACAAAAACAGACATAGATGAAAAACAGACATGGACAATATAACCAAACATATATCAAATAAAGATGAATGAAATGCAAAAAACATAAAAATAATAAAGCAAAAAAATATATATCAAAAAAATAAGACAAAAGAATGTATATAAAGTAGAAAATGTGAATGCAAAGAAAATAAAAAATAAATAATAAAAATGAAAATAAGTATGCATATATTGAAATAATGAACCATTATAAATCATGCAATGTCGTGATCGTATGTCTTTACAATTCTTATTGTTGAGAGAAGTCACTGATCATCATAGTCCGAGTGTCTACCTCTTCAAATATTCGGTGATTGTCCAGGAATACACACAATGATCTATGTAAAATTAAAAAAATCATTAAAATCATTATCAAGACATTCAGAATGATCCACGACACGCGAACGAAGATCATAGGTAAGGAGCAAAAGACAGATTTTCATTCAGCCCCTTTGGGTGATTGTTTGTAATGTCCAGATCCATTTAGTTTCCAGCTGACCCAGTTTTTTAGTTAGATTACCCCCCCTGATATTAATATTGAGCATGTCGATGCCACGTACCTTCAATAAGGCACTATCACATTGATGGAAGTCATAAAAATGACGTGGCAACATTTTGAGAGAGGATGTGTCCGTGCAGCAGGAGGCCGCCTGAATCCCCAACACATGTTCGCGAGTGCGTACCTTCAATTGTCTAGATGTTAAGCCGACATAGATCAAACCACACGGACATGTGGCATAGTATATTACGTATCTAGATGTGCACGTAATCCGGTGTTTGATCTTAAAGTTTTTAGAACCGTCGGAATTTACAAATGTGGCACTACGCTGAATGTTAGGGCAGGCGACACACACGCCGCACGGAACACAGCCACTCGCTGCAGGCATAGAGTCCAAAAAGGTGGACCCCAAATGCGAATATGACTTGTAACCAACATGTCACGCAGATTTCTCGCTCTTCGGAAGGTAATCATGGGACGCGCTGGAATAAACTTTTTAATGATCGGATCCACCATTAGAATTGGCCATGCTTTCACAAGGGCTGCTCTAATTAACCCATGTTGTGAATTATAGGTTGTCACAAACCTAGACTCTCTCTGATTGATAGCCCTCTGGCCTACATTACCATATAAAAGTCTATTACGATTGGTATATTTTGCCCGATGGTATGCTTTTTTTAAAGATCGTCTACTGTATCCGCGAGCGAGGAAACGAGATTTTAATTCCTCCGCTCTACGTGTAAAATCTTCCTCCGTAGAGCAGATACGTCTTAAACGAAGAAATTGCCCTACCGGGATGCTCCTTATCATGTGTCTAGGATGACACGAGGATGCATGTAATAATGTATTCGATGCCGTTCGAATACATCCTGTGTCATCCCTATAGATAGAGACATCCAGAAAATCAATCTTATTTTTGTCACACACCGGGGTAAGTTTGATATTAAGATCGTTGTCATTCAGATACGAAACAAACTGCAGAGGTCCATGGAGTTGCCATGCCAGACGAAAAAGATATCGTCAATGTGGCGTGTCCAAAATAGGACACGCTCCACAGACCCCAATCCGTCAGACATAAAGAGGTCCCTCTCCCACAACCCCAGGAACAGATTAGCATAGGAGGGCGCAAAGGCCGCCCCCATGGCTGTTCCCTGGAGCTGTAGGTAGAAAGACCCCTTAAACACAAAAAAGTTGTGTGTGAGGGTGAACTCCAAATCTTCGTGACATGTTGGTTACAAGTCACTATTCGCATTTGGGGTCCACCTTTTTGGACTCTATGCCTGCAGCGAGTGGCTGTGTTCCGTGCGGCAGGTGTGTCGCCTGCCCTAACATTCAGCGTAGTGCCACATTTGTAAATTCCGACGGTTCTAAAAACTTTAAGATCAAACACCGGATTACGTGCACATCTAGATACGTAATATACTATGCCACATGTCCGTGTGGTTTGATCTATGTCGGCTTAACATCTAGACAATTGAAGGTACGCACTCGCGAACATGTGTTGGGGATTCAGGCGGCCTCCTGCTGCACGGACACATCCTCTCTCAAAACGTTGCCACGTCATTTTTATGACTTCCATCAATGTGATAGTGCCTTATTGAAGGTACGTGGCATCGACATGCTCAATATTAATATCAGGGGGGGTAATCTAACTAAAAAACTGGGTCAGCTGGAAACTAAATGGATCTGGACATTACAAACAATCCACCCAAAGGGGCTGAATGAAAATCTGTCTTTTGCTCCTTACCTATGATCTTCGTTCGCGTGTCGTGGATCATTCTGAATGTCTTGATAATGATTTTAATGATTTTTTTAATTTTACATAGATCATTGTGTGTATTCCTGGACAATCACCGAATATTTGAAGAGGTAGACACTCGGACTATGATGATCAGTGACTTCTCTCAACAATAAGAATTGTAAAGACATACGATCACGACATTGCATGATTTATAATGGTTCATTATTTCAATATATGCATACTTATTTTCATTTTTATTATTTATTTTTTATTTTCTTTGCATTCACATTTTCTACTTTATATACATTCTTTTGTCTTATTTTTTTGATATTTTTTTTTGCTTTATTTTTTTATGTTTTTTGCATTTCATTCATCTTTATTTGATATATGTTTGGTTATATTGTCCATGTCTGTTTTTCATCTATGTCTGTTTTTGTTGAGTTTGTGGTGATTTTATGTCATTTGGTGGTTATAATCGTTCTGCGGTTTGACTTACACACAGAGCCAGCAATATAGCCTTTTTGCATAGTCCCTATACCTTATATAGTGCTGCCTGTTAATTGTGGTACACTGACATGGCCTTGATGGGGGTGTTTATATGACCGCTATTGCGGTATTTCCCCCACTGTTATGCCAGTATTCAAGATGGTAGTTGCGGTGTCCATATTGCGAGTGCGCATGCGCTACATGTCCGGCCGCTCTCGCGATGCTTTCTCCCTGGTTTTGTCGGCGTCCGGTCACGTGGGGCCCCACGGAGTTCCGGATGCTGACGTCATGGATGAGCGCTTGCAGGAGTGGCGGCGGTATGCGGCGTGGCAAGAGGCAGCAAAGGACTAATTCATCTTATGCATAGGCTGTGATAAGCGCGAGGCATTGTGGGTGAGTCAAACTGGTGACAATATGTGGGTATATAAACCGCCATATGGTAGTTCCATGTATGCCCCCTGAGGAAGGAGCTGCGCTCCGAAACGCGCGTTGGGGTGGATCTGGGTCCTGATCTGAAGGCTGTGCTATACTTCTGTTAAGGTAAAATTGCACTATAGGCTTGGTTCATTATGTCTAAATCATCCAGCACTATGCTAGTACAACAAGTGGTCTATAAGTGCAGCACATGTGTGTAGGAACTTTGTTTTGTATTATCAGCTATTTGGACTTGACTAGATCCTCTATGGAGGGATTATACTGGCATTCCTAATGATTTTCCCCAGATGTTCTAATTACCATCCTGTGTAATTTTAAACATATGTTGTTAATAAAGAAATTTTTTATGGGATCTTTTGGCTGCTATTCCCTTTTGTTTATTGGCTTAGCTCTTTGGCAGTTTCCCTACTAGTCCTATCTATTTGATTATATTCATCGGTACAACTTTTGGTGATGTTTTCCACCTATACTCTGCCACTGTATATCTGCAAGAATAAGAGCCTCTATGACGTCCATATGCCCTTAAAGAGTGTATGGACAGGGTTTTTCTTGATGGGACGGCCTCTATAACTTTCTCACTCTCGCCCCCTCCTCATCCATGGCTATTACTAACTGCCTCTTAACTCTTAGACAATGTTCACACTTTCAGTATTTGGTCAGTATTTTACATCAGTATATGTGAGCCAAAAAACCAGGATGGGGATAAATACAGAAGTGGTGACGTGTTTCTATTATACTTTCCTTCTGATTGTTCCACTCCAGGTTTTGGCTTACAAATACTGATGTAAAATACTGAGCGTGTGAACGTGGCTGTGAAGAAACTGGATTATATCTTAATTACCCAGATGACTATTTTTAGTAAACCAAGAATATGCTGTTATCTATAATTTTGCTTATGTAAAGCCCCCGTCACACACAGCGATCTCGCTAGCGAGATCGCTGCTGAGTCACTAGTTTTGTGACGCAGCAGCGACTCCCAGCGATATCGCTGTGTGTGACATTCAGCGACGATCAGCCCCCCTGCTGGGTATCGTTGATCGTCGCTGAATGTCCTGGACTTTTTTTTGATCGCTGGTCTCCTGCTGGCCAGCACGCATCGCTGCGTGTGGCAGGCAGGAGACCAGCGATCAGCAGGTAACCAAGGTACACATCGGGTTTCCAGCTCCCTGCACCAGCGGGCTGGTATTCAACATAGACTGCGGGTAACTAAGTGACGTTACCTGTTTGGCAGCTCACCAGCGATCATGTAGCGACACACCAGCGAACCTGACAAGTGCATATCGTTGTCAGGATCGCTGGTGTGTCGCTGTGTGACGGGGCCCTAAAGGGTATGCCACACTAAGCGAGATCGCTAGCGAGATCGCTAACGAGATCGCACCTGCGGCACCATTTATGACGCAGTAGCGATCTCGTTAGCGACTTTAGCTGTGTGTGACATGAAAACACTTTTAGTGGTAGTCAGAATATTGAAGACCCCACAAAGTAGTATAAAAATACAAAATACTTTATTAACAATAATATCATTACATGAAATGCATAAAATATGATAGCAAGGTACAGAAAAACACACAAAAAGAGGACACTTTACCATTGTGGCGCCTCCAGGAAGAAGCAGTGCGAAACGCGCGTCGGGGCAGAGGGACGTCCTGTGGAGCCTCAGCAGTTCAGTGGTAGGTTGTTTTTGACCACCGATATTCTTTCAAATTCCTTTCAGGCTGTCTTGCTTACTAATTATGTGGTTGGGCATACTTATTGCAGCAGTGTATGTTAGCAATAACAGCACTGGTTGTTTTTGGATTTCCCAAACCGCAGAGATGGCTTTTTTCTCATTTGGTATTGATATTCCAATTGTATATTGTTATTATTAAGCCTCCTAGCGGTCGGTGAACCACATACAAACCAGTAGACTTATCTTAGGGATAAAAGACATTATTTCTGAGTTGCTGTAGTTATTACTCCACAATGGTAAAGTGTCCCTCTTTTTGTGTGTTTTTCTGTACCTTGCTATCATATTTTATGCATTTCATGTAATGATATTATTGTTAATAAAGTATTTTGTATTTTTATACTACTTTGTGGGGTCTTCAATATTCTGACTACCACTAAAAGTGTTTTCATTGGTTGGTGTAGTATAAAATAGTTTAATTGTATTTTGTGGGCACATGTTGTGAAAATTCTGTGTGTGACATGTAGCAGTGATGTGGCCCCTGCTGAGATGTCGTTGATCGCTCATGAATGTTCTGAGCCGTTTTTTGGTCGTTGGTGTCCCGCTGGTGAGCCTGAATCTCTGAGTGTGACACCCTTTATGAACGACTTCACCAGCATCGCAGATGGGACTAGGTTTTCCCAACGACCGCAGAGGTCGTTATACAGATCGCTGATGAGATGTGTTTGGAATCTAACTAGCGATCACATAGCGATCGCACTAGCGATCTCGCCAGGTCGTGTCGTTGTCGTGATCTCGCAGTAGTGATCTCGTTAGCGATCTCGTTAGCGATCTCGCTTAGTGTGGCATACCCTTAAGTCTGTAATAGTGACTTGTAAACTGATATTTCATATAACATAGTGTGCGCTTATCTTTGATGACTAGTGATGTTTGCTGACATGCTAATTATGCATTGTATTATGGAGCCAGTTTGTTGACTCCCAAAGCAGTGAGGGAAAAACTATGCAAATAGATTAAATAATCAAGTAATGCACTTGATCTCATCACCATTGTTTCCCTTATCTTGATGCTGGACTGAAGGACACTTGATAAATCTAAAAATAGGTTACATGCCTAAAGGGTATGCCACACTAAACAATATCGCTAACGGGATCGCTAAAAAACGTCACTATTTAGCGATCCTGTTAGCGATGTTGTTCAGTGCGGCAGCTTCCAGCGACGAGCTTCCTGCTGTGATCTCGCTCGTCGCTGGAATCGCTCCGGACCCTATTTTCTCGTCGGCGCTCCCGCTGGGTAAGTATCTAATCGCTGTGTGGCACCTTTTCTTAGCGATTTAGCGGTACTTTTGTACCGCTAAAGTCGTTAAGAAGATCGCTAACGGCGATAGCGTCGTTAACTATATCGCTAAATGTGGCCGCATTTAGCGATATAGAAACAATCCCGCTAGCGATCGCATTAGTATGCGTCGTTATCGTGATCGCTAGCGGGATTGTTTAGTGTGGCAGTACCTTAAAGAGACTCAGAGACAGAGAGACTGAGAGAGAGAGCTAGAGATTCTGCCAAAACATATCCATATATCCAAAGAACCAGAGACAGGACAGCAGCCAATATCATGGCACCATCACGAGGGACACGGATATCATTCTACAGGAAACAACCGAGGGGTTTTCGGCTCCATTTGGGAGAATACAGATCTGCTCCATTGACCATCGCTGGACCATGGATTCATTTGGAGAAAGCCAGGAATGGGACCCACTGGTCGCTTGGCTCCATGGAGATGTTCGTAGAAGCCAGGTTGTGACTCTTAGGCTGGAGTCACACACACCGAGTAAAAAATCTGACCGTTTTAGTCAGTCGATAATCGGATTAAAATTTCATGAACATTGATGCGACTAGCATCCGATTTTTTGTAGTTGATGCGATTTAGTCGCATCTGACCGTAGTTGTCACATCCGATTTACATCCGAATTGCGAGAATTTCTCGCAGGCTTGCAAAAATGACATATAATGGATCCAAAAGAATAGTATTTAAATCACAATAGAAAGAATAGATATATACACATAGAACACATATATATATATATATGTAATTGTGACATGTGTATATATATATATTTATAGTTCCTAGACTTCTACATACTGTAATAGCCGCTAATTAAATTGCCGGCTTTTGTGAAATCACAGAAGCCGACATGAAATGATACATTGTTTACACACAGTTAACCATGTAATTTCCTGTATTTTGATATATGGTTTGAACTTACAATTACATAAGTGTATGTGTACAAAATTTCAGACATGTAGGGGTTAATTAAAGGTGTAAATTCGTTGTAAAAAAAAATGTGTCAAATCTCTAATTAGATTTGCCCTTTCTGGGGTGTCTGGGGGCAGATGTCAGTAGCCAGGGGGGCACAAAAAAAATGTACCCTCCCTAGGCTATTATTATCTGCCCCCACTCGCTTGCTTTGTCTGTCTGGTGGAGAAAATACAGCGGGAACCCCCGCATTTTTTTTACAACGAATTTACACCTTTAATTAACCCCTACATGTCTGAAATTTTGTCACACATACACTTATGTAATTGTAAGTTCAAACCATATATCAAAATACAGGAAATGACATGGTTAAATGTGTGGAAACAATGTATCATTTCATGTCGGCTTTTGTGATTTCACAAAAGCCGGCAATTGAATTAGTGGCTATTACAGTATGTAGAAGTCTAGGAACTATAAATATATGTATATATATATGTCACAATGACATATAATATATATATATATATATATGTATTCTATGTGTGTATATGTATTGATTCTATTCTTTAATAAAGCTGTCAGTGTGATTTTACAGTATAGCCGGGGATGAATTGCCGGCTTTTCTAAAGGACACCGATGCGATTTCATCGCAAGTCACACAGTGTGATCCGTTTGTAATCCGATTTTTCATCGCTCCCATAGACTTGCATTGGCGATAGTCGATCCACAATCGGTGACAATCGCAGCATGCTGCGATTGCACTCGGACGTTTAAAACGGACCACAAAAAATCTGATACTGGGAGCTGCTCCATAGATTAACATAGGTCCGACTGCAATGCGATATTTCATCGCATTGCAGTCGTCCGATTTTGTCGCTAGTGTGACCCCAGCCTTAGGTGGTCAACTGGTCTTGTACCAGAATAGACTGTCTTCTCCCTACGCTTGTCGTTACCTCCCATCAGTGTGTGTGCCACAGGTGGGGTAGCGACCCTTGGAGCTCTAAAGTAACATCTGCCATTATCCTGTCGAGTCAGCGGAAAGGTGAGACTCTGTAATGTGCACCATCTTGGGTACTGTGCTGGGACTGTTCTACGTGTTATCTGCCTGTTTTGTGGTTCAATAAAGCATTGCCACACTGTTTTACCCTCACCCTGTGTTGTCTGTGTAGTGTTGCACCCACGTTAAAGGGAGAGCGGTCGTTCGGTGGGATGAACACTGGTCCATGCAGTTTTGGCTAGCGGACCTGGGTGCTCTCCGACCCCCCCCCCCCCGTGTCTCCACAGTGGCCTTATTGCGGATGCGTTGCATCCCATAGCAGCTGCTATGGCTGCTATCCTGGTAGTCAATAGAGATGAGCAAATCTTTTGAAATATGCATTAGCTGGCTTTGCTCAATTTTCCTTCAAATTGTAGTGACTAAGTTTAAATACTGAAAATCTTGTGATTGCTCAGAAAATATGTGTGGGGAGAGGGAAAGAGAGAACTTACATTCTATAGGAGAGAGAGGATCCCGCTGACCATAAGGGAAGAGTCAGACGGACGTATAATTCAGACAGGAATCTGAAGGCAGTGCATTGACTGGCTAACGGCTCTCCTGACCTGAGCGAGACAGCTGCATAGAAATAAATGAAGCTGTCAAGCTCGGGTTGGGAGAGCTGCTGGACCAGTCTGAGCATTGCACTCCAATCCTCGTCCAATTTATGTATCCGTCTGACTGCACCCTAAGAGCTTACACTCGACAGAAGAAAGAGAGACAATAGTGTATTATATCTAAAGAAAAAAAACAACAAAAAACAAAAAAATTATACTTTTGCATTATGGGCATATTATAGAGATACAAAAATGCCATACTTTTCAGAATTATGCATAATCACAATGAAATTAAATCTATCACATTGGGGTTCAGTCCATGAAACCTATTTAGTTTTATAGTTGAAAATATCCCCAATCAAATACAGCCTGCTGTGAATTCTCTACTACAAAGAAAACATGGAATAAAACAATCCTGACAATTTCATGTTTCATATGAAAAGTTCTTCTAGAATGTAACCACGTTCATATGATTAGATTCAAGATTTGTGAATAAAAAGCAGAATTTCCGTCAGGAATCCTTGGACAGACAGTGACTGTCCTGCTTATTCTGACCACATTCTCTGATTGACAAAGCATTTGAATGGATTTTCAGGGAATATTTTTTTTTCTTCAAAGCCCTTAAACTTAGTGATTGATTGCAGTGGTCATTTGTGCTGTTGATTTGATGTCACAGCTGCAGCATCGTCGGAGAGTCTGAGAATTGCTCTTTCGCACTCTTGTTGCCTTGTAGCAAAAGCGTAAAGGTGACCATGTGACAAACAGCTTCTACTACAGCTTACTGGCATTCTACAGACCAATATTATATATGGTTTATTTGTTGCATGTAATGATGATCGGACCCGTGGATGTTCGAGTTCAGCAAATTCGATGAATACACAGTTAAAAGTTTGGTTCATGTCTGAACTTGACTCCAAACCTGAACCCAATACAAGTCAATGGGGACCCAAACTTTGGTGCTGTAAAATGGCTGTAAAAGGGAGTAGTAAGGGCTAGGGGGCTGCAAAAGGAAGCAAAATAGGGGTAAGAGCAGGACAATTGCCATGCAAACAAATGAGGATAGAAAAAGGACTTAAGCCCCCGTCACACACAGCGATCTCGCTAGCGAGATCGCGGCTGAGTCACTAGTTTTGTGACGCAACAGCGATCTCCCCAGCAATATCGTTGTGTGTGACATTCAGCGACGATCAGCCCCTCTGCTGGGTATCGCTGATCGTCGCTGAATGTCCTGGACATTTTTTTGATCGTTGGTCTCCTGCTGGCCAGCACGCATCGCTGCGTGTGGCAGGCAGGAGACCAGCGATCAGCTGGTAACCAAGGTACACATCGGGTTTCCAGGTGCCGAGCGGCGCCTGGAAACCCGATGTGTACGTTGGATACCAGCGCGCTGCTGCAGGGGAGCTGGTAATCAAAGTACACATCGGGTTTCCAGGGTCCGCGCAGCGCCTGGAAACCTGATGTGTACCTTTGTTACCAGCTCCCTGCACCAGCGGGCTGGTATCCAACGTACATTGCGGGTAACTAAGCGACGTTACCCGCAGTGTCGCTGTCCTGATCGCTGCCTGATCAGCGATCATGTAGCGACACACCAGCGATCCTGACAAGTGCATATCGTTGTCGGGATCGCTGGTGTGTCGCTACGTGTGACGGGGCCCTGAAATTAGTCAGTAAAGATTAAGTTAATTAGTTTACCCACCAAGGTTGGCTAAAATCAATAGAATGTTGTGAGGCTAGACAACACACAGTCCAAAAACAATGTAAGTCAATGAAGACTATTCTTACCAAAGTCATGTATAAATATCCATCCTATCTTTAAACCCATCCAGAGTTCAATCACATAAGTAAGAAAAGCAGGATGTGTGAACTGATGTTATAATTCTGGGAAGGTGCCAAAATCCATGAAGGTTCTCAGCCTACTAATAACAAGTCATAGCTATCTGCTTAGCCTTTACTGGTTATTAAAATGGAGTGGACTCAAAAAAATGATGTGGAGTCCCCTTATATTTAATAACCAGCAAAGGTTCTGCAGACAGCTGCGGGCTGATATTAATAGGCTGGGAAGGGGCCATGGATATTGGTCCCCTCCGAAACTAATAATACCAGCCCTCATTCGCCCCAGAAATGATGAATTCATTAGATGTGCCATTTCTGGCATTTAGCTCAGCTCTTCCCGCTTGCCCTGGTGTGTGAGCAAGCAGGGTAATGGTTTTGGGGTTGATGTCAGCTGTTTTATGTCCGCTGACATCAAGCCCAGGAGTTAGTAATGGAGAAGTGTCTATCAGATACCTCCACTACTAACCCCATAGTCAACAGTAAGAAAGACATACACACACACACACAGAGAAAAGTCCTTTAATTGGACAATTAATTTAATTGAGCAAAAACACTCCCTGACAAATCCCCTCTTTTACCCATTGTATTAAGATAAAATTAACAATCAAAATGCAAAGTAATCCTCACCTGTTCACCGTTAATCCATAATGATGAGGTCCCAAGACTATCCCCGACTCTGCTACATCTAGATGCAATGCTGAGAGGTGACATTAGTACTGCGACCACTCAGCATGGCGTCTGGCACACACTGACAGTAGCATGTGAATTCAGCTGCTGCGAAGAGTGCTGATGTCAGTAAGTTTATTTCAATTCATAGACTAAGAACTGGGGTAACCTTACTGAGGTCACCAATTGCAGCATGAGAAATTTCTCATTCTCCAAGTGGTGACCTCAGTAAGGTTACCGCATTTCATTGGCTATGAACTGCGATAACCTTAGTGACGTCATTGCTCATCGCAGCAGTCAGATTCACACGTTACTGTCAGTGTTTTCTGGCTGCTCATGCTGAGAGGTCACATTGCTAATGTTACCGCTCAGCACTGCATCTGGATGAAGCAGAGTCGGACCTCATCATTATGGATTAACGACGGACAAGTTAAGTTTACTTAGATTTTTTATTTTTCTTAATAAATGGTTAATAAAAGAGGGGACTTGTTGGGGAGTGTTTTGTTCAATTAAAGGACTTTTCTGTGTGTGTGTCTTTCTTACTTTTGACTACAGGATTAGTAATGGAGTGTCTCATAGACTCCTCTCCAATACTAACCACTGGGCTTGATGTCAGCGGATATCAAGCAACTGACATCAACCCCAAAACCATTACCCCAGCCTTTCCGATGCATCAGGGCAATGAGGAAGAGCCAAGGCTATGAGCCAGAAATAGCGCATTTAATGGATGTGCCATTTCTGTAGAGGCTGAGGGCTGGTGTTATTAGTCTGGGAGAGTGCCAATATCCATGGACCATTCCCAGCCTATTAATGTCAGCCACAGCTGTCTGCTTTCCCTCAAATGGTTATAAAAAAAAATAGAGGGAACCCCAATTCGTTTTTTCATTTAACAAGGACAGCAAAACACACAATCAAGGTAACCTTAGTTCACAGCCTCCCGGTGTTCAAGCAGCTGGAACTCCAGTAACCTTAAAGTCTCCTTTAAAGGCTCCCCTAATGTTTCTGGGCCTCACAACTGCCGGGAGACCCAGTGGCTGTGAACTCAGATAATCTTAACGGTTACTAGAGTTCACAGCCACCCAGGTCTACCTGCAGCTGTGAGGCTTGGAATCCTCATGGGACCCTTTGAGGGACACTTTAAGGTTTCGGGAGTTTCCAGCTGCTGGAACATCTGTAGGCTGTCAACTAAGGTTACCTTAGGTGCGCAATTAGACACCTCTCCATTACGAACTCCTGGGCTTGAGGTCAGCAGACATAAAACAGCTGAAATCAACCCCAAAACCATAACCCCCTTTCCAATGCACCAGGGCAAAGAGGAAGAGCCAAGGCTATGAGCCAGAAATGGCATACTTAACCCCTTCACCCCCAAGGGTGGTTTGCACGTTAATGACCGGGCCAATTTTTACAATTCTCACCACTGTCTCTTTATGAGGTTATAACTCTGGAACGCTTCAATGGATCTTCGCGATTCTGAGATTGTTTTCTCATGACATATTGTACTTCACATTAGTGGTAACATTTCTTCGATATAACTTGCGTTTATTTTTGAAAAAAACGCAAATATGGTGAAAATTTTGAAAATTTTGCAATTTTCAAACTTTGAATTTTTATTCCCTTAAAACAGAGAATTATGTCACACAAAATAGTTAATAAATAACGTTTCACACATGTCTACTTTACATCAGCACAATTTTGGAACCAAAATTTTTGTTTGTTAGGAAATTATAAGGGATAAAAGTTGACAGCGATTTCTCATTTTTACAACAAAATTTACAAAGCCATTTTTTTAGGGACCACCTCACATTTGAAGTCACTTTGAGGGGTCTATATAGCAGAAAATACCAAAAAGTGACACCATTCTAAAAACTGCACCCCTCAAGGTACTCAAAACCACATTCAAGAAGTTTATTAACCCTTCAGTTGCTTCACAGGAGCTGAAGCAACGTGGAAGGAAAAAATGAATATTTAACTTTTTAGCCACAAAAATGATCTTTTACAAACTTTTTTTTATTTTCCCAAGGGTAAAAGTAGAAAATGGACAGATAAAGTTGTTGTACAATTTCTCCTAAGTACGCCAATACCCCATATGTGGGGGGAAACCACTGTTTGGCCACACGGCAGAGCTCGTAAGGGAAGGAGCGCCGTTTGACTTTTTCAAACTAAAATTGGCTGGAATTGAGATTGGATGCTATGTCGCGTTTGGAGAGCCCCTGATGTGCCTAAACAGTGGAAACCCCCCACAAGTGACACCATTTTGGAAACTAGACCCCCTAAGGAACTTATCTAGATCTGTTGTGAGCACTTTGATCCCCCAAGTGTTTCACAAAAGTTTATAATGCCTGGGTGTGAAAAAAAATAAAACAATTTTCCACAAAAATGATTTTTTAGTCCCAAATTTTTTATTTTTCCCAAGGAAATTGAACCCCAAAAGTTGTTGTCCAATTTGTCCTGAGTACGCTGATACCCCATATGTGGGGGGGAAACTGTTTGGGCGTACGGCAGGGCTTGGAAAGGAAGTAGTAACGTTTTGGAATGCAGACGTTGATGGGGTTCATGTTCCGTTTGCAGTGCCCCAGATGAGCCTAAACAGTGGAAACCCCCCACAAGTGACCCCATTTTGGAAACTAGACCCCCTAAGGAACTTATCTAGATGTTTGGTGAGCACTTTGAACCCCCAAGTGCTTCACACAAGTTTATAATGCCCGGCATGAAAATAAAAAATCCTAATTTTTTCCCACAAAAATTATCTTTTAGTCACTAATTTTTTATTTTCCCATGGGTAACAGGAGAAATTGGACCACAAAAGTTGTTGTCCAATTTGTCCTGAGTATGCTGATACCCCACTGATAACCACTGTTTGGGCGCACGGCAGAGCTCGGAATGGAAGGAGCGCCATTTGACTTTTTACAACCAAAATTGGCTGGAATTGAGATTGGACGCCATGTTGCATTTGGAGAGCCCCTGATGTGCCTAAACAGTGGAAACCCCCCACAAGTGACCCATTTGGGAAACTAGACCCCCTAAGGAACTTATCTAGATCTTTGGTGAGCAATTTGAACCCCAAGTGCTTCACACAAGTTTATAACGTAGAGCCGTAAAATTAAAAAATCATATTTTTTCCACAAAATTGATCTTTTCACCCCAATTTTTATTTTCCCAAGGGTAGCAAGACTCCAAAAGTTATTGTGCAATTTGTCCTGAGTGCGCTGATACCCCATATGTGGGAGTAAACCACTGTTTAGGTGCATGGCAGAGTTTAGAAGGGAAGGAGCGCCGTTTGACTTTTTCAATGCAGAACTGGCTGGATGCCATGTCGTGTTTGGAGAGCTCCTGATCTGCCTAAACAGTGGAAACCCCCCACAAATGACACCATTTTGGAAACTAGACCCCTCAAGGAACTTATCTAGATGTGTGGTGAGCACTTTGAACCCCAAAGTGCTACACAGAAGTTTATAACGTACAGCCGTAAAATAAAAAATCTCTTTTTTTTTTTACAAAAATGATTTTTTCGCCTCCAATATTTTATTTTCACAAGGGTAACAGGAGAAATTGGACCCCAAAAGTTGTTGTCCAATTTGTCCTGAGTATGCTGATACCCGATATGTGGGAGTAAACTACTGTATGGGCGCAAGTCGGGGCTCGGAAGGGAAGTAGTGACGTTTTGGATTG
This sequence comes from Oophaga sylvatica, assembly GCA_033576555.1. Classification (NCBI taxonomy): domain Eukaryota; kingdom Metazoa; phylum Chordata; class Amphibia; order Anura; family Dendrobatidae; genus Oophaga; species Oophaga sylvatica. Next base: position 462,478,716 of record JARQOD010000001.1, read on the forward strand.
CAGACTTTGATGGAATGGTCTGGGGCGTCATGTCGCATTTGTAGAGCCCCTGATGCGCCTAAACAGTGGAAACCCCCCACAAGTGACCCCATTATGGAAAATAGACCCCACAAGGAACTTATCTAGATGTGTGGTGAGCACTTTGAACCCCAAAGTGCTTCACAGAAGTTTATAACATACAGCCGCAAAAACAAAAAAATCATTTTTTTTTTTTTTACAAAAATGATTTTGTCGCCCCCAGTTTTTTATTTTCCCAAGGGTAACAGGAGAAATAGGACAAATTGCACAATAACTCTTGTGGTCCAGAGTACGCTGATACCCCATATGCGGGGGTAAACTACTGTTTGGGCGCATGGCAGAGCTCAGAAGTGAAGGAGCACCGTTTGACTTTTTCAACGCAGAATTGGCTGGAATTGAGATCAGATGCCATGTCACATTTGGAGAGCCCCTGATGTGCCTAAACAGCAGAAACCCCCCAATTCTAACTCCAACCCTAACCCCAACACACCCCTAACCCTAGTCCCAACCCTAACCACAAACCTAACCCTAACACACCCCTAACCGTAATCCCAACCCTAACCCTAATCCTAACGTTAGCGCCAACCCTAACTCTAACTTTAGCCGCAACCCTAACCCTAACTGGAAAATGGAAATAAATACATTTTTTTAATTTTATTATTTTTCCCTAACTAAGGGGGTGATAAAGGGGGGTTTGATTTACTATTTATAGCGGGTTTTTATGATTGGCAGCTATCACGCTAAAAGACGCTTTTTATTGCAAAAAATAGTTTTTTGCATCACCACATTTTGAGAGCTATAATTTTTGCATATTTTGGCCCACAGAGTCATGTGAGGTCTTATTTTTTGCGGTACGAGTTGACGTTTTTATTGGTACCATTTTTGAGCACGTGACATTTTTTGATCGCTTTTTATTTCTATTTTTGGGAGGTTAGAATGAACAAAAATCAGCAATTCATGAATTTCTTTTGGGGGAGGCGTTTATACCGTTCCGCGTGTGGTAAAATTCATAAAGCAGTTTTATTCTTCGGGTCAGTACGATTACGGCGATACCTCATTTATATAATTTTTTTTATGTTTTGGCGCTTTTATAGAATGAAAACTATTTTATATAAAAAATTATTATTTTTGCATTGCTTTATTCTGCGAGCTATAACTTTTTTATTTTTTCACTGATGATGCTGTATGACAGCTCGTTTTTTCCAGGACAAGATGACGTTTTCAGCGGTACCATGTTTATTTATATCGGTCTTTTTGATCGCGTGTTATTCCACTTTTTGTTCAGCGATATGATGATAAAGCATTGATTTTTTGCTTCGTTTTTTTTTTTTTTAAGGGGTTCACTAAAGGGATTAACTAGTGGGACAGTTTTATAGGGGGGGGGTCGTTACGGACGCGGCGATACCAAATATGTGTACTTTTATTGTTTTGTTTTTTTTATTTACAGGAAAAAATGAATTTATTGGGGAATATTTTTTTTTTTTTTTTTATGATTTTTTTTACCACTTTTTATTTTTATTTTTTTTACTTTTTTACTTTGTCCCAGGGTGGGACATCACTGTATTTTAGCAGATCGCTGGTGTGACAGTGTGCACAGCACTCTGTCACACCAGCGATCGCTCTGGCATCGCTGCAGGCCTCCCTGCAGGATCCCGACGCCTTCTTGGATCCGGGGACCTGGAGGGAGGACGGACCCTCGGAACAGCGCGACACATCGTGCTGCTCTGAGGGTCTCAGGGAGCGCGCAGGGAGCCCCCACCCTGCGCAATCCTCCCCTGTGCCCCCAGTACACCGCGATCATGTTTGATCGCGGTGTGCCAGGGGTTAATGTGCCGGGAGCGGTCCGTGACCGCTCCTGACACATAGTGCCGGGTGTCAGCTGTGATAATCAGCTGACACCCGGCCGCGATCGGCTGCGCTCCCCCCGGGAGCGCGTCCGATCGCTGAGATGTACTATCCCGTCCATGGTCATACGGGCCCAGGTACCATGGACGGGATAGTACATCTGATGGCAGTAAGGGGTTAAACACTGTCTGATTTCAGTGATCCCTTGCTGCGCAGTACGGAAGTGGAGGGGATTCTCTCTGCATCTGCGTGTCTCATTAAGGGAATGGTTGAGGGTGCAGGTGGAGGCCCTATAGGAGGTGGAAGCAGAATCAGTGAAGAAAGTGTTTGATACAGAGGTTTGTCCTGCAAGCATTGGGAATTTCAAGACTTTTGGAGCAGCCCCCTCCCTGCCTGCCCCCAGAGTCACCCAGTGCCCAGTCAGCGATATGTAACGCCCCTGCCCATGATTGCTCGTTCATGTATCAGTGGTGAAATGCACCCTGGCAGACACAGATTTAGTCAAGGAATGGGTGATGTTGTCTGCGACATACTGGTGTACTGCAGGCACAGCTTTCTTAGTGAAATAATGGTGACTGGGGAACTGGTACTGGGGGACTGCTATGGCCATCAGTTTTCGGAAACGGTCTGTATTCACCAGGCGGAAAGGCAGAATTTTTTTGTTTGGCAACACATTGGAGATGGTGAAGTTCAAGCTCTGAGCTATGACGTGTAGGAGGAAATAATATTTTACGTGATTACAACTGCGGAATTGAGGACTGGCTCCTGTGCTGAGAGAGAGTGGGGTAAGGTGAGCACGAAAAACTGCTGGACTGTGGGTGAGGTGCACGTGGAGATGTGATGGTGGATTGAAAAAGATGTGGTGTGAGAACACTTGTGATGGTGACGGAGGCAGTAAAAGCAGCAGATGCGGTTGATCGGGCAGCTGGTGGTTGGCGAGGCCCACTAGGCCACATTTTAACACAGTGAAAGTCCCAAACTAATGCATGTTGATCGCCCATGTGCTGGTCCATGCATGTAGTAGTCAAATTACTGCAATTTTTGTTGGCATATGCAACAGATTAGGACTTATTATAAGTAAAAGGAGGACTTTATGCTGACCTGACAGTAGACGGCGATGTTGTGTAACATTTCCTTCTGTTTAATGTATTGTATAAGAAATAGTCTCACTTGTAGTTTCACTTTCATTTTTGTTCCTGTTTCCTGATGCAATGCTGTAATGACTGTGCATTTTTTTTACCTCATGTTGTAAGAAGTAAAAGCTTGTTATCCCATGCAGCCTGCTCTGTGAAGTTTTCTACTGCAAAGAAGCTCTGCAACAGGTTATGGGCCCAGACACAGACACCCCAGACCCAGTCACCCCAGATACAGTGTACCCAGAGAATCCAGACACCACAGATCCCAAGCACCAAGAATACAAGATACCCAGGACACTGGAACTCTCAGCAAGACCCTGGTGAATGCAGAAGAATTCTTCAGTACAACTCTCTAAACAAGTAAGTCTATATAAAGATGATGAATAACACAGAACTGAAATTCACAGTAGCTAAACTGAATGATGAGAACTATCAGCTATGGAAGTTCAAAGTAGAGATTGTATTGTCTAAAGATGATTTATGGGAAGTAATCACTACAGAAAGACCAGATAAAGATAATCAGACATGGGATAAGAAAAATAGACAAGCGAGAGCCACCATTAGCTTATTAGTGGATGATGCTCAATTGTTACATATAAGAAATGAAGAAACAGCGAAAGGAATGTGGGAAGCATTAAGAAATCTATATGAAAGACCCAGCTTAGATCACAAATTATTTTATTAAGAAAGCTTTACAGTTTGAGACTCAGTGACATGCAGAAGCATATATTCTCTATTATGGAAGTGATATCACAGCTAAGATCTATTGGTGAAGATATTAAAGAAAGCCATATAGCAGCTATATTGTTGTGCAGTTTACCAGATTCATATACTGCTTTAATAAATGCACTAGAGACAAGACCAGAAACTGACATTACATTAGATTTTGTGAAAACAAGACTCATAGATGAATATCGGAGAAGAAAAGAACAAAGCAGTGATTCATCTACTGAAAAAGACAGTGAAAACGCTCTTAAAGCTACAGAATTTAAAAAACCCTATAATAAAGAGACAAGAGAATGCTTCAGATGTAAGGAAAAAGGTCATTTAAAGAAAGACTGTACCATATGGAAAGCAGAACAACAAAAATTGCAACATAAAAAGCATACACAGAAAGTAAAAAACACAATTTCCGATTCGTGTGAGAATGGCACATTCAAAATAACAGACAAGAAATCATCACTTGGTTGGTTTATTGATTCAGGAGCAACGAGTCATATGACAAGTGACAAGAATTTCTTTACTGATCTTGATTTAGATAAGAAAGAAGCCATTTATCTTGCAGATGGAAGCAAAATAACCGCAGAAGGTATCGGACAAGGTATGCTAAATTGTTCAAACAAGTTCAGACAAGATTCAAAGATACTTGTACAGGATGTGTTGTGTGTTGTATGTTCCAAAATTGGAAGACGGATTATTATCTGTGAAACATTTAACAGCAAAAGGACTTACAGTAAAATTCAAAGACAATGAGTGTGCAATTATTGCAGGAAACAACATGATAACCAAAGTCAAGGCAGATGAACAATTATATCATTTTGACAAACCAAAGGAACAGATGAAGGTATGTACACATGATCACAAAAACTGTATTCACATGTGGCATAGACTTCTAGGACATAGACACCCGGACAGTACAAGGAAACTACATAGAAAAGAATTGACAAAAGATTTAAAGATATCAGATTGCTCAATTACCATAAGATGTGAATGTTGTATAAAATCCAAAGCCACAAGGATATCTATTCCAAAAGAAAGTAAGATGAAAAGCGAAAAACCACTTAATTTGGTGCATACTGACGTATGTGGACCCATGAAAGTGACTACAGTCATGGACAAAAGTTTTGAGAAGTGATGTCGGTCTGTGCTGGATGAAGATGAAAAGCAAAGATGAAGGACTTCTCCTAGAGAAGTCACTGGTGAGTCAGTGTGTTACCTGTACACTGACATTATACACTATATACAGAGTTCCTGTGTACAATGTCACCAGTGATCACTGCATTACCTTTACACTATATACAGAGCTCCTGTGTATAATATCACTGGTGATCACTGTACTGTACATCAGGAGGCAATAGATACATGTTGACTTTTATAGACGACTACTCAAGATACACAGTCACATACTTAATTAAGAACAAAGGTGAAGTTTTTGATAAACTTGTAGACTATGTAACAAGATCAAGTAACAAATTTCTGTAGCATCGGCGTCCCGGCCCTCTGCCAGGCAGGGACGCCGTTCCCCTTACCAGCGCTCTGCGTCCTCAGCGCCCCCAGCGTCCTCAGCGCCCCCAGCATCCTCAGCACCCCCAGCATCCTCGGCGTCCTCATTCCGCCCTGCTGGGCCCGCGCGCTCCTTCCCTGCTGCTGGACTTAGGGCCCGCGCCCTCCCCCGCTCTTAAAGGAGCCGCGCGCATTTTCCAAATTAGTCTCCGGCCAATGCCGGAGGACTCCACCCTATATTAAGGGCTTCCTCCTTAATGGAGGTGCCCGATCAATGTTGTTGTTGCACTGTATAACTCTGCTTCAGCCCTCAGCTCCTGTTTCCAGTTGCCTGCCTGTTACCCGTCTGTTTGCTGTCTGCCATCTGACTGCAGCCCTCCCCGGAGGTTCGGACATCACCTGCAGTGATCCCCGGCGATTACAGAGACTCTTGCCTGCTCACTTGGGAGCGATCATCTGCCATCCGACTGCAGCTCTATCCGAAGGTTCGGACTTCATCAGCAGTGATCACCGGCTACTTCAGAGACTCTTGCCTGCTCACTTGGGAGCGATCATCTGCCATCCGACTGCAGCTTTATCCGAAGGTTCGGACATCTCCAGCAGTGATCACCGGCTACTCCAGAGACTCCTGCCTGCTCGCTTGGGAGCGATCATCTGCCATCAGACTGCAGCCTACCAGGAGGCTCCAACATCTCAGGTCGTATAAGCCTGTCTATTCAGAAACTGTCCTGGTCACTTACTGTGACAACCTGCCTGTCCAGAGACTGCCCTGGTCACTTGCTGTGACAACCTGCCTGCCCAGAGACTGCCCCGGTCACTTGCTGTGACAACCTGCCTGCCCAGAGACTGCCCTGGTCACTTGCTGTGACAACCTGCCTACCCAGAGACTGCCCTGGTCACTTGCCGTGACAACCTGCCTACCCAGAGACTGCCCTGGTCACTTGCCGTGACAACCTGCCTACCCAGAGACTGCCCTGGTCACTTCCCGTGAATTCCTGTCCGTATTCCCCGGGTGCCACCTGCTCTCTTACAAGTATACTGTCTTGTATAATAAAGCTCAGTGGTTTCACCTACCAGACCCGTTACAGTTTGCTCGGGCCATGGAACCCGGTGGCACCCAAACCCCTTCACTCCCGGAATTGTGTCATGAACTATCTCGCCAGAGGTCGCAACAGGAGGCCATCCTGGGTCACCTGCGGAACGTCAATTCCCGCCTGGACACTCTGAATTCATCACCAGCAACCACCGCTGGAGCCATGACTCATAATCCGGCAGCCTCGCTGCTTCCAATTCCGTGGTTTCCATTCCCGGACCCCGACTTTCAGCTCCTCCTAGGTTTGGAGGCGACCCTGCTCTGGCTCGTGGTTTTATTAACCAGTGCACCCTGCATTTCGAACTCCTGGCACACCAGTTTAACTCTGACCGGGCCAAAATTGCCTTCATCATGTCCCATCTCACCGGAGAGGCTCTGGCCTGGCTTAATCCTCTCTGGGAGAGAGAAGATCCTCTGTTATCTGACCTGCCTGCTTTTCTCTCGGCCTTCCGGAAGGTATTCGACGAACCTGGACGGAAGACCTCCTCTGCATCATCTCTGTTGCGTCTCCGTCAGGAGAGTCTCACCGTTGGTCAATATGCCATACGGTTCCGTACTCTAGCCTCAGAGTTGGCTTGGGACAATAACGCCCTGATTTCGGTCTTCTGGGAGGGTCTGTCCGGCCGTATTAAAGATGAACTTGCCGGTCGGGACATTCCAACCTCCCTTGATGATTTAATAAATCTTGCCAATCGAATTGATCTACGGTTCCAGGAACGTGCCAAAGAGGTCACCCGTGAGAGAGGGTTTCCTCGTCTTGCACCCTCGTTTCAGAGACCTATAGCCCCTTCCGTTTCTCCCCAGATGCACACTGCTGAGCCTATGCAGGTCGACCAGACCAAGATGGTCAAAGCCCGTCAGGACTCACGCCGTGCCGAGAGGAGTTGCTTCTACTGTGGCAGTAAGGAGCACTGGATCCGTACCTGTCCGGAGAGGTCGGGAAACGCCTGTGTCTAGGTTCGCTCGGAGAGGTCCACCTAGACCAGAATAAATCCTCTTCATCTCTGCTGCTGTCTGTCTCTATTCTCATCGTAAGAACCGTTACTTCGAACTGGCCCAACTTGATTCTGGAGCAGCTGGGAATCTTGTTTCACAGGCTCTAGTAGAGAAGTATCGCATTCCCACCAAACCTCTGGTTGAACCAGTATCTGTTGCTGCTGTGGATGGGGGTCTCCTACCTCGTCCCATCCAACTTATCACCGAAGCCATAACCCTGCAGGTGGGAATGTTGCATTCTGAGAGCATCTCGTTTCATGTTTTACCTGGACTCTCTCATGCTTTCTTACTAGGTCTGCCTTGGCTCCAAAAACATGCACCCGTGCTCGACTGGCAGAATGGAGAGATTCTTCGCTGGGGACAGGACTGTCATAAAACGTGTCTGGTGCCTGTCCATCCCGTCCGTTCTTCTCCTACACCTGCTAATCTACCTGGACTCCCGATTCCATATTGGTCATTCGCGGATGTCTTTAATAAAAAGGAAGCAGAGACATTACCCCCGCATAGACCATATGATTGCCCGATCGACCTGCTACCCGGTACTACGCCTCCCCGTGGGCGTATTTACCCATTGTCCGCTGCAGAGACCAGGTCGATGTCAGAATATATCAAGGAGAATTTAGCGAAAGGATTCATCCGTAAATCTACCTCCCCCGCGGGAGCAGGTTTCTTTTTTGTAAAAAAGAAAGACGGATCTCTCCGTCCCTGTATTGACTACAGAGGCCTAAATTTGATCACAGTGAAGAATAAGTACCCTCTTCCGCTCATTCCGGAGTTGTTTGATCGTCTTAGAGGGGCTAGAGTCTTCACTAAACTGGATCTTCGTGGAGCATACAACCTGGTTCGTATCCGTCGAGGAGATGAATGGAAGACGGCATTCAACAACCGGGATGGCCACTACGAGTATCTGGTTATGCCCTTTTGTCTCTGTAATGCTCCAGCAGTCTTTCAGGAGTTGGTCAATGACATCTTCCGGGACCTCCTCTACTCCTGCGTTGTGGTGTACCTTGACGACATCTTGGTCTTCTCTCCGGATCTCCAGTCTCACCGGAGGGATGTTCGTCAGGTTCTGCTCAGGCTCAGGCAGAATCACCTCTTCGCCAAATATGAGAAGTGCCTCTTTGAGCAGACCTCGCTTCCGTTTCTGGGCTACATTATCTCTCAGACAGGCCTACGAATGGATCCGGAGAAACTGTCTGCCATCGAGAAGTGGCCCCGACCAGAGGGGTTGAAGGCCATTCAGCGGTTCCTGGGATTCGCTAACTATTACCGTCTCTTCATACCGCACTTCTCTTCCAGGACTGCTCCAATCTCAGCGCTCACCCGCAAGGATGCTAACCCCAAACAGTGGACGCCCGAAGCAGAGGAGGCCTTTCTTTCCTTGAAACAAGCCTTCTCTTCCGCTCCAGTGCTGCATCGCCCGGACGGCAACAAGCAGTTCTTCCTGGAGGTGGACGCTTCCTCTGCTGGAGCCGGAGCGGTACTTACTCAAAAATCTTCATTCGGGAAGATGGTTTCCTGTGGTTTCTTCTCCAAACTCTTCTCCTCCTCCGAGCGCAACTACTCCATAGGAGATCGAGAGTTATTGGCCATTAAATTGGCATTGGAGGAGTGGCGTTACCTACTCGAGGGGGCTCTTCATCCGGTAATCATCTACACGGACCACAAAAATCTGTCTTACCTTCAGCATGCTCAGAGACTTAACCCTCGCCAAGCCCGGTGGTCCTTGTTTTTTGCCCGTTTTGATTTTCTCTTGCATTTTCGCCCGGCTGACAAAAACATCAAGGCGGATGCCTTGTCCCGGTCCTTCCTGGTGTCGGATCTCGAAGATGAGCCTAAAAATATCATCGATCCCGCCAGAGTGATGCAGGTGGCTCCCGTGAGTCTAAACCGTCTCCCTCCTGGTAAGACGTTCGTATCAGAGACTGATCGGAAGAGAATTCTACATTGGGGTCATTCGTCTAAACTCGCTGGCCACGCTGGTCAGAAAAAGACCCTCCAACTCATTACCCGGCATTATTGGTGGCCTACCCTGCACAAAGACGTAATAGACTTTGTTTCTGCCTGTGTCTCCTGTGCCCGCAACAAAGTTCCGAGACACCTGCCTGCCGGCCGTCTTCTTCCGCTTCCTGTACCCGCTGCTCCCTGGCAACATATAGCCATGGACTTCATTACGGATCTGCCCGTCTCTGCCGGTTGTACGGTCATTTGGGTGGTCGCTGACCGCTTTTCCAAGATGGCTCACTTCATTCCTCTGCCAGGTCTTCCGTCTGCACCCGAGTTGGCTAAAGACTTTATCCGCCACATCTTCCGTCTCCATGGTTTGCCTCATCACATTGTGTCGGATCGTGGGGTACAGTTCACTTCACGTTTCTGGAGAGCTACTTGTAAGTTACTAGACGTCACCTTGGATTTCTCCTCCGCTTACCACCCACAGTCCAATGGACAAGTTGAGCGAATAAATCAGAATCTGACCAGCTATCTCCGACACTTCGTTAATGCTCATCATTCTGATTGGGTGGAGCTCCTGCCTTGGGCCGAATTCTCTTACAATAATCACGAGAGCGAATCGTCCACCAAGTCTCCGTTTTTTATAGTCTTCGGTCAGCACCCTCGGATTCCTGTCCCCGTTTCCATCTCTGTGGACAATCCAGCTGCGGAATCTCTGGTTAGAGAATTCTCCTCCATCTGGGAGAGTACCCGGTCCGCACTCATTCAGTCATCCGAGCGCATGAAAAGACATGCTGACAAGAAACGTCTGGATCCTCCTCAATTCCGTCCTGGGGACAAAGTCTGGCTTTCGTCCAAATATGTTCGGCTCAAAATTCCTTCCTACAAGTTAGGTCCTCGGTTTATCGGTCCTTTTGAGGTCATCAGGCAGATCAACCCAGTGTCCTATAAACTGAAACTCCCGGCCAATTTGCGAATTCCTAACTCTTTTCATGTGTCTCTCCTCAAACCTGTGGTACTTAACTCTTTTTTCAAGTCTACAGGTACACCTCCTGCTCCAGTGTCTGCTGATGATGAATTTGAGGTAGAGAACATTCTGGCCACAAAAAGGGTAGGAAGAAAGACTTATTTTTTGGTGGATTGGAAGGGGTTTGGTCCTGAGGAGAGAACGTGGGAGCCTCGGGAGAACATCCATGCCCCTCTCATCCTAGCTAAATTTCTTTCTGGCCTAAAGAGGGGGGGCCTAGAGGGGGGGGTACTGTAGCATCGGCGTCCCGGCCCTCTGCCAGGCAGGGACGCCGTTCCCCTTACCAGTGCTCTACGTCCTCAGCGCCCCCAGCGTCCTCAGCGCCCCCAGCGTCCTCAGCACCCCCAGCATCCTCGGCGTCCTCATTCCGCCCTGCTGGGCCCGCGCGCTCCTTCCCTGCTGCTGGACTTAGGGCGCGCGCCCGCGCCCTCCCCCGCTCTTAAAGGAGCCACGCGCATTTTCCAAATTAGTCTCCGGCCAATGCCGGAGGACTTCACCCTATATTAAGGGCTTCCTCCTTAATGGAGGTGCCCGAGCAATGTTGTTGTTGCACTGTATAACTCTGCTTCAGCCCTCAGCTCCTGTTTCCAGTTGCCTGCCTGTTACCCGTCTGTTTGCTGTCTGCCATCTGACTGCAGCCCTCCCCGGAGGTTCGGACATCACCTGCAGTGATCCCCGGCGATTACAGAGACTCTTGCCTGCTCACTTGGGAGCGATCATCTGCCATCCGACTGCAGCTCTATCCGAAGGTTTGGACTTCATCAGCAGTGATCACCGGCTACTTCAGAGACTCTTGCCTGCTCACTTGGGAGCGATCATCTGCCATCCGACTGCAGCTTTATCCGAAGGTTCGGACATCTCCAGCAGTGATCACCGGCTACTCCAGAGACTCCTGCCTGCTCGCTTGGGAGCGATCATCTGCCATCAGACTGCAGCCTACCAGGAGGCTCCAACATCTCAGGTCGTATAAGCCTGTCTATTCAGAAACTGTCCTGGTCACTTACTGTGACAACCTGCCTGTCCAGAGACTGCCCTGGTCACTTGCTGTGACAACCTGCCTGCCCAGAGACTGCCCCGGTCACTTGCTGTGACAACCTGCCTGCCCAGAGACTGCCCTGGTCACTTGCTGTGACAACCTGCCTACCAGAGACTGCCCTGGTCACTTGCCGTGACAACCTGCCTACCCAGAGACTGCCCTGGTCACTTGCCGTGACAACCTGCCTACCCAGAGACTGCCCTGGTCACTTCCCGTGAATTCCTGTCCGTATTCCCCGGGCGCCACCTGCTCTCTTACAAGTATACTGTCTTGTATAATAAAGCTCAGTGGTTTCACCTACCAGACCCGTTACAATTTCAAAGGAAGCCAATTGTCATCAGAAGTGATAATGGAGGTGAATTTATAGGTCACAGAATAGAAGACTACTTAAGACAAAATGGAATAGAACATCAGAAAACTGTTAATAATATTAATCTTTATTTATATAGCTCCAACATATTCCGCAGCGCTTTACAGTTTAACAGTTTCAAAACACAAGTCATAAGTAACAACGTTAACAATACAATAATTAAAGCAAAATAAGCCGCCCCTGCTCGTGAGAGCTTGCATTCTACAATGAGGTGGGGGAGATACAAATTACAGGTGTGTATATACAATGGTGTATTTACAATGATGGTCCAGCCATCTTGAGGGAGTGAGGGATGGATGGAGATAGTGAATGGGCTACACATACACACTTAAACATAGAATGACTTTGATTAGTGAATGTGATAGGCCTCTCTGAACAAATGTGTTTTGAGGGAGCGCCTGAAACCATGCAAATTGTGGATAGTTCTAATTTCTTGGGGTAGAGCATTCCAGAGGATTGGCGCAGCGCGGGAGAAGTCTTGGAGTCCGGAGTGGGAGGTACGAATTAGTGCAGAGGTTATTCGAAAGTCTTTGCAGAGTACAGCAGTGGGATAGGCCGATAGATAGAAATGAGGGAGGAGATGTAGGGGGATGCTGCACTGTGGAGAGCTTTGTGGGTGAGAACCAGTACTTTGAATTGGATCCTATAATGAATGGGCAGTCAGTGTAAGTACTGGCGAAGAGCGGACGCGTCCGAGTACCGATTAGACAGATGGATGACCCTGTGGCTGCTGCATTAAGGATGGACTGGAGAGGGGATAGTCGAGTAATGGGGAGGCCAAGTAATAGAGCATTGCAGTAGTCCAGGCGAGAGTGGATCAATGCTACAGTTAGTGTTTTTGTTGTTTCCATGGTGAGAAAAGGGCGGATTCTAGAGATGTTCTTTAGGTGTAGGCGGCAAGAGCGGGCAAGAGATTGTGTAAGGGAGGTGAAGGAGAGATTAGTGTCAAACATAACACCCAGACAACGAGCCTGCTGCCGGGGTGTTATTATGATGCCGCCCACGGAGAGGGAAATGTCAGATTTAGGGAGGTTAGTAGATGGCGGGAGCAGAAGGAGTTCAGTTTTGGAGAGGTTAAGTTTCAGAAAGAGAGCGGACATGATGTTGGAGACTGCGGACAGACAGTCTGTGGCGTTCTGTAGAACAGCGGGGGTAAGGTCGGGGGATGGCGTGTATAGTTGTGTGTCATCAGCATAAAGATGGTACTGAAAGCCAAATCTGCTGATGGTCTGTCCAATTGGGGCCGTGTAGAGAGAGAAGAGAAGGGGGCCAAGGACTAAGCCCTGGGGTACACCGACAGTGAGAGGAAGAGGAGATGACGTGGAGCCAGAGAATGAAACACTGAAGGAGCTGTCAGAAAGATAGGAGGAGAGCCAGGAGAGAACAGTGTCCTTAATACCTAGTGACTGGAGCCTAGACAGTAGGAGACAGTGGTCAACTGTGTCGAAAGCTGCAGAAAGGTCCATACACACCTGAACAAAATAGAGTAGCAGAAAGGAAAAACAGAACTCTAACAGAGATGATGAGATGTATGCTGACAGATTCTAAACTACCAGAGAAATATTGGGGTGAGGCAGCAATGACAGCTACATATCTACAGAACCAACTTTTTTCCAGAAAACTGAAGAAAACTCCATATGAACTGTGGCAAGGTATGAAACCAAGTGTCAATCATTTAAAAGTTTTTGTATGTAAAGTTTTTATATTCATTCCATCAGAAAAACGTTCCAAACTTCAAAACAGATCCATGAAAGGAATATTCGTTGGATATAGTGAAAACTGCAAAGGATATAGAATCTTAGATCCCAAAACAGACAGAGTTATGGTGAGTAACAGTGTGACATTCATTGAAGATTTAAATGAAGACATTATGATTTCAGTTGAAACAAAAAATGAGAAAAACAATAGTGAAATAACTGAAGAAATATCTGATGAGAAAGAAGTAGAAATTAATGAAGAACAAAATACTGAAAGTGAAGAATCACAACTACAAACAGACACAGAACCAAGACTTTCAATAAGAGAGAACAAAGGAAAACCACCAAAACGACTCTCATACAAGACAAATATAAGAAAAATCTATGAACCTACCTCTTGGGAAGACATATCTAAACTTCCTGAAGTAGAAGCTAATAAATGGATAGAAGCAACAAAACAGAAATTAAATCCATGCTGATTAAATACATGGAACACTAAGGTGAGTTTCCACGGTCAGGAAACCTGCGTGATTGGCGCTGTGCGCTGGCGCAGCGCCAAACACGCACGTCCAGATGTACAGCATAGGAGGATTTCAAGAAATCCCGTCTCACTATGCGAACAATACGCAGTGGCAGACCTGCGTAAACGACATGCGGCGCGTCTTTTCAGACCGCAGCATGTCCTCGCGTATTGCGCGAGGGTGGTCGCCGCAACAGAATTAACACAGGCTATGTACCCTGCGCTCTTCCGGAGTGTTCCGAGGTGTCTGAACACTCCGAAAGAGCGCGTCAGAAAGGGGGCGGGCTAGACGGAGCGAATTTCCGCCCGTCCAAAGCGCATGGTTCCGGACCGGGGAAACCCATAGCCTAACAGATTTGCCAGAAGGAAGAAAATCCATAGGATGTAAATGGATTTTTAAAGTAAAATACCAAACAGATGGCACACCTGAAAGATATTGAGCAAGACTCGTAGCTAAAGGGTATTCTCAAAAATATGGAGAAGACTATGATGAAACATTTGCTCCAGTTGTCAAACACACTACAATAAGAACTTTACTTACAGTTGCAGCAATGGAACAGATGAAACTAAGACATCTGGATGTAAAGACAGCTTTTTTGAATGGAGATTTAACAGAAGACATTTACATGGAACAACCTCCAGTATTCAAAGATGAAAGAAATCCAAAGTTTGTAAACTACAGAAAAGCATATATGGTTTAAAACAAGCAGCTAAAGCGTGGAATGACAAAATCACGGAAATACTAACAAATGAAAAATTTCAAAGAAGCAAAGCTGATCCATGCTTGTACACAAAAAGGCTGAGTAATAGATGGATTTATGTACTTATATACAGTACAGACCAAAAGTTCCAGCTCACTCCAAACCATCTCGATTGGGTTCAGGTCTGGTGATTGTGGAGGCCAGGTCATCTGGCGTAGCACCCCAACACTCTCCTTCTTGGTCAAAAAGCCCTTACACAGCCTGTAGGTGTGTTTGGGGTCATTGTCCTGTTGAAAAATAAATGATGGTCCAACTAAACGCAAACCGGATGGAATAGCATGCTGTTGCAAGATGCTGTGGTAGCCATGCTGGTTCAGTATGCCTTCAATTTTGAATAAATCCCCAACAGTGTCACCAGCAAAGCACCTCCACATCATCACACCACTTCCTCCATGCTTCACAGTGGGAACCAGGCATGTAGAGTCCATCCGTTCACCTTTTCTGCGTGCAAAGCAGTAATCAAAGCAAAAGGTGGCTACTCTGAAGAACCTAGAATATAAGACATATTTTCAGTTGTTTCACACTTTTTTGTTAAGTGTAATGTATATTTCCACATGTGTTAATTCTTAGTTTTGATGCCTTCAGTGTGATTCTACAATTTTCATAGTCATGAAAATACAGAAAAATCATTGAATGAGAAGGTGTGTCCAAACTTTTGGTCTGTACTGTATATATATATATATATATATATATATATATATAGTTCATACACTTCTACATAGCAGAATAGCCGCTAATTCAATAGCCGGCTTCTGTAAAATCATTACAGAATCCGACATGAAATGACACGTGGTTTACATACAGTAAACCATTTCATTTCATGTAGTTTGATATATTGTTTTAATTAACAATTACATGAGTGCATGTGTGCAAAATTTCATAAATGTACGTGTTAATTAAGGGTACATACCCATTTTTGAGAAAAAAAACGGTCCTTTTCTGGATGGAAAAAACGGTCCGATTCTATGCAATTGGCATGCGATTGTCATGCGATTTGTATGTGAGTTTTAATCGCACCATCCGTTTTCCATCCATATGCAATGCGATTTTAACATGACGTTTTACATAGATCAGTTCTCTCTATGTAAAATTCATGCTAAAATAACATTGTAAAAAAAAACTGTACACAAAAAGCAAATAATTTATATATATATAATATATATATATATATAATATATATATATAAATATTACACATATACAGTACAGACCAAAAGTTTGGACACACCTTCTCATGCAACGATTTTTCTGTATTTTTACTATGAAAATTGTATAATCACACTGAAGGCATCAAAACTATGAATTAACACATGTGGAATTATACATTAACTTTACAAAAAAGTGTGAAACAACTGAAAATATGTCTTATATTCTAGGTTCTTCAAAGTAGCCACCTTTTGCTTTGATTACTGCTTTGCATGCAGAAAAGGTGAACGGATGGACTCTACATGCCTGGTTCCCACAGTGAAACATGGAGGAGGTGGTGTGATGGTGTGGGGGTGCTTTGCTGGTGACACTTGGGGATTTATTCAAAATTGAAGGCATACTGAACCAGCATGGCTACCACAGCATCTTGCAGTGGCATGCTATTCCATCCGGTTTGCGTTTAGTTGGACCATCATTTATTTTTCAACAGGACAATGACCCCAAACACACCTCCAGGTTGTGTAAGGGCTATTTGACCAAGAAGGAGAGTGATGGGGTGCTACGCCAGATGACCAGGCCTCCACAGTCACCAGACCTGAACCTAATCAAGATGGTTTGGGGTGAGCTGGACAGCTCACCGCTTCAATTTTGAATAAATCCCCAACAGTGTCACCAGCAAAGCACCCCCACACCATCACACCACCTCCTCCATGCTTCACGGTGGGAGCCAAGCATGTAGAGTCCATCCGTTCACCTTTTCTGCATGCAAAGCAGTAATCAAAGCAAAAGGTGGCTACTTTGAAGAACCTAAAATATAAGACATATTTTCAGTTGTTTCACACTTTTTTGTAAAGTGTAATGTATAATTCCACTTGTGTTAATTCATAGTTTTGATGCCTTCAGTGTGATTCTACAATTTTCATAGTCATGAAAATACAGAAAAATCTTTGAATGAGAAGGTGTGTCCAAACTTTTGGTCTGTACTGTATATATAGGTCATACACTTCTACATAGCAGAACAGCCGCTAATTCAATTGTCGGCTTTCATTACAGAATCCGACATGAAATGACACATGGTTTAGATACAGTAAACCATTTCATTTCATTTAGTTTGATATATGGTTTTAATTAACAATTACATGAGTGCATGTGTGCAACATTTCATACATGTAGGTGGTAATTAAATGTGTAAATTAGTTGAAAAAAAATCTCCCGCGGTATTTTCGCCACCAGACAGGGAAAGCCAGTGAGTGAGGGCAGATAATAATAGCCTAGGGAGGGTGCATTTTTTTGTGCCCCCCTGGCTACTAACGTCTGCCCCCAGCCACCCCAGAAAAGGCACATCTATTATTAGATGCGCCTTTTCTGGCACTTAGCCCGTCTATTCCCATTGCCCTGTAGCAGTGGCTAATGGGTTAATAGTAGGTTAAGGCCACCTTGCTATTGGAAGGTGACCTTAAGCCAGGTTAATAATGGAGAGTTGTCAATTAGACAATTATCCATTATTAATCTTATTGTATTAAATGGTTAAAAAAACACACACATTAATTAAAAATTATTTTAATGAAATAAATACACATAGTTTTTGACCATATTTTATTGTACTGGTAATCCTTCCGAATCCCTTGTTCTCCTGTAATAAAAATAAAATAATAAAGCAACCATGTTCTTACCTCTCCGGCACTCAGTCAGGTCCCCCGCTGCAATCCTTCTGAAAGGGTTAACAGTTTTACAGTGGGGAGCGCAGATAATGCTGGCAGCCTTGCTGTAAACCCCCGAATGAGATCTCATCTCTGCGGCTGGCAGGAGATGAGCTGATTAGCTGGGAAGCTTAATTGATTGCTTCAGCTGGTTCAGTATGCCTTCAATTTTGAATAAATCCCCAACAGTGTCACCAGCAAAGCACCCCCACACCATCACTCCTCCTCCTCCCTGCTTCACAGTGGGAACCAGGCATGTAGAGTCCATTCGTTCACCTTTTCTGCGTCGCACAAAGACACGGTGGTTGGAACCAAAGATCTCAAATTTGGAATCATCAGACCAAAGCACAGATTTCCACTGGTCTAATGTCCATTCCTTGTGTTCTTTAGCCTAAACAAGTCTCTTCTGCTTGTAGCCTGTCCTTAGCAGAGATTTCCTAGCAGATATTTTACCATGAAGGCCTGCTGCACAAAGTCTCCTCTTAACAGTTGTTTTAGAGATGTGTCTGCTGCTAGAACTCTGTGTGGCTTTGACCTGGTCTCTAATCTGAGCTTCTGAGGCTGGTGACTCAGATAAACTTATCCTCAGAAGAAAGGGTGACTCTTGGTCTTCCTTTCCTGGGGCGGCCCTCATGTGATCCAGTTTCTTTGTAGCGCTTGATGGTTTTTGCAACTGCACTTGGGGACACTTTCAAAGTTTTCCTAATTTTTCGGACTGACTGACCTTTATTTCTTAAAGTAATGATGGCCTGTCGTTTTTCTTTACTTAGCTGCTTTTTTCTTGCCATAATACACATTCTAACAGTTTATTCAGTAGGACTATCAGCTGTGTATCCACCAGACTACTACGAAATAAGTTGACTGATATGGCGGTAGATGAGGGGATGGTGAACAGGATAAGCGACTACCTGACGAAAAGGCCGCATTTTGTAAGGATGGGGAGGTGGTATCTAGCAGTGTACAGAGCAGTGTTGGAGCCCCTCAGGGTACAGTGCTGTCGCCCTTCCTCTTCACATTGTATACAGCTGACTTTCAGTATAAATCTGACTTCTGTCACCTCCAAAAATTCTCAGATGACTCAGTGATTGTAGTGGGCATTGTGAGGGACCGGGGGGAGGAGGAATATAGAAGGGTGGTTTCTGACTTTGTGGATTGGTGCCGGACTAACTGTCTAGAACTTAATGTGAAGAAAACCAAGGAGATGGTGGTGAGTTATTGAAGGAAAAAGGATAATTACTTACCAATCACTATTGCTGGCCAGGAGGTGGAGATGGTTGAGAGCTACAAATATTTGGGGTTCACCTTGACAGCAAACTGGATTGGAGGTGTCATACAGAGAAGGTTCACAAGACGGGAATGAGCAGACTGTACTTTCTGCGGAAGCTCAGGTCATTCAATGTGTGCAGTAAAATGCTGGAGATGTTCTACCAGTCCATTGTAGCAAGTGCCATCTTTTTTGCTATCATTTGCTGGGGCAGTAGTGTGCGAGTAGCTGACGCTAATAAGCTCAACAAACTTATCAAGAAGGCAAGTGCAGCAGTTGGCCTCCATCTTGACTCTTTTGAGGAAGAAGTGGAGGATGGGATTCAAAAGAAGTGCAGGGCTATAATGAACAATAATACACACCCTCTATATGAGCTGTTCTTGAATCAGAAGAGCACATTCAGCAGCCGTCTAATCCTACTAAGGTGCAAGAAGGAGAAATTCAGGAAATCGTTTGTGCCTACCGCTATGGGGATGTATAACAATTCACTAAGGTTGAAAGATGGCTACGACCTAGGGCTGGTGCACTAATGGAAATGATCAGAGATTTGCGTACCTTTGTTTGTTACGTATTGTGGTTAGTCATGTGCAGGATCTGTGTATAGTGACTACTCTATGTAACACTGTTTGTAATGTTTTGTTTGTAATACTGTTGTAACGCTGCTGTGATACCATAATTTCCCTCGGGATCAATAAAGTGTATCGTATCGTATTGTATGTAGACTTCTGCACAACACAACTGATGGTCCCAACCCCATTTATAAGGCCAGAAATCCCACTTATTAAACCTGATAGGGCACACCTGTGAAGTGAAAACCATTTCCGGTGACTACCTCTTGAAGCTCATCAAGAGAATGCCAAGAGTGTGCAAAGCAGTATTCAAAGCAAAAGGTGGCTACTTTGAAGAACCTAGAATATAAGACATATTTTCAGTTGTTTCACACTTTTTTGTTAAGTATATAATTCCACATGTGTTAATTCATAGTTTTGATGCCTTCAGTGTGACTGTACAATTTTCATAGTCATGAAAATACAGAAAAATCTTTGAATGAGAAGGTGTGTCCAAACTTTTGGTCTGTACTGTATATATATGTATTCTATGTGTATATATCTATTCTTTCTTTTGTGATTTTAAAACTGTCATTTGGATCCATTATATGTCGGTTTTGCAAGCCGGCGAGAAAATCTCGCCATACGGATGACACACGGATATTTTGATGCGAGGAAATCTCATCCTCGCATTGCACACAGATGACATACGGATCACTGTTCAGGGAACTTTTCTACGTATTATGGCCATATAATACGGTCCGATTTTTATACGGTGTGTGTGACTCCGGCCATAGACAGATAGATTGATAATAGATAGATAGACAGATAGCTAGATAATAGATAAATAGATAATAGATAGATAGATAATAGATACATAGATAATAGATAGATAGATAATAGACAGATAGATAATAGATAAATAGATGATAGATAGATAGATAATAGATAGAAGATAGATAGATAGAAGATAGATAGATAGACAGAAAATAGATAGATAATAGATAGATAGAATGGTACATAAATAATTAAAGACACACGCGCACACACACACACAGAATCTTCACACAATAGCGTTAATTTTTTTAAAAATGGGAAAAAAATGGCGTTGGCTCCCGCGCAATTTTCTGCGCCAGAGAGGGAAAGCCGACGGCTCGGGCCAATATTTCTAGCCAGGGAAGGGGTTAATACCAATGGAGCTTCCCAGGCTATGAATATCAGGCCGCAGCTAGCCTTTACTGGCTATTAAAATAGGGGGACCCCCCCAAAAAAAATGACGTGGGGTCCCCCAGTAATTTCTAGCCATAAAAGGCTCCGCAGACAGCTGCGGGCTGATATTCATATCCTAGGAAGGGGCCATGGTTATTGGCGCACCCCCCTGGCTAAATATACTAGCACCCAGCCGCCGCAGAATTGGCGCATCTTTACGATGCGCCAATTCCGGCACTTAGCCCCTCTCTTCCCACTCCCCTGTAGCGGTGGGATATGGGGTAATAAGGGGTTAATATCACCTTGCTATTGTAAGGTGACATCAAGCCCGGTTAATAATAGAGAGGCGTCAATAAGACGCCTATCCATTATTAATCTTATATTAATAAAGGGTTAAAAAAAAACACACGCATAAGAATAAAGTATTTTAATGAAATAAAACACAACACGGTTTTCATATCTTTATTATATGCTCAGATCCAAGCGACGCCCTCGATCTCCTGTAATAACACGTAAAAAATAAAACAACCGTATACTCCCTGTTCGACGCAGTCCAATTAATAACAAATGTCCCACGACGGTCTCCCCTATAGAACAGTGACATCAGGTGATGCCACTGCTCTGTAGGGTCTCCCAGTGATGCACTGACAGGAGACAATGGCTCCTGCAGTGCATCACTGAGTTCATTCTCTCACTTTATGGCAATGCTGCTTGGGAATTTTCTCACCCAGCATTGCCAGTGAGAGAATGAACGGAAGTGACGTCATTCTCTCCCGGCGTCGGAGCGATACAGTGCATCACAGGGGCGGTGTAGAGTGCGGACATCACCAGATGTCAGCGTTCTATACCAGAGATCGTTGTGGGACACTCGTTATTATCTGGACTACGGCGGACAGGTGATGTATAGGTTGCTTTATTATTTTATTTTTATTACATGAGACGATGGCATTGGGGATTAGGTGATTGGTGAGTATGTACTCTATGTTATGTGTTGTATGTTATGTGTATGTTCTGTATGTTATATGTTATGTGTATGTTCTGTATGTTATGTGTTGTATGTTATGTGTATGTACTGTATGTTATGTGTTGTATGTTATATGTATGTTACGTATTGTATGTTATATGTATGTACTGTATGTTATGTGTTATATGTATGTCCTGGATGTTGTGTTATATGTATGTTCTGTATGTTATGTGTTATATGTATGTTCTGTATGTTATGTGTTGTATGTTTTATGTATGTTATGTGTTGTATGTTACAAGTATGTACTGTATGTTATGTGTTATATGTATGTTATGTGTTGTATGTTATATGTATGTTACTGTATGTTATGTGTTATATGTATGTACTGTATGTTATGTGTTATATGTATGTTCTGTATGTTATGTGTTATATGTATGCTCTGTATGTTGTGTTATATGTATGTTCTGTATGTTATGTGTTGTATGTTATATGTATGTTACGTGTTGTATGTTATATGTATGTTCTTTGCTATATGTTGTATGTTATGTATGTTTTTTTTTACATTCAACACATTAGCCGGATGATGGGACTACTACAGTCCCATCATTGGCTAATGTCTCACTCACTGACAGTGTAGCAGGCATAGCCGGATGGGACTTGTAGTCCCATCGGACGATGCCTGCATTCACACACACACACACACACAGCCTCGCACACACACACATAGCAAAGCCGGGCGGCACCGCTCAGCCAATGGAGGGGATTTTAATCCCGCGCCGCTCATTGGCTGAGCCGCTCGCCAGCTCTGCCAATGAGCGGTGCCGCACGGCGGGGGATTTGAATCCCGCGCTGCTCATTGGCTGAGCCGGCGGGCGGCTCAACCAATGAGCGGTGCCGGCACGGCTTTTGCGGGGGATTTGAATCCTGGGTCGCTGAAAGCCGCGCCGGCACAGCTCTTTGCCTGAGCCGCCCGCCGGCTCTGAAAATGTACACTGTAGGTGTGTTTACTGTCCTCCACTCCCTGCCTATTTTGCTTCCCCATTGGCTTGCATTGGGTTTCGTGTTTCGGCCGAACCACTGACTTTTCCCGATAGCCGGCCAATTTCACTCGACCCGACTTTTGCGAAAGTCGGGTTTCATGAAACCCGACTCGACCCGAAAAAAGGGAAAGTTGCTCATCTGTAATAATCAGTATTTATTTGCTGAGATAGTGGGGTTTGACCACGCAATTAGCACAAAGAATTTATATGCTGAAATGTAGATTAGTGGCTGGACCACACAATGAGCACAAAGGATTTATATGCTGAAATGAGGATTGGTGGCGGGACCACACAATTAGCACAAAGGATTTACCATATTTTTCCGATTAGAAGATGCACTTTTATGATCCCCAAAACTAGGGGGAAAATGAGGGTGCGTCTTATAAACCGAACACTGTTCTTACCGAGGGGTCAATGCTGCGGGCCCAGAGCTGGGGTGTTGCGGTGGTGGTGTGGTGGTCCTGCGGTGTGCCATGGTGGTACGGCGGCGAGCGGTGGTACTGTGGTGGTAGTACAGCGGCGTGCGGTAGCCCGGCTGCGGTGGCATATATCGGCCGCCACTCTTCTTCCAGGGTCCGGCTTCTGGCTTCTCACTCGGCGCAGGCACAGATGGAGGAAAGCCAAGATCTCTATCCGTGCCAGCCGTTACGCGATATCTCCAGGAAAATGGCCGCGGATGCAGTGCAGGCACATATGGAGATTTCGGCACCAAGATCTCGGGAGATGAGATCTCAGAACCAAGATCTCCATCTGCACATGCGCCGCCCCAGCAGCCATTTTCCCGGAGTCCATCGCATAGTAAACAGTGCGGGGACTCTGGGCTGTCACAAAATGTCGGCGGACCCCCCGACAACACCGAACACCCGCACCATCACTCTTGCCTCCTCCAGCAGCGACCTTGGGATCCAGCTCCACTTCCGCCTGCACCACCGAACACCCGCAGCGTTGCACTTCCGAACATCCCTTTCTCCCATTCTGAGGTCTGCAGCATCGCCCCACTCCTGCCTTTGCCAGCAGTGACCCTGGGACCCCACTTGACCGCCGCCACCAACCCCGGTAAGCAATAAGACACCTGGATTGTAAGAAGCACCACCATTTTATTTAAAAAAAGTTTTTTTGTTTTTTTTTCTCCTCAAAATTTGGAGTGCGTCTTATAATCTGGTGCATCTTATAAACCGCAAAATACGGTATATGCTGAAATGTGGACTGGTGGATGGACCACACAATTAGCACAAAGGATTTATATGCTGAAATGTGGACTGATGGCTGGACCACACAATTAGCACATAGGATTTATATGCTGAAATGTGGACTGATGGCTGGACCACACAATTAGCACATAGGATTTATATGCTGAAGTGGTGATTGGTCGCAGTAGCACAGAATCAGCAGCACTATGGATTTATATGCTGAAGTGGCAACTTGTGGCTGCACCACAGAATTAGCAATCCAGATTTATATGCTGGAAGGTCGATTTGGTGCAGGATCCTATCTATTTGACTAGTTAGCTATCTGACTACTTGCAGCAGCAGCTTCACTACACTGTTACACTCACAAAATGGTGCAGAAGCAACATGTCTGCTTTTTATATGGAGAGGGATATGTGACTTTGGACCTTGTGGATGGTTTCTGCGCCCTGATTAGCTGCCGGAATCTCCACACTAAGTTAATTTAAAAAAAAAAAAAAAAAACATAACAGTCCACCGTTCCTCTGACCTCTCCACACTCCCTTCCTCATCAAACACTTCCCCCCCCGCTCATCATATAGTACTACTAAAGTTCTAAAAAAAACATTAGTAGGAACTCGATCATTTACCAAACATCGGCCACATTTTGCCAATTTTGAGGAAAATGCTCAGGAATCCGAACACTAATCCGAATATGCAATGTTCGTGCTGAATTTGAGATTGGCTAACATTTGCTCATCTCCATTTGTCAGTGTATCTACCCATGTTATGACCTAAATAAGCCTCCTATGGTATATGGTCTCCACACTGTCTGCCCTCATGAGCTACACCTGTCACACTGTCCACCTTAAAGAGGTATAACCCCCCCACTGTCCACCATTATCAGCTATAACCGCCCCACTTTATTCCTTATCTGTTATAACAGTCTGCCCCTGTGAACCACCTTCTATACCAAAGCTGTCCCCTCTCCACTGTTTTCCCTTACACTCTCAAAAGCTCCACACTGTCTCCTCACCATGCTAACTTTTTTCCATAGTGTGCCCCATTTCACGCTGCCTCCTCTATATATTCATACTGTGCCCATTTTTCACACTCTGTCCTCA
The DNA here is from genome assembly GCA_033576555.1 of Oophaga sylvatica. Lineage (NCBI taxonomy): Eukaryota > Metazoa > Chordata > Amphibia > Anura > Dendrobatidae > Oophaga > Oophaga sylvatica. Next base: position 462,503,548 of record JARQOD010000001.1, read on the forward strand.
TCCTCACAACCATGTTGTGCTCTCCAAGCTGTAGTTTACATTGTCCTACTACATAGTGTGATGGTCATGACATCCTCAGACCCAGCATAATATCCACAACAGCCCCCAATATGCATTATGATGTCCACCACATCCCTCCCTTATGTAGTATGATGGTCCACATAGCACCCCATACAGTATTATGGTCGCCAGTCTCCTTTTATACAGTATAATGTCCCCCACATATCCTCCACAGTATGATATCCACCACAGCCCCGCAATATACACTATGTCCATCACAGCCCCCATGCAGTATGTCCACCAACCCCCCCACCCTCCGTTATATAAGATGATGGCTCCCACAGCATCCCATACAGTATTATGGCCCCCCAGTCACTGATACAGTATAATAGCCTCTTATATACAGTATAATGTACTCCACACAGCCCCCTATGCAGTATGGTCACCACAACCGCCAATATAACATTCCCAACAACAACCAATACAGTATAGTCACCCTCTTATATCCCTATAGATAGACTCCCTTGTAATGTCCCCATAACCAGACTCTTATGTCCTCATAGTCAGAACCTCTTGATATGTCCCAATAGCCAGCCACTTATGTCCTCATAACAAGTTCCTATTGTAATTTCCCCTTAGTCAGCTCATTATTTCCACACAGCAAGACTCCTAATGTAATGCCCCCATAGGCAGCCGATCTGGTGATGTTCTCACAGTCCCTCTTATATCCCCATAGCCAGCTTCTCTTGGAATATCCCCACAGGCCCTATTCATTAGGAAAATAATAGAATAAAAATTAAAAAAGCTTATATTCACCTAATACAAGCTCCCTGTCCAGCGCAGCTCCGTTTCCTCATCTGGTGATTCTTGCAGTGTTACAAAAAGGTAAAAAAATAAGAATATTTCATATTAACAGTTACATTGGGGAGGGCGGGGCATGTGGCATGTTGCAGAAATAGGACTTGAAGATATGATCATTAACCACTGATACTTCAATCATCTTCTTTCTTCTGGATAAAACACTTATATCATTAGTCTAACTATTGGTAAAAGATGAAGGCCAACAGTGAAAATGTTAATTGCTAGTGGAGATGCAGCGATTTGGAGCGACACTGGTATTCAGTCCAATTAAATCTACAGCTTGTTTCCGCTAAAACTTTTATAAGAATTGAAATTGTCCTCCATGGATTTTGCTATTTTCATCTTGGCTGAATGCAGAACTGTTATAAATTGCTCCCTTGGACAGATTCCTGCGAGCACAATAGTTTCAGGTCACGAGGGTAGAAGCTGATCGTTTCTATTTTTGTTATTCTATTATTAATCAGATTTTAAACTAAAGAGCCACACACACGCATCTGCAAGTCAGACTTGATAGGAAATTATCAATGCATCACGTGTAGATAACGTATCGGCCTCGATGCAAGGTTTGTTCATCTTTCATTGCCTGCTGTTTGTAAGAAATGTTACTAAGTTTATTGGAAAAGTTTGATTCATCGTCAGTCCAGTGATATGTGTAATGTTTTTGACAGATTCTCTATTATGTAGCATACTTTTTTGTGAGTATACACTTAAAAATATAAGTCACTCGTTTCTTTTTGCCTTGTGGTATTGGTTGCACTTTTGCACCAAATTCGTCAAACTGGCACACGCAATTCATAAAGTTTGCACAAATTAAAAAATGGTATTTATTTTTGTCTTTAACCTTTTTTGCAACTTTTTAAATATAATTACTGTAGGGGGGGAGTGGAATACATTTCTGACATTTTTATTGCGACTTTTCAAAAAGTCTCAAATGGTGAAAACATCTGGAAAACCTAAACTCCACCCATATGTCACAGATGTGTCAGAGGCTGCAGACATTTGCACTGCATCTGGTTGCAGAAGGTCACAGCTGTTGGCCTTGCAGACTGGTGGCCACCTCTCCCTGACTTAATGGTGTCACCTGGATCTGGGTGTTTATAACTCCAAACTTCCTGTTGAAATGTGCTGTTGTTATTTCCTATTTGCACTTCTTTGTTGAAGCTTGGAGCTGTAGCAGTCTGCTAGTGACTTCTTAGTGTCAGCGTTTCTCTCCGAGTCTACGCAAGCTAATTATTCCCCTGGTTTCAGTTATCCTTACTGTCCTTAGTGTTAGTGGGATTGACTAGCATTCATCCTGTCCTTTCCGGTGCAGGGCTTTTCGCCAGGGTCACACAGGGACTAGATATCCTGTTAAGGTACTGCCACACTAAACAATCCCGCTAGCAATAACGATAACGACGCATACTAATGCGATCGCTAGCGGGATTGTTTATATATCGCTGAGTGCGGCTTAACTTAGCGATATCGTTAAGGACGCTATCGCGGTTAGCGATCTCCTTAACGACTTTAGCGGTACAAAAGTACCGCTAAATCGCTAAGAAAAGGTGCCACACTCAGCGATAATACTTACCCAGCGGGAGCGCCGACGATAAAATAGGGTCCGGAACGATTCCAGCGACGAGCGAGATCACAGCAGGATCTCAGCAGGGAGCTCGTCGCTGACAGATGCCGCACACAACAACATCGCTAACGGGATCGCTAAATAGTGACGTTTTTTAACGATCCCGTTAGCGATGTTGTTTAGTGTGGCATACCCTTTAGGCAATATGTGCGGAACCTATATAGGGACGGTAGGACAGATAGCGTGACGTTAGATCAGTCTAGGGGTCTCCACCACCCCCTTCCCTAGTGTTTGGTTTCCCTTTCCTAATCCCTTTGCATTGCACTTAGTCTGTCCTACACTGTGCGTGACACCACAATGGCAAACATAAAAATAAATAAAAAAAAAAAGATGAACACATATAAAATAGACTGGAAAATAAAAAGATAAATACGGCGCAAGCAAGAAAGGCGCAAAACACTAAAAACTCAAAAAGAAAACAACCGCAAATGCAGTAATGAATTAGGCCCATAATATTTTTATCAATTGATAGAATCAAAACAAAAAACAGCAACACCAAATTATAACTTGACACCATCACTGCAACCTCGGCCACCTGGTTGTGTTTAGTATGGCAGATAAACTCTTAAAGTGTATAGGGGAAAGTTGCAATACAAAATACAATCTTTGTACAGATGTTGCACTGTTTTGATAGAATTTAGCTATGCATTTCTAATCCTGGATGACTATTGTGTATTGAGGGCTAAAAACCTATCCTACTTCAAGAAATATTAGAAGGGCAAATAGAAGTGCGGCAGGAAAACAGATATGATGATTTATGCCACGTACCCAACATCAAGAGAGGCCTTAGAGCATCAGCATATGTTGCAATTGACCTTCATGAATTTATGGTTAGTCTGACTGAAACACCATACTCTCTATCCTGCCATAAATTAAGTTATTATTTTTCTTTTTCTTTTTTTCACTTTTAAAAATCTTGTAAATTTTTCAAGAACCTTAATTTGGCTGAGAGTTTTTCAATGAAAATTTTTTGTTTTCTCTGTTTTAAGTAGATGTAAACCCCAACTGTACGGGAAAAGTATAACATCAGTAAAGTAACATCAGTTAAGTCTGTATTTACAAGACAGTCTCTTCTCAAAGGGTATATCTTTAGGTATTTTGATTATAGGAATTCGGAACCAAGAGGAATTTTTCAATGAGGATATAAAGGTGTCAATTGCTACACCTTGGCCTGGTGAGCCAAGCTTCAAAGACTTGACTGATAGTCATTGTAGCCAGGCTGTATATTTCCTAATTACGAAATGGAGGTGAAAGAAAAGGGTTAAGGCCCCGTTACACATAGCGAGATCGCTGAAACGTCAACGATTTTGTGACATAGCAGTGACCTAGCCGGCGATCTCGCTTAGTGTGACACTCAGCGACGATCAGCCCCCCTGCTGGGTGTCACTGATTGTCGCTAAATGTCCTGGACCATGTTTTGATCGCTGGTCTCCCGCTGGCCAGCGCGCATTGCTGCATGTGACAGGCGAGAGACCAGCGATAAGCAAGCTGGAGCTGGTAACTAAGGTACACAGCGGGTTGGTAACCGATGTGTACCTTGGTTACCAGCTCCCTGCACAAGCGTGCTGGTATCTAAGGTACACTGCGGGTAACTAAGCGACGTGCGCCGCTTGTTACCCGCATAGTCGCTGTCCTGATCGCTGCTGAGGGCTGCCTGTTTGGCAGCTCAACAGCGATCATGTAGCGACACACCAGCGATCCTGACAAGTGCATATCGTTGTCGGGATCGCTGGTGAGTCGCTATGTGTAACGGGACCCTTAGAGACACAAGGTATGTAAAATGCAAGGTACTCACTCATAAATTGGCCAACGATCCAGTCACAGACCAGCAATTTTAATATCATAATCTAGGCAACCTGGGAACCTGAGCCAAGGCCAGGCATATACAAGATGAGATATACAATGTATAGATGCTCATATGTGGGGGTCTGCTTCAGCTGGGTGTGATCCATAATCCATTTTTCCTATACTTAAGGATACAGAAGCATAAATTTAGATGGAAACGTTTAGATATTTCTGTTATTTCTCCTTTTTTATTTTATAAATGTTTTGCATATTTCTGTGTTGTTGTCACGGGTTTACCGCGATAGAGAGGAGCCAGAAGATCACAGCGTCTGATTTTTCCTACTCCTGCACTGTTTAGAAGCACTTCATCTTCATATTAAATGGTGCAGGTTTCTATAAGCAGTGCAGGGGTTAATCTGCTCAGCTAAGAGCTCCTGGAAGCTTAACTGCTTTAAGGCTCTCAGCTGTGCACTGTTAGCCACTCCCATCTCCTATATAATCTGGGTCCTGACAAGCACTCATTGCTGTAACTAGCTTTTGCTGCATGGTTGGAGGCTGTTGGTTGTTGGTTGTTGTTTTAGAAGGCGTTTGGTGCATATATCTGTGACTGTTGCTAGGTTTTGGTTGCATGGTAATTTCCCCTCCTTCTCCTACTTTAGTTTTTCACCGTCCTATAGTCCCAGTTGCATACTTCTGTTGTTTGTCTGAGTATATTTGTATGATTGGTATTTTCCTTTATCCCTGTTTGTATTACCTTGTTAGTCTGGTTGATGCATTACGGTACACTACTCCTCACCTCTTCCCTGGTGGGGGAAGGGTAGAGACTAAGGGTGGATTCAGGAGCTAAGGCAAGGTATGTGGCTCCGGCATCTTCACTATCAGAAGTAATCCAGGGAGCAGGGCGAACTAGGGCATCCCTAGCATTAGGGACAGAGAAGGAGACCCTGGTCATGGGACACCCGACAACAGAGCCGTTACAGTTGTTTTATTTTCATTCTTTTATCTCTTTCATCTTTTCATCTCTTGTAAGCACTGTACATTATATTTATATATATATATATATATATATATATATATGTATATTAACCCCTTTGCCCCAGTCTGTTTTCACCTTCCTGAACATGCCAAATTTTTCAACTCTGATCAGTGTCACTTTATGTAGTAATAACTCTGAGACGCTTCAACGTATCTCAGTGATCCTGAGATTATTTTTTCTTGACACATTGTACTTTTAGTGGTAAATTTAAGTTGATATTTTTTATGCTTGTTTGTGAAAATATCGGAAATTTTAATGAAAATTTAAAAAATGTCTCAATTTTCAAACTTTAAATTTTTATGCCCTTAAACCATTTAGTTTTATCGCAAAAAAAGTTAATAATGGGTGTTTTCCAGAAATAAACAGAAATGGATATTGCTGAGTGAAAATCTCAACTCTGCCATTGTAGTGCCTCTACATTGTTGTTACCAATAAGTTGTAGTGGCCGTACATTATGACCAACTTGTGCTTCTGCAGACATGGATAAAAATAAATTAATCAGGCTCTCATCACTACAGAAATGCCACACATATGGTCGCTACATGTGGTTTAGGCATACTGTGGGGCTCAGAACGGAGGGGGGCATTTGGATTTCGGTGTACAGAAATTGCTGAATTTCTTTAGGAGGACGAGTGTAGCAATATGTTATATGCTGAGCCCCTCTAGGGGTCTCACTACCTGGATGTATTGAGAGGATAGAAAGGAGGGACTCGTTGGTAAGAGCACGAGACAGGAAGCATTCATGTAATGGTGGCTGAGAGAACATGTACACAATAAAAGTAACCCATTACCACAATCGTGTCAGAGGCATAAACGAGAAATAGAACATGGTGGCAGCAGGGCTGAACCTATAAAGAACAAGTGGACAGACAATCCAGGCAGCTTGTGGTACAAAGCTCAACTGTAAGTACAGTGCCCACAGTACAGCATTATGGAGACCGCATTAAAACCTCCTCAGAGACTAGACATCATGTCCTCAAATCTATCGCAGACCTGGAGACATTGGAAGGAGGAGTTTACTCTGTATGTGGATCTTACAGTAGACACCAATGATCAGAAGTGTAAGGTGAAGCTCTTCTACTATCTGATTGGAGAAAAAGGCAGAGAACTTGCTCAGACCCTGATCCAGGACGGTACGGACAGTCTGGCAGACATTGTACAGGCATTTGATAAGCACTGTGACCCCAAGAAGAATGAGACAGTGGAAAGATTTAAGTTTTACACCAGAAATCAGGAGATGGGAGAGAATATAGACGCATATGTGTCTGAGCTGAAAAGACTGGCAGCAACATGCAGCTTTGGAGATATCAGAGATTCTCTTATCAGAGATAGAATAGTGTGCGGCATCAGAGAGCCACAGCTAAGAGAGAGACTGCTGAGAGAGGGGGAGTTAACCCTAGAGAAATGCATGCAAACAAGCAGAGCTGCAGAGCTAACAAGAGACAGCCTGGAGATGATGGCAGACACCACTGAGGAGCCAGTACATGCAGTAACCATGAGAGGAAAAGCAGAGCACCAAGCGAGAACAGTCCAATGCAGATACTGTGGCAGAAGACATGAGAAAGACAAAGAGAAGTGTCCAGCATATGGACAAAGCTGCAGGACCTGTGGTAAGATGAATCATTTCGCAGCTCTCTGCAGACTTAAGCCCTTTAAAAAGCACAGAGAAATTCACAGTGTGACACAGGACAATGACAGTGACAGTGCAGAAGATATTACATGGATACAGCTACAGTCTGCAACAGAGAATGTCAATACAGTCAGACAGCCAGAACCTAAAGATACAAGACAACTGTTTGCAACTCTTTTATTAAATGACAAACCCATAGATTTCAGTTGGACTGTGGAGCAAGTTGCAATGTCATACCGGAGGATCTACTAAATGAACAGGTGTCCATTGAACCTACTGATAAGGTACTTATGATGTACAACAAAACGATACTGAAACCTCTTGGGACATGCAAACTGAAGGTTAGTAACCCATGCAACAGAAAGAGTTATAGAGCCCAATTTACAGTGCTGCAGGGGGTGACCACATACCGTTACTAGGTATAAAAGCAGTTCAGGCAATGGACTTAATAAAGGTACAATTCCATAACATTATGTCTGTGGAAGTCAAACAGAGTATGAAGGATATCCCAAAACCAGACAGCAATCTAGATTTACAGATTATAAAAACACAGTATGCGGATGTATTTGAGGGTGATGGATGTTTTGAAGGAAAACACAAACTGGAAATTGATAACACAGTACAACCTACCAGATTACCAACAAGAAAAGTGCCTGTAGCGCTACTTCAGCCATTGAAAGAAGAACTACAGGATTTAGAAAAGCGAGGCATGATAGAAGTCGTCCATCAGAGCACAGACTGGATAAGTAGTTTGGTCATAGTGCAGAAACCATCAGGAAAACTAAGAATTTGTATCGATCCCAAACCACTCAACAAAGCTCTCAAAAGGAATCACTATCCGATGCCTACAATAGAGGATGTGCTACCAGATTTATCAAAGGCAAAAATATTTTCAGTTTGTGACGTAAAAAATGGATTTTGGCATGTGGAACTGGATGAAGAATCCAGTTTATTGACAACGTTTTCTTCTCCATTTGGTCGCCATAAATGGCTGAGAATGCCCATGGGACTACACCAGCTCCAGAAATATTTCAGCAGAAGTTGATGCAAGCTTTGGAAGGACTCCCAGGGGTAAAGACGATAGCAGATGATATATTAATAGTGGGAGAAGATGACAATATGCAATCTGCAATAAAGAATCACGATACAAGGATGCTACGATTTTTAGATAGGTGTAGAGAAAAAAGGATACAGTTGAACTTGGAAAAGTTGAAACTGAAAATGACGGAAGTGCCATATATAGGACATCTGCTAACCTCAAATGGAGTGAAAGGGGATCCGGAAAAGGTGAAGGCGATACAAGAGATGCCTACCCCAACAGATGTGTGTGGAGTACAACGATTTTTGGGCATGGTGAATTATCTGTCCAAGTTTTGCAAGAATCTATCAGACATGTGTGAGCCAATGAGACAGCTAACTCACAAAGATGTGTTGTGGGAATGGACAGAAGCACAGGAGACGGCTTTCCAATCAGTAAAGACAGCCATTGCAGACACAGCAACCTTAAAATATTTTGATCCACAGTTAGAGGTGGTAGTCCAATGTGATGCGTCAGAAAAAGGCCTAGGTGCCACATTAATGCAAGAGCGGCAACCAATCACATTTGCAAGCAAAGCGCTAACACAGACAGAGCAGGGATATGCCCAAATCGAAAAGGAGTTACTAGCTGTGGTGTTTGGAATGGAAAGGTTTCATCAGTACACATACGGTCGACAGGTAACAGTACAGTCAGATCACAAACCGTTGGAGAGCATTACAAAAAAAACACTACTAAATGCACCAAAAAGACTGCAGCGCATGCTTCTGCGACTTCAAAAATATGATTATGAAATTGGATATTGTCCAGGAAAAGACTTGTTGATTGCAGATACTCTAAGCAGAGCGTACTTACCCAACTCAGAGGATAAAGGACAAGAAATGGACAACATCAATATGTGTGATTATCTTGCAGTATCTAAAGATAAACTGAAACAAATACAGACCTTCACAGAAAAAGATAAAACACTACAGATATTAAAAACTGTGATCCTGCAGGGCTGGCCAAAATATAAGCAGCAAGCTCCAAAGGAAGTTGCTCCATTCTTCCATATACGAGATGAACTGTCAGTACACCAAGGAATCATCATAAAGGGAGAAAGGGCAGTGATACCGGAGACTCTGAGAAGAGACACACTACAGAAATTACACTCGTCCCACTTGGGCATTGAAGGATGTTTGCGGCGAGCAAGAGAATCAGTTTATTGGCCGGTATGAATGATCACATAAAAAGTTACATAGCACAATGTGAGATATGTGTGTCCGGCGGGGATAAACAACCGAAAGAGCCATTGCAACCGCATGCCGTTCCAAATAAACCATGGTCAAAAATAGGAATAGATTTGTTCACATTGGAGGAAAGAGAATACCTGGTAACTGTGGACTATTTTTCTAACTTTTGGGAAGTGGACCATTTGAAGGATACAAGAGCAAGAACAGTTATTAAAAAACTCAAGGCTCATTTTGCCAGATATGGGATTCCAGAGATTGTTTTTACTGATAATGCCGCTCAATTTAGGTCAGAAGAGTTCAAGGAGTTCAGCAAGATATGGGAATTTGAACACAATACATCATCTCTTGGATATCCTCAAAGCAATGGCAAAGCGGAATCAGCGGTGAAAACAGCAAAGAAGTTGATTAAGAGAGCGAAACAGGCAGGGACAGATGTATATCTATCTATACTGGACCACAGAAACACACCTTCCCAAGGTCTAGACAGCAGCCCAGCACAGAGGCTTCTGAGTAAACGGACAAGGACACTCATACCAACAGCTAGTCGTCTTCTGAAGCCAAATCTGGTGAGAGGAATGAGGTCAAAACTAAAGAAAAATAAGGATAGACAAGCGTTCTATTATAATCAGTCGGCAAAAGATCTACCAGAACTGAGACAAAATGACAACATCAGGATGCAGCCGAGCAAATATGACAAACAATGGAGAAAAGCAAAGGTGCTCCAGAAACTAGGACCTAGATCCTACGAGATTGTGACAGAGGAAGGAAGAAAACTAAGGAGAAATCGGAGACATCTGAGGAAAATGCAAGAAGGATCTGATACATGGTCATATGAACAGTATCCTCATATCCAAGATGAGGAAACAGCAAGTCTAAGCAGAGAGGCTACAGGGATGGCCCAGGTTCAGTGTGGAGATTCCGGTCGGAGACAGGCAATACCAGATGCAGTAACGCCCGAATCGAGAGAACCACCGAATAGTGGCAGTAACGTATCGTATGTTACTAGATCGGGCAGAATGATCACAAAGCCAGCACACCTCAAGGACTATATATACAACCAAGTATTTTAAAGTATCTTAATAGCATGATGCTTGCCAGTTATGTTTATGTCACCAATATCTTGAATATTGAAATGTTCACATGTATGTTAGTTATATTAGCTTAGTTATTTCTTCAGTTAAAAGACAAAGGATGTAGCAATATGTTATATGCTGAGCCGCCTCTAGGGGTCTCACTACCTGGATGTATTGAGAGGATAGAAAGGAGGGACTCGTTGGTAAGAGCACGAGACAGGAAGCATTCATGTAATGGTGGCTGAGAGAATATGTACACAATAAAAGTAACCCGTTACCACAATCGTGTCAGAGGCATAAACGAGAAATAGAACGAGGAGCGCGATTTTCCGGAGCCTATTTCCATTAACATATGATGGACCTGCGCCGCCTAAAAAGACGGACACCGCCGGATCATAGGCCAGACGCTGTCCACATTGCCTCTATCTGCCTCATTATAGGGAATCTTCCTCCGGGGATTCCATCTGAATCATGTATTTAATAGATGTACACAGAAACCCCGGTGTAAAGGTACTGCCACACTACTCGATCCCGCTAACGATCTCGTTAGCGTCGCATACTAATGAGATCGCTAGCGGGATCGTTTACAATATCGCTAGTGTCGGCCACATTTAGCGATGTCGTTAAGGACGCTATCGCGGTTAGCGATCTCCTTAACGACTTTAGCGGTACAAAAGTACCGCTAAATCGCTAAAAAAGGTGCCACACTCAGCGATATATACTTACCCAGCGGGACGCCGACGATCAGAATAGGGTCCGGAACGATCAGGACGACGGACGAGATCACAGCAGGGGCCACGTCGTTGCTGCATGCCGCACACAACATCGCTAACGGGATCGCTAAATAGTGACGTTTTTTAGCGATCCCGTTAGCGATGTTGTTTAGTGTGGCATACCCTTAAGCGTTCAGCGTAGAACACAGGATAAAGGTGAAGAATTGATTTTACTTATTTATCACACTGTTCCTCGAGCAGTATAAGTGATTAAACAACTATATTCTTCTGGTCGGTGCGTTAACAGCAATACCAGATTTATATAGTTTTTTTTAAGCCTGGCTGCTTTCACACAATAAAAAACATTTTTTTACAAAAACAAGTTTTTGCATCACTATATTCTGAGAGCTATAATTTTTCCATATATTTGCCGACAGTCATGTGAGGGCTTGTTTTTTGCAGGATGAGTTAAAGTTTTTATTGATTCCATTTTCATACACAGGACATTTTTTGATTGCTTTCTATTCCAATTTCCATGTGGTAAAAGTGATAAAACCATTTTAATCTTGTGGGTCAGTACGATTACAGCTATACCACATTTATGTAACTTTTTATGTTTTGCGACTTTTACACAATATGAACAGAATATTAGAAAAAAAAAGAATTGTTTTTGTATTGCTATCTGAGAGCTATAGCTTTTTTACTTTTCCACCGATGGAACAGTATGGTGGCTTGTTTTTTGCAGGGCAAGATAATGTTTTCATCAATACTATTTTTATTTACATTCGATTTTTTGATTGCATTTATTCAATTTTGTTGGCGTATTAGATGAAAAAGCACTTTTTTAAGTGTTCACTAAGGTTAACTTGTGTGACAATTTATAGTTTTGGGTTTAAGGCTATGGTCACGGTCCGAACAAGCGCTTGAGACGAAATTCCGCTCCGTCTAAGCCCCGCCCCCTTTATGACGCTGCGTCTTTCGGAGGTGTCAGACACTCCGACACTCCGGAAAACGCAGGCTAATAGCTGTGTTAATTCTGTTGCGGCGACGCACGTCGCCGCAATACGGACATTCGTTAAAGACGCCGCATGTCGTTACGCAGGTTTGCCACCTGGTATTGTTGCATAGTGGAGACGGATTTCTTGAAATCCCTCCACTATGTGTAAATTGACGTGGGTTTGGCGCTGCCCACGCACAGCGCAAACACTCAGCGTTTCTGACGTGGAAATCACCTTACGGATGTGGCCATACAAAATAGGTGTACTTATTTTGTTTATTTCCATTTTTACATAAATATATGTATTTATTGGTATAATAGTTTTTCAATTTATTTTTTATTGTGTGATTAAAAAAAATATTTATAATTTTTTAAAACTTTTTTGTTTTTACTTTTTTACCTGGTATAACTATTGGACTTTAACTTTCATTACAACAATACAGTATAATGGCCCAACAGCCCATTATATACAGTGTAATTTCCCCACCGCACACAGTATGATACAGCTCCCAATATACAGTATATCTCACAGCCCCCGCACCCAATACAGTATGGTCACCCATTTATGTTCCCACAGCCCACTATAGTAATGTCCCCACAGCCAACTCCTCTTGAAATGTCGCAATAGCAGCAACTTATGTCTTCATAGCCAGCCCCTCTTGCAATGTCCTCACAGCCCCTCCTACAGTACTGCTCACCATTATTAAGAAACAGAATAAACAGCATGTGCAGCTAAAAGGCACCCCTAATTAATACTTGGTTGCACATCCTTTAGCATTGATAACAGCCTCCAAACGTTTCTTGTAGCCATCAATAAGCTTCTTTCCCTTCTTATCTGGTATTTTCTTCTACTCTTCCTTTGCGTTTGGTCAAGCTCTTGAATGTTTGCAGGGTTCTTTTTCCCAATGGCAGATTTCAGCTCACCCCAAAGATTTTCAATGGGATTGAGGTCAGGACTCATTGCTGGCCATTTTAAAACAGTTCATTTTTTCTTTTTCAACAATTCCTGTGTGCTTTGGATCATTGTCTTGCTGGAGGACGCATGATCTTCTGCTCAAATCAAGTTTTCTTACACTGGGTAGGACATTTCGCTCTAAAATCTCTTGATAATTCACTGATTTCATGATTCCTGTGATACAGTCAAGGCCTCCAGTACCAGATGCAGCAAAGCAACCCCCCAGCATTATGGATCCTCTACCATGCTTAACTGTTGGTAGGGTGTTCTTTTCCTTGTAAGCTTCATTGCACAGAACATTTTCCCAGAAGGTTTGTTGTTTGTCAAGGTACTCTTTGGCAAAGATCAGTCATTCCTTTTTATGTCTTTTTTTCAGCAATGATTTGTTCCTTGGTCTTCACCCATAAAGCTTTGCTTGGTTTAGTGTGCAGTGTATGGTACTTGTTGAAACCATGACCCTAGACTGTTCCAGCTTGGTCTTCTGGTCTGTGGATGTTTGACGTGGTGTTTTTTCCACCATTCACACCAACCTTCGAGGACATCTCCTGTCAATTTTCCTCTTTCCCCCACATCCAGGGAGGTTCTTGACGGTTATATGCTTGGCAAACTTCTTAATAAATAATCTTTATATAGCGCTAACATATTCCGCAGCGCTTTACAGTTTGCACACATTATCATCGCTGTCCCCAAAGGGGCTCACAATCTAGATTCCCTATCTGTATGTTTTTTGGAGTGTGGGAGGAAACCAGAGAACCCGGAGGAAACCCACGCAAACACAGGGAGAACATACAAACTCCTTGCAGATGTTGTCCTTGGAGGGATTCGAACCTAGGACTCCAGCGCTGCAAGGCTGTAGTGCTATCCACTGAGCCAAAGTGCTTAATAACTTTTAATGAAAAAACAGAGAACCTGAGTCAATGCTAATATTAAAAGAGTAATACATTTTTATTAAATACAGTAAAAATTCATAGAAAAACGTAATTATACAGAAAAAAGAACACTAGTCACAAAGTACAAATGAGCAGACACAATTAGAGGAAGTATTTAAGAATCATGAAGTGACCTTTAATCCCTATACGGTAGCATAAGTATCCTGCTTCCACAAAAAAGAAATGGCGGGTATGAAGTACATGCCTCAAAATATAATTAGCTCCACTAGACAAATAAGGAACACAATAGTGAAACTTATGACAATTGTAGAATGAATGTAGTCAGACATAATTCCCCGGTTTTAGCTGCTGCTGGTATAAAACCGCAAGCTAAAACAAAGCTATGGTCTTGCAAGGTAAACAAAATAATCAAGGCAGACTAAAGGGTATGCCACACTAAGTGAGATCGCAAGCGAGATCGCTAACGAGATCACTACTGCGTCACCATTTATGACGCAGTAGCGATCTCGTTAGCGACTTAGCTGTGTGATTCCAAACACATCTCATCACCGATCTGTATAACGACCTCTGCGATCCTTGGGAAAACCTAGTCCCACCTGCGATGCTGGTGAAGTCGTTCATAAAGGGTGTCACACTCAGCGATTCAGGCTCACCAGCGGGACACCAACGACCAAAAAACGGCTCAGAACGTTCATGAGCGATCAGCGACATCTCAGCAGGGGACACATCGCTGATACATGTCACACACAGCTAAGTCGCTAACGAGATCGCTACTGCGTCATAAATGGTGATGCAGTAGTGATCTCGTTAGCGATCTCGCTTGCGATCTCGCTTAGTGTGGCATACCCTTGAGTCGTGGGAATCCAAACAATTGTCAAAGAATAGACAAATGCAAAGTCCTTATCCACAAGTGGTAGTGCAATCATAAAGGGCTAAATCAATAGTTACCCTTCATAGCTTTGAAGGTGGGCGCAGGAGACCAAGTTCCCGACGTACGTTTCGTACAGATTTCCTTCTTCAGGGGGCGTAGCTAAAGGAATCTCGTGTCCCCATTTATATCTGGCTCCATTGATCACGTGTCAAAAATGAACAATACTGACTGGAGCCTCTGCGCGCGCACACCGCCTCACGACCATCCCATCACCACGCGTCACTCCAATCAGGCAGTCCGAGTCACATGGGGCGGCCGGCGCCTAGCCGTCACCAAGCAACCCGGCAAAGCCGGAAGTAGCAGCAGGACGCATGGAGGAGAGAGCAGAGCTTTCCTTTCTCCAATGACCCGTGCTCATTTGTACTTTGTGACTAGTGTTCTTTTTTCTGCATAATTACGTTTTTCTATGAATTTTTAGTGTACTTAATAAAAATTTACTACTCTTTTAATATTAGCATTGAGTCAGGCTCTCTGTTTTTTCATTAATTGATTATGAGTCGCAGCTGTAATGCAATTTACATAAGAGGTGGAACTTACACCACTATTGAATGATTAATTATGATTTGGAGATATTTTTTGTTTTCTTAATATCATTGCGCACTGTTGAACCTGGAATGCCAAGGTCTTTGGAGATGGCTTTATACCCTTTGAAGTCTTGTGTTTGTAATAATAGAAATTCTGATGTCATCAGACAGTTCCTTTGTCTTCATCCATTGTGACAAAGGAACAGA
The DNA here is from genome assembly GCA_033576555.1 of Oophaga sylvatica. Taxonomy (NCBI): domain Eukaryota; kingdom Metazoa; phylum Chordata; class Amphibia; order Anura; family Dendrobatidae; genus Oophaga; species Oophaga sylvatica. The sequence goes on from JARQOD010000001.1 coordinate 462,519,039, forward strand.
GCCTACCATGTGGCTTTTTAAAATACTGAAGTCATCATTCATTGGCTAATTCATGTCACATGGACACCAACAATTAATCACAGGTGATTCTTATTTGTGATTTACCACAGGCGAATTAAAATGTGCTTCCATACAAATTTAGTGTAAAGTGTGTCAATACCAGTGTCACAGCAGCTTTAGGTTTTTCTATTTTTCCCTCCCATTGTTTTTTGTTTAAAATTATTGTTTATCATTTGCTCTTTGTATTTAACATGAGTGCTCTGTACAAAAAAAATGCTTCACTTGATTCATTTTTTTCAGGAGATATTCCACCTTGTGTACTTATACTTCATGGATACCAATAACGATGAGCAGGACTGTATGTCCCCATAGCCAGTTCCTTACATCTCCACAGGCCCTATGTATAATAGCCTCCGTTTGTTAGGAAAATAATAGAAAAATAAATTTTTTTATACCCGCCTAATCTAGGCTCCCTGGCCGCTGGTCGGCACGATGATCACCATATAGCGACGTCCTCTGTGTGGTCCGCAGGGAACTGACTACAGCTCCTCTGCTCCTGTTCCAGGTAGCACCGACATCAATTGTATTTGCATCTGTAAAACAATTGTGCTGAATGCCTGCGGCCGGAGGAAGGTTTACGGGTGGGGGCACCTTAACATGAAGTCGTTTTCAGGTAGGTTTCAGAGCACACTTGCCTGAAAAAGACGTCATACACCCTTATCATTGCAACAACAAAAATGGCCTTAAATGTAGTAATGTCCAAAACACACCAATAAAAAAGACGAATTTGTGTTACCAGATGAAAATTACATTTCCAGTAAGTTAAAGCTTTTTTTTTAAGACAAAATATGTTTGAATTCATGGTGGTTAACTCGATGAAAAGCGGGACCAGAAAATTAGAAGGAACAGAACATATCATGCTACATGTACAAACAGGATCACAGTTACAAATCAGCTTCTCGGTATTTATTGGACTCTTAAATGACATTTAATGTTTCTTTTCTGAACTGTCACCAAACCTTCTGCAATGGAAACAATCCCAGCATATTAATAGTATTACATGGAATGGTTTCTATTCTAGCAATGAACAGTAAAAATGAACAGTACCTACAATACCTACTGACCATCAGCTGGGCCCCTGATGGTACTTGCTGATAGGGCTGCAGCAATTATGTCACCTGTATAGCGCATGACCGCTGCAACTGTGTAGCCCAGCTGCGCTTGGTGTCACATGTACCCAGGAGGATGCACAGAAAGGTAATTCACAAATACCTGATAAGCATACAACACTTCACATTTTTCCTGGTTCCACCAGAGGGAGCCCTTGAGACAGCAGTGAGATAAAGACAGTCTAGCTGAACGTTAGCTAGTTGTTGGTGTTACCTCAGGAGAGGAGACACTTCGGAGAACGCAGTTACCTCAGACGAGCTGTGAGGGAGAAACTCCTGTCAGATTAGCCTGAGGGCTGAGGAAGTTTGAGCGAGAAGCTGACATCTACTGCTGCCTGTGCTTATATTAAGGTGTGCGTAGGACGACAGGCGAGTGGACAAAAGGGAGAGAGTGACTGAGGAGAAATAGCGACGATAGCTTATCCTCCACTCTGCACAACCGGACACCGGGTCCGAGCTTGCTAGCATCTTCACAGCTAGTGGGAAAAACCGGAGACTCTGGACTTCAAGTCGCAGAGGGGCCCTTCAGTGCTGATACGTAACCGGGGTCAAGAAGACGGGGGTCTGGCAGGTACCGCCATAGAGACACTGTTCTGTCCACAAAAAGACCTCATCACAAGATCAGCCGGGCGTAGCAAGGAGAAGGAGTTAAACTTAGCTTCATGCAAGTTAGAAACCCACACACATCGGGAAGTAAGGAGGCCTTAACCCTACACAGTGATTACTTGACGTGCATCCTCCACCCTGAGCAGCTTCCCGGGACATGCCTGCAACCATCACCAGTAAAGGTATGGAAAGAGACTGACTTGTGTGTGTCTGCCTTATTGCTTGCACCCCTGCACCGCCATATACCTCGAGGGATTAGTCTCGCCTGTGGGAGACTTAACACCTTGCTGCCCAGTAACAACCCCTCAGAGGATTCACCCTGCAGCGCTGGTCACCCTGATCAGAAACCACAGATGGCATCACGAACATTTCTAAATCCCCTGTAAATATTCCCCCTTGAATGAGCGCCCAGGGCAACGGACCGAGCTGCGCTACCCGTGACCTCTCCCCCATTGAAGTGAACGGGCTCGGTGCCGAGTACCCCATAATCCCTGGTTCGTGCGACACATCTTTGGCGTCACGAACAGGATAAGAAGCTCGCTATATGTGAGTCCCGTGTGCCTAAGTGGTCTTTTTTTGTGCAAGTGACTGTGTTACTGTTGTTGTGATTTTTGGAGCCAATTGTCCGCCATTGCCCGCCAAAGTACAGCGCTACAGCGCAAAGAGAAGGGGCGTACCTGCAGAAAGCGCGCGGAGTCCCGGACACGCCCCCAACGCTGACGCGGCGGCAGGTCCTGTGAAGAGCTTCCGTGATCGCTCTGACGTCAGCGCCGGCGACGCAGGTCCTTCCACATCGCTGTGCCTGGCAGAGCTGCAGCCTTCAGGAGAAGGTAGGCCACGCTTAACTAGGGGGGCGCAGACATGTCGCAGCCACAAGCTGACAGCGCGGCCCAGGGCGACCGCTTCGGTGACTTACCCACCGGCGCTGCAGCGCAGGATGGAAACGCTGGCCCCTCACCAGGTCCGGTGGCCCCGATAGTACCGCTGACGCTCCCATACCTGCCTGGAGCAAAGTGGCTCCCTCAGTATAGCGGTAAGCCAGATACCCTGTCAGGGTTCAAGCGCAAAATATGCAGCATAATGGACATGTACCCTATCACAGAGAAACAAAGAGCTGCAGTGGTATTGGGACAATTGACTGGTGCTGCAGAAAGGGAAGTAGAGACTTGGACAGCTGCAGACCAGGAATCAGTGCTTTCAATTTTCTTAAAGCTACAGACTATTTTTGAGGACCGCACTGAAACAGATCTCCGGATGAGGTTTTACCAATGCTCCCAGCGACCAGATGACAGTATTAGGGACTACGCCTGCCGACTACAGGGGGCCCTGCGAGCTCTCAAACAGGTTAACCCTATAAGCGCCATTAATGAAAGCAAAATGTTGAAGGAACAATTTGTACGGGGACTGAGGTCCCAAGCTGAAAGCAGAACTGTGCACTGGTGGTCCTTGGATCATCCTGACGCTACCTTTGATGCCTTAAAAGATATGGCTATAAAATGACTTCGACCCCTGGAGAAACCTGAGGTATCACCCGGGTGAAGCCACTCTAAAGCCAGCAGCATCCACCTTTTTCCCGCTGGTGGCGGAAGCCAAAACGCAGGTGGCGCCCCCTACTGAGTTGGACTGTCTGCGCTCAGAAGTGCGCCAGCTGACTAAAAACCTGGCCGCTGTAATGAGTGCCCTGCAACTGCGGAAGGAAGAAGGAGGAAAGATCCTGCTAGCTGACTGCCCAGAGGATGTCCCTTGGATGAACCGGAGGAAAAGGAGGACGTCACCCCACCGGAGGAGGACAATGCCACCCCCAGGAGCGACCCCTGATCAGCACCATCCTCGCCGAGAGATCATCTGCTACCGTTGCAACAGAGAAGGTCATCTAGCTCGACAGTGTCCTTTAAACGAGCAGATCCTGGGTCCGAGGGCCAACACCCAGGAATAGACTCATCAGGCCCCTCAGACTGGAACAGCAGGTTTGTGGGAGGAAGACCTTACCTGTCCATCATACTGGACGGGATCGCAATCCCTGCCCTGCTGGACACTGGATCTCAGGTGACCATCATACCTGATGTCCTGTATAATAAGTTTTGGTCCATGGACAGCCTCCAGCCCCCGAGCCCTGACTTTGCTGTGTATGCCTCTAATGGTCTCCCTGTTGATATACTCGGAGCCAAAAACGTGGACGTAAAGGTGGGCAGAGTGGAGCTGAAGGACCAAGGGCTCTTAGTAGTAAAGACTGTAAATGAGGAAAATGGCTTAAATGTGGTTTTAGGTACTAACATTATTAGTAACTGTCTGGGAGAAGTTGTGTTTTTGCTCCAACAGCTCGCTGAAGTTGCCAAGCCAAAGCAAAAGGGAGTGATCCAGAGGGAGATCCGGGCCCTGATGTGCCAGCAGCAAGCGAAGCTGACAGATGGTGAAATTGGTAATGTACGGGTGACAGACCCGAACCCCATTGTGATACCCCCAATGAGTGAAATGCTTATATGGTGTAGAGCAGCCATAGGTCTGAGAGGACAGAACTACCAAGCAGTAGTAGAGCCCCATTGTTCAGAGCACAGACCTACACTCTTGACTGCTAGAGGGGTAGTGGATGTACATAACGGGAGGGTGCCAGTACGTCTTCTCAACTGGGGAGAAGATGAAGTGAATTTACCACGCTATGCCACAGTTGCTAAATTATATACCGTAGATAACAACTCTATTCTCACGACAGAGTCCTTAGCCTCCCGCCAACCAGCGGAGGATAATGACCCAGCAACCCAGGTGGAGGATTGGTGTCAGCAGCTCCATGTTGGGACAGACACCACTCCCGCCCACCAGAAACAGGGAGTACTACGGGTGGTACAGGAGTACACACAGGTATTTAGCAAACACCCACTTGACTTTGGGACAATTAAGGGAGTACAGCATCATATCCCTACAGGCAGTCATCCTCCCATCAAAGAGCGGTATAGGCTTATATCTCCAGCACACTACCAGAAAGCTAAGGAAATGTTGCGTGACATGAAGGAGCAGGGGTGATAAGGGATAGTTGTAGTCCCTGGGCAGCACCTCTAGTCCTAGTGAAGAAAAAGGATGGAAGCATGAGAATGTGTGTAGATTACAGACAAGTAAATCGCATAACACATAAAGATGCATACCCTTTACCACGCATTGAGGAATCCTTAGCTGCCTTAAAAACTGCTAACTACTTTTCCACCCTCGACCTCACTAGTGGGTACTGGCAAGTAGCTGTGGCTGAGGAGGATCGGGAGAAGAGGGCTTTCACCACCCCAATGGGACTCTGTGAGTTTGACAGGATGCCGTTTGGACTCAGCAGTGCCCCGGGAACGTTCCAGAGAGTGATGGAGAGTTTCCTGGGACATCTCAACTTTGAAACAGTGTTGCTGTACCTGGACAACGTAATTGTGTACTCCAAGACGTATGAGGATCATCTGAAGCACCTGGCAGAGGTATTCGAGTCACTGTCCAAGTATGGGATGAAACTGAAGCCTTCAAAGTGCCATCTGCTCAAACAAAAGGTACAGTACTTGGGACATATTGTCAGCTCAGAAGGAGTAGCGCCGGACCCCGAGAAGGTCACTGCCATCCAGAAATGGCCAGAACCAAGGAATCTCAAGGAGGTGCGTCAGTTCCTGGGACTGACAGGTTACTACCGGAGGTTTGTAAAGGACTACACCAAGAAAGCAGCGCCTCTGCAGGACCTCCTGGTAGGACAACCCCTCAAGAGCAGAAATCCTCCATTCCACTGGGATAAAGAACAAGCTGAGGCATTTAAAGAGATGAAAGAGATCCTGACAGGCGATGAAATCTTAGCCTACCCTGACTACAGCCAGCCGTTCCTGCTGTACACTGATGCCAGCAACGAAGGATTGGGAGCTGTCCTCAGTCAGAAGCAAAATGTCCAAGAAAAAGTCATCGCATATGCAAGCAGGAAGCTCCGGCCGACTGAGAGAAACCCAGAGAACTATAGCAGCTTCAAGTTGGAGTTCCTGGCGCTGGTCTGGGCCATTACAGAAAGATTCAAGCATTACCTAGCCTCCAGCAAGTTCACTGCTTACACTGATAATAACCCCTTGACACATCTTGAAACAGCCAAGCTGGGAGCCATGGAGCAACGTTGGATGGCTCGGCTGTCGAACTATCAATTTACCATCAAGTACAGGGCGGGCCGTAAGAACGCCAACGCTGACGCCTTGTCCAGAATGCCACATGAGTCCGACACGGAAGAGGAATTGGATGACCTAGAAGAGATTGAGCTACCTGCATTCCACAGAAATGGGATGATCCACGAGCAACGAGCCTACAGGAGGCAGCGTGGTAAGACGTTAAACCCTTTACCTCACCACAGCTGGAAGGAGACCCAGAATAGTGACCCGGTTGTCAGCCACATCAAGGAACTGATAACTCAGGAAGGTTCCTCCTTGGAGAAGGATGCGTCTCAACAAGCGAAGCAGCTGTGGAACGAGAGAAGCCGGCTGTTTATCTACCGAGAGAAGCTGTGCCGAAGGTACGTCAACCCCAGAACCCATGAGATGGTATGGCAGATAGTAGTGCCAAGAACAGACATCCAGATGGTGTTGGAAGCCTACCACGATCGAGCGGGGCACTTTGGCTGGAAGAAGCTGGAAACCCTGCTGAAGTGTCGTTTCTACTGGGTGGGAATGCGAAGTTCCATCGAGAAATGGTGTAAAAACTGTGCGTCCTGTAGCCTCCGAAGAAAAGACTACAGTAGCCAGAAAGCACCCCTGCAGCCCATCAAGACGACTCGTCCCTTGGAGATCGTGGCCTTGGACCATGTCAAGTTGTCACCCAGCAGGTCAGGATACTCATATACCCTGACAATGGTGGATCACTACTCCAGGTTCCTGGTGGTCGCCCCTGTCAAAGATCTGACAGCTGAAACAGCAGCAAAGACGTTTCAGGCGTATTTCTGCAGACCCCATGGATATCCAGAGCAAGTGTTAACTGATCAAGGTCCTGCCTTTGAAGCCGAGTTGTTTGAGGAATTCTGTCACTTGTACGGGTGTAAGAAGATAAGAACCACACCGTACCACCCCCAAACCAATGGTCTCTGTGAGAAGATGAATCACATAGTCATTGATCTGCTGAAGACGGTACCACTTGAGGAGAGGAATAGGTGGCCAGACCTACTACCTGACCTGGTAGATCTGTACAATCACATACCGGTGAGTTACCACCAACTGCACTCCAGCCTACCTTATGCGAGCAAGACCAGGAAAGCTGCCCATGGATTTGGAACTTGGTGTTGTAGAACCAGAAGCTGATGTTACTACTGAAGATTGGGACACAAACAGACAGGAAAGTACAGGAGAGTACAAGCCTGCGTAGGAATATAGTCTCAATAAAGTAAGGGAAAAGCAAGAGGAGAACTACAACAAAAGTGCGCCAGCTAAGCCTTTTATGCCGGGAGAAATTGTGCTAAAAAGAAAAAGAAGAATGCACAAATTGGATGATCAGTGGGAACAAGAGCCATATGTCGTGCAAAATTCCAAATTTGACAACAGGAAAACCTGTACCATTAGCAAAGATGGAGGAAAAACGACCACCACGGTATCCAGAGATCACCTAAAACTGTGTCCAGACATGTTAAAACTTCCCGAGGAAGAACTTGTTATGGAAAAAGAGAAATCAGGTGAAGTCATACACACGACCTAGGAGATTTTCCTGCAGATTGGCCTTGTATCGGAGACGCTGTGATTATTCCAGTACTTCAATTTTACCAACCACAAGAAGCACCCCAAAGTCCAGTTGAGCCAGTTGCCGCAGCAGAAGAAATAGTTCAAGAAGAACCTGCTCCTGTAGCATCTCCAGAAGTAGTATCTCAAAGAATGGAATCTCAAAATGCGGAACCTTCAGATGTTGGGTCTCAGGAAGAAGAATCCCCTGACAGAACAGAACCGCGTCGCCCAGTCGCTAGTATGCTTGCCAGATCCCTAGAGAGGTGGAGGCGGATTTACAGTTTGCCGGCACGCAGCACAAATAGGCTAGATGCTACTATACCTGACACCACACCACGTAGGTCAGTACGCACAACGAAAGGAAGGTTACCTGTTAGGTACCAAGAGTAGTCCTAGCAAATTAATCCATTATGACCCAGACAGGGTTTACTTAATTGTACAAAGTTATGAAGAGAATTGCATTTTATTGAGAATGTTATATGATGATAATATTTACATGCTGAAGTAGTATGCCCCAATTGGGTAATGTGATAGGTGAAATGTGTTTCTTTTTGAAGGACTGCATGGCTGTGTTGTAAATAGTTGGCACTCAGTGCCCTATCTTGGTTTTACGTAAGCCATTCTACCTCAGAAGAAAAACCCGTATGGTGTGGCCTTGAGTGAGGTTTGCAGCAGAGAAGTCCTGCAGCCCACCCAGGACCCCCGTGGGAGGTTTGGTGCGGGTCCTCCACAAGTATCCTGTATTTATTTGCACTGTGAAAGTATTTGATATTTTTCTATTGCCATTTGTACACATTGTAACGTTTGAAGTGTCCTTACCTCCCCAAGGGATGAGTTATGTTTATTGTTATGTTATAAAAATTGTTTTCTTTTTCAGCCCGGGAGTGCTGATATTAACTAGGGGGGGATGTGTAGCCCAGCTGCGCTTGGTGCCACATGTACCCAGGAGGATGCACAGAAAGGTAATTCACAAATACCTGATAAGCATACAACACTTCACATTTTTCCTGGTTCCACCAGAGGGAGCCCTTGAGACAGCAGTGAGATAAAGACAGTGTCATGTATAGTGTACAGTTCCTATAGCGTCTTGTGCTTGGGTGCGAGGAAAACACAGGAGACATAGGTTGAAATGAAATGACTTGTATTACTTCATACAAGCATGCTGAAAAGTTCACACAGTTTGCAGGAACAGCAACAGGAGACACAGCAGGCCAGAGTAACTTCAAGCTCTACAATAACTCTCCAAAGCAGGTTCAGGATCTCTTCTCTGTACCGTAATTCCTCTGCAAACATGGATTTACCAAACAGCAGGTTTCCAGAGTCCAAAAGTGTTCCAAGGTTCCTCAGTAGGGAATAGCTGGAGTACAAGTCCAAGGCTTCCAGGAGTCAGGTCACAGACTGACTGAGGCTTGATTCAGGAGCACTGATTGTTCAGCTGAGGCTGCTTAAGAAGCAAGAGGGAAGAATCAGGGCGGGAACACGAAAACTGGAAACTCCATATTAACTGAGGGCAAGAGCTGCAGAAAGACAGAAAGCAAAATGGCCGACGGAAAACTGAGTTTCAAGAAACATGTCAACAGAGACAAAGAACCTTACATTACTCCCCCCTTAGGGACAACTTCCAGATGACCTCAGACCAGGCTTGTCAGGGTACCTCTGATGAAACTGGCGGAGCAGGCGAGGAGCAATTACATTATTGACTGGTTCCCATGAGTTGTCCTCCACTGGGTAGCCCTGCCATTTAATCAAATATTGCAACTGATTTCTGTACAACCTGGAATCTAGAATCCTTTCCACCATAAATTCTTCCTGACCATCGACCAGCACTGGGTCAGGGCAAGGAGAAGAACGTCCAGGAAACGTATTGGGTGTTGCAGCCTTTAGTAGGGATACATGAAAGACAGGGTGGATTCTCATAGTTCTGGGCAGTTGAAGACGACAAGCAACAGCACTTATAATCTTATTGATCTTATAAGGTTCCAATGTACTTATGTCCCAATTTAGACGATGGAATCTTTAATTTAAGATTTCTGGTTGACAGCCAGACCAAATCTCCTACCTTGAAAGCTGGTGCAGGTTTACGAAATTTATCTGCTGCTTTCTTGTACCTTTCCTGAGCCAAGTCTAGATTTTCCTTTAGAAGATCCATATTCTTTTGTAAAGAAGTGATTCTTTCAGCCACTGCCGGCAAGGGCGTATCTATGGGAAATCGAGGAAGAATGTTAGGATGATAACCTAGATTGGAGTAAAAAGGAGACTGCTTAGTGGAGGCGCTCTGAGAGTTGTTATAAGAGAACTCAGCCAGTGGAAGTAGATCCACCCAATCATCCTGTAGGTGGCAGATAAAACAGCGGAGATACTGCTCCAGGGTCTGATTGGTTCGTTCTGTCTGTCCATTAGTCTGGGGATGAAAAGCAGAAGAAAGCTTTACTTTAATGTCCAATGCTGCACAAAATTTTGCCAAAACCTTGAAGTGAATTGCACCCCTCAATCCGAAATGACCTCATCCGGTACTCCATGTAAGCGAAACACATTCTTAATCATCAAGTCTGATGTCTGTTTTGCAGTGGGTAAGCCGACACAAGGGATAAAATGAGCTGCCTTTGTTAGACGGTCAACCACCACTAGAATGGTGTTCTTCCCTTGAGAGGTTGGTAACTCCACAATGAAGTCCATAGAAATGGATCCCCACGGGCGGGACGGGGTGGGAAGAGGTTGCAACAGACCAGTTGGTGAGGAGCGAGGTGTTTTGCATCTTGTACAGACTTCACATGAAGTGACATAGTTTAAGACATCTTTCCTGTAAGTGGGCCACCAAAAGAAACGAGAAAGAAATTCTTGTGTTTTTAGAATTCCCCTATGCCCGGCTATCTTGGAATCGTGGATGAGTTGCAATACTCTCAATCTGACTGTTTCAGGTATATACAGACGTTGTCCCTGAATCCACACACCATTCTTAAAGACAAGACTTACGTCCCTTGGGGGTTGAGCCAACAAAGAATCCGCATGGTATGCTTCCTTGATGTCCTTAAGTAGGTCTTGATTATGAATCACTCCCAGGAATCTAGAGTCAGGAAGAATAGTCTTAGGAGGAGTAAGTGGACGTGTCTCTGCTGAATGAATCCTAGAGAGTGCATCAGCCTTTCCATTGCGCGATCCTGGTCTATAAGAAATGACAAAATTAAATTGGTTTAGGAAAAGATTCCAGCGAGCCTGGCGAGGAGTCAGGCACTTAGCCGACCTGATAAATTCAAGGTTACGATGGTCTGTCAGGACGACTATTTGCTGTGCAGCTCCCTGAAGAAGGTGTCTCCATTCCTTGAAGGCGGCAATAATGGCCAACAATTCTCTATTGCCCACATCGTAGTTCCTCTCAGCCGAAGACAACTGCTGGGAAAAGAAGGCACAGGGATGCAAGACATTCTTCTCACCTGTTCTCTGAGAGAGTATAGCTCCAACGGCACAGTCTGAAGCATCCACCTCTATTATGAAGGCAAGCTCGGGGTTGGGATGTACTAAGATAGGTGCGGTGGTAAATTTATCCTTTAAACAGGAAAATGCTTCCTGAGCTTGCAGGGTCCAGGAGAACCTAGACTGTTTCCGGGTAAGTTGGGTGATAGGTGACACTACCTCAGAAAAATTCTTAATGAAACGTCTATAGAAGTTGGCAAACCCGATGAAACGCTGCACCTCCTTCACATTTCTAGGAATTGGCCAATCCTTGATGGCTTGGGTCTTGCTTCCATCCATACTAATCCCTTGCGTAGATAGTACATACCCCAGAAATTGAATTTCGGTCCTATGGAATTCACATTTTTCAAGTTTGATGTAGAGATGGTTTTGTCTTAGGCGTTCTAAGACCATTCTCACATGTCCATGATGTTCCTCTGTGGAGTTAGAAAAAATTAGAATATCATCCAGATAAATCACCACAAATGTATCTAGGAGATCCCTGAAGATATCATTCACGAAGTGTTGGAAAGTGGCTGGGGCGGTACTCAGACCAAAAGGCATAACTAGATATTCAAAGTGTCCATAGCGTGACCTGAAAGCAGTTTTCCATTCATCCCCAGGTCTGATACGGACCAAGTTATAGGCCCCACGGAGATCCAGTTTAGAGAAAATTTTGGCATGCCGCACTCTCTCCAACAACTCAGGTATTAAAGGCAATGGATAACGGTTTCTAATAGTAACCTTATTGAGTTCCCTATAGTCTATGCAGGTCTCAGAGATCCATCTTTCTTCTTCACAAAGAAGATGGGTGCACCTGCGGGAGATGAAGAGGGGCGTATGAAGCCCTTGGCTAAATTTTCGTCTATATAATCCTTCAAAGCTTTTAGCTCGGGCCCCGCTAGGGGGTAGATCTTACCAAAAGGTATCTCGGCTCCGGGTAATAATTCAATTGGACAATCATATGGACGGTGAGGAGGAAGCTGATCAGCGTTCTTCTTGTCACATAAATCGTCATAGTCCTGGTATACAGCTGGTAGTTCAGGGACTGACATGGTTCCTTTAGGAACAGAGCAAGCTGAAACTCCTTGACTCATCTGTTTCTCCGGAAAGTGTAATTCCTTGGTCTCCCAGTTAATCGTAGGATTCTGCGCCTGCAGCCATGGTAGCCCTAGAATGATGGGAAAGTGGGGAGAAGAGATAAGCAAAAAAGACATTTTCTCCTGATGATCTTTACCCATAAGGACCCTCAAAGGCTCTGTTTCTTGATCCACTGGTCCAGAAGTCAGTAGAGAGCCATCCACAGTCTCCATCTGTACTGGAGTAGCCTTCTTCACTGAACGTATCCCCTGTTTCAGAGCAAAGGAGATATCCATAAAATTTCCACTTGCTCCTGAGTCGATCATAGCAGAGCTAGACACCCAGACTGAGTCAACCCAGAGTTTGATGGAAAGGAAGCAATGAGAATTGTTTCTTTTACAACTCAGCTGGGACACCGCTGAGGAAACTTGAAAAATTGCAGCGTTTATACCGTCATCGTCCCCAGAACTAACAGAGTTTAAGTCCGAGAAATCAAGATCTCTTGCAGCAGATCTCTCTGGAGCCTGAGGCTCGGACATGACAGAGCTCCTCTCGCAACACTCACAGTGAATGACTGCTGCAGTAGTCTTACGAGAACGGCTGGGGCAGTTTATAATGAAGTGCCCTGACTTACCACAGTAGAAACATAGATTTTCCTTTATACGATGTTCTTTGCGTGCATCACTAACCCGTCTTTGTAAAGAGTCCACCTGCATGGGTTCAGGTTCTGGTTCCCTTGTGATCCTACTCAAAGGTTCCTTAGCTGAGGAGGGAGGTAGTAAAAGGTTAGTGCGATTATTTTCGAACCATCTCTCTTGTCTGCGTTCAGTCAGACGAGCATCAATACGGATACAATAGTTAATAAAGTCACCTAACGCAGTGGGAGGGTCGGCACGAGCAAGTTCATCCTTAATCAGTGGAGACAACCCTTTCCGAAAAATAGATTTTTTAGCGGAAGTGTCCCAAGTGGTATCAAGAGCCCATCTCCTGAAATCCAGGGCATATTCGGCTACTGAACGCTTACCTTGGCGCAAAGTTAACATGGCTGCTTCAGCTGTTGCACCTCGATTGGGGTCATCAAACACCTGCCCCATGGCTGAAATAAAAGCATCAAGGTGATTCAAACAATCATCCTCAGTCTCAATCAGAGGGTTTGCCCACATCAAAGCCTTATTGGTAAGCAACATGATTATAGTAAGCACTTTGGATCGTTCAGTGGGAAATTGTGAAGCATGTGCAGAGAAAAATAAATTGCATTGATTAATAAATCCCCTGAATTTCTCACATTCACCACCAAAACGAAAAGGAGGTAATTTGGGGATCCCAGAACTTGGGGTTATGGCAGGAGCCTGGGCTCGTTCCTCTAGAGCCTCAATCCTGGCTCGCAATTCCTGGGTAGTCTGTCCAAACACTTGCAAATTATGATTAGTGAGGTCCTGTAGGCTTGCAAAACGGGTTTTTAAAGTCTGTACATCTGAAAGGATTGTATCAGTCACTCCGCAAAGTTCCTTTATGCGGGCCTCCATCTTCCAGATCTTTTAAGGCAGAGGTGCTGGAAGGAGAAGAGGAAAGGAAAAAAAAAAAACAATAGTGTTTACCTGTGGTAACACTCCAGAGTAAAATTTTTTAAGGGAATGCGCTCACCTGGAATGGTTGTGAGAAGTCACAACCACTGTCATCACATAAGGTATTAAACGGACATCTGATATCCACAGTCACAGCAGACACGGCTTTCCCAGACCCAGCAGACACTAAACATTGGTCTCCTGAATCTTATCATGTATAGTGTACAGTTCCTATAGCGTCTTGTGCTTGGGTGCGAGGAAAACACAGGAGACATAGGTTGAAATGAAATGACTTGTATTACTTCATACAAGCATGCTGAAAAGTTCACACAGTTTGCAGGAACAGCAACAGGAGACACAGCAGGCCAGAGTAACTTCAAGCTCTACAATAACTCTCCAAAGCAGGTTCAGGATCTCTTCTCTGTACCGTAATTCCTCTGCAAACATGGATTCACCAAACAGCAGGTTTCCAGAGTCCAAAAGTGTTCCAAGGTTCCTCAGTAGGGAATAGCTGGAGTACAAGTCCAAGGCTTCCAGGAGTCAGGTCACAGACTGACTGAGGCTTGATTCAGGAGCACTGATTGTTCAGCTGAGGCTGCTTAAGAAGCAAGAGGGAAGAATCAGGGCGGGAACATGAAAACTGGAAACTCCATATTAACTGAGGGCAAGAGCTGCAGAAAGACAGAAAGCAAAATGGCCGACGGAAAACTGAGTTTCAAGGAACATGTCAACAGAGACAAAGAACCTTACAGACAGTCTAGCTGAACGTTAGCTAGTTGTTGGTATTACCTCAGGAGAGGAGACACTTCGGAGAACGCAGTTACCTCAGACGAGCTGTGAGGGAGAAACTCCTGTCAGATTAGCCTGAGGGCTGAGGAAGGTTGAGCGAGAAGCTGACATCTACTGCTGCCTGTGCTTATATTAAGGTGTGCGTAGGACGACAGGCGAGTGGACAAAAGGGAGAGAGTGACTGAGGAGAAATAGCGACGATAGCTTATCCTCCACTCTGCACAACCGGACACCGGGTCCGAGCTTGCTAGCATCTTCACAGCTAGTGGGAAAAACCGGAGACTCTGGACTTCAAGTCGCAGAGGGGCCCTTCAGTGCTGATACGTAACCGGGGTCAGGAAGACGGGGGTCTGGCAGGTACCGCCATAGAGACACTGTTCTGTCCACAAAAATACCTCATCACAAGATCAGCCGGGCGTAGCAAGGGGAAGGAGTTAAACTTAGCTTCATGCAAGTTAGAAACCCACACACATCGGGAAGTAAGGAGGCCTTAACCCTACACAGTGATTACTGGACATGCATCCTCCACCCTGAGCAGCTTCCCGGGACATGCCTGCAACCATCACCAGTAAAGGTATGGAAAGAGACTGACTTGTGTGTGTCTGCCTTATTGCTTGCACCCCTGCACCGCCATATACCTCGAATGATTAGTCTCGCCTGTGGGAGACTTAACACCTTGCTGCCCAGTAACAACCCCTCAGAGGATTCACCCTGCAGCGCTGGTCACCCTGATCTGAAACCACAGGTGGCGTCACGAACATTTCTAAATCCCCTGTAAATATTCCCCCTTGAATGAGCGCCCAGGGCAACGGACCGAGCTGCGCTACCCGTGACCTCTCCCCCATTGAAGTGAACGGGCTCGGTGCCGAGTACCCCATAAGCCCTGGTTCGTGCGACTCACAACCAATCACTTGTCTCAGCACTATTGTCTGACAATTTACCATCAGTAAAAAATGGAATAGGTGTCCATAAATGGGCAACAAAATGACACATTGGTGTGCACTCACTAAAATACTTTCACTTAGGGCTCGTGCACACGACCGATTTATGTCGGACGTTTTCATGGATAGCACTGGTACCCATGATATTCTAAGGGGCTGTGCACACGTCCGATGGATCCGAAGTCTATGGATCCATGAAAAACATCGGACTATACTCAGATGACATCCAAGTGCAGTCAGATTTTCGCAAATGGACAGAATAGAGAAGGTCAGAAGGTAAAAAAGGAGTTAGTGGATAATTTCTGCGCTGCCAACAGGATTAAGATGTATATCCCAGTGTAGCAAAGTAACTTGGTGGTTTATTTCAATGCATTTCGAAGCACAGAATTACTTCTTCAGGAAAAAAACACATGTATCAGAATAGATAGAATAGAGAAGGTGAAGAACCCTATTTTTCTCTTCACCTCCATGAAAAACTGATGCCACTCTAATCAGAGTCTGATCAGAATAATCGGTCTATTTTCTTCACATGAAGAGAAAATGGTCGTGTGACTCTACCCATAGGTAAAGTATACAGAAAATTGTTTCTGTAACTTCACTCCTTAACATTAAAATTGTAACACCAAGAAGTAAAAGTTGTGGAATTATGGAAATAACAGGATGGGTAGACATGTTAATGACATACAAATGATGAAAAATGGAAAAGTTTTCAAAACACTTTGCCTTATTCAGTATAGAGTCTGAACGACACGCACAGAAATACCCACAGTTACACATCTTGGCATGTTATCAAATGAGGATTTTAGTGGTTGTCTCATGTCTTCCTCCTGCGGAGGACACCTCACTCGCTATATAGCCTGGTTCATGTGGGACACTGTCTGAGTATTCAGGCAGTCATCATCCATATCGCTACTGTGGACTACTTCATAGTTCTAGAACTCTCTGATACTCCCAGCTCTGCTATCTCTATGTTACAAGTTCATAATCATTTAGAAACAACAATACTAATGTTTTAACTCAGGAAGAGTTCAGAAATCAACATTTTGTGGAATAACCATGATTTTTAATCACAGCTTTCATGCTCTTGGCATGCTTTCCACTAGTCTTTCATACTGCTTTTGGGTGACCTTATGCCACTCCCGGTAAAAAAATTAAGCAGTTCTTCTTAGTTTGATGGCTTGTGACTATCCATGTTCGTCTTGATTACATTCCAGGGGTTTTCAATGGGGTTCAGGTCTGAAGATTGGGCTGGCCATGACAGGGATTTGATGTGGTGGTCCTTCATCCACACATTATTGACCTAGCTGTGTGGCATGGTGCATTGTCCTGCTGGAAAAACCAGTCCTCAGAGTTGGGGAACATTGCCTGAGCAGAAGGAATCAACTGTTTTTCCAGGATAACCTTATATGAGGCTTGATTCATACGTCCTTCGCAAAGATTAACCTGCCCAATTCCAGCCTTGCTGAAGCATCCCCAGATCATCACCAATCCTCTAAATTTCCCAGTGGGTGCAAGACACTGTGGCTTGTACGCCTCTCCAGGTCTCTGTCTAACCATTAGATGACCAGGTGTTGGGCAAAGCTGAAAATTAGACTCATCAGAGAGGATTACCTTACTCCAGTCCTCTGTGGTCCAATCCTTATGGTCTTTGGCAAACTTCAGCCTGGCTCTCCTTCACTTCTCATTGATGAAAGGCTTTTTTCTAGCTTTACATGACTTGAGCCCTGCCTCTAGGAGCCTGTTACGAACTTTTCTTGCCGTGCACTTCACCCCAGCTGTCATTTGCCATTCCTTTTGTAGGTCACTTGATGTCATCCTGAGGTTGATGAGTGACATTCGAATAAGATGACGGTCATCCCGGTCAGTGCAGAGTTGTTTTCGCCCTCTGCCGGTCTGTAGCTTTGTTGTCATTCCTATTACTTGTGGGATATTACAAGCACTTGTTTTGCCATCCAGCTTGTCCTATTGCAAGAGGATTGTGAACATCACAGTAGTGTTTTTTATATTTACCTTCGTTATATAAGATTTGGTTTAGGTGATCACCTAATCAGAAGCGAATTAAGTAGAATGAGGTGTACTCAGGTTGGAATTCAACTGACACTGGAATGGAGTGGCTGTCAGACATGCAGAGAAGCTGATTTTTATAAAACTGTGCAGTGGTCCATTAATTTTTGCCAGACCTGTATGTGAATTGGAAGTTAAAGGAGTTGTTCCCTTTTAATTAAAATTCTCTCCTGGCTGCAATTTACTATCATTAAAACAAACTGCGTTGTATTCACCTTCCCCAGATCTATCGGTGAGTTTCTGCCTCTGTTCCCAGTGACTTGCATTTGCACTGATGCCACCTTGACAGCACGGCAGCTAATCAATGAGCTCAGCAGCTTTAGCTGGGCATTCTGTTGTGAATACTCTGGAGGCGACTTCTGAGCTGGGGCTCCCTCCGGTGGTTGCTGAGGGTAATGAACTGATTGCTGAATGGCCTTCAGCTGGCTCTGAATGGTCTGATATAAGTGACCTGAACTCCCTTCAGCCTTGCCGGTAATCAATTGTTCTTCCTGGTCTTTCTTGGAGCTCAGCTTGCATTCCTGCTCTCTTTCAGATAAGTGATTTGCTTATTTTTTTTTCCTCTGGTTGGATTTTCCTTACTTGTTTGCTGCTTAGCAGTAAACTTCAGCCTGGTCCCCTTTTGGGCTCTGGCGTTGCAATTGTGCTGTTTGTGTTTGCACTTTTGCTCTGTTCCTATGTCACTTTTTATTTGCTGAATTGCTGTGTGTTACACCAGAGATCTGATTTAGGTGGTAGAGATCATGTGATCTCAGGTTTTTTGTTAATCAGAAGTGTTGGTATTTTTGTCAGGGGTTTTTTGGGTTGCAGTCAGAATTCTTTCCTATACTTTTCTATCTAGACAGGTTGGGCCCCAGCGTTTGCTCATTCTATTTTCTGTCTGTGTTCGTATTTTCTTCTGGTCTAACCGCCATTACATGTTTGGGGGCTTCCTATTTCTTTGGGGATTCTGCTACGGGGCAGATAGCATTCATCTTTCTGCCTTTAGGTGTAGCTATCTCTCCGGCTGTGACGAGGCGTCTAGGATCACCATAGGTACGCTCCACGGCTACTTCTAGTGTTGCGGTTAGTTCAGGGTCCTGCAATTCAATAGTTTCCAGCCTCTCTGGTGTATTGCTTCTTTGGCTATTTTTTGCAATTTCTCCTCAGCTACCGAAACATAACAGCATTCCTGTGTAGACGGGATGCCCCGCCAAGAGCCTCTGAGCTCATTGATTAGCAGCTGCCCCTTTCAATGTGATGTCTGACCCACCAATGCCAGACACCGGAATACAGGAAACGGGGGTGGAAATTCGCCGGTGAACCTCGGGAATGAGAGTACAGCATGGTTAGGCTTCTGTTTATACTACTCAACATGACACTACTCCCGTACTCAACATGATGGAGGTGAACATCACTTGTCAGGCACTGTTGTATGGAGCTGAGCTGACTCCATACATGGCAGGTGCCAGCTGTGTTATACAGCTGGCGCCTGCCTCTTTCAGCAATTTCAGCAAGCTTGCTCCAACAGCAGAGTCAATTGTAACACAAGGGGTTAGAGAAGGACTGTCTATGTGATGGACGCAATAGTTGGTTGCTTGTATTGTCATTGTCACTTCAAAAGAAAACACTTAAAAAAAACAACTTTTTTCACATATCAAAAAAATTCAAATCATCATATAAGCATATCTGATATTGCCTTATCTTTCAAGTCTAACCTTTCAAAATATATTATTTATTCCATAGAGTGAATGGTTTATAAAAAAAACGTTACCATTTTATTTTATCATTTTGCCTCCCCCCAAACAAGTTAATAAGTGCACTGATCTGCAGAATAAAGTTCTCAGGTAATGTTTATTAAACAGTGAATGGTGTAACAACTAAGCCAGAGAAACAATAGGGAGGACTTTTGCTCACACCACATAGAATTTTTTTCCCATGCTTTTCTGTGCATTGTATGGTAAAGTAAATGTCGCTCAAACTAAAACTCATCCTGCTAAAAAGAAATTGATGTATAAATGAAAAAAAAAGTTATGGCTCTTAGAAACTGGGAAAAAAAACAAATAGACAAAAATGAAAATTGGGTTGAAAATTTGGGGTGAATCAACTTATTAAGTGTTGTCCCAAGTCACTGGTTCTGAATTAACGCTGACTTTTGATGGATCGTTTAGACCCATAACTGTGGAGGAATTGTGAACCACTGGAGAATTCAATCATTTACACTTTTTGGACTATTTATCACTGTTGGCCATTTTTACTTGCCATATTTCTTAGTGTAGATGTAGTGAAAAACAAATCTATAAATCAAGGTCCTTGTAAAAAAAAAAATAAAATGATGAGAAACCGAGGCAATGATCAGAGTAGCTGGTCCATAGCATAGTCAGTCAGTGAACATAATCCCTTAAAAAACTTTGCATATTCCCAGAAATGTCTTGTAAATGTTAAGCTCCAGTCTGGATAGTTTCTTATTTAGTTTGATATATTGTTGGCTGCTTTAGGGGATGTGATGGTCACCAGTCAGATATGTCTATGTAAGAAATAAGTGGCACAAAGTCCGTTTATGCAGCTGGTAACCTGTTTAGCTTGGTGCCAGGCTGTGGGTGACTTTTACGTCTGTACTCCATATGATGATGCCAAGAGTTCCCATATCCTATAAACATAATTATTTCCATGAAAGACATCCGAGCCTAAGTGTTACACCATGGTCACAAATCATCTTTTGATTAATTCCGTAACTTCTGCCACAAAGAACCTTCACACACCCTTAAATCTCCCCTTTTACAACTTTAGCAGATGTGACATTGAAAACACTACACGTGCACTTGTGGTATATATAATACAATATCTTATTTTACATGGAAGCTCAATAATATATAGTATATATAAGAAGAAGTGGCTTGTTCCCCTTTGGTGACAAGTGTGCATATATTTGGGACCAGTTATCATTTTTTTGCAATTGGATTTCATTAAAAATGTTATGCCATTTGGCTTTTACAGGCTCTTTGTTTTTCTGAATTATTCCACTCTGATGTTGTAAATCAGATGGAGCTGAGAAAAAGATTGATAAAAAGTTACAAACTCTCCTGTCAAAGCATTAGAATGAGCTCACTGATGGATTTGTAAGGGGGTGAAGTGATATTTCTGTGTCGCCCTGCCCCGCACCGCCCCTTAAGGCCCTGTTCACACATTGCGGTTTTAGATGCGTTTCCGCTGCGTTTTTCAACGCAGCGGAAACGCATCCAACCCGCAGCACAGTGCACTACCAATGTAATCTAATGGGAACCGCATGTCTGCTGTGCACATGCTGCGGAAAAAAACGCGCGGTTTAGCCGCGTTTTATTTTCCGCAGCATGTCAATTCTTTGTGCGGAACTGCAGCGGTTCGGCGCCCATTGACTTGCATTGAGTCGGGCACTTCCGCAGCAAAACCGCAGATCTAAAAAAGATCTGCGGTTTTGCTGCGGGTGAAACCGCTGCAGTTCGGGAGGAGGGAAGTGTGTGGGCGGTGAGTGGGCATGTATAGTGTGCGGCGCTATGTGTGTGGGCGTGTATAGTGGGCGGCGCTGTGTGTGTGGGCGGTGATTGTGTGCCGGTTTCTGCGTGATCGGTGTGCGGGGCTGTGTGTGCGATCGGTGTGCGGGGCTGTGTGTGTGATCGGTGTGCGGGGCTGTGTGCGCGATCGGTGTGCGGGGCTGTGTGCGCGATCGGTGTGCGGGGCTGTGTGTGCGATCGGTGTGCGGGGCTCTGTATGTGCGGCGGTGTGCGGGCCTGTGTGCGTGTCTCCGTGTATGCAGGCATCGTCGGATGGGACTACAAGTCCCATCCGGCGATGCCTGCTACAGTGACTGACACATTAGCCAATGATGGGACAGTAGTAGTCCCATCATCCGGCTAATGTGCTGAATGAAAAAAATAAATAAATTACATGACATACAGAACATATAATGAGTCGCACTTAGTACCAGGGCAATGGGGTACTCGGCACCGAGCCCATGGAAATCTATGGGAGTTGTCACTGGTAGCGGTGGCTCGGTCCGTGGCCCTGGGCGCTCATACAATGGGGATATTTACAGGGGATTATTAGGATAGGTAGTTCGTGACGCCACCTGTGGTATCTGGTTAGTTGGACCAGCGCTGCTATAAGGACTTTCACAGGGGATGTTATGGGGCAGCAAGATGGTGGGTCTCCCACAGGTGAGACTGGTCCCTGGAAGTCTATGGTGAAGATGATGCAGGGTGTAGATAATAATTCAGTCGCACACAATGCAGCTTCTTTCATACCTTTTACTGGTGGATGGTTCAAGAAGATCCCGGGAAGCTGGTCGGGGTGGAGAGTGCACATTTGGGTAACAGCTGAGCAGGTTAGAGGCCTCCTTTACTTCCATATACATGTGAGTCCAACTTGCATGAAGCGAAGTTAACTCTGAAACTCCAGCTTTCTCTATAGCTGTACTGCCCGGCCAACATTGTGGTGGAGCCTTCTAAGTGATGAAACTAAGTCCTTACTTTTGTCGTGCACTTGACTCAAAGTACCTGTTCCACCGGACTCCGGTTACGTATTGACACTTAGGGCTGCTCTCTGCGACCTGTAGTCCAGATGCCTCCGGTTTTCTTGTTACTAAGCTTGAAACTGTAGCAACGCTTCGGACCCGGTGTCCGGCAATTTAGTGCAAGTAATCCAATACCTGTAGCACTTCTATATCTTCTCCACTGCGCCCTTCGCCCTGCTTCACGCTCTTAACATAAGCACTTGTAGAATACAATGGCGAGGTCAGCTTACTCTAGGACTCGCTGAGCAGCCCTCAGTATACTCTAAGTCCCGACTGGACTGACACTGAGCTGATCCGTCCGAAGACAGGAAAACAGATTCCACTACTCTCCCTCCTAGGTTGGCTGACTGACTAACCACCTAAGCTACGTGTCACTCCCTCCTATATCTCAGATGGGTGTGTCTGAAAGAGTGAGTGACAGTGAATGAATATCAAGCGTTGCTGTTACCTTCCTGTGCACTTCCTGGATTTTTATGTGTGCCTGCGTAGCTGGGCTACACATCCCCCCTTGGTTAAACACAGCACTCCGGGCTGTAAAAGACAAAAAGAACATTTTTGTTTTGCATTAAACAACAACATTTTAACTCTTCCCATCCGGGAGGTAAGACTTCTTGAACGTTACGATTTGTACAATAAAGAATACAAAAGTATCAAAAATATCAAACATTCTCATATATACAAGATACTTGTGGAGGACCCGCACCAAAAACCTCCCACGTGGGTCCTGGGTGGGCTGCAGGACTTTTGACTGCAGACCTCACTCTAGGCCCACCATACGGGTTTTTTCTTCAGAGGTAGATAGTAGTAGTGGTTTCATGTAAAACCAAGATAATGCTCCGAAGCGCAACTATTTACAAAGATAAGTTCTTGGGCCGGCACAGTCCACAGCCTCTCAGTCCACGAAGGGTTAAATACATATATACATTTTAGAAATCCAGTATTCACATATACTTTAACTTTTTACTTTACCCAACCAGGGTATACTATGCAACTATGCAAACATTACTTTTCAACCTGTCAAATTCTCTTCCTTGTACCCAGCCGGATTTTCTACTCAATATGTAAACACTATACATACACAGTAATAAAGTGCAAAAATGGCAATTATTTCTTCAAAACTTTTTACAATTTCTAGAATGCGGTAAACCCCTGTCTGGGTCCTACCGGTCTTCACTTTTACAAACTTTCAATTACGTCTTCCACTCCTGGGCTGGAACGACGCGATGCTCTTTGGATCCCATAACAAGTAAGTCATGGCCCGATATCAGTGTTTGCGTGGCCACAGTCCTTGTGCGAACCACCTGGGACGCAACGGGTGTTTCAGGCAAATATTGGCTTCTCATTAAAGATGCAGGCTTAGACTGCGATTTAACTGTGGTCGCATCATCCGATTGCGATACAGAATGAGTCACAGTTTGCGTTGCGGGATACTTTGTTGATTGCGATGCAGGGGGCGATGCCGGGTAGGTCGCCTGTTGCGATGTAGAGCAAGTCGCAGATTGCGATTTAGGGGGCGATGCCGGGGCACGGCCTGGTGCGGTGGGAGCTCTGAACTGGGACGCTTCGGTACCGGCGTCGGGGACGGGGTCACTAACGATGGAGACGTTCAGGGCATACCACCCCTTTAAACCCCAGTGACGGGTGTAGCTCACAATGTCCCCATTAATCAGGTCCCTCCCAGGATGACCGATGGGCAGGTGGGATTCTACGTCCCTGCGGCTTACAAAGACCCCTGCGAAGAGGCCTGGCTCGCGGATGAAGCCCCAGCCCTTGCAGAGCTGGAACTCGGTGACGCACCCCTGCCGCCGCTGTTCCCGTAGGGTACCTTTATCCCGGCGGACGGTCTCCTTGTCAGCTATGAATTCCTCATGCTGCTTCTGTCGGGACCGCTGGATGTCTCTTTCTCTCTCCTGCTTTTGGCATCGCTGCTCCTCTTCACGACGGCGCCACTCACTTTCCCACTGAACAGCATAGGTGACATCATCTAATCGCTCCATCTCGTCCCAGTCGATGTAAGGTTCTATGTATATATTACTGAAACTCAGTTTGTTCGTCAGCCATTTTACTTTCTGTCTTGCTGCAGCTATCTTGCCCTCAGTCAAAATGGAGTTTCCAGCTTGCATGTTCCCGCCCTGATTCTCTCCTTTGCTTCTTAAGCAGCCACAGCTGAGCAATCAGTGCTTCAGAATCTAGCCTGCAGTGAACCTGTGACTTGACTCCTGTAAGCCTTGGACCTTGTACTCCAGCTATTCCTACTGAGGAACTCTGAAGCACTTGTGGACTCTGAACCCTGCTCTTTGAAAGACCCACGTTTGCATGGACTTACGGTAACAGAGAAGAAGATCCTGAATCTGTATTGGAGAGTGATTGCTGAGCTTGGATTACTCTGGCCTGCTGTGTCTCCTGTTTCTGTGTCTGCAAACTGTGTGACTATTTCTGCCAACTTGTATGAAGTAATACAGGACTTTTCTATATCAAACCTGTGACTCCTGTGTTTTCATCGCACCCAAGCACAAGACGCTATATGAACTGTACTACATACATTACAAGATTCTGAAGCCAAAACGTTAGTGTCTGCTGGGTCTGGAAGGCTGTGTCTGCTGTACTGTGGATATCAGACGTCTGGTTGTACTTTCTGTGATGACAGTGGTTGTGACTTCTCACAACCATTCCAGGTGAGCAATTCCCTTAAGTTTTTTCTTTTTGCAGTGTTACCACAGGTAAACACTATTGTTTTTTTTTTTTTTTCCTTTCTTTTCTCTTTTTTGTCTGCTGTAACTCTGGATATCAGATGTCTGGTTGAAACTTTCTGTGATGATAGTGGTTGTGGCTTCTCACAACCATTCCAGGTGAGCAGTTCCCTTAATTTTTTTTTCTCTCTGCAGTGTTGCCACAGGTGAACACTATTGTTTTTTTTCTCTCCTCTTCTTCCAGTAATCCTGTCTTAAAAGATCTGGAAAATGGAGGCCCGCATAAAGGAACTTTGCGGAGTGACTGATAATATCCTTGCAGATTTGCAGAATATAAAGACCCGTTTTACAAATCTACAGGACCTCAATAATCACAATTTGCAAGTGGTTGGACAGACTACCCAGGATTTGCGAGCCAGGATTGAGGTTCTAGAGGGGCGAGTCCAGGCTCCTGCCGTAGCCCCGAGTGCTGGGATTCCCAAGTTGCCCCCTTTTCGTTTTGGCGGTGAACGTGAGAAATTCAGGGGATTTATTAATCAATGCAATCTTTTTTTTTCTGCACATGCTTCACAATTTCCCACTGAACGATCTAAGGTGCTTACTATAATTATGTTGCTTACCAACAAGGCTTTAATGTGGGCAAACCCTCTGATTGAGACTGCGGATGATTGTTTGAATCACCTTGATGATTTTATTTCAGCCATGGGGCAGGTGTTTGATGACCCCAATCGAGGTGCAACAGCTGAAGCAGCCATGTTAGCTTTGCGCCAAGGTAAGCACTCGGTAGCTGAATATGCCTTGGATTTCAGGAGATGGGCCCTTGATACCACCTGGGACAGTTCCGCCAAAAAATCTATTTTTCGAAAGGGGTTATCTCCACTGATTAAGAATGAACTTGCTCGTGCCGACCCTCCCACTGCGTTAGGTGACTTTATTAACTACTGCATCCGTATTGATACTCGTCTGACTGAACGCAGGCAAGAGAGATGGTTCGAAAGCAATCTTACTAACCTTTTCCTACCTTCCTCTCCAGCTAAGGAACCTTTGAGTAGGATTACACGGGAACCTGAACCTGAACCCATGCAGGTAGACTCTTTACAACGACGGGTTAGTGATGCACGCAAGGAACATCGTTTTAAGGAGAATCTATGTTTCTATTGTGGTAAGTCAGGGCACTTCATTATAAACTGCCCCAGCCGTTCTCGTAAGACTACTGCAGCACTCATTCATTGTGAGTGTTGCGAGAGGGGATCTGTCAGGTCCGAGCCTCAGGCTCCAGAGAGATCTGCAGCAACAGATCTTGATTTCTCTGACTTAAACTCCGTTACCTCTGAGGACGTTGACTGTGTAAACGCTGCCATTTTTCAAGTTTCCTCAGCGGTGTCCCAGCTGAGTTGTAAGAAAAACAATTCTCATTGCTTTCTTTCCATCAAACTCTGGGTTGACTCAGCTTGGGTGTCTAGCTCTGCTATGATCGACTCAGGGGCAAGTGGAAATTTTATGGATGTCTCCTTTGCTCTGAAACAGGGAATACGTTCAGTGAAGAAGGCTACTCCAGTACAGATGGAAACTGTGGATGGCTCCCTGCTGACCTCTGGACCAGTGGATCAGGAAACAGAGCCTTTGAGGGTTCTTATGGGTAAAGATCATCAAGAGAAACTGTCCTTTATGCTTATCTCTTCTCCCCACTTTCCCATTATTCTAGGGCTACCATGGCTGCAGGCTCAGAATCCTACCATTAACTGGGAGACCAAGGAATTACACTTTCCAGAGAAACAGATGAGTCCAAAAGTTTCAGCTTGCTCTGTTCCTAAAGGAATCATGTCAGTCCCTGAACTACCAGCTGTATACCAGGACTATGTGGATTTATGTGACAAGAAGAACGCTGACCAGCTTCCTCCTCACCGTCCATATGATTTTCCAATTGAATTATTGCCTGGAGCAGAGATACCTTTTGGTAAGATCTACCCCCTGGCGGGGCCCGAGCTAAAGGCTTTAAAGGATTACATAGATGAAAATCTAGCCAAGGGCTTCATACGCCCCTCTTCATCTCCTGCAGGTGCACCCATCTTCTTTGTAAAGAAGAAAGATGGATCTCTGAGACCATGCGTAGACTATAGGGAACTCAATAAGGTTACTATTAGAAACCGTTATCCATTGCCTTTAATCCCTGAGTTATTGGAGAGAGTGCGACATGCCAAAATTTTTTCTAAACTAGATCTTCGTGGGGCCTATAACTTAGTCCGTATTAGACCTGGGGATGAATGGAAGACTGCATTCAGGTCACGCTATGGACACTTTGAATATCTAGTTATGCCTTTTGGTCTGAGTACCGCCCCAGCCACTTTCCAACACTTGGTGAATGACATCTTCAGGGATCTCCTAGATACATTCGTGGTAATTTATTTGGATGATATTCTAATTTTTTCTAACTCCACAGAGGAACATCATGGACATGTGAGAATGCTCTTGGAACGTCTAAGACAAAATCATCTTTACATCAAACTTGAAAAGTGTGAATTCCATAGGACCGAAATTCAATTTCTGGGGTATGTACTGTCTACACAAGGAATTAGTATGGATGGAAGCAAAACCCAAGCCATCAAGGATTGGCCAAGTCCTAGAAATGTGAAGGAGGTACAGCGTTTCATCGGGTTTGCCAACTTCTATAGACGTTTCATTAGAAATTTCTCTGAGGTAGTGTCACCTATCACTCAACTTACCCGGAAAGAGTCTCGGTTTTCCTGGACTCCCCAAGCCAGGAAGCATTTTCCCGTCTAAAAGATAAATTTACCACTGCACCTATCCTAGTACATCCCAACCCCGAGCTTGCCTTCATAATAGAGGTGGATGCTTCAGACTGTGCCGTTGGAGCTATACTCTCTCAGAGAACAGGTGAGAAGAATGTCTTGCATCCCTGTGCCTTCTTTTCCCAGCAGTTGTTTTCGGCTGAGAGGAACTACGATGTGGGCAATAGAGAGTTGTTGGCCATTATTGCCGCCTTCAAAGAATGGAGACACCTTCTTCAGGGAGCTGCACAGCAAATAGTCGTCCTGACAGACCATCGTAACCTTGAGTTTATCAGGTCGGCTAAGTGCCTGACTCCTCGCCAGGCTCGCTGGAATCTTTTCTTAAACCAATTTAATTTTATCATCTCTTATAGACCAGGATCGCGCAATGGAAAGGCTGATGCACTCTCTAGGATTTACTCAGCAGAGACACGTCCAATTACTCCTCCTAAGACTATTCTTCCTGACTCTAGATTCCTAGGAGTAATTCATAATCAAGACCTACTTAAGGACATCAAGGAAGCATACCATGCGGATTCCTTTTTGGCACAACCCCCAAGGGACGTAAGTCTTGTCTTTAAGAATGGTGTGTGGATTCAGGGACAACGTCTGTATATTCCTGAAACAGTCAGATTAAGAGTATTGCAACTCATTCACGATTCCAAGATAGCTGGGCATAGAGGAATTCTAAAGACACAGGAATTTCTTTCTCGTTTCTTTTGGTGGCCCACTTGCAGGAAGGATGTTTTGAATTATGTCACTTCATGTGAGGTCTGTGCAAGATGCAAAACACCTCGCTCCTCACCAACTGGTCTGTTACAGCCTCTTCCCACCCCGTCCCGCCCGTGGGGATCCATTTCTATGGACTTCATTGTGGAGTTACCAACCTCTCAGGGGAAGAACACCATTCTAGTGGTGGTTGACCGTCTAACAAAGGCAGCTCATTTTATCCCTTGTGTCGGCTTACCCACTGCAAAACAGACATCAGATTTGATGATTAAAGATGTGTTTCGCTTACATGGAGTACCGGATGAGGTTATTTCGGATCGAGGGGTGCAATTCACTTCTAGGTTTTGGCAAAATTTCTGTGCAGCATTGGACATTAATGTAAACCTTTCTTCTGCTTTTCATCCCCAGACTAATGGACAGACCGAACGAACCAATCAAACCTGGAGCAGTATCTCCGCTGCTTTATCTGCCACCTACAGGATGATTGGGTGGATCTACTTCCATTAGCTGAGTTCTCGTGTAACAACTCTCAGAGTGCCTCCACTAAACAGTCTCCTTTTTACTCTAATCTAGGTTATCATCCTAACATTCTACCACGATTTCCCATAGAAACGCCTTTACCAGCAGTGGCTGAAAGAATCACGTCTTTACAGAAGAATATGGATCTTCTAAAGGAAAATCTGGAATCGGCTCAAGAAAGGTACAAGAAAGCAGCAGATAAATTTCGTAAACCTGCACCAGCTTTCAAGGTAGGAGACTTGGTCTGGCTGTCAACCAGAAATCTTAAGTTAAGGATTCCATCGTCTAAGTTGGGACATAAGTACATTGGACCCTATAAAATCAGTAAAATTATAAGTGCCGTTGCTTGTCGTCTTCAACTGCCCAGAACTATGAGAATCCACCCTGTCTTTCATGTATCCCTACTAAAGGCTGCGACACCCAATACGTTTCCTGGACGTTCCTCTCCTTGCCCTGACCCAGTGCTAGTCGATGGTCAGGAAGAATTTGTGGTGGAAAGGATTTTAGATTCCAGGTTGTATAGAAATCAGTTACAATATCTGATTAAATGGCAGGGCTACCCAGTGGAGGACAACTCATGGGAACCGGTCAATAATGTTAATGCTCCTCGCTTGCTCCGTCAGTTTCATCAGAGGTACCCACACAAGCCTGGTCTGAGGTCATCCGGAGGTTGTCCTTAAGGGGGGAGTAATGTAAGGTTCTATGTATATATTCCTGAAACTCAGTTTGTTCGTCAGCCATTTTACTTTCTGTCTTGCTGCAGCTATCTTGCCCTCAGTCAAAATGGAGTTTCCAGCTTGCATGTTCCCGCCCTGATTCTCTCCTTTGCTTCTTAAGCAGCCACAGCTGAGCAATCAGTGCTTCAGAATCTAGCCTGCAGTGAACCTGTGACTTGACTCCTGTAAGCCTTGGACCTTGTACTCCAGCTATTCCTACTGAGGAACTCTGAAGCACTTGTGGACTCTGAACCCTGCTCTTTGAAAGACCCACGTTTGCATGGACTTACGGTAACAGAGAAGAAGATCCTGAATCTGTATTGGAGAGTGATTGCTGAGCTTGGATTACTCTGGCCTGCTGTGTCTCCTGTTTCTGTGTCTGCAAACTGTGTGACTATTTCTGCCAACTTGTATGAAGTAATACAGGACTTTTCTATATCAAACCTGTGACTCCTGTGTTTTCATCGCACCCAAGCACAAGACGCTATATGAACTGTACTACATACATTACAGTCGACTTCCGGCAACGATGGCTGGGACCCCTCCGGTGACCTCACCGGGGAGCGGTGCTCCTCTGTGGCCTCCTGGCCTGACTGGCACTCCGGTCCGGGCAATACCTCCTCAGCCTCCTTCTCCTCCACCTCCGCATCGGTGGGATCAGGTACAGCACTTTCGGCGGTAACCTCCGGTCGTCCCTCAGCCTTCTTCAGCAGCGATTTCAGGAATTCAGAAGACGGCCCTTGGCTTGTAGGAGAGAACACTGCGTCCCACAGCAGCCGCTGTGTTTGGGTGCGCCAGTGTCTCCCCGTCTCCTGTAGATCAGCACGACCCTGGAGCTTCCTTCTTAGCTCCTCATTCTCCTTCCGCAGCTCCATCATGGCGGGGTCGGTGTCCCTATCTGGGGACAGCTCCGGCACAGGTAGGAAATCTTCCGGTCCTCGGCACAGATTCTCCTGTCCTTCCGCCATCTCGTCCCAGGCCAGACTATATTTTCCATCAGGAACAATCTGGTCTCTTCCGTGGAGGCGGGACTTGCGTCTCCTCCTCTTCGCATAGAGGATGAAGAGGAGGCGGATTTCTTTAGCAGTGGGGCAGGACCGCACATTATAGTAGCATTTGGAGAGGGCGGCCATATCTTTCGCGCCCCAGGGGGGGCACACGCCCACGAATGCACGCCCACCTTCTTCACCAGCGCCTCAGGGCGCCAACATGGCAGCAAAATGGCGGTATTTGGCGCCAAATGCAGCAAACAGTCTTTTTCACCAAACAGTTACTATAGGCACACAGGACTCACAATTGCAAGTTTCTCATCCTGTTCGTGACGCCAGAGATGAGTCGCACTTAGTACCAGGGCAATGGGGTACTCGGCACCGAGCCCATGGAAATCTATGGGAGTTGTCACTGGTAGCGGTGGCTCGGTCCGTGGCCCTGGGCGCTCATACAATGGGGATATTTACAGGGGATTATTAGGATAGGTAGTTCGTGACGCCACCTGTGGTATCTGGTTAGTTGGACCAGCGCTGCTATAAGGACTTTCACAGGGGATGTTATGGGGCAGCAAGATGGTGGGTCTCCCACAGGTGAGACTGGTCCCTGGAAGTCTATGGTGAAGATGATGCAGGGTGTAGATAATAATTCAGTTGCACACAATGCAGCTTCTTTTCATACCTTTTACTGGTGGATGGTTCAAGAAGATCCCGGGAAGCTGGTCGGGGTGGAGAGTGCACATTCGGGTAACAGCTGAGCAGGTTAGAGGCCTCCTTTACTTCCATATACATGTGAGTCCAACTTGCGTGAAGCGAAGTTAACTCTGAAACTCCAGCTTTCTCTATAGCTGTACTGCCCGGCCAACATTGTGGTGGAGCCTTCTAAGTGATGAAACTAAGTCCTTACTTTTGTCGTGCACTTGACTCAAAGTACCTGTTCCACCGGACTCCGGTTACGTATTGACACTTAGGGCTGCTCTCTGCGACCTGTAGTCCAGATGCCTCCGGTTTTCTTGTTACTAAGCTTGAAACTGTAGCAACGCTTCGGACCCCGGTGTCCGGCAATTTAGTGCAAGTAATCCAATACCTGTAGCACTTCTATATCTTCTCCACTGCGCCCTTCGCCCTGCTTCACGCTCTTAACATAAGCACTTGTAGAATACAATGGCGAGGTCAGCTTTCTCTAGGACTCGCTGAGCAGCCCTCAGTATACTCTAAGTCCCGACTGGACTGACACTGAGCTGATCCGTCCGAAGACAGGAAAACAGATTCCACTACTCTCCCTCCTAGGTTGGCTGACTGACTAACCACCTAAGCTACGTGTCACTCCCTCCTATATCTCAGATGGGTGTGTCTGAAAGAGTGAGTGACAGTGAATGAATATCAAGCGTTGCTGTTACCTTCCTGTGCACTCTCCTGGATTTTTATGTGTGCCTGCGTAGCTGGGCTACACATCAACATACATGACATACAGAACATATAACATACATATGACATATAGAACATATAACATACATGACATACAGAACATATAACATACATATGACATATAACATACATGACATACAGAACATATAACATACATATGACATATAACATACATGACATACAGAACATATAACATACACATGACATACAGAACATATAACATACACATGACATACAACATATAACATACATGACATACAGAACATATAACATACACATGACATACAGAACATATAACATACACATGACATATAACATATAACATACATGACATACAGAACATATAACATACACATGACATACAACATATAACATACAGAACATATAACATACATGACATACAACATATAACATACATGACATATAACATACACATGACATACACATGACATACAGAACATATAACATACATGACATACAGAACATATAACATACACATGACATACAACACATAACATAGAGTACATACTCACCTCTTCCCCGACGCCATCGATCTGTACCGCTCTGCCTCTGCCGCCGGGAGAGAATGACGTCACGACAGTTCATTCTCTCACGGCAATGCTGGGTGAGAAAATTCCCACGCAGCATTGCCATAAAGTGAGAGAATGAACTCAGTGATGCAGTGCAGGAGCCATTGTCTCCTGTCAGTGCATCACTGGGAGGCCCTACAGAGCAGTGGCATCACCTGATGTCACTGTTCTATAGGGAAGACCGTTGTGGGACCCTCGTTATTAATTGGACTGCGTCGGACAGGGAGTATACGGTTGTTTTATTTTTTTACGTTTTTTTACAGGAGATCGAGGGCGTCGCTTGGATCTGAGCGTATAATAAAGATATGAAAAACCGTCTTGTGTTTTATTTCATTAAAATAATTTATTCTTGTGTGTGTTTTTTTTAACCCTTTATTAATATAAGATTAATAATGGATAGGCGTCTTATTGACGCCTCTCTATTATTAACCGGGCTTAATATCACCTTACAATAGCAAGGTGATATTAACCCCTTATTACCCCATATCCCACCGCTACAGGGGAGTGGGAAGAGAGGGGCTAAGTGCCGGAATTGGCGCATCGTACAGATGCGCCAATTCTGGGGCGGCTGGGTGCTGGTATTTTTAGCCAGGGGGGGCGCCAATATCCATGGCCCCTTCCTAGGCTATGAATATCAGCCCGCAGCTGTCTGCGTAGCCTTTCTGGCTATAAATTATAGGGGGACCCCACGTCATTTTTTTTGGGGGGTCCCCCTATTTTAATAGCCAGTGAAGGCTAGCTGCGGGCTGATATTCATAGCCTGGGAAGATCCATGGGTATTAACCCCTTCCCAGGCTAGAAATATTGGCCCCGGCTGTCTGCTTTCCCCCTCTGGCGCAGAAAATTGCACGGGAGCCCACGCCATTTTTTTTCCTATATTTTTTTTTTATTAACTATTGCGTTATTTTGTGTTGTATTACGTGTGTGTGTCTTTAACTATTTATGTACCATTCTATCTATCTATCTACCTACAGTCATGGCCAAAAGTTTTGAGAATGACACAAATATTATATTTTCACATGATCTGCTGCCCTCTGGTTTTTATGTGTGTTTGACAGATGTTTTTATCACAGACAGAAATATAATAATTGCAAACATATGAGTAACAAAAGCTTATATTGACAGTTAGAATGAGTTAATGCAGCAAGTCAATATTTGCAGTGTTGACCCTTCTTCTTCAGGACCTCTGCAATTCTCCCTGGCATGCTCTCAATCAACTTCTGGACCAAATCCTGACTGATAGCAGTCCATTCTTGCACAATCAATGCTTTCATTTTGTCAGAATTTTTAGGTTTTTGTTTGTCCACCCGTCTCTTGATGATTGACCACAAGTTCTCAATGGGATTAAGATCTGGGGAGTTTCCAGGCCATGGACCCAAAATCTCTATGTTTTGTTCCCTGAGCCATTTAGTTATCACCTTTGCTTTATGGCAAGGTGCTCCATCATGCTGGAAAAGGCATTGTTGATCGCCAAACTGCTCTTGGAGGGTTGGGAGAAGTTGCTCTTGGAGGACATTCTGGTACCATTCTTTATTCATGGCTGTGTTTTTAGGCAAGACTGTGAGTGAGAGAGCCGATTCCCTTGGCTGAGAAGCATCCCCACACATGAATAGTTTCAGGATGCTTAACAGTTGGCATGAGACAAGACTGGTGGTAGCGCTCACCTTGTCTTCTCCGAATGAGGCGTTTTCCTGATGTCCCAAACAATCGAAAAGGGGATTCATCAGAGAAAATAACTTTACCCCAGTCCTCAGCAGTCCACTGCCTGTACCTTTTGCAGAATATCAGTCTGTCCATGATGTTTTTTCTGGAGAGAAGTGGCTTCTTTGCTGCCCTCCTTGAGACCAGGCCTTGCTCCAAGAGTCTCCGCCTCACAGTGCGTGCAGATGCACTCACACCTGCCTGCTGCCATTCCTGAGCAAGCTCTGCACTGCTGGTAGCCCGATCCCGCAGCTGAAACACTTTTAAGAGACGGTCCTGGCGCTTGCTGGTCTTTCTTGGGCACCCTGGAGCCTTTTTGGCAACAATGGAACCTCTCTCCTTGAAGTTCTTGATGATGCGGTAGATTGTTGACTGAGGTGCAATCTTTCTGGCTGCAATACTCTTCCCTGTTAGGCCGTTTTTGTGCATTGCAATGATGACTGCACGTGTTTCTTTAGAGATAACCATGGTTAACAGAAGAGAAACAATGATGCCAAGCACCAGCCTCCTTTTAAAGTGTCCAGTGGTGTCATTCTTACTTAATCATGACAGATTGATCTCCAGCCATGTCCTCATCAACACCTACACCTGTGTTAATGGAGCAATCACTGAAAAGAGGTTAGCTGGTCCTTTTAAGGCAGGGCTGCAATGATGTTGAAATGTGTTTTGGGGGATAAAGTTCATTTTCTTGCCAAATATTGACTTCGCAAGTAACTGCTGTTAAGCTGATCACTCTTTATAACATTCTGGAATATATGCAAATTGCCATTAGAAAAACTGAAGCAGTAGACTTTGTAAAAATTAATATTTGTGTCATTCTCAAAACTTTTGGCCATGACTGTATATATCTTTCTGTCTATCTCTATATCTATCTTTATATATTTCTAACTATCTTTATCCATCTATCTATGTATTTTCTATCTATCTAACTACTGGTATCTAATATCTATCTATGGCCGGCGTCACACTTGCGAGTGTGATGCGAGTAAGTCACACGACTTTCTCGCATCAACACCCGGCACGGCCGCCCGCTCTCGGACCCGAGTGTGCGGCTGCATAGAAATACATGCAGCCGCACACTCGGGTCCGAGAGCGGGCGGCCGTGCCGGGTGTTGATGCGAGAAAGTCGTGCGACTTACTCGCATCACACTCGCAAGTGTGACGCCGGCCTATCTCTATCTGTGTGTGTGTAATGGAGTGTGGGTTGGACAAATGTAAAAGAGGAGGTTGGACAAGAAATGACATCACAAATCTTTTTTTTTTTTTGTTAAACAACATATCTTTATTTAGCTGTAAAAACCGCATACAAAACCGCATGAGAAAAACCGCATCAAAACCGCGCCAAAAACCGCATCAAAACCGCGCCAAAACCGCGTCAAAACCGCGCCTGCGGTTTCTGCCAAGAGGTGCGGTTTCGGCGCGGAAAAATCCGCAGGCAAATCCGCAATGTGTGCACAGGCCCTAAGTGTACTTAATGTTTTTTCATGTAAATAGTCATTGTGTAGTTGGTGGTATTGCTACATAATATTAAGTATTACTGCTAATAGTTATGGTACTGCCATATCCATGATGTGTTACCATTATATATATGTTTTGCATTCCTCTGTATAAGGCTGGAGTCACACGGCTGTAAAACTCGTGCGATAATCGCATCGCACTGCACGGACTGGCCTGACACCTCTCCTGACCTGAGCAAGACAGCGTGATGGATTACTATGCAGAGGTCAAGCTCAGGTCAGGAGAGCCGACAGCCAGGACGAGTTTTACAATGCGATTCTCGCACGTGAAATACGGCAGTGTGTCTCTGCCCTAACATTGTATTATGTAATGTTCCTGACATATGTATAGCTTAGGGAAAGTTAAGTGTGTCCTTTTGAGACATTAAAGGAGGGCACTTTAGCAGATAGTTTCTGTATCTGGGGTAGTATGTAGAGGTCATTATGTATAGGGAAAGGGACAGAGGTCTCTTAATGGAGAGAGTCAGGCCCTTGAATGAATGTGGGAGCAGTTAAGGATTGCTTTTCGACGGTTTTCCGGGCGTGTCAGGAAGAGTACCTGCGAGAGTGCAGGAGAGTAAAAACACTGTTGTAGCCAGACTGGAGAAATTAATGTGGGAAGGAAGAAATGAATGTTGTGCAATGTTATTACATGGCTCCCTTGGGGTGTCAGGAGATGGACCGTTGATGCTGAGGGAGTGTCAGAAAGGATTGGAGATGTGGTAATTTGGAGAATTCAGTGGTGCAAGGAGGGAAATTTGGAGTTAAGATAGGTCGACTACTGTGGCCCCTTGGTAGTCAGCAAAATGCCGACACCGTGCAGCGAGGGAACGCTGTCAGCAAAGAGCTGGAGAAAGATGAAGTTTGGCAGGATGCCAGTGCCTTGCCATATGGAGAATCTGCTGAGAAAGATGAGTGTGCGACTGCTGTGACCCTGGAAGATGACCAGGAAAAAGAGCCAGTAGCTGCTGTAACTGGAGAAGAAATTGTGAGTAAACCACTGGACTTGTCTATCACTGATTTTGTGACAACACCGGATTTGACCACTGAGTCGGACTTGGCCTATGTGGCAAAAAAGTTTGACCCCTTTATTGTGACAAAGATGGCAGCGGTGAGAATGGCGGGAGATGGAGAAGCAAACAACAATGAGATCCACATCCTTCGTGGGCGTTGCCATCATGCCACGCGCCACAACGTGTTTGCCAATATGCCCTGGTCCGCCCCTGGTTTGAGCGGAAGAAGAGGAGCAAGCCTCGCCCCTACTACTGACCAACTATGGACGGGAGGCGCAGCTGGAGGCGGTCCCACCTGGGAGCGGGTGGAGACGGAAGGAGTCTGTCCTGCGTGGCTGCGCCTATCGGGATTGGCTGCAGAGCGCTGACGAGATGGAGAAGCGGGAAACAGCCAGCCAGTGGAGTACGGAGCTCGCGCCAGCGGAGCCCGTGCGCCCCCAAGCCCCAGAACCACAAGCCACTGTACTGCGCCTCCTGGAGTCATGGCGTGCGACCACCACTGTGGAAGAAGATTGTGGTCATGGAGTCAGGGTGTGCAGAATGCTTTACCGGGAGGTGGTGAGTGCACCCGGCTTTGGCCCCGCAGGAAACGGTCCACCCCTTCCTCGCCCGTTGGCGGGAGTGATTCACAGGCCAAGCCAATCGGTCACCGGGCACAGGGGACCACGACCTGGGCCGGTACAAGTGTACCAGCGGATGTCACCTGCCTGCCCAGCCCGGAGCTCTCCTGCTGCCGTACCCATCTCCGCTTGGTGCTGATACTGCTGTCCTGCCCAGACGGGCCCTGGAGTCTGTGGCTGCGGAGTCATCTTTGGCCCATTCCAGGGTGTGGAAATCGGGGGAGAGTAAAACTAAGGCAGCCCTTTTCCCAGATTCAGCATGGGTCTCATCGTCAGCTGGCATCTGGGGGCCTGATGGCGATATAGTGGCAGCATCCACCTCTGCGGCTGCAAAGGTGGCCTCTGCTCACCACCAGCGGAGGAGTATGAAGAGGAATCTGAGGAGTACAGAGCGACACACGGTGCGTGCCGTTGAACATTATTTTGTTTTGTCTATGAAAAGGATGTTACGCGTATGGCGCCCTCTACAAAAAGTCACGGGACTGTTCCGCGTCCCTGCGAGCACCATAGCCCTTAACGGAGTCCTGCCCATGGAAAGCGGATAAAATTTTAGCAGCACTCAAGAAAAGCGTTGCCGTGGTAGTTTGGAAAATTCGGCCTAGAGGTGTCACGCGGTCTTATGATATGTGTACGATGTCAGTAAACTATTCTTAAAAGAACAACACTCTATACAACATATAGATTAGCAACATTAGCATGTAAATATAGAATAGATTTACCTGACACGATATCCGTTGAACTCAGGGTTAATCTTGAGGACTTGATACACTGTCACAGGAAAGAGGAGGACCGGGGGTCTAACCTGACCCTAAACTGGGGTCCTAACTAATCCCTCACCTTGGAGGTACTGATAATGGTTCAGAGGTCCAAGTCTCCAGCCTAACCCTGTCTCCTATCAGTCCCTGAACCCTGTAATCAGTCCTAAGAAGGATTCTGATTACCACCAAAGGGATATGGGCTGATCTCTGCTAAATACACAGATTAGACATATAAGACAGACTGGAGAAAACACAGACTTGCATACACACTCAAACACAGAAGGAACATAAATGATCTGGGATATTAAACTCTAAGCAAGGTGAGCTTAAAACAACTAAGGAGCTCTTTAACTTAAGTCTGTACAGATACAATCCTATCTGTGGTCTGCATGAAGAATTTCACTGGCAACTCCCAACACAGACAACCAGAGATTTAAAGGAAACCAATCAACAAATAATTAATTGCAGCCGGAAGAAACTGCACCCAGTCCCAGAACTGAGCA
This sequence comes from Oophaga sylvatica, assembly GCA_033576555.1. NCBI lineage: Eukaryota > Metazoa > Chordata > Amphibia > Anura > Dendrobatidae > Oophaga > Oophaga sylvatica. The sequence goes on from JARQOD010000001.1 coordinate 462,557,468, forward strand.
CAGACAGAATTAACTCCCTAACTGCCAAACACAAAGAAACAGCAACTCAGCTGTGAGAAGTCAGAATGTGCAACCGCGACGATCTTCGTGGCGATGCACACATGACAGTACCCCCCTTCTACGAGGGGCCTCCGGACCCTCAGGGCCAGGTTTGCCCGGGTGAGTTCTGTGGAAGGTCCGCACCAAACGATCTGCGTTAATGTCAGACGCAGGAACCCACGTCCTCTCCTCTGGACCATACCCCTTCCAATGCACCAAGTACTGAAGGGACCGGCGATTCAGACGTGAGTCAATGATCTTTGACACTTGAAACTCCAAGTTACCATTGACCACCACTGGAGGAGGAGGTAGAGGTGATGGTATGACTGGTGCCACGTACCTCTTAAGTAATGACTTGTGGAACACATTATGAATTTTAAACGTAGGAGGGAGGTCCATACGAAATGCCACAGGATTAATTATGGAACTGATCCTGTACGGCCCGATGAATCTGGGGCCCAGCTTCCAGGAGGGAACTTTAAGTTTTATATTCCTGGTAGACAACCATACCAGATCGTTCACATTAAGATCTGGACCAGAAACTCTCCTCCTATCAGCCATACGTTTATAACGGTTCCCCATAGCACTCAGATTATTCAATACACCTCTCCACACTGAAGCAAGTGACGACGAGAAACGCTCCTCCTCAGGAACCCCAGAAGGGCCCCCCCCATTGAATGTACAAAACTGGGGATGAAAACCATATGCCCCAAAAAACGGGGACTTACCAGTGGACTCGCTCCGCCTGTTGTTAAGAGCGAACTCTGCCAGAGGCAAGAAAGAAGACCAGTCCTCCTGGTTCTCTGAGACAAAACACCGAAGATAAGTCTCTAGGCTTTGATTCAGACGCTCTGTCTGACCATTGGTCTGCGGATGAAAAGCCGAGGAAAATGACAATTGCATCCCCCGACGTAAACAAAATGCCCTCCAAAACTTGGACACAAACTGAGACCCCCTATCTGACACCACATCAGAAGGCAACCCATGAAGTCTCACAATCTCCCCAATGAACACCTGCGCCAGAGTTTTAGCATTAGGGAGGGCAGGAAGAGCAATGAAATGTGCCATCTTACTGAACCTGTCAACAACCACCAGTATGACAGTCTTCCCTGACGACTGAGGAAGGTCCGTGATGAAGTCCATAGACAAATGAGTCCATGGACGCTCCGGAAGTTTCAAGGGTAAGAGGGTCCCAGACGGACGGGTATGAGGGGTCTTAGAGCGAGCACAAACCCCACAGGACGCGACAAAAGTTAAAACATCTTTATTAACGTTAGGCCACCAAAACCGGCGAGAAAGGAGATCTAAAGTAGCCTTACTCCCTGGATGTCCTGCTAAAGCAGAATTATGATGTGCCTCAATAACCTTTTGTCTCAACTGATTTGGGACAAACAGTCTCCCTGGAGGTCCTGCAGGGGCGTCCCCCTGAGCCTCTAACACCTCCTCCTCAAGCTCAGAACATACAGCCGACACTACCACCCCCTCCTGAAGGATAGGAATCGGGTCATCCATTTTCCCGGCCCCTGGGAAACTGCGAGACAAGGCATCCGCCTTAACATTCTTAGATCCAGGGCGATAAGTGACAACAAAATTAAACCTGGTAAAAAACAACGACCATCGAGCTTGTCTGGAATTCAGACGCTTAGCAGATTCCAAATACAGCAGGTTCTTGTGATCAGTAATGACGGTGACCGGGTGGACTGCCCCCTCCAAAAAGTGACGCCATTCTTCAAAAGCCAACTTAATGGCCAAAAGTTCCCTATTACCGATATCATAATTCCTTTCGGCGGACGACAATTTTTTAGAAAAGAAAGCGCACGGATGCCATTTACCAGGGGACGGACCCTGGGACAATATTGCACCCACCCCTACGTCAGACGCGTCCACCTCCACAACGAACGGCTGTGATGCATCTGGTTGGATGAGAACGGGTGCCGAAGCAAAACATTTTTTCAAGGAGGAAAAAGCTTGGCAAGCTTTGTCCGACCATTTAGAAAAATCCGTCCCTTTTCTTGTCATGTTAGTGAGAGGTTTGACAACAGATGAGAAATTACAAATAAATTTCCGGTAGTAGTTAGCAAACCCCAGAAAACGCTGCAGAGCCTTAAGATCCTCTGGCTGATCCCATTCAAGCACTGCTCTCACCTTTTCAGGGTCCATACGGAAACCGGAGGCTGACACCAAGAAACCCAAAAACTGAAGTTCCTGTACGGCGAATACACACTTTTCCAGTTTGGCGTATAGTTTATTGTCTCGCAAGATCTGCAACACCTGTCTCACATGCTCCTGGTGAGACACAAGATCTGGTGAGTAAATTAAAATGTCATCCAAATATACGACCACAAACAGCCCCACCAGATGACGAAAAATGTCATTAACAAAATGTTGGAATACTGCTGGTGCAGTAGTCAGACCAAAAGGCATGACTAGGTTCTCATAATGTCCCTCCGGCGTGTTAAACGCCGTTTTCCACTCATCCCCCTCTTTTATCCTAATCAGATTATACGCCCCCCTGAGATCCAATTTAGAGAACCATTTGGCGCCAACAATTTGATTGAAGAGATCAGGAATCAGAGGGAGTGGATACGGATCTCGAACAGTAATCCGATTAAGTTCGCGGAAATCCAAGCAAGGGCGTAGGCCTCCATCTTTTTTCTTCACAAAGAAGAACCCCGCGGCCACTGGGGAAGATGAAGGTCTAATATGCCCTTTGGCCAGACTTTCCGAAATATAATCTTTCATAGCCTGCCTCTCAGGACCAGAAAGATTATATAACCTAGCTTTAGGTAACTTAGCATCAGGAAGTAAATTAATAGAGCAGTCATACACGCGATGAGGAGGCAACTCCTGACACCCCTCCTCAGAGAACACATCCCCAAAGTCCTCCAAAAAAGGAGGCAAAGTACTAGGCACGACCGCACTGATGACTGTGTTCATGCAGTTACTTTTGCAAAACTCCCCCCATTGGCTTATATCTCTGGACTGCCAATTAATCACAGGGTTATGTTTAACCAACCAAGGAAGTCCCAACACAATAGGAGTAGGTAGACCCTCCAACACATAACAAGATAATAGTTCCCTATGTATTGCCCCTACCCGAAGGTCAATGTTATGAACCTCATGAACAAAGCTACCTTGGCCGAGAGGCCTGGCGTCAATGGAGAATATAGGGATCGGTTTGACCAATACACTCAGATGCATACCTTGAGCCTGAGCAAACTGAGCGTCAACCAGATTAGCCCCGGACCCACTATCAAGAAGAACAGAAAATCTCTCCACTCTCGTACCAACCACCACCTCCACTGGTACAAGGAACTGAGAAGAATTAGCGGACGAAATACATACTCCCAGGTTGTCGTCCACCCACACAACCTGGGATTAACAGTTTTCCGGCGACTTTTTGCTCAACAAGGCACGGGATGGACATCCCCCAACAAAATGTCCCTCTTTCCCGCAGAAGAAACACCTTCTAGTCCTGCGGCGTACCGCCAATCCCCTCCTACGAAATGATGTCCCTCCCAACTGCATAGGCTCCTCCGAACAGACAAGGGGAACCTCAACATAAGGGACTTTAGTAGTAGGTGGAGTAACAACAGGGGGCGGAGTTACCTCGCACCTCTCCCGGAGCCGTCTATCAGTACGGATAGCTAGGGCCATAGCAGCCTCCAGTGATGGAGGAGAATCATACTGAGCCAAAACGTCCTTTAATTTGTCAGAAAGCCCATGACAAAACTGGCTCCTAAGAGCTGGGTCATTCCACTGAGTATCTGTGGCCCATCTACGAAACTCAGAAGCAAATTCCTCCGCCGGACGATCTCCCTGCTGTATCTTACGTAATTTTGTCTCAGCAAGAGAGACCCGATCTGGGTCATCATATACCAAACCCAGGGCAGTAAAAAATCGATCTACTGACTGTAGAGCCGGGGATCCCGGAGGAAGGGAGAAGGCCCAGGATTGAGGGTCCCCTTGTAGGAGCGAGATAACAATTCCCACTCTCTGCTCTTCACTCCCTGATGATCGAGGCCGAAGCCGAAAATACAATTTACATGCTTCCCTGAAGGTAAAAAATTTGTCTCGCCCACCAGTGAACCTGTCCGGGAGAGCTACTTTAGGTTCAAATCTGGTTTGCTCCGAGGGAGACAAAACTTTGGACTTAATGTCCGTCAGCTCCATGGATAATCCCTGCAACTGCAGAGCCAGCTGGGCTACTGGATCCATGGCAACTGGGAATAATTTTATGGGCCAGTGAAAATGTCACGCGGTCTTATGATATGTGTACGATGTCAGTAAACTATTCTTAAAAGAACAACACTCTATACAACATATAGATTAGCAACATCAGCATGTAAATATAGAATAGATTTACCTGACACGATATCCGTTGAACTCAGGGTTAATCTTGAGGACTTGATACACTGTCACAGGAAAGAGGAGGACCGGGGTCTAACCTGACCCTAAACTGGGGTCCTAACTAATCCCTCACCTTGGAGGTACTGATAATGGTTCAGAGGTCCAAGTCTCCAGCCTAACCCTGTCTCCTATCAGTCCCTGAACCCTGTAATCAGTCCTAAGAAGGATTCTGATTACCACCAAAGGGATATGGGCTGATCTCTGCTAAATACACAGATTAGACATATAAGACAGACTGGAGAAAACACAGACTTGCATACACACTCAAACACAGAAGGAACATAAATGATCTGGGATATTAAACTCTAAGCAAGGTGAGCTTAAAACAACTAAGGAGCTCTTTAACTTAAGTCTGTACAGATACAATCCTATCTGTGGTCTGCATGAAGAATTTCACTGGCAACTCCCAACACAGACAACCAGAGATTTAAAGGAAACCAATCAACAAATAATTAATTGCAGCCGGAAGAAACTGCACCCAGTCCCAGAACTGAGCACAGACAGAATTAACTCCCTAACTGCCAAACACAAAGAAACAGCAACTCAGCTGTGAGAAGTCAGAATGTGCAACCGCGACGATCTTCGTGGCGATGCACACATGACAAGAGGACTGCGAGCTAGGTGGAAAACTTATGGAGCCTATTGACTCGTTTGTTCTTTTGTTGCGCTCATTGCGCCCCTTCTGCTGGAAAGTGGAGAGACTGTCTTCATTACCAGGAGATCACTGGAGAACTGTACTACCCTCAAAGGAAGGGGGAGCTCATCGTTTTGAACTGCTGTCTCATCTTTGAGAAATGTGAATATGTTTTATGAAAGCCTTATAACCCCTGGAGGACTGGGAACCAGGAATGTTACTCCTGCATCCTTGGACTGCGGTGCGTACTGATGCGGATTACATCAAGCCAATTGACGGCCTTTTTTTTGTTTTTTGCTTTTGTACTATGCGTTGGTCGAGGACGACCAAATTTAAGGAAAGGGGGAGTGTAGGGGGTGAAGGGATATTTCTGTTTCGCCCCGCACCTTAAGTGTACTTAATGTTTTCTCATCCATAAGGAAAACTGTTATGAATGTGCTAGAGATGGTTTCTGAGCAGAGGCTCCCTCTGGTGGTTAGAGACAGTACTGAACCTTTCAGCGAGTAGTGGCAATCTGGAATCACGGACTGGTCTGATATAAGGGAGGTTCCCTCCCATGATGGTTGCCGGTGATCAATTGTTCTTGTCTCAATTGTGGTTCCTGATTCTTTTGGAAGTTTGCTGGAGTCCTGCCTGCATCTCCTGCTTTCATATAAGATATTTTTTGCTTTTCTTTTGTGCTTGCTTTTTGCATTGTTTTCTGCACTTTTGTGGAGGTCAGCCAGGTCCCCTCCTGGGGCCTGAGCTCCTCACAGTTTTTCTGCAGCCACTGTTATTTGCTCATTTGCTTTTTCCTGTTTTTTCAGCGGCTGCGGCTTGGTTTTTGTTCACACTGAGATCTGATTTAGTGGGTGGCGAGATCGTGTGATCTCAGTATTTTTGTAATCAGAATTGTTGGATTTTTGTAGGGTTTTCTGGGTTGCAGAAAGTAATCTCTCCTGTCCTATCCTATTTAGTCAGCTTGTGGCCCCAGCGTTTGCTCAGTCTATTTTCTGCCTATGTTTGTATTTTCATCTTGTCTAACCGCCATTATATGTTTGGGGGCTTCCTATTTTCTTTGGGGATCTGCTCCGGGGCAGATAGCTTTCATCTTTCTGCCTTTAGGTGTAGTTATCTCTCAGGCTGTGACGAGGCGTCTAGGATCAACGTAGGAACGCTCCACGGCTACCTCTAGTTGTGTCGTTAGTTTAGGAATCTGCAACCCATCAGTTACCATCATCTCAGGTGTTCGGCTGCCCTGCTGTTGTTCCTGTCCTCCTCAGCTACCGAAACATAACAGTATCACCGGCCATAACTGAAAATTATATGGTACTCACAGAAGGGAAAAAAAGTGTGGAAAGAAAAAAGTTGTCAGAGTTGTCAGAGATTTTTTTTTTTTCTGTCTGTTGCATTTTTTCCCTCTTTTTCTCTGGGTGCTGAGGAGGATTTTTTTTCTCTCTCAATGGAGTTTGCACAGTTGTCTGGCCGTGTGGATCAGCTTGCCACTGAGGTTCGGAGTATTGCTACCTATCTTGCAGGGTTGCCGGTTGTGGAACCTAGGATTCCCATGCCAGATTTGTTTTTGGGGGATCGGGCTAAATTTCTGAATTTCAAAATAACTGTAAGTTGTTTTTTTGCCTTAAAGCCTAAGTCTTCAGGTAACGCAGCACAGCAGGTTCAAATTGTCATCTCTCTCCTGCGCGGCGATCCTCAGGATTGGGCTTTTTCCCTGACACCTGGGGATCCTGTTTTGAATGATATTGATGCATTTTTTCTTGCTCTGGGGTTATTGTACGATGAACCTAATGTCACTGATCAAGCTGAAAAAACCTTGTTGGTATTAAATCAGGGTCTTGAAGACGCTGAGTTGTACTGTCAGAAATTCCAAAAGTGGGCAGTCCTGACCAAATGGAATGATGATGCTTTGGCAGCCCTTTTTCGGAAGGGGCTGTCAGAGAATGTAAAGGATGTTATGGTGGGAATCCCTGCTCCCTCTGGTCTCAATGATTCTATGTCACTGGCTCTTAAAATTGACAGACGTTTGCGTGAGCGCAGAGGTATGCGTGAGATAGTGTTGCCTTGTGAGCCAGCTTCTGAACCCATGCAGTGTGATAGAGTGACTTCTGGGGCTCAGCGTCATGAGTTTCGAAAGCGCAATGGGTTATGTTTCTACTGTAGTGATGCCTCTCATGCTATTTCAGTCTGCCCTAAGCGGGGAAGACGTTTTGCACGCTCAGTTGTCTTGGGTAGTGTTCAGACTAAATTTCTGTTGACTGTTACCCTGATTTGCTCCCTGTCCACATTTTCTGCTCAGGCTTTTGTTGATTCAGGAGCAGCTATTAACCTGATGGATTTTGACTTTGCCAAACGTTGTGGGCTTCCCATGATACCCCTGCGGAAGTCTATTCCCTACTGGGCATTGATTCTACCCCTTTGGCGGAGAATAAACCCCAGTTTTCTATTCAGGTGATAATGAGGGTTGAACCAGATCATCTGGAGAGTTGCAAATTTCTGGTGCTGTATAATCTGCATGACATTATTGTACTAGGTTTCCCTTGGTTACAGTCTCATAATCCTGTTTTGGATTGGAAATCTGTGTCTGTGACCAGTTGGGGCTGCTAATGTGTTAATGCCGACACTCCTGTTTTTTCTGCCTCTCCCAAGTCTCAGGATGTTCCTGACTTTTTGACTGATTTTTCGGATGTATTTAGTGAAAGTAAATCTGCATCTTTGCCCCCTCACAGGAGCTACGATTGCGCTATTGAATTAGTGCCTGGTGGTAAATTTCCTAAAGGTCGCCTTTTTAACTTGTCTGTACCTGAACACGATGCTATGCGATCTTATATCAAGGAGTCATTGGAGAAGGGTCATATCAGACCATCCTCTTCACCCTTGGGTGCCGGTTTTTTCTTTGTGGCCAAAAAGGATGGTTCATTGAGGCCGTGTATTGATTATCGTCTCTTGAATAAGATCACTGTGAAGTATCAATATCCGTTACCCTTGATTTCTGACCTGTTTTCCAGGGTGAAAAGTGCTAGTTGGTTTACCAAGCTTGACCTCAGGGGGCGTATAGCCTTATTCGCATTAAGCATGGGGATGAATGGAAGACGGCGTTTAATACCCCAGAGGGTCATTTTGAGTACCTAGTGATGCCTTTGAACTCACTAATGCTCCTTCCGTCTTCCAATCCTTCATGAATGATATTTTCAGGGATTTTGTAGATAAATTTCTGATTGTTTATTTGGATGATATCTTGATTTTTTCCAATGACTGGGACTCTCATGTGAAACATGTTCGGACTGTGTTCCAGATTTTGAGAGAGAATTCACTGTATGTGAAGGGATCAAAGTGTCTTTTTGGCGTACAGAAGGTCTCATTTCTGGGATTCATTTTGTCTCCGTCTGTTATTGAAATGGACCCGGTCAAGGTTCAAGCCATCTGTGATTGGGTCCAACCTACTTCATTAAAGGCTCTTCAGAGATTCTTGGGTTTTGCCAATTTTTATCGTAAATTTATTGGTAATTTCTCCGGTATTGTTAAACCATTGACTGATTTGACCAAAAAGGGTTCTGATGTGGTGAATTGGCCTCCTGAGGCAGTCTCTGCGTTTCAGGAACTTAAGCAGAGATTCACTTCTGCTCCTGTTCTACGGCAGCCTGATGTTTCTCTACCGTTTCAGGTGGAGGTTGATGCCTCTGAAATAGGGGCAGGTGCCGTTTTGTCCCAAAGAGATCCAGAGACCTCTAAGAGTAACCCTTGTGCCTTTTTCTCTCGAAAATTTTCTCCAACTGAACGTAATTATGACGTGGGTAATCGGGAGTTATTGGCCATGAAGTGGGCCTTTGAAGAGTGGAGACATTGGCTGGAGGGAGCCAAACATCAGGTGGTGGTCCTCACGGACCATAAGAATCTGGTTTATCTCGAAACAGCCAAGCGACTTAATCCTAGACAGGCCAGGTGGGCCTTGTTTTTCACACGTTTTAATTTTGTGGTTTCTTTTCTTCCTGGCACTAAGAATGTTAAGGCGGATGCCCTCTCGAGGAGTTTCTTTGCGGACTCTCCTGAGTTATCTGATCCTACTGTTATTTTGAAAGAGGGTGTAGTTCTTTCCGCCATCTCGCCCAATTTGAGACTGGCCTTGGAAGGGTGTCAGGAGGATAAACCTGAGCGCTGCCCTATTGGGAAATAGTTTGTCCCAGACCAGTGGAAGAAGAGTGTGATGTCTGAGATTCATTGTTCCGTGTTGGCTGGTCATTCCGGGATTTTTGGTACCAGAGACTTGGTGAGTCGGTCCTTTTGGTGGCCTACTTTGTCTCGTGACGTCAGGGAATTTGTGCAGTCCTGTGGGACTTGCTCTCGCTTCAAGCCTTGCTCTCGCTCTAGTGGTTTGTTAATGCCATTACCTGTGCCCAAGAGGCCATGGACCCATATCTCTATGGATTTTATTTCCGACCTCCCTGTTTCTCAGAGAATGACCGTTATCTGGGTAATCTGTGATAGGTTTTCCAAGATGATACATCTTGTGCCATTACCTAAGTTACCTTCCTCCTCCGAATTGGTGCCTTTGTTCCTTCAGCAGGTGGTTCAGTTACATGGCATTCCGGAGACCATTGTGTCTGACAGAGGAGTCCAGTTTGTTTCCAGATTTTGGAGGACATTTTGTTCTAAACTTGGTGTTCAATTATCTTTCTCCTCTGCTTTTCATCCTCAGACCAATGAACAAACCGAGAGAACAAACCAGACCTTGGAGACTTATTTGAGATGTTTTGTGTCTGCTGATCAAGATGACTGGGTCTCTTTTTTGCCTTTGGCTGGGTTTGCTCTTAATAATAGGGCTAGCTCTGCCACCTTGATGTGTCCATTTTTCTGCAATTTTGGGTTTCACCCTCGATTTTCTTCGGGACAGGCGGAGGCTTCGGTCTGTCCGGGTGTTGACTCTGCTGTGGAACGAATGCAGCAGATTTGGGACCAGGTAGTGGAGAGGTTGTCTCTCTCTCAGGAGAAGGCCTAACGGTTTGCCAACCGGCATAGGTCTGATGGTCCTCGGTTTAAAGTGGGGGACTTGGTTTGGTTGTCCTCAAGAAATATCCCTATGAGGGTTGCATCTCCAAAGTTTAAGCCCAGGTTCATTGGACCTTATAAGATCATGGAGATTCTTAATCCTGTTTCCTTCCGTTTGCTTCTTCCAGGGACATTTAAGATCCATAACGTGTTCCACCAGTCCTTATTGAAGAGGTTTGTCGAGCCAGTGGTTCCTATGGCTGCGCCTCCTGACCCTGTTTTGGTTGGGGGCAATCTGGAGTATGTGGTTGAGAAAATATTGGATTCTCGTTTTTCTAGACAGAAACTCCAGTATTTGGTTACGTGGAGAGGTTATGGTCAGGAGGACAATTCTTGGGTGTTTGCTTCGGACATCCATGCTAGGAGACTGATCCGTGCCTACCACCGAGCTCATCCTGATCGGCCTGATTGCACAAGTGAGGGTTCGGTGACCCCTCCTCAAGGGGGGGGTACTGTTATGAATGTGCTAGAGATGGTTTCTGAGCAGAGGCTCCCTCTGGTGGTTAGAGACAGTACTGAACCTTTCAGTGAGGCGTGGCAATCTGGAATCACGGACTGGTCTGATATAAGGGAGGTTCCCTCCCATGATGGTTGCCGGTGATCAATTGTTCTTGTCTCAATTGTGGTTCCTGGTTCTTTTGGAAGTTTGCTGGAGTCCTGCCTGCATCTCCTGCTTTCAGATAAGATATTTTTTGCTTTTCTCTTTGTGCTTGCTTTTTGCATTGTTTTCTGCACTTTTGTGGAGGTCAGCCAGGTCCCCTCCTGGGGCCTGAGCTCCTCACAGTTTTTCTGCAGCCACTGTTATTTGCTCATTTGCTTTTTCCTGTTTTTTCAGCGGCTGCGGCTTGGTTTTTGTTCACACTGAGATCTGATTTAGTGGGTGGCGAGATCGTGTGATCTCAGTATTTTTGTAATCAGAATTGTTGGATTTTTGTAGGGTTTTCTGGGTTGCAGAAAGTAATCTCTCCTGTCCTATCCTATTTAGTCAGCTTGTGGCCCCAGCGTTTGCTCAGTCTATTTTCTGCCTATGTTTGTATTTTCATCTTGTCTAACCGCCATTATATGTTTGGGGGCTTCCTATTTTCTTTGGGGATCTGCTCCGGGGAAGATAGCTTTCATCTTTCTGCCTTTAGGTGTAGTTATCTCTCAGGCTGTGACGAGGCGTCTAGATCAACGTAGGAATGCTCCACAGCTACCTCTATTTGTGTCGTTAGTATAGGAATCTGCAACCCATCAGTTACCAACATCTCAGGTATTCGGCTGCCCTGCTGTTGTTCCTGTCCTCCTCAGCTACCGAAACATAACAGAAAACACAACAAGCTATCCAAACGTAACATAATCATTCAAAATACTGTATATATTTGGGATAGCCTAATAGAAATGGACAGTGTAGGATACACTGCATATATAAATACATATGAAAACCACGAAGCAAAGCAGTGCAAAAAATGTCCATATAATTGCAAAGAGTAAATTTTATTGATTAAAAATATTACCAAAAAAGTCAGAGGTAGAAATAGAGGAGACTAAAACAGTGTCATGTGAAAAACACCGCATGGCAAAAAACACATAGCGAGGGTATGGATAAGTGCCTGCATGAATGTTATAGGTATGGCCACATACTTAGAATATATCATATGAAGAAAGAGAAAATATCATTATATGATGCATATGACAAAATTCAAATCAATATTACTCCCTCAATCCCATATAACACTGACATAGTAGTCTATCATAGGAATAAATCAATCACTATTATAGTACAAGGGAGAGAGATAGCATGTGGAACATGGTATATTGCTTGCAAATGACCACAACAACAATGTCCCATAGAAATGATACATAGAAGGTATATAGGAGAAGTCATATGAGGGTAGTGGACATACCAGGTAAGTATAATCAGGACACAGCTCCAACCCCCGTCACCCCAATGCGCATTTCGGCCAAATGCCTTCCTTTTTCTCATGTAAATAGTCATTGTGCAGTTATAAACATTTGGTGGTATTGCTACATAATATCAGGTATTACTGCTTATAGTTATGGTACTGCCACATCCATGATGTGTTACCATTATATATATGTTTTGCCTGTTTTGTATTCCTCTGTATAACATTGTATTATGTAATGTTCCTGACATATGCATAGCTTAGGGAAAATTAAGTGTGTCCCTTTGATACATTAGAGTAGGGCACTTTAGCATATAGTTTCTGTATCTGGGTAAGTGTAGTACTGTTCCAGGCCACTAGGTGGGTGCATACTAGTGGGCCTTGTTAAGTATAGTTCTAGATAGTACCACAGGAGGGGCTGCCGGGTAGCAGTGAGAGGTTCTTAGGAAGTTAGCTCAGACGGGGCCAGCATGCCCAAGTGTCCACAAGGGCTTAGGCCCGGACAACCGGCAGCCACGCAACGTTTAAGTACTGCAACCCACATTACCCACGGCCGCTGCATAGTCTCGCAGTGGGCCCTTACAGAGAGGAAAGATGTGGCATCTTACCGCCTGGGCCAATGCTTTTAGGGCAGATGTTGGCTGGACTAAGGAAATGAGTGGAGCTGGAGCTTCAACGAGTTCAGTACAGATGGGCCGGATGCTTCACCGGGGGCCACCAAACGTAGTGATTGATGAATACAGTTGTGAGGCGAAGCAGGCTGAAGGAAGTGTCATTATGGTGAGGTCAGGCCTGGAAGGAACTGGGGAGCAGTCTAGGACGGTCCGGTCCAGGCGTGTACTGCACAGAAGTGACAGCAAAGCAGGGAGAGATAAGGAAACGAATGAAACACCTGTTGTGCCAACTGTGGATGTAACGTGTGAAGAGTTAAGTAAAGAATGTGTTCAAGTTATTCTGGACTGTGTCTCCATTACTGGGCGTCTCAAGGAAGAGGGACCGTTGATGCCTGGGAGGTGCTCAGAAGTGGAATCTTGAGATGCAGGTATGCCAGAGGGAAGAACACCATTTCATGTAGGGGAAGGACTGGACATGGATGTTACAGTAATTCAGGTCACGACTACAGTCCGGGCCCTCACTTCCAGATTCTCAGTTATCTGATTCCGCAGCCAGCAATAGACAGTGCAACCCAGAGGCTATGGAAGGCAAACAATGAGAGTCATGTGGCCCTCCTGTTATTTGCGTTTGCGTCACGGATTGGCTTACCATGATTGGTTCATTGTGTTTTAAATGAGACCATTGTAATTTATTTGTTATAAGGGGCTAACAAAAATATATATGTGAAAAGGGATTAGCTAAACAGCTTACTTACAAAACATCCCTTGTAAAATGTAACTTTTACTCAGTAATTCATTAAAATATATATACATCCAACACAGAGGTGAAAGTGCAACACGCAATAGATATATCCAATAGAATACTAGATATAACAAGGGCTAGTGAGAACAGGAAGTAGGCTAGTATGATGTATAAGAAGTTAGCCCTAGATATTACTGCCCAGTACAGTAGTATACTTGATGAAACCTGCTGTCCTATATTCAGTTGTCACCTAAATATAGCTCAGTCATAAACATGCAAGGCCTCAACTATAAAAATGATGTAGATAATTGCCTAGGGAACATGGAAAAAAATCCAAATTTGCTACAACTAGGGATAGATGATCTATTGGAACTCCCTAGTGCTGACAGTGTATTTCACCAATAAATAATATGCCTTATGACTTCACCCTTCACACTAAGCCAAGGTGTAGAAGGAGTGCACTAACCCTGTAGTAAATCCCTACTGAACCCCTACCTGTTTGCGGAGGTTGACACTTTAACATGGCAAGAAATGGCGCTCCCGCTCGTGCATCGGCTCACCCTATACTCCTGCCTCAGACCCTAGAGCAGATGTATATTAAGAAGAGAGGGCCGGTTCGCCTTTATTAACTCATGTCATTCCTGTTGGCTATAAGATAGGGTTATTAGATGATACAGGGGGGTACACCAAATAGAACCAAGAGGGGATTAGGGGTATATGTACTTAATTGATAGATTCATAGAGCAGGCACACCTATATGCACACTGAAAAGACCGTCAGAGCAGATTATGCATGTGAGGCCGGTGTCACACTTGCAAGAAACTCGCACGAGTCTCGCACCTCAATACTCGGCACTGCCGCCGGCACTAGGACCGTAGCGTTCAGCTGCATAGAAATACATGCATAAACACGAAAGGGTCTATATTCTCATATAGCCCAAAAACACGAAGAGATCCAGAATAATTTACAAAAAAGTACAAAGTTTATTGATATAGGTTAAAATAGTAACATGAAAGTTCACAATAGAATTATCTCCAATCAAAAACACCCAATAAGGGGATACTACATGGACACAGACTATACTGCACAAACTGTAATCCCCACATTAACATCCCATGGTAGAAACATAATAAATTATAGGAAACAAATCCCTGAGTAGGTACTTTACCATGGAGTGCCGTGATAACGTGTAACAAGTGCAGCGCTGCAGCCAGAGATTTCTGGCTGCAGCGCTGCACTTGTTACCACGTTATCACGGCGCTCCATGGTAAAGTGGGACGTGTGGAATAGCAAGATGAAATGGTGTAAAATTAATTTCTTGTGTTGTTGTTAATAAAAAAACGGTTTTGATACCTATACTGAGTGCAGTCTGTTTTTCTACACTCCAATACAATAATCATCTGCCCAGGTGTCCCAGTGAAGTCAGGATGCTGTGTTTTATGCATCGTGACTTCATTAGGACTCCTACCAGGTGAGTCTACAGAGAAAAGTTGTATGACCTTCATCATCTCTCCAGTCTATGTTAAAACATATTGCTGCGCCGCTGGAGATATATGCAGCGACGGTGGACATACCACAAATATTATACACCTGGCCTGATGTTACAAAAAGTGAGTTTGGGATGCAATAGCATCCTTCTCTCTTTATGACACCTGACCATATGGGTGAGTTTCCACGGTCAGGAAACGCTGCGTGTTTGGCGCTGTGCGCTGGCGCAGCGCCAAACACGCAGCGTCCAGATGTTACAGCATAGTGGAGGGGATTTCAAGAAATCCCGTCTCCACTATGCGTAACAACACGCAGGTGGCAAACCTGCGTAAACGGACATGCGGCGCGTCTTTTTAGACCGCAGCATGTCCTCGCGTATTGCGGCGATGGTGCGTCGCCGCAACAGAATTTAACACAGGGCTATGTAGCCCTGCGTTCTTTCCGGAGGTGTTCCGAGGTGTCCTGAACACCTCCGGAAAGATCGCGCGTCATAAAGGGGGCGGGGCTTGGACGGAGCGGAATTTCCGCTCCGTCCAAAGCGCTGTGGTTCCGGACCGTGGAACCACAGCCTATGAGTATAAATATTATTTGTAGTATCTCCACTGTGGCTTCAGTATGCACGCACACTGGATAGATGATAAAGTTTATACAACTTCTACAAGCCTCTGGCCTGGTGTCATGCTGAAGTGAGGATGCCAAAAAAAGGATCTTGACTTCAGAATTTTATGACACCTGGCCAGGTGAATACACATATGAGTAACCAGCAGCTTCTCTCCAGTCTGCGTGCAATAGATGATGCACACTGAAGCGACGCTGCAGATGACAACTCATAGGTATGGTCACCTGGCCAGGTGTTATAAATAGTTATGATACAAGGCCAGGGGATTGTAGATATGGTGTGTATTTTTGCCATCATCTCTTCAGTTTATTCAACACACACTGAATAGAGGATGTGGTTAATTACAAGGTATATCTACAATCCCCTGGCCTTGTGTCACAAAGAGTGAAATGTAGATGGGCAAAACACACCATCCTCAAATCACTCTTTATGAGACCTGGCAAGGTGATAATAGATATGCCTTGCACTCAGCAACATCCTCTATTCAGTCTAATAATATTTCTAGACTGAAGAGTCTGATGTTGAAAATACAAGTCATATATTTGTGATTTTGCCACCACATAGCTCCAGGACTGACACAAGAAGCATGTGTCAGTACTGGAGCTATGTGGTGGCCAAATCACAAAGTGTACAGCGCAGTGTGTGTATGGCGCAGTGTGTGTAGGTGGCAAAAGACACAATGAAAACAAACAGTTTGGGGCAAAAAAACTTTACATTTATTTTGACAAGACACAAACAAAAAATTAATGTGGACGACGTTTGGGTGAAGAAGGAGGTAACTTGGGGGAGTGGAGCGACGAGGATTGACTTTGGGAGGGAGACGAAGGTGTACAAGGGGAAGGGGTGACGAAAGTGGTGGGGAAGGCAGCGGAAAACACAGTGGGAGGTGAGGGGGGTGGGAGGACTGGGAGGACAAAACTCTTTTCTGTCCTTTTCGTCCCGTCTTTGTTTTCTTCTTTGTGGTCCTGGTGCTTGGGGACCTGGTGAGGCTTGGGGATCTCCTGGTGAGTGGAAACCTGCTGTGGCTTGAGGACCTTCTGTGGCTTTGGGACCTTGTGTGACTTGGAGACCTAGTGTGGCTTGGAGACCTCGTGTGGATTGGAGACCTCGTGTGGCTTGGGGACCTCGTGTGGCTTGGGGACCTCCTGTGGCTTGGGGACCTCCTGGTGCTTGGAGACCTGGTGTGGCTTGGGGACCTCCGTGGGCTGCTGGACCTCCTGCCAGGGTCCGAGGCCCTGAAGATGGAATGAGCGTCCCCCAGCTGCTGCTTGGTGGTGGCGGTCCAAGCAGGGGTGGAGGGCCAAGCAGGGGTGGAGGAACTCCAAACAGGAGCAGCGCTTGGCATCATGGTGGTGGGGGAGTGTCCAGCTGCACTGTGACTGTGTGTGGTGCAGCGTGGTCCAGCATGACTTGGAATGCTGGTGGCTGTGCTGTGGTATGCAGCAGAAGTCGATAGTGCGGTGAAGCGAGTCAGTGGTGGAACAGTTGGGAAAGGCACCACTGGCTGCTGCTGCTGCACGTACCAACTCTGCTGCATAGCCTGCATGTAAGCATTGTTGCAGGCATACATCACAGTCAGCTGGAGATCAGGAGTAAGGCATTCTACCATGCCCCGTTCAATTTGTTGGAAAAAATGGTGCGCTGGTCTTTTGAGCTCGGCTTCAAGACAGTCAAGGCGTCGCTCGACAGAATGGATGCGTTGGGCCACTAGTGCCAAACCGCTATCCACTCTGTCGCCCAACGCCTTCTGGTTATCTTGAAAAACCAAGCTCAAATGCAAAAACTCGGGCATGAGATTCCTGTCAGAGGCCTTCTGCCGCGGGCGGGAAATACCCGCATAACCTGTGGCAGAGACCTGTGACAGGGGAAGACCTGATGGACCAGCTTCCTGATCCCCAGCTGACTGTGTTACCTGCCTGCAAGGTGCTTCTTGGCTGGTGGATGACTGGGATGGGTCCGAGGCAGCTCTCTGAAGGACTGCTTCAGGACCAGGTTGCAGGGTGCTGCTCCAGGTGCTGTGAAAAAAAACAAAAAAAAAACAATTACTATCATGCATTTACAAACGCCAAGTCCTGTGGAATAGAAAAACACAGATTCAACACTATACAACAACAAAATATTTATGCTCTGGTGGCAAGGACCGGTCTTTCGAAAGCCAAAGCCCGATGATAGCTATACTTTCTTGTGGTCTTTGCCGCAACACCACTGGCAACCCGGTTCTCCAGCCTCAGGTCCCTGTTGAAGCGGTCCTTCATTGAGCGCCAACGGGTTCGAACCTTGTTCAATGTGGAAAAAAAAAATTTAGAAAATGCACTGTAGGCCGGGATCACACAACTGTGTGGGATGCTAGAAACTCATAGGAGTTACTAGCATCCCACACAGATGTGTGATCCCAGCCAAGGTGACTGCAGCATCACACAGATAAATACTTACTAAAATCCTTGTGGACCCGGGGAGAGGCGTTGTCCCAGCCATCCATCAGCCCTGCGGCCACCTCATTCCAGAGCCGCCGGATCACCACGTTGTCACAGTGCATTGGATTGACGGCTGTCCCACAACGGGACTCGCTCATGGACCAACTGGATTAGGGCGTAGAGATGAGCAGTGTTCGAATCGAACTGTTAACCAATTTCAAATTCGAGCTGTTTTGGGCGGTGTTCGAGCCGTTCGACGAACCCGAACAATTTTGAAAAAATCCAGCTGTTCGAGGTTATGTTCGATAACTGTTCGTGCACCTAAATCGTCACTGATTCTCAGCATTACTGTGAAAAAATCCAGTGTTAATACACAGTTTGAGTGTACAGTCGTGGCCAAAAGTTTTGAGAATGACACAAATATTATATTTTCACATGATCTGCTGTCCTCTGGTTTTTATGTGTGTGTTTGACAGATGTTTTTATCACAGACAGAAATATAATTGCAAACATATGAGTAACAAAAGCTTATATTGACAGTTAGAATGAGTTAATGCAGCAAGTCAATATTTGCAGTGTTGACCCTTCTTCTTCAGGACCTCTGCAATTCTCCCTGGCATGCTCTCAATCAACTTCTGGACCAAATCCTGACTGATAGCAGTCCATTCTTGCACAATCAATGCTTTCATTTTGTCAGAATTTTTAGGTTTTTGTTTGTCCACCCGTCTCTTGATGATTGACCACAAGTTCTCAATGGGATTAAGATCTGGGGAGTTTCCAGGCCATGGACCCAAAATCTCTATGTTTTGTTCCCTGAGCCATTTAGTTATCACCTTTGCTTTATGGCAAGGTGCTCCATCATGCTGGAAAAGGCATTATTGATCGCCAAACTGCTCTTGGAGGGTTGGGAGAAGTTGCTCTTGGAGGACATTCTGGTACCATTCTTTATTCATGGCTGTGTTTTTAGGCAAGACTGTGAGAGAGCCGATTCCCTTGGCTGAGAAGCAACCCCACACATGAATGGTTTCAGGATGCTTAACAGTTGGCATGAGACAAGACTGGTGGTAGCGCTCACCTTGTCTTCTCCGAATGAGGCGTTTTCCTGATGTCCCAAACAATCGAAAAGGGGATTCATCAGAGAAAATAACTTTACCCCAGTCCTCAGCAGTCCACTGCCTGTACCTTTTGAAGAATATCAGTCTGTTCATGATGTTTTTTCTGGAGAGAAGTGGCTTCTTTGCTGCCCTCCTTGAGACCAGGCCTTGCTCCAAGAGTCTCCGCCTCACAGTGAGTGCAGATGCACTCACACCTGCCTGCTGCCATTCCTGAGCAAACTCTGCACTGCTGGTAGCCCGATCCCGCAGCTGAAACACTTTTAAGAGGCGGTCCTGGCGCTTGCTGGTCTTTCTTGGGCGCCCTGGAGCCTTTTTGGCAACAATGGAACCTCTCTCCTTGAAGTTCTTGATGATGTGATAAATTGTTGACTGAGGTGCAATCTTTCTAGCTGCGATACTCTTCCCTGTTAGGCCATTTTTGTGCATTGCAATGATGACTGCATGTGTTTCTTTAGAGATAACCATGGTTAACAGAAGAGAAACAATGATGCCAAGCACCAGCCTCCTTTTAAAGTGTCCAGTGGTGTCATTCTTACTTAATCATGACAGATTGATCTCCAGCCATGTCCTCATCAACACCCACACCTGTGTTAATGGAGCAATCACTGAAAAGAGGTTAGCTGGTCCTTTTAAGGCAGGGCTGCAATGATGTTGAAATGTGTTTTGGGGGATAAAGTTAATTTTCTAGCCAAATATTGACTTTGCAAGTAATTGCTGTTAAGCTGATCACTCTTTATAACATTCTGGAGTATATGCAAATTGCCATTAGAAAAAGTGAAGCAGTAGACTTTGTAAAAATTAATATTTGTGTCATTCTCAAAACTTTTGTCCATGACTGTACAGCGAGGTGGGGGGAGGGGCATGGGATGGATCTCTGCAGAAATAATGAAGATCTCCATTTTTTTTTCTTTTTCCCGCATTTCCAGTGGGAGGTGCAGTCTGTCAGTCTATCAGCAGCGCACACACGGAGCGAAGTGCTTTTTTTCACACAAGCAAGGGCATGTGTCATTGGCTGTGTATGTCACATGTCCTTGCCCTATAAGACCCAGCCATTTCCCCCCTCGCCACCATTTTCTCACTGCTGCAGCACAGTGTTAGACGGCACTGCTGCTGCTGTTAGCGCTATCTTTCTAACAGTGACTGTGAAGCGAATTTGCAGTTAGACAGGAAGGTTTAGTATTAGGGAGGGACTAGTTTGTAATTGCAGCCCTTTTAAGGGCTAGGTTACAGCAGTTCCTAGCACTTTTAGCAGGCAGGTCTGTGCTTTATATTGACAGATAGGTCAACTAGGGAGTAGTGACTATTTGTAATTGCAGCCCTTTTGAGCGCTAGGTTACATCAGTTGCTATCACTTTTTGCCAGCTCCAGCAGCGTTGAAATACTCATAATTTTTGCTGCATCTTGCCTGAAATATAATTGTGGGCATAGTAGCAGTCTGTGGTACTCATTGTATTAGGCCATCTATACAAAGCTCCACCAGCATTGAAATACTCATAATTTTTTGCTGCATCTTTCCTGTAATATAATTGTGGGCATAGTAGCAGTCTGTGGTATTCACTGTATTAGGCCATCTATACAAAGGTCCACCAGCGTTGAAATACTCATAATTTTTTGCTGCATCTTGCCTGTAATATAATTGTGGGCATAGTAGCAGTCTGTGGTATTCATTGTATTAGGCCATCTATACAAAGCTCCACCAGCATTGAAATACTCATAATTTTTTGCTGCATCTTGCCTGTAATATATTGTGGGCATAGTAGCAGTCTGTGGTACTCATTGTATTAGGCCATCTATACAAAGCTCCACCAGCGTTGAAATACTCATAATTTTTTGCTGCATCTTGCCTGTAATATAATTGTGGGCATAGTAGCAGTCTATGGTACTCATTGTTGTCAGGGACACCGCACTGCACATGCTCACTGAGCCAGTGCACGTGTCCTGAGTGAACCAACTGTGCCCCAAGATACCTGTAAGCAGAGCCGCAGCAGGGAAGACGTGTGTTTCTGTGGAACAGGACCTTCCGCAGCATGTGACAGCCAAGGGGCGGAGCTGGCCACATGTCTCTCAGAGGCAGCAGTAATGAATGATGTGTACTGCAGACTAACAGGATAACAGGACCTGCAGCACATGACTGCTGGGGGCGTGGCCTAAGCTCCAGAGATCTAGGAACTGCAGGAAAACTCCTAGCAGGGTAACAACGAGATAAAGTTACCAAGGGGCAATGACAGGTGACGAAAACCAGGACAGGCCGAGATCAGAGCACAAGATAGCACGACAGTACCAAAGGGTTAGACAGAACGGATAGTCAGGACGTAGCAATAGATCAGTAAACCAGAGCGGGCAATAGACAGTACAATAGGGACAAAACTGTAACGGAGTATCGATAGCCAAGCCAGGAGGTCAGAACCGGAGAAGACAATATTAGCAAAACGTGAGACAGAGAGCAGAGTGAGCAAACAGACCGGGTCATACACGGGAATCAAACAAGCAGAGCAGTATACACGCAAACCAGGGGGGTCAAATAGACAGTCACAACGAAAGTATAGCTGACAGAGAATCTCCCTCTGGACTGGGTATAAATACCCTCCCAGATCCAAAGGGAGGCCAGCAAAAGTTAACCCTTAGTGGACAGGACATTAACCATGTCCTATACCATGACAATTGTATTAGGCCATCTATACAAAGCTCCACCAGCGTTGAAATACTCATAATTTTTTTCTGCATCTTGCCTGTAATATAATTGTGGGCATAGTAGCAGTCTGTGGTACTCATTGTATTAGCCCATCTATACAAAGCTCCACCAGCGTTGAAATGCTCATAATTTTTTGCTGCATCTTGCCTGTAATATAATTGTGGGCATAGTAGCAGTCTGTGGTACTCATTGTATTAGGCCATCTATACAAAGCTCCACCAGCGTTGAAATGCTCATAATTTTTTGCTGCATCTTGCCTGTAATATAATTGTGGGCATAGTAGCAGTCTGTGGTACTCATTGTATTAGGCCATCTGTAAGGAAAGGGACGCCGCCATCTTGTATAGGGCCTATACCAGCCTCCATTTTGTCTTTTCGCAGAGCCACAGACTGCTAACTACACAGGGCCTGTTAGCATATCCAGTGCGACCGGTTTTGATGTCCACTATGAATCAAAAGGGCTTTAGTATGCTAATTAGTTTAGGCCCGTGTCTGAATAAGATGGTCATTAGTATGCTAAATAGCTCAGACTCAAGCCAGTATTTCCTGCTCCATATGAATTGCAGGCCGGTTAATATGCGTGCTTCAAAGCAAAGGGGAGGGGCCTAGCAGGTTTAAGAACTGTAGCCATGAACAGGCTGTCCTCAATCCATTTTCACACAGAAGCCAAGAAGATGGTCTAAGAAGGACCAAGGGAACAGATTTGCCTTGCCAAGGGAGCAGCAGCACATGTTTTGGGAGACTGTCCAGCAACTAAAGACTGTTACCTGGGGATGGCCTGCCCCATGTCCCTACAACCCGGTAATATTGATCTATAGCTAATACCTTTAAGCCTTGTACATTATTGTGGTATTTTATTCTGACTGCAAATCCATTGTAATTACGTTGTATAGCTTTACTGTATATTTCTGTAATTATCTAGTGCGCCCTTAAGGCAATTAAACCATAAAATTAATCTTGGGCTGATGCTTTTACTCTGATCACGAATCTTAGAATACCCAGTGAGTAACAGGACACCCTCCCCGGCGGCCATTTTCTCTAGGTGCAGTTCCCTTACTGACCTGAGAGACAAAGGGGGCGCCGGAGAGCTGTACCTGTGGAGTTACGTCCCATTGGTGACGTGGGAGGAAAGGGGTCGTCCTTCACATTTGGTAGCAGCGGTGGGATCAGAAGCTGTGATACCCGGGCTACCGTGTGGCGGTCGGCTTAGTTCCTCACAATTTGTGGCAGCAGTGGGATCAGAGTAATAGTGTGCGTGGGACCCCTACTCCCAGACACTAGAGACTACCAGCTGTACTTTCACTGCTGGGGTCTTAAGGTCAGCCCAGCACTAGACGGTCAGAGTGTAAATATAATAAGTTGTGTGCAAGATTAGGGTTGCAGCTGTGTCAGTAACCAAAGGTTCCCAAGATGGCGGAAGGCACCAGGAGTAAGGCAAAGGGGGAGGCCAATGCTATGGTCTATGAGGGGTTCGATACCGATGAGGGGGAGCTCAGCCAGGGCTCCCCAAGGAGCCCGACCCCATGCTCAGTCTCACAGTGAACTGTCCACCCCCTGCCCGTCCCAGTCTGTCCAGATCGGAGGCCCTTTCCCAAGCGGCTATGGCACAGCTCGAGGCTGGTAATGACACCGCCTATGACAGACTCCTGGTGGCGGCAGAGAAAGCAGCAGAGCGGGAGCATACAGAACGCCGTGAAGCTGCGGAGCGTGAGCATACAGAACGCCGTGAAGCTGCGTAGCGCCGGCACCGACTGGAGATGGCTCAGCTCGGACCCCCGCTGGGCGCTCCAGCCCCACCGGAGACAAGGGCTTCCAAGGTCCGGGCGGAGGACTTTCCCTTGCTTGAAAAGGATGGAGACCTCGATTCCTTTTTGCTGGCCTTTGAGAGGACCTGCCTCCAACATCATCTGGCCCTGGATCAGTGGGCAAGGTACCTGACCCCCCGTTTGAGGGGTAGTTCCTGGAAGTTTTGGGGGACTTACCTACCGGGGAGGAGCAGGACTACAACAGCATCAAGCGGGCCCTGATCCAGCACTACAACCTCACCCCGGAGTCGTACCGCAGGAAGTTCAGGAGCCTGCAGCGGGGCTCAAAGGACACCTGGACCTGACCACATGCGGGCCCTGCTGAGAGCTGCGGAGCACTGGACCTCAGGTCTAGAGCTCACTACCCGCCAGGAGGTCCAGGAACTGTTCGTCACGGAGCAGTTCTTGTGGAACTGCCCAGAGGACCTCCAGCAGTTCCTCCGTGACCGGAAACCAAAGGGGGCTTCTGCTACAGCCGCCCTGGCAGACGAGTATGCCAACAACAGGGCGCCGGAGCCAAAGAAGCCTGCCAGCAGCACCTGGAGAGGGGGTAAGCCCAATCCTGCCCCGGCCCCATATCCAGCCCCCAGAGTGCAAGGGATGTACCCACCGGCTGCCCTCTCCAGGCCAGGAACAGAACCCAGACATTGTCATAATTGCAATCAGCCAGGACACTTTAAGGCTGCGTGTCCCCAGCGCCAGAAGGCCCCATCCCTGTCCCAGAAACCGTCCACTGTTTTGTGTGTGGGAGGGGGTGGTGGGAGGTCCCTGGATAATTACCAACCCATCACCATCGGCCACTCAGCGGTCATGGGACTGTGGGACACAGGCGCTGAACGAACCCTGGTACGTCCTGAGGTGGTGTCCCCTCAAGACTTGGTGCCTGGGAGAACCCTTTCCGTCTCCGGAATTGGAGGCGTTGAACTGGCGCTGCCCGTTGCCAAGGTGTATTTGGACTGGGGCGCCGGGAGGGGGATGCGGGAGGTGGGAGTAACGCCAAATATTCCTGCAAATGTGTTGCTTGGGACTGATTTGGGGAGGCTATTGTCCCAGTATGTGGCCACTGAACCCCAAGTTCGGCTCCCCAAGAATGTCATGACTCTACTGTGAATGCTAATGTTAATGTATTGAATGTGCCTCCAACAGTGGAGGAGGGAGTGAAACCTGATGGTAAGCCATGCACTGACACTACACACACAGGCTCACAGTGAGGGCAGGTGAGGAGGCTGCACGGGAGAGCTCAGAGGTGGGGGGAGGGGCTGCTATGGGCAGTGTAGGGCCCCTAAGTGAACCCAGGCTGCTGAGTCTAGGGCCCCTGCAGGAAGAGGAACAGGCCATGGGGGGAGGGCGTCCCGGGAGAGGAGCCACCAGGTAAGACCCCAGGGCAGGAGTTCCCCACATCCGGGATGTCAGGAGGTCAGGGAAGTCTGCCTGACCCGGCGACTTGGTCAGGGGATGAGGGGAAGCAGGCACTACCCGTGGTCTCAGCGGTCGTGGCCGCTGTTACCAGGAGTGGGAGCGCCGGAGCCCAAGTGGCCTCGCGGAGGTCCACGGTTTCCCCCTCTCCGACCAAGTGGCTGCCGAGTCAGACAGCAGCCAGGAGACAGATCCCGGGGAACTGACAGAGGACATGGCAGCTTCATCAATTCTTGCCACATCAAGTCAGGGATTTCAGGCAGCGTTGGAAGCTGACACTAGCCTGAAGACTCTCAAGGAACAGGCGGCACAGCCTCCCCTGGAGTCCGACCGCGAGCGAGTGGTCTGGGACCAGGGACGGCTGTACCGGGTAACGGTCCAGCAGGGTTCACCGGAGGCGTGGCCCAGGGACCAACAGTTAGTGGTACCCCATCCGTTCAGGGCGGAATTGTTGCAGATCGCACATGAGATTCCAATGGCCGGACACTTAGGGATCACTAAAACCAGGGCCAGGCTAGCTCAGCATTTCTACTGGCCCGGAATGAGGACCGAGGTGATGGCCTACTGCCGTTCGTGTGACACCTATCAGAGGGTGGGAAAGGCGGGGCGGCGCCCCAAAGCCCACTGGTAACTCTGCCCATCATCGAAGAGCCTTTCTCGAGGGTGGCTGTGGATCTCATTGGACCTCTGTCCACTCCCAGCCGCTCCGGGAAATGCTTCATACTAACGGTAGTGGACTATGCCACCCGGTACCCGGAGGCGGTAGCTTTGTCGTCCATTCGGGCCGACAAAGTGGCCACTGCCTTACTGGAGATTTTCTCCAGAGTGGGGTTTCCCAAGGAAATGCTCACCGACCGAGGCACCCAGTTCATGTCGCAGCTGATGGAGTCTCTCTGTAAGCAGGTACAGGTGCAACATCTGGTGGCCACCCCGTATCACCCACAGACCAATGGCTTGTGTGAGCGGTTCAATGGCACCTTAAAGCAGATGCTGAAGATGTTGGTCGACTCCCACGGGAGAGACTGGGAGCGGTATCTCCCACACCTGCTGTTTGCCTACCGGGAGGTCCCACAGGCCTCAACGGGGTTCTCCCCCTTTGAGCTCCTGTACGGGCGACGTGTACGGGGGCCCCTTGCTCTGGTGAAGGAAGCATGGGAAGGGGATTTAGCCACCCCTGGAGTGTCGGTCATTGAGTATGTCGTGCGCTTCCGGGACCGAATAATGGCCTTGACACGGCTGGTGCATGACAATATGGCCCAAGCTCAGGCTGACCAGAAGCGATGGTACGACCAGAATGCTTGTGAGCGGACCTACCAGGTGGGTCAAAAGGTGTGGGTACTGGTCCCCGTACCCCAAAACAAGCTTCAGGCGGCCTGGGAGGGTCCATACCTCGTGCACGAGCAGCTCAATGCCGTCACCTACCTGGTCACCCTGGACCACGCCCGTGGAAGGAGGAAGGCCTTCCATGTGAACATGATGAAGGCCCATCATGAGCGGGAGGCTTATGCCCACCCAGTGTGCAACCTTCCAGAGGAAGGAGAGGCAGAAACCCTCCTCGATCTGCTCACCCAAGCCAAGGCGGGTGGATCCATCGAGGATGTGGGGGTTGGCCACCAGCTCTCGGAGGACCAACATGCCCAGCTGGGGGCCACCCTACACCCCTTTCGGGAGCTGTTCAGCAGCCTGCCCGGAAGGACTGAGGCAGCAGTCCATGACGTGGACACTGGCAACCACCCCCCAATCCAGCGTTCAGCATATCGGGTCTCTCTTGAGGTGCAGCAGCAGATGCGCCAAGAGATAGACGAGATGCTGAGGCTGGGGGTGATCCAAGCGTCCAACAGCGCGTGGGCTTCGCCTTTAGTCCTCGTCCCTAAAAAGGACCGAACTACGCGGTTCTGCGTGGACTACAGGGGGCTCAACGCTGTTTCGGTCACCGATGCGTACCCAATGCCACGCATCGATGACCTGCTCGACCAGCTGGCCGGGGCCAAGTACCTGACCATCATGGATCTGAGCAAGGGGTATTGGCAGATTCCCTGACCCCTAGGGCACGGGAACGCTCTGCCTTTATCACCCCATTCGGACTGTACGAGTCCACGATGATGCCCTTCGGCATGAAGAATGCCCCTGCCACTTTTCAGCGGATGGTCAACACGCTGCTCGAGGGACTGGAAGGGTATGCGACCACGTACCTGGATGACATTGCCATCTTCAGTCCCACCTGGGAGGATCACCTAGAGCACCTGGCGCAGGTGCTCGGGCGGATCCAGCCAGCAGGCTTGACCATTAAGCCGGAAAAATGCCAGCTGGGTATGAGTGAGGTCCACTACCTGGGACACCGGGTAGGTGGGGGAGCTCTGAAGCCAGAGCCCGGGAAGGTGGATGCCATTGCATCCTGGCCCACCCCCAGGACCAAGAAGCAGGTGATGTCCTTCTTGGGTACTGCTGGGTACTATAGGAGGTTTGTTCCACACTATAGTGCCCTGGCCAAGCCCCTGACGGACCTCACCAAGAAAAGGCTGCCCGTCGCAGTCGACTGGACAGTCGCCTGCGAGACAGCTTTCCAGGCGCTCAAGACCGCCCTTTCTAGTTCTCCTGTACTACAGGCAACCGACTTCACGCGGCCGTTCTTAGTGCAGACCGACGCCAGCGACTTCGGCCTCGGTGCTGTGCTCAGCCAGGTTGACACTACGGGCCATGAACACCCCGTTTTGTACCTGAGCAGGAAGCTCCTGCCGAGGGAAGTGGCCTATTCCACGATGGAGAAGGAATGTCTGGCAATTGTGTGGGCCCTGCAGCGTCTGCAGCCATACTTGTACGGACGCCAATTCACCGTGGAAACAGACCACAACCCCCTCAGCTGGTTACACACGGTCTCTGGGACGAATGGGAGGTTGCTACGCTGGAGCCTCGCTCTCCAACAGTACCACTTCACCATTCGCCACAAAAGAGGCAGGGACCATGGTAACGCTGATGGGTTGTCCTGGCAAGGAGAGGGTGCGGTAGGGCGCACGGGGAACACAGGAATGTGATACCCCCTAGCGCCCTCAAAAGCAGGGAGGTGTAAGGAAAGGGACGCCGCCATCTTGTATAGGGCCTATACCAGCCTCCATTTTGTCGGTTTGCAGAGCCACAGACTGCTAACTACACAGGGCCTGTTAGCATATCCAGTACGACCGGTTTTGATGTCCACTATGAATCAAAAGGGCTTTAGTATGCTAATTAGTTTAGGCCCGTGTCTGAATAAGATGGTCATTAGTATGCTAAATAGCTCAGACTCAAGCCAGTATTTCCTGCTCCATATGAATTGCAGGCCGGTTAATATGCATGCTTCAAAGCAAAGGGGAGGGGCCTAGCAGGTTTAAGAACTGTAGCCATGAACAGGCTGTCCTCAATCCATTTTCACACAGAAGCCAAGAAGATGGTCTAAGAAGGACCAAGGGAACAGATTTGCCTTGCCAAGGGAGCAGCAGCACATGTTTTGGGAGACTGTCCAGCAACTAAAGACTGTTACCTGGGGATCGCAGAGCTCCCTGCCTCCCCATGTCCCTACAACCCGGTAATATTGATCTATAGCTAATACCTTTAAGCCTTGTACATTATTGTGGTATTTTATTCTGACTGCAAATCCATTGTAATTACGTTGTATAGCTTTACTGTATATTTCTGTAATTATCTAGTGCGCCCTTAAGGCAATTAAACCATAAAATTAATCTTGGGCTGATGCTTTTACTCTTATAACGAATCTTAGAATACCCAGTGGGTAACAGGACACCCTCCCCGGTGGCCATTTTCTCTAGGTGCAGTTCCCTTACTGACCTGAGAGACAAAGGGGGCGCCGGAGGAGCTGTACCTGTGGAGTTACGTCCCATTGGTGATGTGGGAGGAAAGGGGTCGTCCTTCACATTTGGTAGCAGCGATGGGATCAGAAGCTGTGATACCCGGGCTACCGTGTGGCGGTCGGCTTAGTTCCTCACACCATCTATACAAAGCTCCACCAGTGTTGAAATACTCATAATTTTTTGCTGCATCTTGCCTGTAATATAATTGTGGGCATAGTAGCAATCTGTGGTACTCATTGTATTAGGCCATCTATACAAAGCTCCACCAGCGTTCAAATACTAAGAATTTTTTGCATCCATCGTTTTTGTACAAACAACTCCAGAGTTGTCAATTAGGTAACCACCAAAATGAGTGGCAAAAGGCCTGCTGCTGGTGGAAAGGGGAATAGGCGTGTTGAGAAGGGAAAAAAATGTTGTGTCCGTGGGGTAGGTGTCAAAGCAACAGTAACATCTGCAGAAGAAAGACCATCTTCCAGCCGAACTAAGATGTCTACTTCTTTTAGTGGACAATGTGGTACAATCCCTTTCTTATGGGCACGCCCATCGCTACACATCCAGATGAGGCACAAAAACAGCAGGTGCTTCAACAGATATCAAGTGCTCCTGTAAGGTTCTATGTATATATTCCTGAAACTCAGTTTGTTCGTCAGCCATTTTACTTTCTGTCTTGCTGCAGCTATCTTGCCCTCAGTCAAAATGGAGTTTCCAGCTTGCATGTTCCCGCCCTGATTCTCTCCTTTGCTTCTTAAGCAGCCACAGCTGAGCAATCAGTGCTTCAGAATCTAGCCTGCAGTGAACCTGTGACTTGACTCCTGTAAGCCTTGGACCTTGTACTCCAGCTATTCCTACTGAGGAACTCTGAAGCACTTGTGGACTCTGAACCCTGCTCTTTGAAAGACCCACGTTTGCATGGACTTACGGTAACAGAGAAGAAGATCCTGAATCTGTATTGGAGAGTGATTGCTGAGCTTGGATTACTCTGGCCTGCTGTGTCTCCTGTTTCTGTGTCTGCAAACTGTGTGACTATTTCTGCCAACTTGTATGAAGTAATACAGGACTTTTCTATATCAAACCTGTGACTCCTGTGTTTTCATCGCACCCAAGCACAAGACGCTATATGAACTGTACTACATACATTACAAGATTCTGAAGCCAAAACGTTAGTGTCTGCTGGGTCTGGAAGGCTGTGTCTGCTGTACTGTGGATATCAGACGTCCGGTTGTACTTTCTGTGATGACAGTGGTTGTGACTTCTCACAACCATTCCAGGTGAGCAATTCCCTTAAGTTTTTTCTTTTGCAGTGTTACCACAGGTAAACACTATTGTTTTTTTTTTTTCCTTTCTTTTCTCTTTTTTGTCTGCTGTAACTCTGGATATCAGATGTCTGGTTGAAACTTTCTGTGATGATAGTGGTTGTGACTTCTCACAACCATTCCAGGTGAGCAGTTCCCTTAATTTTTTTTCTCTCTGCAGTGTTGCCACAGGTGAACACTATTGTTTTTTTTTCTCTCCTCTTCTTCCAGTAATCCTGTCTTAAAAGATCTGGAAAATGGAGGCCCGCATAAAAGAACTTTGCGGAGTGACTGATAATATCCTTGCAGATTTGCAGAATATAAAGACCCGTTTTACAAATCTACAGGACCTCAATAATCACAATTTGCAAGTGGTTGGACAGACTACCCAGGATTTGCGAGCCAGGATTGAGGTTCTAGAGGGGCGAGTCCAGGCTCCTGCCGTAGCCCCGAGTGCTGGGATTCCCAAGTTGCCCCCTTTTCGTTTTGGCGGTGAACGTGAGAAATTCAGGGGATTTATTAATCAATGCAATCTTTTTTTTTCTGCACATGCTTCACAATTTCCCACTGAACGATCTAAGGTGCTTACTATAATTATGTTGCTTACCAACAAGGCTTTAATGTGGGCAAACCCTCTGATTGAGACTGAGGATGATTGTTTGAATCACCTTGATGATTTTATTTCAGCCATGGGGCAGGTGTTTGATGACCCCAATCGAGGTGCAACAGCTGAAGCAGCCATGTTAGCTTTGCGCCAAGGTAAGCACTCGGTAGCTGAATATGCCTTGGATTTCAGGAGATGGGCCCTTGATACCACCTGGGACAGTTCCGCCAAAAAATCTATTTTTCGAAAGGGGTTATCTCCACTGATTAAGGATGAACTTGATCGTGCCGACCCTCCCACTGCGTTAGGTGACTTTATTAACTACTGCATCCGTATTGATACTCGTCTGACTGAACGCAGGCAAGAGAGATGGTTTGAAAGCAATCGTACTAACCTTTTCCTACCTTCCTCTCCAGCTAAGGAACCTTTGAGTAGGATTACACGGGAACCTGAACCTGAACCCATGCAGGTAGACTCTTTACAACGACGGGTTAGTGATGCACGCAAGGAACATCGTTTTAAGGAGAATCTATGTTTCTATTGTGGTAAGTCAGGGCACTTCATTATAAACTGCCCCAGCCGTTCTCGTAAGACTACTGCAGCACTCATTCATTGTGAGTGTTGCGAGAGGGGATCTGTCAGGTCCGAGCCTCAGGCTCCAGAGAGATCTGCAGCAACAGATCTTGATTTCTCTGACTTAAACTCCGTTACCTCTGAGGACGTTGACTGTGTAAACGCTGCCATTTTTCAAGTTTCCTCAGCGGTGTCCCAGCTGAGTTGTAAGAAAAACAATTCTCATTGCTTTCTTTCCATCAAACTCTGGTTGACTCAGCTTGGGTGTCTAGCTCTGCTATAATCGACTCAGGGGCAAGTGGAAATTTTATGGATGTCTCCTTTGCTCTGAAACAGGGAATACGTTCAGTGAAGAAGGCTACTCCAGTACAGATGGAAACTGTGGATGGCTCCCTGCTGACCTCTGGACCAGTGGATCAGGAAACAGAGCCTTTGAGGGTTCTTATGGGTAAAGATCATCAAGAGAAACTGTCCTTTATGCTTATCTCTTCTCCCCACTTTCCCATTATTCTAGGGCTACCATGGCTGCAGGCTCAGAATCCTACCATTAACTGGGAGACCAAGGAATTACACTTTCCAGAGAAACAGATGAGTCCAAAAGTTTCAGCTTGCTCTGTTCCTAAAGGAATCATGTCAGTCCCTGAACTACCAGCTGTATACCAGGACTATGTGGATTTATGTGACAAGAAGAACGCTGACCAGCTTCCTCCTCACCGTCCATATGATTGTCCAATTGAATTATTGCCTGGAGCAGAGATACCTTTTGGTAAGATCTACCCCCTGGCGGGGCCCGAGCTAAAGGCTTTAAAGGATTACATAGATGAAAATCTAGCCAAGGGCTTCATACGCCCCTCTTCATCTCCTGCAGGTGCACCCATCTTCTTTGTAAAGAAGAAAGATGGATCTCTGAGACCATGCGTAGACTATAGGGAACTCAATAAGGTTACTATTAGAAACCGTTATCCATTGCCTTTAATCCCTGAGTTATTGGAGAGAGTGCGACATGCCAAAATTTTTTCTAAACTAGATCTTCGTGGGGCCTATAACTTAGTCCGTATTAGACCTGGGGATGAATGGAAGACTGCATTAGGTCACGCTATGGACACTTTGAATATCTAGTTATGCCTTTTGGTCTGAGTACCACCCCAGCCACTTTCCAACACTTGGTGAATGACATCTTCAGGGATCTCCTAGATACATTCGTGGTAATTTATTTGGATGATATTCTAATTTTTTCTAACTCCACAGAGGAACATCATGGACATGTGAGAATGGTCTTGGAACGTCTAAGACAAAATCATCTTTACATCAAACTTGAAAAGTGTGAATTCCATAGGACCGAAATTCAATTTCTGGGGTATGTACTGTCTACACAAGGAATTAGTATGGATGGAAGCAAAACCCAAGCCATCAAGGATTGGCCAAGTCCTAGAAATGTGAAGGAGGTACAGCGCTTCATCGGGTTTGCCAACTTCTATAGACGTTTCATTAGAAATTTCTCTGAGGTAGTGTCACCTATCACCCAACTTACCTGGAAAGAGTCTAGGTTTTCCTGGACTCCCCAAGCCCAGGAAGCATTTTCCCGTCTAAAAGATAAATTTACCACTGCACCTATCCTAGTACATCCCAACCCCGAGCTTGCCTTCATAATAGAGGTGGATGCTTCAGACTGTGCCGTTGGAGCTATACTCTCTCAGAGAACAGGTGAGAAGAATGTCTTGCATCCCTGTGCCTTCTTTTCCCAGCAGTTGTCTTCGGCTGAGAGGAACTACGATGTGGGCAATAGAGAGTTGTTGGCCATTATTGCCGCCTTCAAAGAATGGAGACACCTTCTTCAGGGAGCTGCACAGCAAATAGTCGTCCTGACAGACCATCGTAACCTTGAGTTTATCAGGTCGGCTAAGTGCCTGACTCCTCGCCAGGCTCGCTGGAATCTTTTCTTAAACCAATTTAATTTTATCATCTCTTATAGACCAGGATCGCGCAATGGAAAGGCTGATGCACTCTCTAGGATTTACTCAGCAGAGACACGTCCAATTACTCCTCCTAAGACTATTCTTCCTGACTCTAGATTCCTAGGAGTAATTCATAATCAAGACCTACTTAAGGACATCAAGGAAGCATACCATGCGGATTCCTTTTTGGCAAAACCCCCCAAGGGACGTAAGTCTTGTCTTTAAGAATGGTGTGTGGATTCAGGGACAACGTCTGTATATTCCTGAAACAGTCAGATTAAGAGTATTGCAACTCATTCACGATTCCAAGATAGCTGGGCATAGAGGAATTCTAAAGACACAGGAATTTCTTTCTCGTTTCTTTTGGTGGCCCACTTGCAGGAAGGATGTTTTGAATTATGTCACTTCATGTGAGGTCTGTGCAAGATGCAAAACACCTCGCTCCTCACCAACTGGTCTGTTACAGCCTCTTCCCACCCCGTCCCGCCCGTGGGGATCCATTTCTATGGACTTCATTGTGGAGTTACCAACCTCTCAAGGGAAGAACACCATTCTAGTGGTGGTTGACCGTCTAACAAAGGCAGCTCATTTTATCCCTTGTGTCGGCTTACCCACTGCAAAACAGACATCAGATTTGATGATTAAAGATGTGTTTCGCTTACATGGAGTACCGGATGAGGTTATTTCGGATCGAGGGGTGCAATTCACTTCTAGGTTTTGGCAAAATTTCTGTGCAGCATTGGACATTAAAGTAAACCTTTCTTCTGCTTTTCATCCCCAGACTAATGGACAGACCGAACGAACCAATCAAACCCTGGAGCAGTATCTCCGCTGCTTTATCTGCCACCTACAGGATGATTGGGTGGATCTACTTCCATTAGCTGAGTTCTCGTATAACAACTCTCAGAGTGCCTCCACTAAACAGTCTCCTTTTTACTCTAATCTAGGTTATCATCCTAACATTCTACCACGATTTCCCATAGAAACGCCTTTACCAGCAGTGGCTGAAAGAATCACGTCTTTACAGAAGAATATGGATCTTCTAAAGGAAAATCTGGAATCGGCTCAAGAAAGGTACAAGAAAGCAGCAGATAAATTTCGTAAACCTGCACCAGCTTTCAAGGTAGGAGACTTGGTCTGGCTGTCAACCAGAAATCTTAAGTTAAGGATTCCATCGTCTAAGTTGGGACATAAGTACATTGGACCCTATAAAATCAGTAAAATTATAAGTGCCGTTGCTTGTCGTCTTCAACTGCCCAGAACTATGAGAATCCACCCTGTCTTTCATGTATCCCTACTAAAGGCTGCGACACCCAATACGTTTCCTGGACGTTCCTCTCCTTGCCCTGACCCAGTGCTAGTCGATGGTCAGGAAGAATTTGTGGTGGAAAAGATTTTAGATTCCAGGTTGTATAGAAATCAGTTACAATATCTGATTAAATGGCAGGGCTACCCAGTGGAGGACAACTCATGGGAACCGGTCAATAACGTTAATGCTCCTCGCTTGCTCCGTCAGTTTCATCAGAGGTACCCACACAAGCCTGGTCTGAGGTCATCCGGAGGTTGTCCCTAAGGGGGGAGTAATGTAAGGTTCTATGTATATATTCCTGAAACTCAGTTTGTTCGTCAGCCATTTTACTTTCTGTCTTGCTGCAGCTATCTTGCCCTCAGTCAAAATGGAGTTTCCAGCTT
This sequence comes from Oophaga sylvatica, assembly GCA_033576555.1. Classification (NCBI taxonomy): domain Eukaryota; kingdom Metazoa; phylum Chordata; class Amphibia; order Anura; family Dendrobatidae; genus Oophaga; species Oophaga sylvatica. The sequence goes on from JARQOD010000001.1 coordinate 462,592,339, forward strand.
GCATGTTCCCGCCCTGATTCTCTCCTTTGCTTCTTAAGCAGCCACAGCTGAGCAATCAGTGCTTCAGAATCTAGCCTGCAGTGAACCTGTGACTTGACTCCTGTAAGCCTTGGACCTTGTACTCCAGCTATTCCTACTGAGGAACTCTGAAGCACTTGTGGACTCTGAACCCTGCTCTTTGAAAGACCCACGTTTGCATGGACTTACGGTAACAGAGAAGAAGATCCTGAATCTGTATTGGAGAGTGATTGCTGAGCTTGGATTACTCTGGCCTGCTGTGTCTCCTGTTTCTGTGTCTGCAAACTGTGTGACTATTTCTGCCAACTTGTATGAAGTAATACAGGACTTTTCTATATCAAACCTGTGACTCCTGTGTTTTCATCGCACCCAAGCACAAGACGCTATATGAACTGTACTACATACATTACAGCTCCTTTAAGTCGGCTCTCCTCCACCTCAACTTCAACATCACAAAACTCCAGTCCTCAGAGGTGTCACCCCAATCACGCTTGCTTCCTCACAGCTCCCAAGTCTCCAGCTGCCCGTCTGAGTATTGGGTAGAACAGATGGTTGAGTCTGCAGAGCTGTTTACTCATACTATAGCCTGGGAATCAGAGGTGTCCGCTTCTGTATCCACAGAAATGATCTCATGATGCAGAATTTTAGATGGGATCCAGGACTGAAAGTTGGATAATTAGACCCTCGTTCCCAAACTGTAACTCCTGTTGGTGGAGACAATGAGGAAGACGATGATGAGACTCAAATACCTGATTTGAGCGACAACTTGAGTTTTGTGTCAGGGCAGGAAGAGGTTGGCTCTGAGGACGACGGGTGTGAGAACACACAGGGTGATGATGACGAGGTTGCAGATCCCACTTACTGTCAACCCACAGTCAGACAGTTGATGAGGTCAGCAGAGGAGGTGGAGGAGGATTCGAGTGACGACGAGGTCAGGGTGCGCCTTCCTGGACAGAGACGTAGTACTGGAAGCACGTCACCAACTGCATCCTCAACCACAACTCTGCCTCTGACCACAAGTCAAGGTGGCTCTTCAGGTCGCATGGGTTCTAAGCCTTGCATAGCCTGGGCATTTTTTAACATCGATAAGGATGACCCAACTCATGTTATCTGTAACATTTGTGACCAAAAGCTAAGTAGAGGCCAAAAAATCCATAGTTTGAGTACTTCATGCATGAACCGTCACATGGATATGAAGCATAAGTTGCAGTGGCAAGCTCACTGTGCTACAATGTGGCCTAGCGGGCCAGCCCAACCAGCATCTGCTCCATCTTGTGCATCTGCGACCGCGGCCTCTTCATCCTCTGTGACTGGGGGGACAGCAGTCAGACCTGTTTTGAGACTCAGACCTGGCACCTCTTTACCCGCAACAGCCAGTCTGATTGGCAGGTCATCAGTTCATTTCGAAGTGGAAACACCAGCTGGTGTTAAGCGCTCTCCGACATCGAGAGCAATCACCTTTGGATCAAGGCAACCTAACTTTTGCGCCTGCATCTTCCTCCCAGACCGTCAGTTGTCCGGGGACACCCTACTCAACCCCGTCTACGCACAACAGCCAGCCCTCGGTCCCTCAGATGTGGACAAGTAAAAGACCATTTCCTCCTAGCCATGAGAAAGCTAAGAGGTTGAATTTCACCATCTGCAAGCTCTCGGCTACAGAAATGCTGCCTTTCCGCCTTGTGGACACAGAGGATTTTCGAGACCTTATGTCCGTCGCAGTGCCCCAGTACCAGATGCCCAGTCGGCACTACTTCTCAAAGAAAGGTGTGCCTGCGCTCCACCAGCATGTCGCACACAACATCACCGCTTCTTTGAGAAACTCAGTGTGTGACAGGGTGCATTTCACCACAGACACTTGGACGAGTAGGCATGGACAGGGGCGTTACATGTCGCTGACTGGGCACTGGGTAACAGCAGGACAAGGGGCTGCTGTCCAAGTCTTGCCGTCCCCACGAGTTGTGCGTCAATCCTCTTTATCTCGAAGTTCCTCCACTGCTTCTGCCTCCTCAACCTCCTCTCGGTCCTCCACCTGCACCCAAAGCCTGTCTGGTCATGCCACGGGCTTTCTAACTGCGCAGAAGGGATCCTGCACACCTCCGTGCTATGCTGGCAGAAGGGCTCAACGTAATCAGGCGGTTTTTACATTGAAATGTCTGGGAAATGTGAGGCACACAGCTGAGGAGTTGTGGTCAGCTCTGGAGAACCAGTTTTATGAATGGTTGTCTCCACTGGATCTGCAACCAGGGAAGGCCATGTGCGACAATGCCGCAAACCTGGGTGCGGCCCTTCGCCGGGGCAATGTCACACACGTGCCTTGTATGGCTCACGTGTTGAACCTGGTTGTCCAGCAATTTTTAGCCCACTATCCCGGACTTCATGGCCTTCTGTAGAGGGCACGGTCGCTGTGCGCCCACTTCCGCCGTTCGCATTCCGCAGCTCAGCGACTTTCATCTCTACAGAAGTCGTTGGGCCTGCCACTTCACCGGCTAAAATGCGATGTGCCAACACGGTGGAATTCAACTCTGCACATGTTGCAGCGACTGTGGCAGCACCGACAAGCCCTGGTGCAATACGTTCTGAATTATAGCCTGGGCCAACGAGATCCAGAGGTGGGGAAAATCACGCTGGAGGAGTGGTCTCAGATCAGGGACCTTCTGCACAGTTTTGAAATGGCCATGAAGATGTTTAGTGCTGACGATGCCATTATCAGCATGACTATTCCGGTGATTTACATGCTGGAGCACATGTTAAACAGAATTAGGAGTCAGGTGGTGGAACACGAGGAGGTGGAGGAAGTAGAGGAGGAGTTGTATGCGGAAGGGCTAACATCTGCAAGGTCCAGACAGTCAGCAGCACCAAGGCGGCAGGCATGGGAGGGTGGGGGAGAGGGATTAACCAGGGCGCATGGTAGCAGCCAAACTAGTGGGGAGGGTGCAGGAGCCCTGGAAGAAGTGGAGGACGAACTGGCGATGGGCATGGAAGACTCATCAGATGAGGGAGACCTTGATCACATTTCTGTTGTGCGAGGTTGGGGGGAGAGGGCAGAGGAAGGAAGCATGATTCGTACCTCGCCACCAACACAACAGGGACTTGGTGCTCCTGGATGTGCAAGACACATGAGTGCCTTCTTGCTGCACTACCTGCAACATGACCCTCGAATTGTCAGAATTCGAAATAATCCTGACTACTGGGTAGCCACACTGTTAGATCCCCGGTACAAAAGTAAATTTGCCGAAATAATTCCTGCCATAGAAAGGGATTCACTCATGCAGGAGTATCAGCAGAGACTGTTGCAGAATCTTACATGTGCTTTTCCACAAAACACCAGTGGTGCACATAGTGAATCTCACAGTTCTAACTTGCCAACCGTGAGACTGTCGAGTCTTCAGCACTCAAACCGTAACAGAAACACAGTATCTGCTGGTGTTAACAGCAATTTTTGCAGAATCCTTTCACCACTTTTTTAGCCCATCCTTTGCAAGGCCACAGGAGACAAGAAGTCAGACACATAGTCAACACCTAGAGACGATGGTACAGGAGTACATCTCCGCAAGATAAATAGACATGCTGTGGACTGGAAAGACGCGCCGCATGTCCGGATACCCAGGTCTGCCAAATGCGGTCCTGCACGCATAGTGGAGACGGGATTTCATAAAATCCCCTCCACTATGCTGTAACATCTGGACGCTGCGGATTGGACGCTGCAGCTGTACGCAGCGTCCAATCCACAGCAAATCCTGAATGTTTCCTGACTGTGGAAACATAGCCTTGTAAACATGACAAAATACATCTTGTTATTCATTGAAAAACTTCCATTCTATTATCATCCTCACTGCCATCTATTGTCCCTGTTCCTTTCTACATTTACATAATGTCGCGCCAATACAGCTGTATTTTATTGTGGCACAATCAATCAAAATTGACAAACTAACAAGAGTTCTAATATGTTATTGCTGATCATTTCCTACATTCCCATTAATTATCTGTCAAAACTGGGGTATCTTGATGAGGTTTTTACGGCAGGGACACAAATGAGGCAGCTTTCAATAGATGTTTGGTCTAGCCGCAGCCGAAAAAAAACATGCAGAATGTGAATCTACGTTGTTTTGCAATTCTCGTTTGCACATTTTTATGTCATTATGTTTGCTCATAGTGCCTAGGAGCATTTTGCACTTATGAGCTAAGGAGATGCACACCTACAATTTTTCAATGGAATACCACAACTTATAATGATAATAATACAAACATTACAACAATTTGCAAACTAAAAAAATAGGTAATAAGATGTAGATATTGCAATGGATGCAGTGTCATTGCCATTTAGTAGACTCCTTAGGCTATGTTCATACGTTGCGTTTTTGCAGAGTTGGCTTATGCAAAGTTTAAGCTGCATTTTAAGCCGTTTTGATTAGTTTTTGCTGCGTTTTTATCATGGTCCATCTGTCTCTTGTGCATACTGGTAAAGATTCAATCAACTTCATCATGTTTCAGCACCCAAAAAAGCAGCAAAACCTGATACTTGTGTTTTTTTGCAGCGTTTTTTTTGCACTACCCATTGCTTTCGATGGGTGAAAAATACTGAAAGAAGTGATATGCTACATTTTGCAAAAACGCAGCTCTTTGACAAAAAAGTCAGAAAAGAAAACAAGCTGTGCGCATGAGATTTCTGAAATCTTATAGACTATGCTGGTACTGTGAAAGGCAGCTGAAAATTTGTGTTAAAAAAGCACCAAAAATGCTGCAAAAACACAATGTATGAACATATCCTTAGACTACAGACAAATCATGCAGAGGAGCAGCAAGAAACTCTGAAATTAAGTATTCGATACATTTAGTTTTTCTAAAATCTAGAAACTAATTTATTATCAGTCCACTGAATTTACTGTGGCACTAATCTGGAAGTATAGTGAGGTCAGCGCAGTAAGTACTGTACATTTGTACATTAATACTGCATCTTTTATTTAACTAAAAAGATGTAACATTCATAAAAATAACATGGCTTAAATAAATGGAACAGACATCAGATAATGTCCTGAAATGTCCTAGTTTTACGGTCATATATGCACTCGCAGTCTCGCACCACTGTATTTCCCACACCACTTCCTTAGTTAGCAGCATATTAACGCGGTAGATGGCTTACATTTGTAGTAATCACATTCCCACAGTTAAGGAGGACATTGTTCTATCGCTGATCTGTGTATTCTGCATCTTTACATCAAGGACAGATTATAAATCCCATCTTTGTTGTTTCATGCCGGCCATTATAATTGCAGTGTCATCTTTATAAATAAATATATTGCCCTTTTCCATATGTTTGATCTGGGATTCTTTCGTCTTGTTCTAACGGATGCTTTTAAGGAAGTAAAAAGACAAAATCATCTCCTTATGTTTTCAGGGAATATCCCTGCATTTGATTTATGCATGTGTTTCCCAAAGTCTGATCATTACCTCCCTGCCTACTCTTTAGTCTAAAAATCTTTAACTGTAGTTCTTTGCAGAGAAAACATAAAAAATCATGAAACATTGTGGCACCACCAACTAGAAGCATACTGACAGGATTGTAATAGTCCTGCAACACAATATCCTGTGACAATTGACACAAGATTTTATTTGCAAATCACTGGCTGATCAAGATTATTTTAGTAGCATGTGCTGCTAATCATACAGTGACATGTAAAGTTTGGGCACCCCTTGTCAAAATTATTGTTGTTGTGAACAGTTACGCAAGTTAAAGCTGAAATGATCTCTAAAAGGCCTAATGTTAAACCCCTTACCTCCAAGGTGGTTTGCACGTTAATGACCGGCCAATTTTTACAATTCTGACCACTGTCTCTTATGAGGTTTAACTCTGGAACGCTTCAACGGATCTTCGCGATTCTGAGATTGTTTTCTCGTGACATATTGTACTTCATGTTAGTGGCAGAGGCGTAGCTAGGTTTCGGTTTAGGGGGGCGAAACATCTGAAGGGCCCCTAACCAGAGAACCTCAGCAAATGACAGCGCTGTTGCCAAAATGTATATATAAAAGACCAATATTGATATCACCGCCATATGGTCAGTGGTACATAACACAGTCCTACAAACATATAAGAGATCATAGCAGAGTTACAGATAATGACTTACCGCTGATGTTATTTCTGATGGATCGTTAAACGTTTCATGTCTTTTCATCTGGCCCAGACCGACATGACGACTTCTCCAGCCAGGACTCAACTACAGAGAATACAACAAAGACACATTTCACTTCTCATATTGTCAGCACTGTCACAGTCACCAATTGGACTATTCTCAACCTGCACAAACTCCTCATCCTGCTGATACCCAATACTGAGCTGCTGCTGCCGTATGTGTCCCTATTACTGCACCTTGTACCCCAATACTGAGCCGCTGCTGCCGTATGTGTCCCTATTACTACACCTGGTAACCCCATACTGAGCCGCTGCTGCAGTATGTGCCCTATTACTACACCTGGTACCCCAATACTGAGCCGCTGCTGTCATATGTGTCCCTATTACTACACCTGATACTCCAATACTGAGCCGCTGCTGCAGTATGTGCCCCTATTACTACACTGGTACCCAATACTGAGCCGCTGCTGTCGTATGTGCCCTATTACTACACCTGGTACCCCAATACTGAGCCGCTGCTGTCGTATGTGTCCCTATTACTACACCTGATACCCCAATACTGAGCCGCTGCTGTCGTATGTGTCCCTATTACTACACCTGATACTCCAATACTGAGCCACTGCTGCAGTATGTGCCCCTATTACTACACTTGGTACCCCAATACTGAGCCGCTGCTGCCGTATGTGTCCCTATTACTACACCTGATACCACAATACTGAGCCGCTGCTGTCGTATGTGTCCCTATTACTACACCTGATACTCCAATACTGAGCCGCTGCTGCAGTATGTGCCCCTATTACTACACTTGGTACCCCAATACTGAGCCGCTGCTGCCCTATGTGTCCCTATTACTGCACCTACTGTGTGGTTCTGTGTGACCTCTAAATTCTAAAGCACCCTCTATAATATAGTAATGCCAGGTGCATGGGCCCTAGAAAACCGTGCCCACATGTTGTCCCCTAGAATGTAATAATGTCCTGTGTGTGCCCCTTTGACAGTCACAGTAACCAGAGTTCCCCTATAACAATAAGTACCAACTTTACACTTAATGTCCCGAGTCTCCCCCCTGTACAGCTCCCCTATACACAGTATGATGCCCCCTCACTGGATATATACTGACCCCTTAGGCAGTCTTATTTATAATGCACCCATAGGCAGCCTTATTTATAATGCACCCAATAGGCAGCCTTATTTATAATGCACCCAATAGGCAGTCTTATTTATAATGTACCCCATAGGCAGCCTTACTTATAATGCACCCCATATGCAGCCTTACTTATAATGCACCCCAATAAAGCAGCCTACTTATAATGCACCCCCATATGCAGCCGTACTTATAATGCACCCCAATGCAGCCGTACTTATATGCACCCATATGCAGCCGTACTTATAATGCACCCCCATATGCAGCCGTACTTATAATGCACCCCCATATGCAGCCTACTTATAATGCACCCCATATGCAGCCGTACTTATAATGCACCCCCATATGCAGCCGTACTTATAATGCACCCCATATGCAGCCGTACTTATAATGCACTCCCCCATATGCAGCCTTACTTATAATGCACCCCCATATGCAGCCGTACTTATAATGCACCCCATATGCAGCCTTACTTATAATGCACCCCATATGCAGCCGTACTTATAATGCACCCCATATGCAGCCGTACTTATAATGCACCTCCATATGCAGCCGTACTTATAATGCACTCCCCATATGCAGCCTTACTTATAATGCACTCCCATATGCAGCCGTACTTATAATGCACCCCCATATGCAGCCGTACTTATAATGCACCCCCATATGCAGCCGTACTTATAATGCACCCCCATATGCAGCCGTACTTATATGCACCCCCATATGCAGCCGTACTTATAATGCACCCCATATGCAGCCGTACTTATAATGCACTCCCCATATGCAGCCTTACTTATATTGCACCCCCATATGCAGCCGTACTTATAATGCACTCCCCCATATGCAGCCGTTACTTATAATGCACCCCCATATGCAGCCGTACTTATAATGCACTCCCCATATGCAGCCGTACTTATAATGCACTCCCCATATGCAGCCGTACTTATAATGCACTCCCATATGCAGCCGTACTTATAATGCACCCCATATGCAGCCGTACTTATAATGCACCCCATATGCAGCCGTACTTATAATGCACCCCATATGCAGCCGTACTTATAATGCACTCCCCCATATGCAGCCGTACTTATAATGCACCCCCATATGCAGCCGTACTTATAATGCACCCCATATGCAGCCGTACTTATAATGCACTCCCCATATGCAGCCTTACTTATAATGCACCCCCCATATGCAGCCGTACTTATAATGCACCCCATATGCAGCCGTACTTATAATGCACCCCATATGCAGCCGTACTTATAATGTACTCCATATGCAGACGTACTTATAATGCACTCCATATGCAGCCTTACTTATAATGCACCCCCATATGCAGTCGTACTTATAATGCACTCCCCCATATGCAGCCGTACTTATAATGCACCCCATATGCAGCTGTGCTTATAATGCACCCCCATATGCAGCCGTACTTATAATGCACCCCATATGCAGCCGTACTTATAATGCACCCCATATGCAGCCTTACTTATAATGCACCCCATATGCAGTCGTACTTATAATGCACTCCCCCATATGCAGCCGTACTTATAATGCACCCCATATGCAGCTGTGCTTATAATGCACCCCCATATGCAGCCGTACTTATAATGCACTCCCCCATATGCAGCCGTACTTATAATGCACTCCCCCATATGCAGCCGTACTTATAATGCACTCCCCCATATGCAGCCATACTTATAATGCACCCCCTTTACAAAAATAATAAATCCTGTACTCACCTCTCTTGCTCCCGGCTCCTGCGCTGCTCACTGCTCTCCCTCTCAGCGTCTGACTGCCGGCGCCGGGCAGTGACGTCATCGCGCCCGCTGTCAGACGCTGAGAGGGGGATTATGGGAGAGAAGGAGCGCTCGCTCCTTCTCTCACAATGCGGTCAGCTGTATTGGCTAGATGCCGATACAGCTGACCCTGCGATGACGGGCGGGGGGCCCACTGCTGGCACCGGGCCCCCCACCGCCTGCTCAGGGGCCCCATAGCGGCCGGGCGGCAGAGCAGGGAGATTCTTCCTGCTCTGCCGCAGAAAGTAACTGTGTCGGCGTGCTGTGCATGCCGATACAGTTACAGTAGCGTAGCTCCAGGTGGGCCCCCTCCGAGCGCGGGGCCCGGGGCCACTGCCCCCTCTGCCCCCCCGGTAGCTACACTACTGGTTAGTGGTAAAAATTTATTCGATATAACTTGCGTTTATTTTTTTAAAAACGCAAATATAGTGAAAATTTTTAAAATTGTGCAATTTTCAAACTTTGAATTTTTATTCCCTTAAAACAGAGTAATATGTCACACAAAATAGTTAAGAAATAACATTTCCCACTTGTCTACTTTACATCAGCACAATTTTGGAAACAAAATTTTTTTTTGTTAGGAAATTATAAGGGTTAAAATTTGACCAGCGATTTCTCATTTTAACAACAAAATTTACAAAGCCATTTTTTTTAGGGACCACCTCACATTTGAAGTCACTTTGAGGGATCTATATGGCAGAAAATACCCAAAAGTGACACCATTCTAAAAACTGCACCCCTCAAGGTACGCAAAACCACATTCAAGAAGTTTATTAACCCTTCAGGTGCTTCACAGGAGCTGAAGCAATGTGGAAGGAAAAAATTAATATTTAACTTTTTAGTCAAAAAATGATCTTTTACAAACTTTTTTTTTTATTTTGACAAGGGTAAAAGGAGAATATGGACAGATAAAGTTGTTGTGCAATTTCTCCTGAGTACGCCAATACCCCATATGTGGGGGAAAACCACTGTTTTGGCGCACGTAGAGCTCGTAAGGGAAGGAGCGCCGTTTGACTTTTTCAAACCAAAATTGGCTGGAATTGAGATTGACGCCATGTCGCGTTCGGAGAGCCTCTGATGCGGCTAAACAGTGGCAACCCCCCACAAGTAACACCATTTTGGAAACTAGACCCCCTATGAAACTTATCTAGATCTGTTGTGAGCACTTTGAACCCCAAGTGTTTCACAGAAGTTTATAATGCCTGGGTGTGAAAAAAAAAAAAACAATTTTCCACCAAAATGTTTTTTTAGTCCCAAATTTTTAATTTTTCCCAAGGAAATTGAACCCCAAAAGTTGTTGTCCAATTTGTCCTTAGTACGCTGATACCCCATACTGTTTGGGCGCACGGCAGGGCTTGGAAAGGAAGTAATAACGTTTTGGAATGCAGACGTTGATGGGGGTCATGTTCCGTTTGCAGTGCTCCAGATGTGCCTAAACAGTGGAAACCCCCCACAAGTGACCGCATTTTGGAAACTAGACCCCCTAAGGAACTTATCTAGATCTGTGGTGAGCACTTTGAACCCCCAAGTGCTTCACACAAGTTTAGAATGCCTAGGCATAAAAATAAAAAATCCTATTTTTTTCCCACAAAAATTATCTTTTAGTCACCAATTTTTTATTTTCCCAAGGGTAACAGGAGAAATTGGACCACAAAAGTTGTTGTCCAATTTGTCCTGAGTACGCTGATACCCCATATGTGGGGGGGACTGCTGTTTGGGCACACGGCAGAGCTCGGAATGGAAGGAGCACCATTTGACTTTTTCCAACCAAAATTGGCTGGAATTGAGATTGGACGCCATGTTGCATTTGGAGAGCCCCTGATGTGCCTAAACAGTGGAAACCCCCCACAAGTGACCCATTTTGGAAACTAGACCCCCTAAGGAACTTATCTAGATCTGTGGTGAGCAATTTGAAAACGCAAGAGCTTCACACAAGTTTATAACATAGAGCCGTAAAATTAAAAAAATCATATTTGTTCCACAAAAATGATCTTTTCACCCAATTTTTATTTTCCCAAGAGTAAAAAATCCCCAAAAGTTATTGTGCAATTTGTCCTGAGTACGCTGATACCCCATATGTAGGGGTAAACAATGTTTGGGTGCATGGCAGAGCTCGGAAGGGAAGAAGCGCCATTTGACTTTTTCAACGCAGAATTGGCTGGACACCATGTTTGGAGAGCTCCTGATCTGCCTAAACAGTGGAAACCCCCCACAAATGACACCATTTTGGAAACTAGACCCCTCAAGGAACTTATCTAGATCTGTGGTGAGCACTTTGAACCCCCAAGTGCTTCACACAAGTTTTAGAATGCCTAGCATAAAAATAAAAAATCCTATTTTTTTCCCACAAAAATTATCTTTTAGTCACCAATTTTTTATTTTCCCAAGGGTAACAGAGAAATTGGACCACAAAAGTTGTTGTCCAATTTGTCCTGAGTACGCTGATACCCCATATGTGGGGGGACTGCTGTTTGGGCACACGGCAGAGCTCGGAATGGAAGGAGCACCATTTGACTTTTTCCAACCAAAATTGGCTGAATTTGAGATTGGACGCCATGTTGCATTTGGAGAGCCCTGATGTGCCTAAACAGTGGAAACCCCCACAAGTGACCCCATTTTGGAAACTAGACCCCCTAAGGAACTTATCTAGATCTGTGGTGAGCAATTTGAAAACGCAAGAGCTTCACACAAGTTTATAACATAGAGCCGTAAAATTAAAAAAATCATATTTGTTCCACAAAATGATCTTTTCACCCAATTTTTATTTTCCCAAGAGTAAAAAATCCCCCAAAAGTTATTGTGCAATTTGTCCTGAGTACGCTGATACCCCATATGTAGGGGTAAACCAATGTTTGGGTGCATGGCAGAGCTCGGAAGGGAAGAAGCGCCATTTGACTTTTTCAACGCAGAATTGGCTGGACACCATGTTTGGAGAGCTCCTGATCTGCCTAAACAGTGGAAACCCCCCACAAATGACACCATTTTGGAAAACTAGACCCCTCAAGGAACTTATCTAGATGTGTGGTGAGAACTTTGAACCCCCAGTGTTTCACTAAAGTTTATAACGCCTGAGCATGAAAATAAAAAAACATATTTTTTCCACAAACATGATCTTTTAGTCCCCAACTATTTTATTTTCCAAGGATAACAGGAGAAATTGGACCCTAAAATTTGTTGTCCAATTTGTCCTGAGTATGCTGATACCCCATATGTGGGAGAAAATTACTGTATGGGCACATGTCAGGGCTCGGAAGGGAAGTAGTGACGTTTTGGATTGCAGACTTTGATGGAATGCTCTGCGGCCGTCATATCGCGTTTGGAGAGCCCCTGATGTGCCTAAACAGTAGAAACCCCCACAAGTGACCCCAGTTTGGAAAATAGACCCCACAAGGAACTTATCTAGATGTGTGGTGAGCGCTATGAAGCCCCAAGTGCTTCACAGAAGTTTATAACGTACAGCCGTAAAAACAAAAAAAATCATTTTTCTTTTTACAAAAATGATATTTTTGCCCCCAATTTTTTATTTTCCCAAGGGTAACAGAAGAAATTGGACCCCAAGAGTTATTATGCAATTTGTCCTGAGTATGCTGATACCCCATATGTGGGGGTAAACTACTGTTTGGGCGCATGGCAGAGCTCAGAAGTGAAGGAGCACCGCATAACTTTTTCAACGCAGAATTGGCTGGAATTGAGATCAGACGCCATGTCACATTTGGAGAGCCCCTGATGTGCCTAAACAGTGGAAAACCCCCATTCTAACTCCAACCCTAATCCCAACACACCCCTAACCCTAGTCCCAACCCTAACCATAACCCTAACCACAAACCTAACCCTAACACACCCCTAACCCTAATCAGAACCCTAACCCTAATCCTAACTTTAGCCCCAACTCTAACCCTAACTTTAGCCGCAACCCTAACCCTAATGGGAAAATGGAAATAAATACATTTTTTTAATTTTATTATTTTTCCCTAACTAAGGGGGTGATAAAGGGGGGTTTGATTTACTATTTATAGTGGGTTTTTATGATTGGCAGCTGTCACGCTAAAAGACGCTTTTTATTGCAAAAAATAGTTTTTGCATCACCACATTTTGAGAGCTATAATTTTTGCATATTTTGGCCCACAGAGTCATGTGAGGCCTTATTTTTTGCGGTACGATTTGGCTTTTTTATTGGTACCATTTTTGAGCACGTGACATTTTTTGATCGCTTTTTATTTCGATTTTTGGGAGGTTAGAATGAGCAAAAATCAGCAATTCATGAATTTCTTTTGGGGGGGCGTTTATACCGTCCCGCGTGTGGTAAAATTGATAAAGTGGTTTTATTCTTCGGGTCAGTACGATTACAGCGATACCTCATTTATATCATTTTTATGTTTTGGCGCTTTTATACAATAAAAACAATTTTATATAAAAATAATTATTTTTGCATCGCTTTATTCTGCGAGCTATAACTTTTTTATTTTTTTCGCTGATGATGCTGTATGGCAGCTCATTTTTTGCAGGACAAGATGACGTTTTCAGCGGTACCATGTTTATTTATATCGGTCTTTTTGATCGCATGTTATTCCACTTTTTGTTCGGCGGTATGATGATAAAGCATTGATTTTGTGCTTTGTTTTTGTTTTTTTAAGGGGTTCACTAAAGGGGTTAACTAGTGGGAAAGTTCTATAGGGCGGGTCGTTACGGATGCGGCGATACCAAATATGTGTACTTTTATTGTTTTGTTTTGTTTATTTACAGGAAGAAATGAATTTATTGGGGATTTTTTTTTTTTCCTTTATTTTGGAATTTTTTTTTTACACTTGTGATTTTCATTCTTTTAACTTTTTTACTTTGTCCCAGGGTGGGACATTACTGTATAATACTAGATCGCTGGTCTGACAGTGTGCACAGCACTCTGTGAGACCAGCGATCTCACAGGCACTGCTGCAGGCTTCCTCAGCGCCTGCTCTCAGTAGGCGCTGAGGAAGCCGCCTCCCTGCAGGACCCGGCGGCCATCTTGGATCCGGGGTCTTGCAGGGAGAAAGGCCTCAGAAAAGCGCAATCACATCGCGCTGTTCTGAGGGTCTCAGGGGAGCACGCAGGGAGCCCCCTCCCTGCGCGATGCTTCCCTGTGCCCCCGATACACCGCGATCATGTTTGATCGCTGTGTGCCAGGGGTTAATATGCCGGGTGTCAGCTGTGATAATCAGCTGACACCCGGCCGCGATCAGCTGCACTACCCCCGGGAGCACAGCTGATCGCCTATGACGTACTATCCCGTCCCTGGGAATTAAGTCCCAGGGCACATGGATGGGATAGTACGTCGGATGACAGAAAGGGGTTAAAGATGACACATTTTCTTTGCTTTTTAGGCAAAAAAATATATACATCTTCACCTTTTACATATCAAAAATGACAAAAAGGAAAATGGGCCAATGCAAAAGTTTGGACACTTTTGGAAATTTGTGTGCTCCGATAACTTTTGATCAAGGTTTCAGACCTTAATTAGCCTGATAGGGTTGTGGCTTATTCACCATCATCGTTAGGAAAGGCCAGGTGATGCAAATTTCCAAGCTTTTTAACACTCAGCCTCATCTACCTTGTATCAAGAAACAGCAGCCATGGGTTTTCTAAGCATTTGCCTAACACTCTGAAAATTAAAATGGTGGAAGCCCACAAAGCAGGCCAAGACAATAAAAAGATGGCAAGGCGTTATCAAATTGCTCTTTCTACAGGTCGAAATATAATTAAGAAATATCAGTTAACAGGAACAGTGGAGGCCAAAATAATAGATGGAAGACCAAGAAAAATTTCAATGAGAGCTTTTCGTAGGATTGCTAGAGAGGCAAATCAGAACCCTCACTTGACGGCAAAAGACCTTCAGAAAGATTTAGCAGACTATTGAGTTGTGGTACATTGTTCTACTGTTTAGAGATACCAGCACAAATATGGCCTTCATGGAAGAGTCATCAGAAGAAAACCTCTCCTGTGTCCTTATCATAAATTCAGCATCAGAAGTATGCGAAAGAACATCTAAACAAGCTTGATGCATTTTTTACACAAGTCCTGTGGACCAATGACGTTTAAATAGAACTCGCTGGCCACAATGCTCAAAGGTACTTGTGATGATAAAAGGGCACAGAATTTCAGAAAAAGAACATCTAGCCAACCATTAAGCATGTGGGTGGATCAATCATGCTTTGGAGTAGAGTTGCAGCCTATGGAACAGGCAACATTTCATGGGTAGATGGAAGAACGAGCATCACAGTGGCTCAGTATTTAGCACTGCAGCCTTGCAGCACTGGGGTCCTGGGTTCAAATCCCACCAAGGACAGCATCTGCAAGGAATTTGTATGTTCTCCCTGTGTTTGTGTGGTTTTCCTCCAAGTTCTCCGGTTTCCTCCCACATTTCAAAGACATACTGAAAAGGAATTTAGATTGTGAGCCCCATCAGGGACAGTGATGATAATGTATGTAAAGCTCTGCGGAATGATAGATAGCCCTACATAAGCAAAGCATAATAAATAATAAGACTGGATTCAATGAAATTTCAACAAATTCTTGATGCAAACATAACACCATCTGTAAAAAACCTGAAGTTGAAAAGAGGATGGCTTCTATAAATGGCTAATAATCCTAAACACATGTCAAAATCAACAATAGAATACCTCAAAAGGCGCAAGCAGAAGGTTTTACAATGGCCCTCACAGTCCTCTGAGGTGAACATTATTGAAAATCTGTGTCCAAACCTCAAAATAGCAGTGCATGCAAACTGACCCAGAAATCTCACAGAACTGGAAGAAATTTCCAAGGAAGAATGGATGAAAATCCTTCCAACAAGAATTGAAAGACTCTTTTCTGGCTACAAAAAGCATTTACAAGCTGTGATACTTGAAAAAAGTGGGTGCTGCTAGGAAGTAACCATGCAAGGTGTCCAAACGTTTGCATTGGCTCATTTTCATTTTTGTAATTTTTAAAATGTAAAACATGAATATATATATTGTTTTTGCCTAAAATACAATGAAAAGTTGTCATCTTTAACTTTAGGCCTCTTAGAGATCATTTAATCTTCAACTTGCTTAACTGTTCACAATAACAGTAATTTTGACCAGGGGTGCCACAACTTTTACATGCCACTGCATGTGTATGATCACTACAATGTAGCTGGATCTCCCAGTCCTCTGCAAATAAATATATGCTTTGTGCACACTGCCTGTGCACACCTTGCAGATTTGTTGCGTCTTTTGTCTCTTTTTTTGTCACAAAAGCCTGAAGGGTTTCCTGATTCCAGCAAAGTGAATGAGAATCCTGAAGTCTCATGCTCACGTTGTTTACTTTTTATTTGCAGATTTATATTTGCAGCATGTCAATTTTTTCAGCATTTTTGTTGTAGATTTCATCCATACTGATAATTCGAAAACAATCAGTAAGGCTAGGTTCACATTAGCGTTTGTGTGCGCAGTGTATCATCTGCATGCGCAAACGCATGCAAAAGCAGCGTTTTTTTTATCCGCATCATCTTACACATGACGGCAAAAAAACGCTTGCGTGTGCAAGTGTAAAGGAGTGACGGGACTGTAGTCATGACCTGAATTACTGTAACATCTATGTCCAGTCCTTCCCCTACAGAAAACTGTACTCTTCGCCACAGCGTACCTGCATCTCCAAGTTCAGCTTCCCCCGGGCACTTCCCAGGCGACGATGGTCCATCTTTCAGGCGACCCCCAGTAATGAGACACAGTCCAGGATAACGAACATTCTCTTTACTTAACACTTCGCACGTTAAATCCACAGTTGGCACATCATGGGTTTCACTTGTTTCCTTTTCTTTCCCTGCTGTGCTGTCATTTCTGTGCAGTACACGCCCGGACAGGACTGTCCTTGACTGCTTCACAGTTCCTTCCTGGCCTGACCTCGCTATAACGACATTTCCTTCACCCTGTTTCGCCCCAGACATGAATTCATCAATCACTGCATTTGGTCACCCCTGGTGAAGCATCGGGCCCATCTGTACCGATCCCGTCGAAGTTCCAACTCCTTTCATCTCCTTAGTCCAGCCAACTTCTGCCCTAAAAGCATTGGCCCAGGCGGTAAGATGCCACATCTTCCTTCCCTGTGCAGGCCCACTGATAGGATATACAGTGGCCGTGGGTAATGTGGGCTGCAGCACTTGAACGTTGCTTGGCTGCCGGCTGTTCGGGCCTATAGCCCATGTGGACCCTTAGGCAGTCTGGCCCTGTCTGAGCTAACTTCCTAGAAACTTCTCACTACTATCCGGCAGCCCCTCCTATACTTAACCCTCTATAAACATCCTATCAACTATTCCTAACAGTGGTCACTAGTATGCCCCCATCTAGAGGCCCACAATAGAACTACACTTACCCAATGTATAAGAACTATATACTAAGGTGCCCTCCTTTAATGTCCCCAGAAGACAGCACCTAACTTTCCCTAAACTGTACACGAACATTAGTACACATCACATATATTATACTAAAAGAACACAACACATATACAATTATTGTACATAAAATTGTAACACAATAAAGAATATGGCAATACTATTACAATGTGTGGTAATACATGTTCCATGTAGCAGTACCACCGAAATATTTACAACACAATAATTAGCACATATATACATTAAGAGTACTTAAGGGGCAGGGCGAGGCAGTAATATTCCTTCACCCCTTACACATGCGTTTGCATGCGTTTTGTCTTGCGTTTACTTTGTTTATGCGCATGGGTAATGTACGCTCGCTGGGAAATAAGACAGATGAACTGTTAGCTCTGTGTAAAATCCAGAAGAATATAAACTACAATAACATGGCAATCAAAGAATTGATATAGATGAAGGTGCACAAGTAGGGTCTCCAGCCCAAATAGTAGAATCAAAATAAGACTTGGCACTCAAATATTGAATAATGGACAAAAAAAGAGAAGAAGGTAATAGTTGCTGTGGTTTTTCTATTTATTTGCATCCGTAAAAGAAAAAAGTGATGTACAAAATAGATGAACGTTTTCGGCTATAACATCAGCCTTCCTCAGACAATATGTACAATTTTTGAACTTAGACAAAACGGATGTGGTAAAATAGACTAAACCACAGGAGAAAAGCAACTTGGAAATGGTAACCAATGGTTGGGGAGCGCTGGTAGCAAAAAGGCTATTAGGGTTAAAGCGCTGAGTAGAGCAATACTGTATCCTAACCAAACGAGAACTGGGGGAGGCCACACTGGAACAAAGAGGACGGGCGCTAATGGCTACAATAGTAGCAAAGGGAGGGCGCTGGTAACGCTAGCAGGAGCTGATGTGGCGCTTTAACCCTAATAGCCTTTTTGCTACCAGCGCTCCCCAACCATTGGTTACCATTTCCAAGTTGCTTTTCTCCTGTGGTTTAGTCTATTTTACCACATCCGTTTTGTCTAAGTTCAAAAATTGTACATATTGTCTGAGGAAGGCTGATGTTATAGCCGAAAAAGTTCATCTATTTTGTACATCACTTTTTTCTTTTACGGATGCAAATAAATAGAAAAACCACAGCAACTATTACCTTCTTCTCTTTTTTTGTCCATTATTCAATATTTGAGTGCCAAGTCTTATTTTGATTCTAAAATCCAGAAGGAGTTCAAGGAATGCAGTCTTATGTGCTTTACAGAAACCTAGTTACATGGGATGTTCCTGATTCATGTGTCTCGATTCCTGGATTTCAAATGGTTCGAGCTGATAGAGACAAGGCTAGGTGTGGTAAGAAGAAGGGTGGTGGGGTGATACTATACATTAACAACAGATGGTGTAATCAGCAGCACATAACTGTTAAAGAAAATCACTGCTGTCAAAATATTGAACTCTTAGCAGTTGGCCTTAGGCCTTACTATCTACCTAGAGAATTCTCCATTTGCATTGCAGTAGTCATGTATATACCTCCATCTGCTAGCCAAGAGGCAGCTAGGGAAGTGTTGTTGGGGGTGTTGGCTCGCCTTCAGACAAAGCACCCAAACTCGTTAACATTAATCTCTGGGGATTTTAACAGAGTCGTGATCTCAAAGGCTCTTCCAAAGTTCTATCAATATGTTAAGTGTGCAACAAGGGACAGCACTATATTGGATCTCCTCTATGCAAATGTTAAAGACGCCTATTCATCGTCTGCATTACCCCTCCTGGGGAAATCTGACCACAACCTCATACTATTGTCTTCATCTTATCAACCTGTTGTCAGTAAACAACCAGCCACAATAAAACTAATCAAGAGGTGGTCTCCTGCAGCTGAACAAGCTCTGCAAGACTGTTTTGACCTCACAGACTGGGAGGTGATATGCGACAGAGAAGAGAATGATGATGTAAATGATATTGTCGGAAGAGTAACAGATTACAGTCATGGCCAAAAGTTTTGAGAATGACACAAATATTAATTTTTACAAAGTCTACTGCTTCACTTTTTCTAATGGCAATTTGCATATACTCCAGAATGTTATAAAGAGTGATCAGCTTAACAGCAATTACTTGCAAAGTCAATATTTGGCTAGAAAATGAACTTTATCCCCCAAAACACATTTCAACATCATTGCAGCCCTGCCTTAAAAGGACCAGCTAATCTCTTTTCAGTGATTGCTCCATTAACACAGGTGTGGGTGTTGATGAGGACATGGCTGGAGATCAATCTGTCATGATTAAGTAAGAATGACACCACTGGACACTTTAAAAGGAGGCTGGTGCTTGGCATCATTGTTTCTCTTCTGTTAAACATGGTTATCTCTAAAGAAACACGTGCAGTCATCATTGCAATGCACAAAAATGGCCTAACAGGGAAGAGTATCGCAGCTAGAAAGATTGCACCTCAGTCAACAATCTATCGCATCATCAAGAACTTCAAGGAGAGAGGTTCCATTGTTGCCAAAAAGGCTCCAAGGCGCCCAAGAAAGACCAGCAAGCGCCAGGACCGTCTCTTAAAAGTGTTTCAGCTGCGGGATCGGGCTACCAGCAGTGCAGAGCTTGCTCAGGAATGGCAGCAGGCAGGTGTGAGTGCATCTGCACGCACTGTGAGGCAGAGACTCTTGGAGCAAGGCCTGGTCTCAAGGAGGGCAGCAAAGAAGCCACTTCTCTCCAGAAAAAACATCATGGACAGACTGATATTCTGCAAAAGGTACAGGCAGTGGACTGCTGAGGACTGGGGTAAAGTTATTTTCTCTAATGAATCCCCTTTTTGATTCTTTGGGACATCAGGAAAACGCCTCATTCGGAGAAGACAAGGTGAGCACTACCACCAGTCTTGTCTCATGCCAACTGTTAAGCATCCTGAAACCATTCATGTTGGGGTTGCTTCTCAGTCAAGGGAATCGGCTCTCTCACAGTCTTGCCTAAAAACACAGCCATGAATAAAGAATGGTACCAGAATGTCCTCCAAGAGCAACTTCTCCCAACCCTCCAAGAGCAGTTTGGCGATCAACAATGCCTTTTCCAGCATGATGGAGCACCTTGCCATAAAGCAAAGGTGATAACTAAATGGCTCAGGGAACAAAACATAGAGATTTTGGGTCCATGGCCTGGAAACTCCCCAGATCTTAATCCCATTGAGAACTTGTGGTCAATCATCAAAAGACGGGTGGACAAACAAAAACCTAAAAATTCTGACAAAATGAAAGCATTGATTGTGCAAGAATGGACTGCTATCAGTCAGGATTTGGTCCAGAAGTTGATTGAGAGCATGCCAGGGAGAATTGCAGAGGTCCTGAAGAAGAAGGGTCAACACTGCAAATATTGACTTGCTGCATTAACTCATTCTAACTGTCAATATAAGCTTTTGTTACTCATATGTTTGCAATTATATTTCTGTCTGTGATAAAAACATCTGTCAAACACACACATAAAAACCAGAGGGCAGCAGATCATGTGAAAATATAATATTTGTGTCATTCTCAAAACTTTTGGCCATGACTGTACATAAATTTTTGTACGGATACTGTAGTACCAGTTAAAAAGATTTGATGTTATGCAAATAGCAAGCCTTGAATTGAAACACTTACTAAATGAGAAAAAAATGGCATTTAAAATGAAGGATACTAAGAAACTGAAATTGATACAAAGGGACTTAAAAGGGAAAATTAAGAATGCCCGTGAGGCGTTCCGAATTAAATTAGAAAATAAGCTGTCACACAAAAATTCCAAGGAGGTGTGGTCGGGCATGAAGCAGTTAACTGGGTTTAAGGCAAGGCCGGAGTGTGGAGAAGTGGATCTGCCCTGGGCTAATGAAAAGAACGAGTTTTTCAACAGATTTACCAACACATGTGCTGCGTCATCAGGAATGAGGGATGGAGCTGAGGAACGATCTGCAGCATTGACATTGGGGGATAAGCTGCCTGCTTTCACTGTCTCCCCAAGGGATGTGAGGAAACAGTTTCGTAAACTAGTCATTGGCAAAGCAGCTGGGCCTGATGGCCTCAGTCCACGTGTCCTAAAAGTGTGTGCAAACCAACTGTGTAATGTCTTTCAGCACCTGTTTAACAGGAGCCTACAATCACAGAGAATACTAGTGCTGTGGAAGACCACCTGCCTGGTGCCAGTTCTCAAGATCACCTCTCCAACTTCCCTACACGACTATCGTCCAGTGGCCTTAACATCGCATGCTATGAAGTCGTTGGAGAGAATAGTACTTGCCTACTTGTGTCCGAGGGTGAGGGCCTACACTGACCCCCTGCAGTTTGCGTACCAGCAGAGATTGGAGGTGGATGATGCTGTAGTGTCTCTGCTACATACAGTACATTCGTTCTTGGATAATGATGGCACTGCAGTGCGCGCCATGTTCTTTGACTTCTCAAGTGCTTTCAATACCTTACAGCCACCCTTACTACATAATAAGTTGACTGCTATGGCGGTAGATAAGGGGATGGTGAACTGGATAAGTGACTACCTGACAGACAGGCCGCAGTTTGTAAGGATGGGGGAGGTGGTATCTGGCAGTGTACGGAGTACTGTTGGAGCCCCTCAGGGTACAGTGCTGTCGCCCTTCCTCTTCACATTGTATACAGCTGACTTTCAGTATAAATCCGACTTCTGTCACCTGCAAAAATTTTCAGATGACTCCGTGATTGTAGAGGGCATTGTGGGGCGCCGGAGGGAGGAGGAATATAGAAGGGTGGTTTCTGACTTTGTGGATTGGTGTCAGACTAACTGTCTAGAACTAAATGTGAAGAAAACCAAGGAGATGGTGGTGAGTTATAGAAGGAAAAAGGATGATTACTTGCTGATCACTATTGCTGGCCAGGAGGTGGAGATGGTTGAGAGCTACAAATATTTGGGGGTTCACCTTGACAGCAAACTTGATTGGAGGTGTCATACAGATAAGGTTCACAAGAAGGGAATGAGCAGACTGTACTTTCTGCGGAAGCTCAGGTCGTTCAATGTGTGCAGCAAAATGCTGGAAATGTTCTACCAGTCCGTTGTAGCAAGCGCCATCTTTTTTGCTATCATTTGCTGGGGCAGTAGTGTGCGAGTAGCTGACGCTAATAAACTCCACAAACTTATCAAGAAGGCAAGCGTGGCTGTTGGCCTCCATCTTGACTCTTTTGAGGAAGTAGTGGAGGATAGGATTCAAAAGAAGTGCAGGGCTATAATGAACAATAATACACACCCACTATTCGAGCTGTTCTTGAAACAGAAGAGCACATTCAGCAGCCGTCTAATCCTTCCAAGGTGCAAGAAGGAGAAATTCAGGAAATTGTTTGTGCCTACCGCTATGGGGATGTATAACAATTCACTAAGGGTGAAAGATGACTACGACCTAGGACTGGCGCACTAATGGAAATGATTAGAGATTTGTGTACCTTTGTTTGTTACGTATTGTGGTTAGTCATGTGCAAATCTGTGTCTAGCAATTACTCTATGTAATGCTGTTTGTAATGGTTTCTTTGTAATGCTGTTGTAATGCTGCTGTGATACCATAATTTCCCTCGGGATCAATAAAGTGAAAGTGTATCATATTGTATGAGTTTGATATTTTCAGTGCTTTTACAGTAGCTTTTCCTTGACATCAGACACCCAAT
This sequence comes from Oophaga sylvatica, assembly GCA_033576555.1. Lineage (NCBI taxonomy): Eukaryota > Metazoa > Chordata > Amphibia > Anura > Dendrobatidae > Oophaga > Oophaga sylvatica. The sequence goes on from JARQOD010000001.1 coordinate 462,615,448, forward strand.
AGTGTGTCTCATGGGATTTATATATATATATATATATATATATATATAGACACACTGCACTGATGAAATTGGCTCATTTGGATGAGGAACTGACTCAGACTTTCAAAAACTCTGACATGTGTCAACGTTTGTATGATAATAATTTTAATTTTCCACAGCCACGACCTCTTCCGAACACTGAAGGACCAAGGCCAATGCCGTTTGTTGTGGTTGAGGATGAGGCGTTTCAAATGTGTGCCAACCTCATAAAACTTACTCAAGTAGGGACTTGAATCACACCAAACGGATTTATAACTACCGACTGACAAAGGCACGAAGAACTGTAGAGTGTGCCTTTGGATTGCTGGTATCTAAATGGCGCATTTTGGTAACAGGCATCAATCTAAAAATTGAGACAATTGATGAGGTTGTGAAAGCGTGTGTTGTTAAGTGGTGCGCCCGCCTGGGCGGTGGGGTACCCAGTACCGGGCCGCTTCTTAAAGGGGAAGTGTCACGGCAGCAGTTGTTATGAACTGCTACAAGCACTAAGGAAAGATGGGAATTCTGTCCCTACAATAGAACTGAGCTGGATCCCTACGATGTAACGGGGAACCTGATCCTGCGACCAGACCCGCTAAAGTCCTCAGCTAGTCTGAACGAAGACCTATAGTTGCGAGGGAGGAATCCCTACAAGATCTAGGGACTGGGAGAAAAGGTGACACCTCCTAACAGAAATTGTAGCAGGGATAATTAAACAGAAAACAAATTACTACGAGATCCTAAGATCAAGCAAAACTGACTGAGTAAGGCACCTAAGCACCCGGCTAGCTTAAGAGTAGATAATACAATGAAGTCCAGCAAAGCCAGAAGGGCGGAGCCAGACTAAATAGGGAAAAAAGGTCATGTGACCAGCAAACTGAAACAAAATCTAACAAGAAGGTTCTAACAGTACCCTCCTTCTAAGAGGATCCTCTGGATCCCCTAGGACTTAGGCTTATCCGGAAACCTCTTGTGAAACGCTCTGACAAGTCTAGACGTAGAAACATCATCCGCCCTCACCCATGAGTTATCCTCGGGTCCATAACCCTTCCAAGCGACGAGGTATTGCAAACTCCCTCTATACCGTCTAGAATTTAGGATGCGGGAAATCTCATATTGCCCGTCCTCCACCACCAGGGGAACAGTGGCCGAGATGTCTCCATCTGAGACCTCAGCTTTTTTCAAGAGAGAAACATGAAACACCGGATTAATCTTCCAGGAGGTAGGAAGCTCCAACTTAACAGCAGATTGGTTAATAACCTGAAGCACCTTAAAGGGCCCTACAAACTTGGGACCCAATTTCTTAGACGGAATCCTCAAGCGCAGATTCTTAGAGGACAACCAAACCATGTCACCAATAGCAAACAAAACCTCTTGTCGTTTTCTATCAAAATACACTTTGGATCTTTTGTTAGCCTCCTGAAGATTACCACGCACATCAGTCCAAACTCTCTCCAAAACACCAGAAAAATTCTCCTCTTCAGGTACAGCCGATCCCAACTTGGAAAATGACCCAAAAGACGGATGTCTCCCAGTACAACAAAAAAAAGGCGAACAACCAGCAGAAGCGGATGTATGGTTGTTAAGAGCAAACTCAGCAAGTGGCAGAAACTCAGACCACCCCTCTTGATCAGTCACAAAACAACGCAAGAAATGCTCAACATCCTGGTTTTTCTTTTCTGTCTGGCCATTAGACGCAGGATGATATCCGGATGAAAACGACAAATGAACTCCCAAAAAAGCGTGCCAAAAACGAGCCACAAACTGAGGTCCCCTATCTGAAACAATGTCAGTAGGAACGCCATGTAGTCTGACTATTTCCTTGACAAAGGCCTTAGCGAGAGTCTTAGCGCAGGGCAATTTGATGAAAGGAACCAAGTGACATTATGAACCCTATACGCTGTGATTCATCACCAGAGGATCTGGGTCTCAAACGAAAATACAACAAGCAAGCATTTTTAAAAGAAAAAAATCTTGTTGTTCACCAAAAAATAAATCAGGCAAACGTACCTTTGGCTCCACGAAATGTGCTCCAGAACAACTACTCACGTGTTGCTGGATTTCAGCCACCTCCAGAGAGAGACCCTGCAGGCGTTGAGCCAAATCCTGAACCGACACCATGATGGAAACAGAAAATCTTTCCTTAGAGATTTTTTATTTATTTTTTTCTTGGCTGGACTTACTGTTATGAACTGCTACAAGCACTAAGGAAAGATGGGAATTCTGTCCCTACAATAGAACTGAGCTGGATCCCTACGATGTAACGGGGAACCTGATCCTGCGACCAGACCCGCTAAAGTCCTCAGCTAGTCTGAACGAAGACCTATAGTTGCGAGGGAGGAATCCCTACAAGATCTAGGGACTGGGAGAAAAGGTGGACACCTCCTAACAGGAATTGTAGCAGGGATAATTAAACAGAAAACAAATTACTACGAGATCCTAAGATCAAGCAAAACTGACTGAGGAAGGCACCTAAGCACCCGGCTAGCTTAAGAGTAGATAATACAATGAAGTCCAGCAAAGCCAGAAGGGCAGAGCCAGACTAGGGAAAAAAGGTCATGTGACCAGCAAACTGAAACAAAATCTAACAAGAGGGTTCTAACAGCAGTGACCCAGTCCGTGGCCCTGGGAGTCCCATGAAAAACGGGTTTAACAGGGGGAAAAAAATAAAGTTTGTGATATAATGGATTAAATGTTCGTGACGCCACCCATGGTATTTGGTATTTGGCATTCCTCTGGAATGATGCTAGGGCAGCAATGATGGTTAAGCTCTACACGGGTAGAGCTGTGTCCCAGGGCAGTTAGGATGTTAAAAGTGATGATGGTGGCTGTTGTGGTGAGTGTAGTGCAGGACAGATGAGGCATGAATGACTCAGATGACACAGCAATTCCAATGGTTTACTCATAGTTCACTTGTGCACAGATGCCTGCTTAGTGCCGTGTCCTCCAGGTGAGGGGCCCAGCAAACTCCCAGGTAGATTGGGATGCACCTTTCCTGGACTCCCTTCTGTGTGTTTCCCTCCTGGTCATCTCACTGTGCTGGCTTCCGCACTCCTGCCCAGCACCTTCACAAACAGTGTCCCAAGCCAGCAGCCGTGGACCTTGCCGGGGCGACGTCCTCTGGGTCCCCTTGCTCCCATATGGAGGTCTTTTCTGCGAATGATTGTGGATGTGGCTGAGGTACATAGAGCTACCCCAGCCTCTGGCTTGCTAGCTGAGTCTTGTAGTCCTCCACAAGTCTTAGGGGCCAGCTCCCCACTGCGACCTGGTCCCTCCACTTTTGGATACCGGCCCCAAGGTGGCTTCCACACTTCCTGTGTCCTTAGGACCCCTACTGTCCTCCAGGGAGCTTCCTTCTGTCTCTTCCTCTCTATTTTCTCTTCTCACACTCTCTCCCATCTGGGGACAAGCTCTTCACAGCTTGAGCTCCCCTTGTAGACTATTCTCTCTCCTCTGTCCTCTAAGCTCCTCCCCTTTTTCTACCTTCTCCACCCACTCCCCAACACCCTTTCCTACCCAGCCTGGGATGAGACCATCCTCCCTAAGGGTACACCCAGTTGCCCCGACTGACCTGGTGTGTGTTGGGTGCGAATGTTAGAGTCCTGGGTAGTGCTCCCTCATTCTTCCTTACCTGAGAGTGGGATACCACACCTCTGGATGAGGTGCAGTACATCTGTGGCGACTGGACCCTCAGGGGTGCCACATACCCCCCCGTTAAACACAGCACGTCTACGAGCTGGAACAAGGTAAAACAGGTGTTACAGGGAAACATGCACATTTTTCTGGAACGCATTCCAACAGGTAAAACAATTAAACACATCTTCCCTCTATGGGAGGCACTTTTTCTTTAACGTTGCATAACACCAACAAGAGCAAAGAAATATAAAGTTTACTCCTAATAAAATATATTACTTCCTAAATAAATATAACATTAATATTACTCTCTACAACATTCTCTGGTAAGTTCTATCAAACATTTTCTTTTATTAAGTGCAATAAAACCTTTTCTATTAAGTTCAACAGGGTTCAGCAAAATCCCGAACCTAGGTATTCTTCAATATGGGGGACTTCTCACAAACCCCCAACGTAGGCCTTGGGCGTCGCTACAAGGCATAGTCTGTCTCAAGGTTGGACCACTTCTTCGGCCATGCCAAACGGTTTTAGTTCTCTGGTCCAGCTGTGCAAGATATAGAGTGCTATTCACACTCTAAGGTTTTAAGTAAAACCAATAGGAAGCACATTAAGAAGTGCTAACTTTTTTCAACGAAGTTCAGATCACTCACTGTTCATAATCACACTGTCCTTTTGTAACTGGATAAACTTTTATAGCAAGAACCCTACCGGGTTAACTTACCTTTTTAACTATTTAACTCTTTTTCTCTTCAGAGGCAATTTGCATATTAAATTTCCCAGAGGAGCATTGCACGGCGAATTTGCCTCCTTACTTTGACAAGCCAGAGCTGGTATGTCACTCTCCACAAGGAGTAACCTTGCCCCTTAGACCTCAGTCCAGAGCCTGTGAGCTAGCCAAATCATATCTCATACTTTGCACTGACGAGGACCAATAGTCCGAAACACCGTGTCTGCAAATTGAGATAGGATAAAAGCCAAATCATATCTCAAAGTCACATTACAAGACTCGATAAAGGGTTAATTGTGACTTGTAGGATCGCTACTTCCAATAGGTGGTGCTATAGAGTTCAAGTCCTCTTTTTCTCTTCAGAGGCAATTTGCATATATAACTATTTACAGTCATTTTAATGCAATTTTAATTCTCTATTTCTATTTCCAGAGCAGTACCTGGTGCTGGCTGCGCCCTGGCCAGGGAAGTTCATGTACAAAGGTCACTCCAGGTGACACAAAGTGGTCATGGCCGATGCAGTCATGCACTGTCAAGTTATGTCCTGCTATTGGTGTCTGAGTGGCCTGGGACTGTACTGCAATTGGCATTGTGTCGGCAGTATAGGCTGAGGTAGTGCTAAGTGGCAAGGCAGGAGTCGCTTTGGCCTCAGGTGGTGTTGGCACTGGCCGTTGTTCCATTCTGGTAGCTGCTGAGCCAGGGGTGGTGGGCCTGTACTTCTTCACATTCAGGGTATACCAGCCTTTCTGACCCCAATGACGGGTGTAGATTATGCAGTCCCCTAGGTACAGATGACTATCCGGGTGTCCCTCCAGGAGGTGAGATTCCACATCCTTGACAAACACTTCTGCCAGCAAATCGGGCTCCTTTATAAACCACCATACTGCTTTTAGTCTAAAGGCCACTACAGTGCCCCATTTCAGCGGCCCCTGGTCTGCTCTCCTTGCCTTGCGGGCCTGTTTCTTAGCACGCAGGTCTCTCTCATCCATAGCCCTGCGCTGGACATTGCGCTCCTCTTCTTCCTTTTCCCACCCGAGCGCTAATTGTTTCTGGTACTCCTCCCAGCTGAGGACTTTAATTCGGGATCCCTCTGGTTGGGCCTCCTCAGGAAACCCAATCATATCACCCCCCGGGTTTTCCCAATGGAAGGCCACCTTCTCCACCTTCACCACTAGGGGGGTACTGGTGGGCATCAGCAGATCCCCTTTTCTATATACCATGCCCTTTGGTCGGTCCCAAGCCAGATTATAGTGAGCCCAGCCAGGTGCAGGGGATGTCGGAGTTGGGAGGGGCCCACTAGTGTTTCATCGGCCTCCGGGGCAGGGTCAGGTACAGTACCAGCTTGGATGTTTTCTGCGATACCGTTTTTTTCCTCCTCCTCTGCAGGGACTGGGGACGCTTGTCGCCGGATGAAACGCTGTTCCTCCAACTTTTTCTTTTCTGGCAGGGCCGATTTTCACCTGCCCACAGTGGGCAGCGGCGTGCCCAGGAGCTGGCGGCTCAGCTCCTCCACTTGTACTCCAAAGAGCTCGGGGTCCATGGCTGTCGGTGGGTCCGTGTAATCACTCCGTCGGCTGGGGAAGTCCTTTCCTGCTCCCCCACTCTCCGGGTCACCACCGCTCGCCATCTTGGTTTCCGGGTTCTTTGCTGCATCCAGCTGTTGTTCCCGCTATCTCCTCCGTGGGCGGGGTTTCTTTTTCTTCTTTTTCCCGACATCCAGGATCAGGAGGCGATCTCACTGGCCAACTGGCAGGTTCTTAGGGTGCAGTAATACTTTGAGTGGGTGGCCATGATCTTCGCGCCCTTACTCTCGTACTGCCCACGACGACACACCTCTCAGTGCACCATGTGGGACAGCTATGACGACCATTAAACAGTTCAGCACAATCTCTGGCGCACAGGGCCCAATGTATCGGGTCAATCGATCCTGTTTGTAATGCCAAAATGGAGCACCTGCTTGGGCTGTGGGGTACCCGGTACCGGGCCGCTTCTTAAAGGGGAAGTGTCACAGCAGCAGTGACCTGGTCCGTGGCCCTGGGCGTCCCATGAAAAACGGGTTTAAAAGGGGAAAAAATAAAGTTTGTGATATAATGGATAAAATGTTCGTGACGCCACCCGTGGTATTCGGCAAGGGGTAGCCGACGCTGCAATGCAGATCCTCTGGGATGATATTAGGGCAGCAATGATGGTTAAGCTCTCCACGGATAGAGCTGTGTCCCAGGGCAGTTAGGATGTTAAAAGTGATGATGGTGGCTGTTGTGGTGAGTGCGGTGCAGGACAGGTGAGGCGTAAATGACTCAGATGACACAGCAGGGTGCAGTTTCCAATAAGAAAATGAAGGAAAAAGGGATCCAGCTTCAATAAAATCTTCATCTTTATTGATTCATAAAAACATGAATAATGGCATGCTCCTGGACAAGCTCAGGACAAGGCTACGAGTTTCGATCACAAGGATCTTTATCACAGCTGACATATTCAGACAAAGGCACATATTTAAGACAAAGAAAGACCAATCACGATCAGAAAAAATGTCATGTGATTTTTGACAAGTCCTTTAACAATTTGCACATAACGAATAAAGAAACAAAAACAATATTTGCACAAATAAAATCAATGCAAAGAAATAAAATTAATAATGGAACATCAATTTGTTTCTTTTGTTGAGACCAAATGGATGTCTGGTATGTAGATTGAAGATCCAGAAAGCTTCACGTGTGAGGAGTCGCTGACGTGCATCTCCACCTCGGGCAGACAGGTTAACACTTTCAATACCTGTGACTTGGAAAGAAGAAACATTGCGAGCATGCTGAAAAATAAAATGTTTAGCAGCAGCAGAAATATTGCGATTTGAAGAAACATTCTTTATATCCTGCAAATGTTCAGCGATCCTGATTTTTAATTTCCTAGTGGTGCAGCCTATGTAAGATAAATTGCAAGTAGTGCACATAATTTTATATACCACATAGCATGAATTACAATTGATATATTTGTTAATGGTATAAATCGCAGTGCTGTCATTATTTTCAAAGGTTTTCGTTACACAAACATATTTGCAAAGTGCACATCTATTGTGGCCACATTTATAAAAACCTTTATGTTCTAACCACGATGTTTTATGAGAAGAGAAATTATTACTGAACATACTTGGAGAAACTTTGTTACCAATAGATGGCGCTTTCCTTGAAACAACATTAATACCTGAGCTGGTTAGCGTTCTTATATTTGCAGTTTCCAATGCTTTACTCACAGTTCACTTGTGCACAGATGCTTGCATAGTGCCGTGTCCTCCAGGTGAGGGGCCCAGCAAACTCCCAGGTAGATTGGGATGCACCTTTCCAGGACTTCCTTCTGTGTGCTTCCTTCCTGGCTGTCTCACTGCGCTGGTTTCAGCCCTCCTGCCCCGCAACTTCACAGTGTCCCAAGCCAGCAGCCGCAGACCTTGTCGGGCGACGTCTTCTGAGTCCCCCTGCTCCTATATGGCTGCCTTTTCGGCGAATGATTGTGGATGTGGCTGAGGTACATACAGCTACCCCAGCCTCCAGATTGCTAGCTGAGTCTTGTAGTACTCCACTAGTCTTAGGGACCAGCTCCCCCACTGTGACCTGGCCCTCTACTTCTGAATACGGGTCCCACGGTGGCTTACGCACTTCCCGTGTCCTTAGGACCCCTTCTGTCCTCCCGGGAGCTTCCTTCTGTCTCTCCCTCTCTATTTTCTCTTCTCACACTCTCTCCCGTCTGGGGACAAGCTCCTCACAGTTTGAGCTCCCCTTCTATACTGTTCTCTCTCCTCTGTCCTCTAAGCTCCTCCCCTTTTTCTACCTTCTCCACCCACTTCCCAACAACCGTTCCTACCCAGCCTGGGATGAGGCCATTCTCCCTAAGGGTACACCCAGATGCCCTGACTGAACTGGTGTGTGTTGGGTGCGAATGTTAGAGTCCTGGGTAGTGCTCCCTCCTTACCTGAGAGTGGGATACCACACCTCTGGATGAGGTGCAGTACCTCTGTGGTGACTGGACCCTCAGGGGTGCCACAGAAAGACTGGCAGGGTGAGGGATGTACACAATATAGTGAATTGAATTGGGCTGAACTATGGAATGTGAGAGTGAAGCCATTCCAGTGTCTGACCAGTAAGAAGACTTTGGGAAACAGGGAATCCTTTAATATTGGCAACATGATTGATACATTCATACACGGTTTTGTCTCAGTTAGCATATAGTATAAGGAACAGAAAACGCTATGGCATCACTAAGTTGTATATTAATTACTAGAGATGAGCGAGCACTAAAATGCTCAGATGCTCGTTACTCAAACCAAGCAATTCCTAATGCTCAAGTGCTCGTTTCGAGTAACAAGTATAATGGGAGTCAATGGGAAATCCAAGTATTTTTCCTGCAGACCTTACAAAGAGGTTTGGGGGCTGTCAAAATGTTGAAATGGATGTAAAAAGTTCTGAATGGAAGGAGAACAGGAAGGGGAAGACCCCTGGATGACACCCATATCGAGCTGAGAACAATGGTGTCACACTTTTACTCCACTTTAAGGACTGACATAAAAAACCTTTTTAATAATCGACAAGAAATTAGAGTTTACAGGAAAAAAATGTTAAACATTATTTCCTTTATAATGACTTTTATATAGGGCAACATTTAAAAAGGGTTAAAAACAAAATTTAAGTAAACCAAATTTTTTTTTAATTCAAAATTTCAGTGTAATTTATGAAGGAAGCAAGAACTGCCAAATATGTGATGTGATATACACCCTTTATTGAACATAAAGAAGGGCAATAAAGTGTTTTTATTACAAAATATGTGTGCTAAGGTTTCTAAAAAACTGTTTTAGTTGCACATTGCATAATTAAACAGTGACCATTGCTGGGTCTAGTCTCTGCCCATAGCACAGTTAACCTTGCTTGAATCTTCAATTATTGGGCACTCTATATGCCGCTGTTTTTTTTTTTACCTTATACGCTTATCAGACCTTGTGAGACCTATTAGGCACACTGAGGAATGCACAAAAGTGATGTGTAGGTCCATTTGTGTGTATATGGTTTTGAAGCATAGGTCTTAAAATATAGCATTTGTTGCTGTGCAAGCACTTTCTTTGGTCTTTGTGTGTTTGTATGTCTTTAGGCACGTGCACTTTATTTGTTGTTTTTAGTATCAATAAGAATAAAGGTTACATTTTATATCCCCTCAAGTTTTTCCAATGTGCTATTCCTAATTATGACTAATTGAATACAGCAAAAAAAAAGTAACACTTTTTTGGAGTGTTATATATTACAGAAATGTACCCATACCATGGAATAGTGTATGGCTGAAAAATTTAACCAGAAAAATTTTAAAACAATTTTTTGAAGTGATTGAAATCACAGTAAAGTACCCTAGATCACAAAATACTGTATAGGTGAGAAATTTAACACAGCAACATTTGTAATGCTTTTTTTGGCGTGATAGATATCACAGTAATGTACCCCACAGCATGGAATACTGTATGGCTGAGAAATTAAAACTAGCAAAAGTTTTAAACACTTTTTTTTGGAGTGTTATACATCACAGAAATGTACTCCAGACCAGTGTTCCCCAACTCCAGTCCTCAAGGCCCACCAACAGGTCATGTTTTCAGGATTTTCTTTGTATTGCACAGGTGATGCAATTATCAGCTGGGCAATGCTATGGAAATCCTGAAAACATGACCTGTTGGTGGGCCTTGAGGACTGGAGTTGGGGAACCCTGCTCAAGACCACAGAATACTTTATGAGTGAGTGATTGATCCCAGAAAAAAAATTTAACACTTTTTTTGTAGTGTTAGATATTACAGTTATGTACCCCACACCACAGAATACTGTATGGCTGAGAAATTTAAACCATTATTTCTGATAATAGTCTATGGAAAGGTGAAAACTAGGAGTAGCTTCAGAAAAACACATCTTTCTCTCTCATAATAGCAATCATTCTGTCACCATCATTCATCAAGTATCTGAAATTTGCCAATGCAAAATCTGTAACAGGGAGCCCACCCATCAAGTGTAATTTATAATACTGATGTTTTCATATACAGTATTGTGCAAAGGTTTTAGGCAAGTGTGGAAAAATACTGTGTAACATCGGCAATTTGCATGGACAGTAAACTCCTGTTTACTCATTGTGGTCATCACTCTGCTCCCCTAAGGCTACTTTCACACATCAGTTTTTTTGTATCAGGCATAATCCGTCGTATGCCTGATAGGATGGATCCGGCGCTGATTTTAAAAAAACTGATGCAACTGATCAGTTTTCTTGCCGGAACCATCCTGACTGTAAGGTTCTGTGTACATGTTCCTGAAACTCAGTTTGTTCGTCAGCCATTTTACTTTCTGTCTTGCTGCAGCTATCTTGCCCTCAGTCAAAATGGAGTTTCCAGCTTGCATGTTCCCGCCCTGATTCTCTCCTTTTGCTTCTTAAGCAGCCACAGCTGAGCAATCAGTGCTTCAGAATCTAGCCTGCAGTGAACCTGTGACCTGACTCCTAAAGCCTTGGACCTTGTACTCCAGCTATTCCTACTGAGGAACTCTGAAGCACTTGTGGACTCTGAACCCTGCTCTTTGAAAGACCCACGTTTGCATGGACTTACGGTAACAGAGAAGAAGATCCTGAACCTGTTGTGGAGAGTGATTGCTGAGCTTAGATTACTCTGGCCTGCTGTGTCTCCTGCTTCTGTGTCTGCAAACTGTGTGACTATTTTTGCCAACTTGTATGAAGTAATACAAGACTTTCTATATCAAACCTGTGTCTCATGTATTTTCATCGCACCCAAGCACAAGACGCTATATGAACTGTACTACTTACATTACAAGATTCTGAAGCCAAACGTTAGTGTCTGCTGGGTCTGGAAAGGCTGTGTCTGCTGTAACTGTGGATATCGGATGTCCGGTTGTACTTTCTGTGATGACAGTGGTTGTGACTTCTCACAACCATTCCAGGTGAGCAATTCCCTTAAGTGTTTTTTTTTCTGCAGTGTTACCACAGGTAAACACTATTGTTTTGTTTTTTTTCCTTTCTCTTTTTTGTCTGCTGTAACTGTGGATATCAGATGTCCGGGTGAACTTTCTGTGATGATAGTGGTTGTGACTTCTCACAACCATTCCAGGTGAGCAGTTCTCTTAATTTTTTTTTTCTCTCTGCAGTGTTACCACAGGTAAACACTATTGTTTTTTTTTTTTTTCTCCTCTCCTCTGCTTCCAGTACTCCTGTCTTAAAAGATCTGGAAAATGGAGGCCCGCATAAAGGAACTTTGCGGAGTGACTGATAATATCCTTGCAGATTTGCAGAATATAAAGACCCGTTTTTCAAGCCTACAGGACCTCACTAATCACAATTTGCAAGTGTTTGGACAGACTGCCCAGGATTTGCGAGCCAGGATTGAGGTTCTAGAGGAGCGAGTCCAGACTCCTGCCGTAGCCCCGAGTTCTGGGATTCCCAAGTTGCCCCCTTTTCGTTTTGGCGGTGAACGTGAGAAATTCAGGGGATTTATTAATCAATGCAATCTTTTTTTTTCTGCACATGCTTCACAATTTCCCACTGAACGATCTAAGGTGCTTACTATAATTATGTTGCTTACCAACAAGGCTTTGATGTGGGCAAACCCTCTGATTGAGACTGAGGATGATTGTTTGAATCACCTTGATGCTTTTATTTCAGCCATGGGGCAGGTGTTTGATGACCCCAATCGAGGTGCAACAGCTGAAGCAGCCATGTTAGCTTTGCGCCAAGGTAAGCACTCGGTAGCTGAATATGCCTTGGATTTCAGGAGATGGGCCCTTGATACCACCTGGGACAGTTCCGCCAAAAAATCTATTTTTCGAAAGGGGTTATCTCCACTGATTAAGGATGAACTTGCTCGTGCCGACCCTCCCACTGCGTTAGGTGACTTTATTAACTACTGCATCCGTATTGATACTCGTCTGACTGAACGCAGGCAAGAGAGATGGTTCGAAAGCAATCGCACTAACCTTTTCCTACCTTCCTCTCCAGCTAAGGAACCTTTGAGTAGGATTACACGGGAACCTGAACCTGAACCCATGCAGGTAGACTCTTTACAACGACGGGTTAGTGATGCACGCAAGGAACATCGTTTTAAGGAGAATCTATGTTTCTATTGTGGTAAGTCAGGGCACTTCATTATAAACTGCCCCAGCTGTTCTCGTAAGACTACTGCAGCACTCATTCATTGTGAGTGTTGCGAGAGGGGATCTGTCAGGTCCGAGCCTCAGGCTCCAGAGAGATCTGCAGCAACAGATCTTGATTTCTCGGACTTAAACTCCGTTACTTCTGAGGACGTTGACTGTGTAAACGCTGCCATTTTTCAAGTTTCCTCAGCGGTGTCCCAGCTGAGTTGTAAGAAAAACAATTCTCATTGCTTTCTTTCCATCAAACTCTGGGTTGACTCAGCTTGGGTGTCTAGCTCTGCTATGATCGACTCAGGGGCAAGTGGAAATTTTATGGATGTCTCCTTTGCTCTGAAACAGGGGATACGTTCAGTGAAGAAGGCTACTCCAGTACAGATGGAAACTGTGGATGGCTCCCTGCTGACCTCTGGACCAGTGGATCAGGAAACAGAGCCTTTGAGGGTTCTTATGGGTAAAGATCATCAAGAGAAACTGTCCTTTATGCTTATCTCTTCTCCCCACTTTCCCATTATTCTAGGGCTACCATGGCTGCAGGCTCAGAATCCTACCATTAACTGGGAGACCAAGGAATTACACTTTCCAGAGAAACAGATGAGTCCAAAAGTTTCAGCTTGCTCTGTTCCTAAAGGAACCATGTCAGTCCCTGAACTACCAGCTGTATATCAGGACTATGTGGATTTATGTGACAAGAAGAACGCTGACCAGCTTCCTCCTCACCGTCCATATGATTGTCCAATTGAATTATTGCCTGGAGCAGAGATACCTTTTGGTAAGATCTACCCCTGGCGGGGCCCGAGCTAAAGGCTTTAAAGGATTACATAGACGAAAATCTAGCCAAGGGCTTCATACGCCCCTCTTCATCTCCTGCAGATGAATGCACCCATCTTCTTTGTAAAGAAGAAAGATGGATCTCTGAGACCATGCGTAGACTATAGGGAACTCAATAAGGTTACTATTAGAAACCGTTATCCATTGCCTTTAATCCCTGAGTTATTGGAGAGAGTGCGACATGCCAAAATTTTCTCTAAACTAGATCTTCGTGGGCCTATAACTTAGTCCGTATTAGACCTGGGGATGAATGGAAGACTGCATTCAGGTCACGCTATGGACACTTTGAATATCTAGTTATGCCTTTTGGTCTGAGTACCGCCCCAGCCACTTTCCAACACTTGGTGAATGACATCTTCAGGGATCTCCTAGATACATTCGTGGTAATTTATTTGGATGATATTCTAATTTTTTCTAACTCCACAGAGGAACATCATGGACATGTGAGAATGGTCTTGGAACGTCTAAGACAAAATCATCTTTACATCAAACTTGAAAAGTGTGAATTCCATAGGACCGAAATTCAATTTCTGGGGTATGTACTGTCTACACAAGGAATTAGTATGGATGGAAGCAAAACCCAAGCCATCAAGGATTGGCCAAGTCCTAGAAATGTGAAGGAGGTACAGCGCTTCATCGGGTTTGCCAACTTCTATAGACGTTTCATTAGAAATTTCTCTGAGGTAGTGTCACCTATCACCCAACTTACCCGGATAGAGTCTAGGTTCTCCTGGACTCCCCAAGCCCAGGAAGCATTTTCCCGTCTAAAAGATAAATTTACCACTGCACCTATCCTAGTACATCCCAACCCCGAGCTTGCCTTCATAATAGAGGTGGATGCTTCAGACTGTGCCGTTGGAGCTATACTCTCTCAGAGAACAGGTGAGAAGAATGTCTTGCATCCTGTGCCTTCTTTTCCCAGCAGTTGTCTTCGGCTGAGAGGAACTACGATGTGGGCAATAGAGAGTTGTTGGCCATTATTGCCGCCTTCAAAGAATGGAGACACCTTCTTCAGGGAGCTGCACAGCAAATAGTCGTCCTGACTTGAGTTTATCAGGTCGGCTAAGTGCCTGACTCCTCGCCAGGCTCGCTGGAATCTTTTCTTAAACCAATTTAATTTTATCATTTCTTATAGACCAGGATCGCGCAATGGAAAGGCTGATGCACTCTCTAGGATTTACTCAGCAGAGACACGTCCAATTACTCCTCCTAAGACTATTCTTCCTGACTCTAGATTCCTAGGAGTAATTCATAATCAAGACCTACTTAAGGACATCAAGGAAGCATACCATGCGGATTCCTTTTTGGCACAACCCCCAAGGGACGTAAGTCTTGTCTTTAAGAATGGTGTGTGGATTCAGGGACAACGCCTGTATATTCCTGAAACAGTCAGATTGAGAGTATTGCAACTCATTCACGATTCCAAGATAGCTGGGCATAGAGGAATTCTAAAGACACAGGAATTTCTTTCTCGTTTCTTTTGGTGGCCCACTTGCAGGAAGGATGTTTTAAACTATGTCACTTCATGTGAAGTCTGTGCTAGATGCAAAACACCTCGCTCCTCACCAACTGGTCTGTTACAGCCTCTTCCCACCCCGTCCCGCCCGTGGGGATCCATTTCTATGGACTTCATTGTGGAGTTACCAACCTCTCAAGGGAAGAACACCATTCTAGTGGTGGTTGACCGTCTAACAAAGGCAGCTCATTTTATCCCTTGTGTCGGCTTACCCACTGCAAAACAGACATCAGATTTGATGATTAAAGATGTGTTTCGCTTACATGGAGTACCGGATGAGGTTATTTCGGATCGAGGGGTGCAATTCACTTCTAGGTTTTGGCAAAATTTCTGTGCAGCATTGGACATTAAAGTAAACCTTTCTTCTGCTTTTCATCCCCAGACTAATGGACAGACCGAACGAACCAATCAAACCCTGGAGCAGTATCTCCGCTGCTTTATCTGCCACCTACAGGATGATTGGGTGGATCTACTTCCATTAGCTGAGTTCTCGTATAACAACTCTCAGAGTGCCTCCACTAAGCAGTCTCCTTTTTACTCTAATCTAGGTTATCATCCTAACATTCTACCACGATTTCCCATAGAAACGCCTTTACCAGCAGTGGCTGAAAGAATCACATCTTTACAGAAGAATATGGATCTTCTAAAGGATAATCTGGAATCGGCTCAGGAAAGGTACAAGAAAGCAGCAGATAAATTTCGTAAACCTGCACCAGCTTTCAAGGTAGGAGACTTGGTTTGGCTGTCAACCAGAAATCTTAAGTTAAGGATTCCATCGTCTAAGTTGGGACATAAGTACATTGGACCCTATAAAATCAGTAAAATTATAAGTGCCGTTGCTTGTCGTCTTCAACTGCCCAGAACTATGAGAATCCACCCTGTCTTTCATGTATCCCTACTAAAGGCTGCGACACCCAATACGTTTCCTGGACGTTCTTCTCCTTGCCCTGACCCAGTGCTAGTCGATGGTCAGGAAAAATTTGTGGTGGAAAGGATTTTAGATTCCAGGTTGTATAGAAATCAGTTACAATATCTGATTAAATGGCAGGGCTACCCAGTGGAGGACAACTCATGGGAACCAGTCAATAACGTTAATGCTCCTCGCTTGCTCCGTCAGTTTCATCAGAGGTACCCACACAAGCCTGGTCTGAGGTCATCCGGAGGTTGTCCCTAAGGGGGGAGTAATGTAAGGTTCTGTGTACATGTTCCTGAAACTCAGTTTGTTCGTCAGCCATTTTACTTTCTGTCTTGCTGCAGCTATCTTGCCCTCAGTCAAAATGGAGTTTCCAGCTTGCATGTTCCCGCCCTGATTCTCTCCTTTTGCTTCTTAAGCAGCCACAGCTGAGCAATCAGTGCTTCAGAATCTAGCCTGCAGTGAACCTGTGACCTGACTCCTAAAGCCTTGGACCTTGTACTCCAGCTATTCCTACTGAGGAACTCTGAAGCACTTGTGGACTCTGAACCCTGCTCTTTGAAAGACCCACGTTTGCATGGACTTACGGTAACAGAGAAGAAGATCCTGAACCTGTTGTGGAGAGTGATTGCTGAGCTTAGATTACTCTGGCCTGCTGTGTCTCCTGCTTCTGTGTCTGCAAACTGTGTGACTATTTTTGCCAACTTGTATGAAGTAATACAAGACTTTCTATATCAAACCTGTGTCTCATGTATTTTCATCGCACCCAAGCACAAGACGCTATATGAACTGTACTACTTACATTACACTGACCTTTTCAACCCGGAAACATACATTTTCTATGTGGAAAATGCAGGTACGCATGTCCGGACCGAGGAGAGAGAGAGAGAGAGCCTGACGTCAAAAAACTGATGTGTGAAGGCAGCCTAAGTCTCTGGTTATCTCACTGAGCTGCCATTTCAGCATTTTAAGCTCTGTTTCATCCTACTGCTGCTGTTGAATATCCACCCGGCTATAGAGAGGCACGGCCAGACTTTTTAGGAACTTAACCACTTTTGTCCTGCAGAGTTTGATTTCCCTAGGCAGTAGGGGGTTTATTAGGCAGCTCCCACCACCACTCCTTGTCTGAAGTAGGTTCCTAGTAGCTTGTCTCTAGTTCCTGTTTGTGTATGTTCGTTCTGTCTCTCGTTCTTAACCTGACTCAATTACCATTCATCCTGATTTCTTATGCTGCCTGCCTTGACCTTGGATTGTCTACACATCTTTGCCTTTATCCCCCTGTACATCATACCTATGCCTCTGACCCTCCAGTCAGCTGCTGCACACCGGGGAACTGCCCTGAAGTAATACCTGGTGAAGACCTGCAGCCCAGTTTTTCCACACCATCAGAGGTTCTAGTGAATATAGGGTAGTCACTTAGTTACTCTCCTCCAGGGTGAGCCTGGCACCAGTGTTACCTACTGCAAAGTAAGAATGCTTTAAAAAAATAGAAACATTTATAGTTTATCAATCAACAAAATATAAATAAAATCAGTACTTGGTGTACCTACCCTTTGCCTTCAAAACAGCATCAGTTCTTCTAGGTACTTGTAATTTTTTAAGAAACTCATCAGTAAGGATGTTCCAAACATCTTGGAGAACTAACCGCAGATCTTCTGTGGATGTCGCTTATGCAAACCTTTTTGTCTCTTCATGTAATCCCACACAGACTTTAAGATAAGAAAAAACCGAAACAAAAGGGGCCTGGCATTTAGTATTAAATTAATTTACATTTGCACAAATGTGCTGTGGCCAGTATATAAACATATTATTACACACTATGCACCAGTGCACAGCAATAAAGGAATAAATTAATTCCACTATTGCTACACATGTTAAGACAAAAGGTACTTAGCATGAAAAAGTTTTGTGAAGCAGAGGTGAGGGTAGATTTGATATTGAAAACTGCATGTTTGTATTTGATAAAGTCTTCTTGCTGCTCTGCAACCCTGGAGTCTTGCAGGTCAAGTTGGTGTGCCAGGGTGGCCCATTGATTCATTGCATTCTGCTGTGTATGAGAGAGGATAAGGAGTTTATGTCTTTTTAGAAAGTGTTAGTTGAATCTGTGTCATGGAGTATATGAAAGATATAATGGAGAGAAGACCGAATAAATATCTAAGGGGAAAGGTTTCTAATGGGATTGCGGGAACTACCTGACAGGGTGGGCAGCTGAATAATAATAATATAATAATAATCTTTATTTATATAGCGCCATCATATTCCGCAGCGCTTTACAGTTTAACAGTTTCAAAACACAAGTCATAAGTAACAACGTTAACAATACAGTAATTAAAGCAAAATAAGACGGCCCTGCTCGTGAGAGCTTACAATCTACAATGAGGTGGGGGAGATACAAAGTACAGGTGTGTATATACAATGGTGCATTTACAATGATGGTCCAGCCATCTTAAGGGAGTGAGGGATGGATGGAGATAGTGAATGGGCTACACACACACACACTTACACAGAGAATGACTTTGATTAGTGAATGTGATAGGCCGCTCTGAACAGATGTGTTTTGAGGGAGCGCCTGAAACCATGCAAATTGTGGATAGTCCTAATTTCTTGAGGTAGAGCATTCCAGAGGATTGGCGCAGCGCGGGAGAAGTCTTGGAGTCGGGAGTGGGAGGTACGGATTAGTGCAGAGGTTAGTCGAAAGTCGCTTGCAGAGCGCAGCAGTCGGTTAGGCCGATAGATAGAAATGAGGGAGGAGATGTAGGGGGGTGCTGCAGTGTGGAGCGCTTTGTGGGTGAGAACAAGTACTTTGAATTGGATCCTATAATGAATGGGCAGCCAGTGTAAGGACTGGCGAAGAGCGGACGCGTCCGAGTACCGATTAGCCAGATGGATGACCCTGGCTGCTGCATTAAGGATGGACTGGAGAGGGGATAGTCGAGTAATGGGGAGGCCAAGTAATAGAGAGTTGCAGTAGTCCAGGCGGGAGTGGATCAATGCTACAGTGAGGGTTTTTGTTGTTTCCATGGTGAGAAAAGGGCGGATTCTAGAGATGTTCTTTAGGTGTAGGCAGCAAGAGCGGGCAAGAGATTGTATATGGGAGGTGAAGGAGAGATTGGTGTCAAACATAACACCCAGACAGCGAGCCTGCTGCCGGGGTGTTATTATGGTGCCGCCCACTGAGAGGGAAATGTCAGATTTAGGGAGGTTAGTAGACGGCGGGAGCAGAAGAAGTTCAGTTTTGGAAAGGTTAAGTTTCAGATAGAGAGCAGACATGATGTTGGAGACTGCGGACAGACAGTCAGTGGCGTTCTGTAGTACAGCGGGGGTAAGGTCGGGGGATGACGTGTATAATTGTGTGTCATCAGCATAAAGATGGTACTGAAAGCCAAATCTGCTGATGGTCTGTCCAATTGGGGCCGTGTAGAGAGAGAAGAGAAGGGGGCCAAGGACTGAGCCCTGGGGTACACCGACAGTGAGAGGAAGAGGAGATGAAGTGGAGCCAGAGAACGAAACACTGAAGGAGCGGTCAGAAAGATAGGAGGAGAACCAGGAGAGAACAGTGTCCTTAATACCTAGTGACTGGAGCCTAGACAGTAGGAGACGGTGGTCAACCGTGTCAAAAGCTGCAGAAAGGTCGAGTAGAATGAGCAGAGAGTGGTCGCCGTTACGTTTTGCTGTCAGAAGGTCATTGGTCACTTTGATGAGTGCAGTTTCAGTCGAATGTAGGGGTCGGAAGCCGGACTGTGAAGGGTCTAGGAGGGAGTGAGTGGAGAGGTAACGGGTGAGGCGGGAGTAGACTAGGCGCTCCAAAAGTTTAGAGATGAAGGAGAGATTGGAGACTGGTCTGTAGTTGTTTGTGCAGGAAGGGTCAAGAGCGGGTTTCTTTAGTAGTGGAGTAATGATGGAGTGTTTGAAGGAGGATGGGAAAATGCCAGAGGAGAGTAAGAGATTGAAGATTGTAGTTAGGTGAGTTGTGACAACAGGAGAGAGAGACTGGAGGAGATGTGAGGGGATGGGGTCGGTAGTGCATGTAGTCGGACGAGAGGAAGAGAGGAGTCTGGAGACTTCTTCTTCTGTGATGGGATCAAATGTGGAAATTGAGCCAGGGGAAGTGCAGGGAGGGATGGGAGTCACAGCACTTGGTGGTTGAGAGCAGATTTCCTGACGGATAGTATCTATTTTTTCTAGAAAAGGTTTGAGAATGTTAGTGGCTCAGGGGCAGATAGGGGGGAGCAGATGCTAAATGAACTTTCTGTCATAGAGACTCTGTGCGTGGTAGCCAGACAAATCAAAAAAAAAAGTTTCTATGTACAGGCTAGTGGCCAGAGCAGGCTGCGATAGGATAGTTGGGAGGCATTCCAAAAAGCAGCAGAAATGTCAGGCAGAGGGCTTGTTAAAATATGCGCCTTGGTCAAAGAACAGACATCAAAAGCAGAGTCCAGGTTATTACGCAAACAACCAGGAAAGCTAAGCTTATAACTGGCAACCAGTGGTGAAAGTCAGGGGATTAAACAGTATGAGCCATTCCCAGGCTCACAGAAGAGAGCAACTAGTAATAGGTTAGGAGTTAACCCAAACATTTCCAGAAAAAACCATATGCTAGCACTGTCACACAGAAAAAATGCTGCTCAGCCCAGCAACAAACGCAGAAACAGAGGGAACAAACATGAAAGTGGATACAACAGCATCTCCCCTTTTATGAGATGCCTTTGGACCCTTAGGATCAGACTTTTCAAGAAAGGATAGGTGAAAGCTCCTGATCAGGTTGTTGATGCTAATATTTGACACCCAAATTCTTGCCTCTGGCACATTACCCTTTCAATGTACAAGATAAGGAGGAGGATTACTAATGGGATGAACTGGCGAACAGTATTTTTTAAGCTTTCATGATTTATGGAACACTCTGGGTATCCTGAAAGAAGATGAAGCTTCAAATGAAAGGTTACAAAATTAATGAACTCAGTTATTTTGTATGGAGCAATGAACCTGGGTCCCAACTTAGCTAAAGAGGCCATGAGCTTGATATTTTTAGTAGATTAAAGTTTGGCCCATCTGTGAGTCTCTTATTAACAGAAGAGATCTGTCTACCGTTTGGCCTTCTCAGGGTTCTCTAACTTCAAACTAGATAAGCTTAAACTTGTCTACAGTACCAGAGTAGCCCAAACTGCTACACTGTTGCCCAGCGGCACCCTCAATAAAGGTGTAGGGCAGCCCGGTGACAGAAGCAGAAACAGGGGAAATGAACATGAAAGTGGATGCAACATTTTCTTGAATAAGACACATGTGATGGGTGTCTCAATATGGAAACTGCTGGTGGTGCCAGCCTCTTGCACGGTACCACCAGCGAAACACCATCGCACCACGCACACACACACTCTGTATACGCCGTACGCACCACACACACAAACACACTGTATATGCCGTACGTACCACACACACACACACACAATGGGGAGAGCACATGGGGTACACAGGTCAAAGAAGAGATGACATGAGAGGAGAAGACAGCAAATGGGTGAGAGAGAAAGCGCACAGGGGTGAGAGAAACAGAGCACAGGGGGGAGACAGCTCAAACGGAACAGCACATGAGGGAGAACACAGCACAGGAAGGAGAGAGACAGCAGACAAGGGGGATAGCACATGAGGTAGACAGGTCAAAGAAGAGAGCACAGACTGAGAAGTCAGCACATGGGGAAAGAGAGTGTGGATAGGTGGGTGAGCACATGGGGGAGAGATTCTCAGCGCTGCAAAGCCTGCCCCATTGTGACATTACCACCCTCCCGATGCAATAGCATCGGGCCTCCATCTGGTATATAAATAAAAAACACTGCCACTTCCAAGCAGAAAACTGGTGTGTACAAGTGTAAATTAAGAATAGCCATCACTATACATAACTAACAAATAAGGTTGCACAACTTTATTTGTCACTTATGTATAGAGATGGCTACTCTTAGTTTGCAATTGTACAAAACATTTTTCTGTTTGGAAGTGACAGTCAGTCTTTTATTATCTATATATTGGCTCCCTGACCGAGCACTCCATAGTGGTTTTAATTGCAGTAGGATCCTACCTACCCATATATACAGGTGCTTCTCACAAAATTGGAATATCATCAAAAAGTTAATTTATTTCAGCTCTTCCATGCAAAAAGTGAAACTCATTTATTATATAGAGCCATTACAAAAAGAGTGATCTATTTCAAGTGTTTATTTCTGTTAATGTTGATGATTATGACTTGCAGCCAATGAAAACCCAAAAGTCAATATCTCAGTAAATTAGAATACTTTATAACACCAGCTTGAAAAATGATTATAAAATCCGAAATGTTGGCCTACTGTTAAATATTAATTATTGGTTAAGGATTTATTCTTTATACACTCAATTCTGTACTGAGTATACTGACTTTCAGCTGACATTACACATGCTATTTCTGTATGGTAAAGTGACAACTCCATATATAGAGACCACGTGATCTAAGGGACATATATATAATGACTACACGAAGGGAGGGGGGGCTCTTGCTCGCTCACTCTCTCCACAGACACATGGAACACTATAATGAATGAACAGCTGCAACCACGTGTTGTTTCCCTGCTATGCTGCTGACAAGGCCAGAATGTTATTTATACCATTCAGGACACCAAGGAAAGATGTGTACAAGTTTTGCTATGGACAAATGGACAATCTCTTCGTAACTATTTCAACTCATTTTATGTTTTCCTGTAATGATGTTTTTTTGATGGACAGTCCAATAAACCACTACATTTTTTTTATAAGAAACGTGACATTTTCTTTAAAGTATCGCATCTGGTAACAAGTCCTGGAAAAATATACTTAAAATAAGCATTTTTAACACCTACTGAAATGTATGTTCATTAAATGCACTCAGTACTTGGTCGGGGCTCCTTTTACATCAATTACTGCATCAATGCGGCGTGGCATGGAGGCATCAGCCTGTGGCACTGCTGAGGTGTTATGGAAGCCCAAGTTGCTTTGATAGCAGCCTTCAGCTCATCTGCATTATTGGGTCTGGTGTCTCTCATCTTCCTCTTGACAATACCCCATAGATTCTCTATGGGGTTAAGGTCAGGCGAGTTTGCTTGCCAATGAAGCACAGTGATACTGTTGTTTGTAAACCAGGTATTGGTACTTTTGGCAGTGTGGACAGGTGCCAAGTCCTGCTGGAGAATGAAATTTCCATCTCGAAAAAGCTTGTTAGCAGAGGGAAGCATGAAGTGCTCTAAAATTTCCTGGTAGACGGGTGCGCTGACTTTGGTCTTGATAAAACACAGTGGACTACATCAGCAGATGACATGGCTCCCCAAACCATCACTGATTGTGGAAACTTCACACTAGACCTCAAGCAGCTTGGATTGTGTGCCTTTCCACTCTTCCTCCAGACTCTGGGACCTTGATTTACAAATGAAATGCAAAGTTTACTTTAATCTGAAAACAACACCTTGGACTACTGAGCAACAGGCCAGATATTTTTTTCCTTGGCCCAAGTAAGACTCATCTGGCGTTGTCTATTGGTCATTAGTGGCTTGACACAAGGAATGCGACACTTGTCACAAGGACTAGTTTGTGCCCCACTCCCCTTGCTCATGTTCTACGTCCTTGTGGAGCTGATATGGTTTAATATGTGATACTGTAAAAGTTAATGTGTATTTAATATGCTGCTATAATGTTATGTACTTGTGTTTTTGTATTGTAAATGTATAAGTATTGTATGGATATAGGGAAAGTGTAGTAATTAGATTAGCCAAAAGAGGGGGCACAATAGAATACAATAGGACAAGATCGTTTCATAGGATTTATAGTTAAGCTAGGAGGGGCCAACTGGGATAAGTTAGAAAGAGCTTCTGGGTTTAGTCAGTAGGGCCTGGGAGCCCGAACAGGGCAGTTGAGCCATGCAAAGTTTAAGAAAAGGACCCCAGCTCGTCCAGGGCATAAGAGCAATGGTCACGGGTAAGGTGAAGGAATACAGGGCAGCTTCAACATGATGGTAGTCAGCTACATGGGAAGACTGTTGTGAATGTGTTGGAGATGAGTTCTGAGCAGAAGCTCCCTTTGGTGGTTGCAGACAGTGCTGAACCATTTAGTGAAGATTGGCAATCAGGAGTTACAGACTGGTCCTATATAAGGGAGGTTCCCTCCCATCAGGGTTGCCGGAGATCAATTGTTCTTGTCTAACTGCTGTTGTTCCTGGTTCACTTGGAAGCCTGCTGAGTCTTGCCTCTTCTCTGCTCTCAGATAAGACATTTTCTGTTTTTATTTCTGTGCTTGCTTTTTGCATTGTTTCCTGCACTCTTGTGGAGGTCAGCAGGTCCCCTCCGGGGGCTTGTGCTCCTCTCAGTTTGTCTGAGCCTCTGTTATTTGTTCATTTGCCTTTTCCAATTTTTTCAGTGGCTGCGGCTTGGTTTTGTTACACCAGAGAACTAATTTAGGTGGTAGAGGTCGTGTGATCTCAGGTGTTTTTGTAATTAGTAGAGTTGGTACTTTTCAGGGTTTTTTGGGATTGCAGTAAGTGTCATTCCTATCCTTTTCTGTCTATGAAGTTTGGGCCCCAACGTTTGCTCATACTATTTTCTGTCTGTGTTTGTATTTCCTCTTGTCTAACCGCCATTACATGTTTGGGGGCTTCCTTTGTTCTTTGAGGATCTGCTCCGAGGCAGATAGTTTTCCTCTTTCTATCTTTAGGTGTAGTTAGCTTCTCAGGCTGTGACGAGGCGTCTAGGACCAACGTAGGTACGCTCCACGGCTGCCTTTAGTTGTGGTGGTTAGTCAGGGTACTGCAATCCAGTAGATTCCAACCTCTCTGGTGTATTGCCGTTTTTGCTGCTCTCCTCAGCTACCAAAACATAACAGTATAACCGGCCCAACTGAAAATTATATGGTACTCACAGAAGGGAAAAATAGTGTTAAAAAAAAAAAAAGTTGTCAGAGTTGTCAGAGATTTTTTTTTTTTTCTGTTTGTTGCATTTTTTTTCCTCTGTTTCTCTGAGTGCTGAGGAGGATTTTTTTTTCTCTCAATGGAGCTTGCACAGTTGTCTGGCCGTGTGGATCAGCTTGCCACTGAAGTTCAGAGTATTGCTACCTATCTTGCAGGGTTGCCGGTTGTGGAACCTAGGATCCCCATGCCAGATTTATTTTTGGGAGATCGAACTAAATTTCTGAATTTCAAAAATAACTGTAAGTTGTTTTTTGCCTTAAAACCTAAGTCCTCAGGGAACGCAGCACAGCAGGTTCAAATTGTCATCTCTCTCCTGCGGGGCAATCCTCAGGATTGGGCTTTTTCCCTGACACCTGGGGACCCTGTCTTGAGTAATGTCGATGCATTTTTTCTGGCTCTGGGGTTATTGTACGATGAGCCTAATGTCACTGATCAAGCTGAAAAAGCCTTGTTGGCATTAAATCAGGGGCTTGAGGACGCTGAGTTATACTGTCAGAAATTTCGTAAGTGGACAGTCCTGACCAAATGGAATGATGATGCTTTGGCAGCCCTTTTTTGGAAGGGTCTGTCAGAGAATGCAAGGATGTTATGGTGGGTTTCCCTGCTCCCTCTGGTCTCAATGATTCTATGTCATTAGCGATTCAAAGTGACAGACGTTTGCGTGAGCGTAGAGGTATGCGTGGAATAGCGTTGCCTTGTGAACCAGCTTCTGAAACCATGCAGTGTGATAGAGTGGATTCTGGTGCACAGCGTCATGAGTTTCGAAAACGCAATGGGTTATGTTTCTACTGTGGTGACGCCTCTCATGCTATTTCAGTCTGCCCTAAGCGGGAAGACGTTTTGCACGCTCAGTTGTCTTGGGTAGTGTTCAGACTAAATTTCTGTTGACTGTTACCCTGATTTGCTCCCTGTCCACATTTTCTGCTCAGGCTTTTGTTGATTCGGGAGCAGCTATTAACCTGATGGATTTTGATTTTGCTAAACATTGTGGGTTTCCCTTGATACCCCTACGGAAGTCTATTCCCCTACTGGGATTGATTCTACCCCTTTGGCTGAGAATAAACCCCAGTTCTCTACTCAGGTGATAATGAGGGTTGAACCTGATCATCAGGAGAGTTGCAAATTTTGGTGCTGTATAATCTGCATGACATTATTGTACTAGGTTTCCCTTGGTTACAGTCTCATAATCCTGTTTTGGATTGGAAATCTGTGGTCTGTAACCAGTTGGGGCTGCCAATGTGTTAATGCCAACACTCCTGTTTTTTCTGCCTCTCCCCAGGCTCAGGATGTTCCTGACTTTTTGACTGATTTTTCTGATGTGTTTAGCGAAAGTAAATCTGCATCCTTGCCCCCCATAGGAGCTATGACTGCGCTATTGAATTAGTGCCTGGTAGTAAATTCCCTAAAGGTCGCCTTTTTAACTTGTCTGTACCTGAACATTATGCTATGCAGTCTTATATCAAGGAGTCATTGGAGAAGGGTCATATCAGACCATCCTCTTCACCCTTGGGTGCCGGTTTTTTCTTTGTGGCCAAAAAGGATGGTTCATTAAGGCCGTGTATTGATTATCGTCTCTTGAACAATATCACTGTGAAATATCAATATCCGTTACCCTTGATTTTGACCTGTTTTCTAGGGTGAAAAGTGCTACTTGGTTTACCAAGCTTGACCTCAGGGGGGCGTATAACCTTATTCGCATTAAGCACGGGGATGAATGGAAGACGGCATTCAATACCCCAGAGGGGCATTTTGAGTACCTAGTGATGCCCTTGGGCTCACTAATGCTCCTTCTGTCTTT
The DNA here is from genome assembly GCA_033576555.1 of Oophaga sylvatica. Lineage (NCBI taxonomy): Eukaryota > Metazoa > Chordata > Amphibia > Anura > Dendrobatidae > Oophaga > Oophaga sylvatica. Next base: position 462,641,996 of record JARQOD010000001.1, read on the forward strand.
CAGTCCTTCATGAATGACATTTTCAGGGATTTTATACATAAATTTCTGATTGTTTATTTGGATGATATCTTGATTTTTTCCAATGACTGGGACTCTCATGTGAAACATGTTCGGACTGTGTTCCAGATTTTGAGAGAGAATGCTCTGTATGTGAAGGGATCAAAGTGTCTTTTTGGCGTACAGAGGATCTCATTTCTGGGATTCATTTTGTCCCCATCTGTTATTGAAATGGACCCGGTCAAGGTTCAGGCCATCTGTGATTGGGTCCAACCTACTTCATTAAAGGCTCTTCAGAAATTCTTGGGTTTTGCCAATTGTTATCGTAAATTTATTGGTAATTTCTCTGGTATTGTTAAACCATTGACTGATTTGACAAAAAAGGGTTCTGATGTGGTGAATTGGCATCCTGAGGCAGTCTCTGCGTTTCAGGAACTTAAGCAGAGATTCACTTCTGCTCCTGTTCTACGGCAGCCTGATGTTTCTCTGCCATTTCAGGTGGAGGTTGATGCCTCTGAAATTGGGGCAGGTGCCGTTTTGTCCCAAAGAGATCCAGAGACCTCTAAAAGTAACCCTTGTGCCTTTTTCCCTCGAAAATTTTCTCCAACTGAACGTAATTATGACGTGGGTAATCGGGAGTTATTGGCCATGAAGTGGGCTTTTGAAGAGTGGAGACATTGGCTGGAGGGAGCCAAACATCAGATGGTGGTCCTCACGGACCATAAGAATCTGGTTTATCTGGAATCAGCCAAGCGACTTAATCCTAGACAGGCCAGGTGGGCCTTGTTTTTCACACGTTTTAATTTTGTGGTTTCCTTTCTTCCTGGCACTAAGAATGTTAAGGCGGATGCCCTATCGAGGAGTTTCCTTGCGGACTCTCCTGAGTTATCTGATCCTGCTGTTATTTTGAAAGAGGGTGTAGTTCTTTCCGCCATCTCGCCCAATTTAAGACTGGCTCTGGAAGGGTGTCAGGAGGATAAACCCGAGCGCTGCCCTATTGGGAAATTGTTTGTCCCAGACCGGTGGAAAAAGAGTGTGATGTCTGAGATTCATTGTTCCGCGTTGGCCGGTCATCCCGGAATTTTTGGTACCAGAGACTTGGTTAGTCGGTCCTTTTGGTGGCCTACTTTGTCTCGTGACGTCAGGGAATTTGTGCAGTCCTGCGGGACTTGCTCTCGCTCCAAGCCTTGCTCTCGCTCTAGTGGTTTGTTGATGCCATTGCCTGTGCCCAAGAGACCATGGACCCATATCTCTATGGATTTCATTTCCGACCTCCCTGTTTCTCAGAGAATGACCGTTATTTGGGTGATTTGTGATAGGTTTTCCAAAATGATACATCTTGTGCCATTACCTAAGTTGCCTTCCTCCTCCGAATTGGTGCCTTTGTTCCTTCAGCACGTGGTTCGGTTACACGGCATTCCTGAGAACATTGTGTCTGACAGAGGAGTCCAGTTTGTTTCCAGATTTTGGAGGACTTTTTGTTCTAAACTTGGTGTTCAATTGTCTTTCTCCTCGGCTTTTCATCCTCAGACCAATGGACAAACTGAGAGAACAAACCAGACATTGGAGACCTATCTGAGATGCTTTGTGTCTGATGATCAGGATGACTGGGTCTCTTTTTTGCCTTTGGCTGAGTTTGCTCTTAATAATAGGGCTAGCTCTGCCACTTTGATGTCTCCATTTTTCTGCAATTTTGGGTTTCACCCTCGATTTTCTTCGGGACAGACGGAGGCTTCTGTCTGTCTGGGTGTTGACTCTGTTGTGGAGCGTATGCAGCAGATTTGGGACCAGGTAGTGGAGAGGTTGTCCCTCTCTCAGGAAAGGGCCCAGCGGTTTGCCAACCGGCATAGGACTGATGGTCCTCGGTTTGATGTGGGGGACTTGGTCTGGTTGTCCTCAAGAAATATCCCTATGAGAGTTGCATCTCCTAAGTTTAAGCCTAGATTCATTGGACCTTATAAGATCATGGAGATTCTTAATCCTGTTTCCTTTCTTTACTTCTTCCAGGGACATTTAAGATCCATAACGTGTTCCACAAGTCCTTATTGAAGAGGTTTGTCGAGCCAGTGGTTCCTATGGCTGCGCCTCCTGACCCTGTTTTGGTTGAGGGCAATCTGGAGTATGTGGTTGAGAAAATATTGGATTCTCGTTTTTCTAGACGGAAACTCCAGTATTTGGTTAAGTGGAGAGGTTATGGTCAGGAGGACAATTCTTGGGTGTTTGCTTCGGACATCCATGCTAGGAGACTGATCCGTGCATATCACAGAGCTCATCCTGACCGACCTGATTGCCCAAGTGAGGGTTCAGTGACCCCTCCTAAGGGGGGGTACTGTTGTGAATGTGTTGGAGATGAGTTCTGAGCAGAAGCTCCCTTTGGTGGTTGCAGACAGTGCTGAACCATTTAGTGAAGATTGACAATCAGGAGTTACAGACTGGTCCTATATAAGGGAGGTTCCCTCCCATCAGGGTTGCCGGTGATCAATTGTTCTTGTCTAGCTGCTGTTGTTCCTGGTTCACTTGGAAGCCTGCTGAGTCTTGCCTCTTCTCTGCTCTCAGATAAGACATTTTCTGTTTTTATTTCTGTGCTTGCTTTTTGCATTGTTTCCTGCATTCTTGTGGAGGTCAGCCAGGTCCCCTCCGGGGGCTTGTGCTCCTCTCAGTTTGTCTGAGCCTCTGTTATTTGTTCATTTGCCTTTTCCAGTTTTTTCAGTGGCTGCGGCTTGGTTTTGTTACACCAGAGAACTAATTTAGGTGGTAGGGTCGTGTGATCTCAGGTGTTTTTGTAATTAGTAGAGTTGGTACTTTTTAGGGTTTTTTGGGATTGCAGTAAGTGTCCTTCCTATCCTTTTCTGTCTAGGAAGTTTGGGCCCCAACGTTTGCTCATACTATTTTCTGTCTGTGTTTGTATTTCCTCTTGTCTAACCGCCATTACATGTTTGGGGGCTTCCTTTGTTCTTTGGGGATCTGCTCCAGGGCAGATAGTTTTCCTCTTTCTAGCTTTAGGTGTAGTTAGCTTCTCAGGCTGTGACGAGGCGTCTAGGACCAACGTAGGTACGCTCCACGGCTGCCTTTAGTTGTGGTGGTTAGTCAGGGTACTGCAATCCAGTAGATTCCAACCTCTCTGGTGTATTGCCGTTTTTGCCTGCTCTCCTCAGCTACCAAAACATAACAGAAGACGCCTGAATGTCTGGGGCGAAACGGACGGGGAACACCTAAAGATAGTCAGACTGGTCAGACAGAATGCTGTGGTACCGGAGGCAACGGTACGACCCATGCGATAATCCTAAGGAAGTGAGGGACAGCTGTTATGTTTCGGTAACTGAGGAGAAATAGCAAAAAATAGCAAAAGCGGTAATACACCAGAGAGGCTGGAACCTATTGGATTGCAGTAACCTGAACTAACCACACAACTAGAAGTAGCCGTGGAGCATTCCTACTTTGATCCTAGACGCCTCGTCACAGCCTGAGAGATAACTACACCTAAAGGCAGAAAGATGAAAGCTATCTGCCCCAGAGCAGATCCCCAAAGAAAATAGGAAGCCCCCAAACATGTAATGGCGGTTAGACAAGAAGAAAGCACGGACACAGACAGAAAATAGAATGAGCAAATGCTGGGGCCCAATCAGTCTAGATAGAAAAGTACAGGAAAGAATTCTGACTTCAATCCAACAAAAGCCCTAACAAAAATACCAACACTTCTGATTGCCAAAAAACCTGAGATCACACGATCTCATCCATCTAAATCAGATCTCTGGTGTAAAAAAAACGCTATTCAGCAAATAAAAAGTAACAAAGGAGCAAAGCAAAAGTGCAGACCAAAACGGAGCACAATTGCAGTGTCAGACCCCCAAAAGGGGACAGGCTGCAGTCCACTGCAAGTAGCAAACCAGCAATGAAAATCAAACAGGAAAAAAAAACAGCAAACACATATATGAAGAAGAGCAGGAAACTAGCAGTGCTTCAAGCAAGACCAGAAGGAACAATTGATAACCGGCAAGGCTGCTGGGAACTCAGGCCACTTATATCCTACCATTCAGCGCCAGCTGAAGGCCATTCCGTAATCAGTTCATTACCCTCAGCAACCACCGGAGGGAGCCCCAGCTCAGAAGCCGCCTCCAGCATATTCACAACAGTACCCCCCCTTGAGGAGGGGTCACCGAACCCTCACCTGCGCAACCAGGCCGATCAGGATGGGCTCGATGATAGGCACGGAAAAGTCTCCCAGCATGAATGTCCGAAGCAAACACCCAAGAATTGTCCTCCTGACCATAACCTCTCCACTTAACCAAATACTGGAGTTTCCGTCTAGCAAAATGAGAATCCAATATCTTCTCAACCACATATTCCAAATTGCCCTCAACCAAAACAGGGTCGGGGGGTGCAGCCATAGGAACCACTGGTTCGACAAACCTCTTCAATAAGGACTTGTGGAACACGTTATGGATCTTAAATGTCCCTGGAAGAAGCAAACGGAAGGAAACCGGATTAATAATTTCCATGATCTTATAAGGTCCAATGAACCTGGGTTTAAATTTTGGAGATGCAACCTTCATAGGGAAATTCCTTGAGGACAACCAAACCAAGTCCCCACTTTAAAACGAGGACCATCAGTCCTATGCCGGTTGGCAAACCGCTTGGCCTTCTCCTGAGAGAGAGACAACTCTCCACCACCTGGTCCCAAATCTGCTGCATACGCTGCACAATAGAGTCAACCCCCAGACAGACAGAAGCCTACGCCTGTCCTGAAGAAAATCGAGGGTGAAACACGGAATTGCGGAAAAATGGAGACATCAAGGTGGCAGAGCTAGCTCTATTATTAAGAGCAAACTCAGCCAAAGGCAAAAAAGAGACCCAGTCATCTTGATCAGCAGATACAAAACATCTAAAATAAGTCTCCAAGGTCTGGTTTGTTCTCTCGGTTTTTCCATTGGTCTGAGGATGAAAAGCAGAGGAGAAAGATAATTGAACACCAAGTTTAGAACAAAATGTCCTCCAAAATCTGGAAACAAACTGGACTCCTCTGTCAGACACAATGTTCTCCGGAATGCCATGTAACCAAACCACATGCTGAAAGAACAAAGGCACCAACTCGGAGGAGGAAGGCAACTTAGGTAATGGCACAAGATGTATCATCTTGGAAAGCCTATCACAGATTACCCAGATAATGGTCATTTTCTGAGAGACAGGAAGGTCAGAAATAAAATCCATAGAAATATGGGTCCATGGCCTCTTTGGTACAGGTAATGTAATTAACAAACCACTAGAACGAGAGCAAGGCTTGAACGAGAGCAAGTCCCACAGGACTGCACAAAGTCCCTGACGTCACGAGACAAAGTAGGCCACCAAAAGGAGCGACTCACCAAGTCTCTGGTACCAAAAATCCCGGGATGACCAGCCAACGCGGAACAATGAATCTCAGACATCACACTCTTTTTCCACTGGTCTGGAACAAATAACTTCCCAACAGGGCAGCGCTCAGGTTTATCCTCCTGACACCCTTCCAGAGCCAGTCTCAAATTGGGCGAAATGGCGGAAAGAACCACACCCTCTTTCAAAATAACAGCAGGATCAGATAACTCAGGAGAATCTGTAAAGAAACTCCTCGAGAGGGCATCCGCCTTGACATTCTTAGTGCCAGGAAGAAAGGAAACCACAAAATTAAAATGTGTGAAAAACAAGGCCCACCTGGCCTGTCTAGGATTAAGTCGCTTGGCTGATTCGAGATAAATCAGGTTCTTATGGTCCGTGAGGACCACCACCTGATGTTTGGATCCCTCCAGCCAATGTCTCCACTCTTCAAAGGCCCACTTCATGGCCAATAACTCCCGATTACCCACGTCATAATTACGTTCAGTTGGAAAAAATTTTCGAGAGAAAAAGGCACAAGGGTTACTCTTAGAGGTCTCTGGATCCCTTTGGGACAAAACGGCACCTGCCCCAATCTCAGAGGCATCAACCTCCACCTGAAACGGCAGAGAAACATCAGGCTGCCGTAGAACAGGAGCAGAAATGAATCTCCGCTTAAGTTCCTGAAATGCAGAAACTGCCTCAGGAGGCCAATTCACCACATCGGAACCCTTTTGGTCAAATCAGTCAATGGTTTAACAATACCAGAGAAATTACCAATAAATTTACGATAAAAATTGGCAAAACCCAAAAATCCCTTAAGAGCCTTGAATGAAGTAGGTTGAACCCAATCACAGATGGCCTGAACCTTGACCGGGTCCATTTCAATAACAGATGGAGAGAAAATGATTCCAAGAAATGAGATCTTCTGTACGCCAAAAAGACACTTTGATCCCTTCACATACAGTGCATTCGCTCTCAAAATCTGGAACACAGTCCGAACATGTTTCACATGAGAGTCCCAGTCATTGGAAAAAATCAAGATATCATCCAAATAAACAATCAGAAATTTATCCACAAAATCCCTGAAAATATCATTCATGAAGGATTGGAAGACGGAAGGGGCATTAGTAAGCCCAAAAGGCATCACTAGGTACTCAAAATGCCCCTCTGGGGTATTAAACGCCGTCTTCCAGTCATCCCCGTGCTTAATACGAATAAGTTATACGCCCCCTGAGGTCAAGCTTGGTAAACCAACTAGCACTTTTCACTCTGGAAAATAGGTCAGAAATCAAAGGTAACGAATATTGATATTTAACAGTGATCTTATTCAGGAGACGATAATCAATAAACGGCCTCAATGAACCATCATTTTTGGCCACAAAGAAAAAACCGGCACCCAAGGGTGAAGAGGATGGTCTGATATGACCCTTCTCCAATGACTCCTTGATATAAGATCGCATAGCATCGTGTTCAGGTACAGATAAATTAAAAAGGCGACTTTTAGGAAATTACCATCAGGCACTATATTCAATAGCGCAATCACAGCTCCTGTGAGGGGGCAAGGATGCAGATTTACTTTCACTAAACACATCAGAAAAATCAGTCAAAAAGTCAGGGACATCCTGAGACTAGGGAGAGGCAGAAAAAACAGGAGTGTCAGTATTAACAAATTGGCAGCCCCAACTGGTCACAGACACAGATTTACAATCCAAAACGGGATTATGAGACTGTAACCAAGGGAAACCTAGTACAATAATGTCATATAATCACTAGAATTTGCCCCACCAGAATAGGTGTAAATTTTCCTTCCCTTTTACTAGGGTCATATACCACAAATCAATTTATAATGCACTTCCATGGAGACCATTCAATAAAAAAGATGGTACCACACATTGGTATATAGTAAAATAAAATTTAACTTTTATTACAATTATTAAAAAGTGAATAGGTGCAAAGATATATAATAGAGGGACAAATTTTCCATAGGAAACTACCATATCCAGCTATAATTGCACTAAATTTCAAGGCATAACATAGTGTGATCACTGTTATGTTTCGGTAGCTGAGGAGTGCAGGTAAAAAAGGCAATACACCAGAGAAGTTGGAATCTATGAGATTGCAGTACCCTGACTAACCACCACAACTAGAGGCAGCCGTGGAGCGTTCCTACGTTGGTCCTAGACGCCTCGTCACAGCCTGAGAAACTAACTACACCTAAAGATAGAAAGAGAAAGCTACCTGCCCCGGAGCAGATCCCCAAAGAACATAGAAAGCCCCCAAACATGTAATGGCGGCCAGACAAGATGAAACACAGACACAGACAGAAAATAGTATGAGCAAACGTTGGGGCCCAAACTACCTAAATAGAAAAGGACAGGAAGGCACTAACTGCAATCCCAAAAAACCCTGAAAAGCACCAACTCTACTAATTTCAAAATCACCTGAGATCACACGACCTCTACCACCTAAATTAGTTCTCTGGTGTAACAAAATCAAAACAGCAGCCACTGAAAAAACTGGAAAAAGCAAAAGTACAAACATCAGTGGCTGAACTAAACTGAGAGGGCAAAAGCCCCCGGAGGGGACCCTGAAGGCCCCCACAGAAGTGCAGGACAAAATGCAAAAATCAAGCACAAAAACAAAAAGAAGAAAATGTCTTATCTGTTAGCAGGAGATGCAGACACGACACAGCAGGCTACAAAGGAAACAGGACTCAAGGATTGAGACCAGAACAATTGATCACTGGCAACCCTGATGGGAAGGCGACTCCCTTATATAAGACCAGTCAGTAACACCTGATTCCCACTCCTCACAATCTTCACTGGACAGTCCAGTACCGCTTGTAACCACCAGAGGGAGCCTCTGCTCAGAACTCATTTCAAGTCCATTCACAACAGTACCCCCCCCTTGAGGAGGGTCACCGAACCCTCACTTGAGCAACCAGGTCGGTCAGGATGAGTTCTATGATACGCACGGATGAGTCTCCTAGCATGGATGTCCGAAGCAAACACCCAAGAATTATCTTCCTGACCATAACCTCTCCACTTAACCAAATACTGGAGTTTCCGTCTAGAAAAACGAGAATTCAATATTTTCTCAACCACAAACTCCATATTGCCCTCAACCAGAACAGGGTCAGGAGGCAAAGCAGTAGAAACCACTGGCTCAACAAACCTCTTCAACAAGGACTTGTGGAACACGTTATGGATCTTAAATGTCCCTGGAAGAAGCAAACGAAAAGAAACAGGATTAAGAATCTCCATGATCTTATAAGGTCCAATGAACCTAGGCTTAAATTTAGGAGATGCCACTCTCATAGGAATATTTCTTGAGGACAACCAGACCAAGTCCCCCACTTTAAACCGAGGACCATCAGTCCTATGCCGGTTAGCAAACCGCTGGGCCCTCTCCTGAGAGAGGGACAACCTCTCCACTACCTGGTCCCAAATCTGTTGCATACGCTCCACAACAGAGTCAACACCTGGACAGACAGAAGCCTCCGTCTGTCCTGAAGAAAATCGAGGGTGAAACCCAGAATTACAGAAAAATGGAGACATCAAAGTGGCAGAGCTAGCCCTATTATTAAGAGCAAACTCAGCCAAAGGCAAAAAAGAGACCCAGTCATCCTGATCAGCAGACACAAAGCATCTTAGATAAGTCTCCAATGTCTGGTTTGTTCTCTCAGTTTGACCATTGGTCTGAGGATGAAACGCCGAGGAGAAAGACAATTGAACACCAAGTTTAGAATAAAAGGTCCTCCAAAATCTGGAAACAAACTGGACTCCTCTGTCAGACACAATGTTCTCAGGAATGCCGTGTAAACGAACCACGTGCTGAAGGAACAAAGGCACCAATTCAGAGGAGGAAGGCAATTTAGATAATGGCACAAGATGTATCATCTTGGAAAACCTATCACAAATCACCCAGATGACGGTCATTCTCTGAGAAACGGGGAGGTCGGAAATGAAATCCATAGAGATATGGGTCCATGGTCTCTTGGGCACAGGCAATGGCATCAACAAACCACTAGAGCGAGAGCAAGGCTTGGAGCGAGAGCAAGTCCCGCAGGACTGCACAAATTCCCTGACATCACGAGACAAGGTAGGCCACCAAAAGGACCGACTAACCAAGTCTCTGGTACCAAAAATTCCGGGATGCCCAGCCAACGCGGAACAATGAATCTCAGACATCACACTCTTTTTCCACTGGTCCGGGACAAACAATTTTCCAACAGGGCAGCGCTCGGGCCTATCCTCCTGACACCCCTCCAGAGCAAGTCTCAAATTGGGTGAGATGGCGGAAAGAACTACACCCTCTTTCAAAATAACAGAAGGATCAGATAACTCAGGAGAGTCCGCAAGGAAACTCCTCGAGAGGGCATCCGCCTTAACATTCTTAGTGCCAGGAAGAAAGGAAACCACAAAATTAAAACGTGTGAAAAACAAGGCCCACCTGGCCTGTCTAGGATTGAGTCGCTTGGCAGATTCCAGATAAACCAGATTCTTATGGTCCGTAAGGACCACCACCTGATGTTTGGCTCCCTCCAGCCAATGTCTCCACTCTTCAAAAGCCCACTTCATGGCCAGTAACTCCCGATTACCCACGTCATAATTACGTTCAGTAGGAGAAAATTTTCGAGGAGAAAAAGGCACAAGGGTTACTTTTAGAGGTCTCTGGATCTTTTTGGGACAAAACGGCACCTGCCCCAATTTCAGAGGCATCAACCTCCACCTGAAATGGCAGAGAAACATCAGGCTGCCGTAGAACAGGAGCAGAAGTGAATCTCTGCTTAAGTTCCTGAAATGCAGAGACTGCCTCAGGAGGCCAATTCACCACATCAGAACCCTTTCTGGTCAAATCAGTCAATGGTTTAACAATAACCGAGAAATTACCAATAAATTTACGATAAAAATTGGCAAAACCCAAAAATCTTTGAAGAGCCTTTAATGAAGTAGGTTGGACCCAATCACAGATGGCCTGAACCTTGACCGGGTCCATTTCAATAACAGATGGGGACAAAATGAATCCCAGAAATGAGATCCTCTGTACGCCAAAAAGACACTTTGATCCCTTCACATACAGAGCATTCTCTCTCAAAATCTGGAATACAGTTCGAACATGTTTCACATGAGAGTCCCAGTCATTAGAAAAAATCAAGATATCATCCAAATAAACAATCAGAAATTTATCCACAAAATCCCTGAAAATGTCATTCATGAAGGACTGGAAGACAGAAGGAGCATTAGTGAGCCCAAAGGGCATCACAAGGTACTCAAAATGCCCCTCAGGGGTATTGAATGCCGTCTTCCATTCATCCCCGTGCTTAATGCGAATAAGGTTATATGCCCCCCTGAGGTCAAGCTTGGTAAACCAAGTAGCGTTTTTCACCCTGGAAAACAGGTCAGAAATCAAGGGTAACGGGTATTGATATTTCACAGTAATATTGTTCAAAAGACGATAATCAATACACGGCCTTAATGAACCATCCTTTTTGGCCACAAAGAAAAAACCGGCACCTAAGGGTGAAGAGGATGGTCTGATATGACCCTTCTCCAATGATTCCTTGATATAAGACCGCATAGCGTCATGTTCAGGTACAGACAAGTTAAAAAGGCGACCTTTAGGGAATTTACTACCAGGCACTAATTCAATAGCGCAGTCATAACTCCTATGGGGAGGCAAGGATGCAGATTTACTTTCGCTAAACACATCAGAAAAATCAGTCAAAAAGTCAGGAACATCCTGAGCCTGGGGGGAGGCAGAAAAAACAGGAGTGTTGGTATTAACACATTGGCAGCCCCAACTGGTTACAGACACAGATTTCCAATCCAAAACAGGATTATGTGACTACAACCAAGGGAAGCCCAGTACGATAATATCATGCAGATTATACAGAACCAAAAATTTACAGCACTCCTGATGATCAGGTTCAACCCTCATTATCACCTGAGTAGAGAACTGAGGTTTATTCTCAGCCAAAGGGATAGAATCGATCCCCAGTAGGGAATAGACTTCTGTAGGGGTATCAAGGGAAACCCACAACGTTTAGCAAAATCATAATCCATCAGGTTAATAGCTGCTCCAGAATCAACGAAAGCCTGAGCAGAAAATGAGGACAGAGAGCATATCAGAGTGACAGTTAATAAAAACTTAGTCTGAACACTACCCAAGACAACTGAGCGTGCAAAACGTCTTCCCCGCTTAGGGCAGACTGAAATAGCATGAGAGGCATCACCACAGTAGAAACATAACCCATTGCGCTTTCGAAACTCATGACGCTGTGCCCCAGACACCACTCTATCACACTGCATGGGTTCAGAAGCAGGTTCACAAGGCAACACCATTCCGCCATACTTCTCCGCTCACGCAAACGTCTGTCAATTTGAATCGCTAATGACATAGAATCATTGAGACCAGAGGGGACAGAGAATCCCACCATAACATCCTTTACATTATCTGACAGACCCTTCCGAAAAAGGGCCGCCAAAGCGTCGTCAGTCCACTTGGTCAGGACTGCCCACCTACGGAATCTCTGACAGTATAACTCAGCGTCATCAAGCCCCTGATTTAATGCCAACAAGGCTTTTTCAGCTTGATCAGTGACATTAGGCTCATCGTACAATAACCCCAAAGCCTGAAAAAATGCATCAACATCACTCAAAACAGGATCCCCAGGTGTCAGGGAAAAAGCCCAATCCTGAGGATCGCCGCGCAGGAGAGAGATGACAATTTGAACCTGCTGCGCTGCGTTCCCTGAGAACTTAGATTTTAAGGCAAAAAACAATTTACAATTATTTTTGAAATTCTGAAACTTAGCTCGATCCCCTAAAAACAAATCTGGCATGGGAATCCTAGGTTCCACAACAGGCAACCTAGCAAGATAGGCAGCAATACTCCGAACCTCAGTGGCAAGCTGATCCACACGGCCAGACAACTGTGCAAACTCCATTGAGAGAAAAAAAAAATCCTCCCCAGCACCCAGAGATACAGAGGGAAAAAAAAATGCAACAAACAGAAAAATATCTCTGACAACTCTGACAACCTTTTTTCTTTCACAATATTTTTTCCCTTCTGTGAGTACCATACAATTTTCAATTTTAGACCGGTGATACTGTTATGTTTTGGTAGCTGAGGAGTGCAGGTAAAAAAGGCAATACACCAGAGAAGTTGGAATCTATGAGATTGCAGTACCCTGACTAACCACCACAACTAGAGGCAGCCGTGGAGCGTTCCTACGTTGGTCCTAGACGCCTCGTCACAGCCTGAGAAACTAACTACACCTAAAGATAGAAAGAGGAAAGCTACCTGCCCCGGAGCAGATCCCCAAAGAACATAGAAAGCCCCCAAACATGTAATGGCAGCCAGACAAGATGAAACACAGACACAGACAGAAAATAGTATGAGCAAACGTTGGGGCCCAAACTACCTAAATAGAAAAGGACAGGAAGGGCACTTACTGCAATCCCAAAAAACCCTGAAAAGCACCAACTCTACTAATTTCAAAATCACCTGAGATCACACGACCTCTACCACCTAAATTAGTTCTCTGGTGTAACAAAATCAAAACAGCAGCCACTGAAAAAACTGGAAAAAGCAAAAGTACAAACATCAGTGGCTGAACTAAACTGAGAGGGCAAAAGCCCCCGGAGGGGACCCTGAAGGCCCCCACAGAAGTGCAGGACAAAATGCAAAAATCAAGCACAAAAACAAAAAGAAGAAAATGTCTTATCTGTTAGCAGGAGATGCAGACACGACACAGCAGGCTACAAAGGAAACAGGACTCAAGGATTGAGACCAGAACAATTGATCACCGGCAACCCTGATGGGAAGGCGACTCCCTTATATAAGACCAGTCAGTAACACCTGATTCCCACTCCTCACAATCTTCACTGGACAGTCCAGTACCGCTTGTAACCACCAGAGGGAGCCTCTGCTCAGAACTCATTTCAAGTCCATTCACAACAGATCCTGCTTAGAATTTAAGGAAGAGTATGACTGCAGCAGTATGTAATGAATCCAGATTACCTATACAGGTATTACTCAACATCAACTGCGCTGTCTAAAAATCACCCTTAGCTAATAATCAAGGCATGGATCCATAATACAAGTAAATGGTGCAATCGTAACTACATACCGCTAAAAAGCTGGTGGTGTGACCTCGATGTCCTCTGCCCGACGCGCGTTTCGCTCGCTTCTTCGGAGGCGTCTCCCGAAGAAGCTGAGCGAAACGCGCGTCGGGGCAGAGGGACATCCGAGGTCACACCACCAGTTTTTTAGCGGTATGTAGTTACGATTGCACCATTTACTTGTATTATGGATCCATGCCTTGATTATTAGCTAAGGGGTGATTTTTAGACAGCGCAGTTGATGTTGAGTAATACCTGTATAGGTAATCTGGATTCATTATATACTGCTGCAGTCATACTCTTCCTTAAATTCTAAGCAGGATCACACTATGTTATGCCTTGAAATTTAGTGCAATTATAGCTGGATATGGTAGTTTCCTATGGAAAATTTGTCCCTCTATTATATATCTTTGCACCTATTTGTTCACTTTTTAATAATTGTAATAAAAGTTAAATTTTATTTTACTATATACCAATGTGTGGTACCATCTTTTTTATTGAATTGTCTCCATGGAAGTGCATTACAATAATGTCATGCAGATTATGCAGCACCAGAAATTTGCAACTCTCCTGATGATCTGGTTCAACCCTCATTATCACCTGAGCAGAAAAGTGGGGTTTATTCTCCGCCAAAGGGGTAGAATCAATGCCCAATAGGGGAATAGACTTCCACAGGGGTATCATGGGAAACCCACAATGTTTGGCAAAGTCAAAATCCATCAGGTTAATAGCTGCTCCTGAATCAACAAAAGCCTGAGCAGAAAATGTGGACAGGGAGCAAATCAGGGTAACAGTCAACAGAAATTTAGTCTGAACACTACCCAAGACAACTGAGCATGAAAAACGTCTTCTCCGCTTAGGGCAGACAGAAATAGCATGGGAAGCGTCACCACAGTAGAAACATAACCCATTGCGCTTACAAAACTCATGACGCTGAGCCCCAGAAATCACTCCTTCACACTGCATGGGCTCAGGAGCTGGCTCACAAGGCAACACTATCTCACGCATACCTCTGAGCTCACGCAAACGTCTGTCAATTTGAATAGCCAAAGACATAGAATCATTGAGACCAGAGGGAACAGGGAATCCCACCATAACGTCCTTTACTTTTTCTGACAGACCCTTTTGAAAAAGGGCTGCCAAGCATCATCATTCTATTTGGTCAGGACTGCCCACTTTCGAAATTTCTGACAGTACAACTCAGCGTCTTCAAAACCCTGATTTAATGCCAACAAGATCTTTTCAGCTTGATCAGTGACATTAGGGTCATCGTACAATAACCCCAGAGCCTGAAAAAATGCATCAATATAATTCAAAACAGGATCCCCAGGTGTCAGGGAAAAAGCCCAATCCTGAGGTTCGCCGCGCAGCAGTGAGATGACAATTTGAACCTGTGTGCCGCGTTCCCTGAGGACTTAGGTTTTAAGGCAAAAAACAACTTACAGTTATTTTTGAAATTCAGAAATTTAGATCGATACCCCAAAAACATATCTGGCATGGGGATCCTAGGTTCCACAACCGGCAACCCAGCAAGATAGGTAGCAATACTCCGAACCTCTGTGATGGGAGGCCAGGGTGCAACAAAGCAGCCACCATTAGCCATGACTATCCCCCCGGCCTCCGTTACATGCCTTCTGGACATGTGCCAAGTCAGCAGTCTTCCCCATGATTGTGGAGCCTACTGAAACAGACTAAGGGACCTTTTTAAACGCTTAGGAAGCCTTTGCAAGCGTTTTTTGTTAATTATTCTAATTTTACTGAGATAATGACTTTTGCGTTTTCATTAGCTGTAAGCCATAATCATCAACATTAACAGAAATAAACACTTGAAATAGATCACTCTTTTTGTAATGCCTCTATATAATAAATGAGTTTCACTTCTTGTATTGAATAACTGAAATAAATTAACTTTTTGATTATATTCTAATTTTGTAAGAAACACTTGTATGCAAGCTTCAGCCTAGGAGAGGATTCACATTAGGATATGTCCCCAGCCACAGGAGATTGCCTTGTCGTTGGTTGCTGGCACACATGAATTTCCCAAATTATGTGCTAAGAATCTCCATTTTTTTTTATTATCTAGAGCCTTAATGCAATTAAAATTTAGGTACCCATCTACCATATAACACTTATATTTAAATTCTTATAAGAGGGGCTATTGGGTCTCCTTAGGCACCGGGGTCTAGGTGTTTCTGCAATCTTCAAAATATCATTTGATACAATGCCATATAAAAGTTTGACACATAAAATGAGTACATAGGAGTAGAGGAAAACATGTGTACCTGGGTTAACAACTGGCTCCGAGATACTGTATTTTTCGGATTAGAAAACGTACTTTTTTCCCCAAAATTTTGGGGGAAAATGGGGGTGCGTCTTATAATGCGTATATACCTTACCTGTACTATTGCTGCAGGCCGCAGGCTGGGATGAGGGGGTGTCCAGCAATGCTGCTGGTGCCCGGTGGTGCTATGGGGGTGTCAAACGCTGCGGGGGTGTCCAGCGGTGGTGCCGGTGCTGCTGCGGGTGTCCGGCAGTGCTGCTGGTGTCTCCAGAGCTGCAGGGGGCTCTGTTGACATTTTGCGAAAGGCCAGAGTCCCCGCAGTTCCATGGTTTCCTATGCGGTGGACTCCGGGAAAATGGCCACCGGCACATGCGCAGATGGAGATCTCGGCACTAAGATCTCGGGAGATGAGATTTCAGCGCTGAGATCAGTGCCACACATCGGAACACCCCCTCATCCCAGCCTGCGGCCTGCAGCATTACCCCACTCCTGCCTCCTCCAGCAGCGACTCTGGGACCCCACTTCACCACAGACACCACCTCGGTAAGCAATAAGAAGCATGAATTATAAGAAGCAACATCATGTTATAAAAAAAAAAATCCTATTTTTCTCCTCAAAATTTGAGGTGCGTCTTATAATCTGGAGCATCGTATAATCCGAAAAATACGGTAGTTAACAAAGGAAGGTTATTAATGGAACACATTCAGATGGGGTCTCAATTAACACAGGAGTCAGTATTGGGCCCTCTCCTTTTTAATATATTTATTAATGACCTTGTAGATGACATATAGAGAAAAATTTCACTTATTTGTAGATGATAATAAACGCTGAAAGGTAATTAACACAGAGATGAATAATTTATTAGTATGGCTGAAGTCTTAGTGGCAGAAATGGCAATTGAAGTTTAATGTACATAAATGTAAGGTCCTGCATTTTGAAGTGGTAAAAAAGGAACAATTATGTCCAAAATGGTAAAACACTGGGTAAAACTATCACTGAGAAACAGTTGGGTGTATGGGTTAATGGCAAACCTAACATGAACTAGGGAAAGTGGAGAGAAGAGGAACCAAGGTTACTAGGGGAATGGGTGGACTGCTAAACTTGGGGTTATGCAGTTTGCGAAAATCAAGGCTTTTGGGCAATCTTATTACAATGTACAAATATATGAGGGGACTGTACAGAAATCTTTCTAATTATATTTTTATACCTAGGCCTGCGATGAGCACAAGGGATCATCCTCTACATCTAGAGAAAAGCGGGTTTAATCATAGTCACAGATGCTGATTCTTTACTGCAAGAGCAGTGAGATTATGGAACTCTCTGACACATGATGTGGTAATGGTTGATTCACTACAAAAGTACAAGAAGGACTGGATGTCTTTCTTAAAAACATATATTACAAGTTATGGCTGGGTACAAGATACTGTGATTGGACACTGATCCGGAAAAATAGTCTGATTGTCTTACCTGGAGTCAAAAAAAAAATTTTTTCCCCCTAATATTAGATAATTAGCATCTGCCACATAGTTTTTTTCCTTCTTCTGGATCAACAAGTGAGCCTATGTTTTCTTTCAACCATAAATCTATGCTGTGTGGAATTGAAAAGGTTTTCCTTGCACTGCTGGCAGAATCTCACGAATGATTCAGGAGATGAAGGAGTCTGAGATACAATATTTATTGGGTGGTTGTAATGTCTACTCGTTTTGAAATTATCCAACTTCTTCTTCAAGACATAACCACAAAATCAATGTGTGGTAATATGGTCCTGAAGAAGAGGTTGGATAACTTTGAAACAAGTAACTAGACATTATAACTGCCCAATAAATATTGTATCTGAATCTCCTTCATCTCATGAGTCCATTTGTGGGATTCTGCCAGCAGCACAAGGAAAATGGATTCAATTCCGTACAATATGTCTCTTGGTCTGATGAGCAGTGGCCTGCACCAGCTGGCATATGCTTAAAGATTGTTGCAATCTCTACACCACCAGGTGAGCGAGCACTCACTGTTTTAATGTACATTTCATCAGATAAAACCCTATTTGCGCTTTCTTTGGTTTCCAGTCCTTTCTGTACCTTAAACTATGAAACTGTCAAAGTGCGCTCCTGCACAACTCTATCTGAAAATATTACATGCTGGATATATAAATGTATGCAAAACAGCATTCCTAAAAGTTTTTTTTTTTTTTTTTTGCATGCAAACCATGATTATTATTATTTGTGTTCATGGCTATTTTCACACTCACTGTCTCTTTCTCTCACTCCGCTCTGTGCTTGGCATAGATCTTCCTATGGAATTAATTAAAATGAAATATACACATTGACATTCTTCCGAGATTCAAATGAAGAGAAAATGAATCCGCATTTTCCAAATGTTGGAAATTAAGTACCGTATAAATCTTCTCTTGTTTTTAAATGAATAAATCAATTTGCTGCTGAGTGTACAAAGAAATATATTGTAGCAAAACCTTAATGGAAACATGAGCATCTTGTTTCAACATGTGGCAGTGACTTGTTCTATAGCCAAGTTCATCTGATTAGCTCATATATGAGATTGATTATAAATTAACTGATATTTTTAAATATACTGTATATAATTAAGTTAACATTATTTGTAGATTTTGCATGACTTGAGTTCTGCAAATTCATATTAAACGGTAAAAAATAGTCATTAAAAGCCCTAATCTGGGCAGTTGTCATTTAAAAAAATTATATATTATCAAGATTCAGTAGGGTAGATTTGTTGTAAGGGTATGTGCACATGATGTTTTTTAAGTACCGACGCACCACATTGTTGAGGTGAGTATACATAGTTTTCATTTTAGAAATAATAAATTGCCATTAACCTCTGAGAAAGCAAGACCATTATATGCGAAACGCACGTTGGGGATTCATGCATCTGTGGTGACCTTGTTTTGTGCATTATACCATGGGTAACGACTTTTTTGCCATATACATGTGAATAGGTTCATGATTATAATGTAGGTTCTGTTGACCACTACTTTTGCTATTTGCAAACCTGATACCTATTTTGTTACATTATTTGCACTTCTAGGTTCCCAGTATGCTGGAATCTGTCGCCTTATATGTCTTCTGACTACTTAAACAATATTTTATACATGCAATTCTTAAAAAAAACATACTTTTTTGAGCTAAAAGCTCCTTTTATCTTGTTTTTTTTGTATGATTGTTGGGGTCCTTAATAGATTACCATAAGTTGGACCAATTAGTTGTGGACAATTGCTTTAAAATATGGTTAATTAATATATACAGTATAGAGAAATTCTAGAAGCCAGGGGATGTCATAAGCTACAGGATAGAGGGGTCAGAGCAATGTTTTGCAGATTTCTATAGTGGTCACTGGTGTAATAATCTGCAGAATATGTCATTATTTTTCAGTTAGGAGGTAGAGTGGGCAATGGTGGTACAAGGGTTGAAAATAGGTCTGCCACCTTACAGAGATTAAGGATTGTTGCCACGGAATCCCTACTGTTACATTCTAAACTGTTTGGAACTAACTAGGATTGTATTATACTTTGCGATTTGCAATTGGTCACCTTTAGCCCGGGCAGTATTACTGTGCAAATGTCATTTTAAAAAGAATCTGTTGTAATTAATATATCGTACAAAAAATCTTATTCATATACTGTACAAATTGCCTCTTCAGAAAGAAGATTTCCAGGAGAAATACCAGCAATGATACAATACAATTCTTAGACACTTGTCTGAACACCACCCATCTCATATTGATAACTTATCCTACAGATAGGCCATTACTTGTTAAGTTAAATATGGACTGGAATTTTAACCACGGCAGTGTTGCCAACCATCCAGAAATTCCTGGACAGTCTGAAAAAAATTGCCATTTTGTGCTCGGCCTGTAAAAAAAAACAAAAAAAAAAATTAAGGTGTCCGTGATTTATTTTGAGGCTTGAAGAAACTTATAGATTATTTTTTTACTGTAATTATCAACAGTTTACAGTGACTGCAGCTGATGTCGTCTTATCAGTATTATGGGCTGCAGACATGTACCTCTTGTAATCATAACGATTTATTATGGTTTTCAAATGTGTTTGTAAAAAGTCTGTCTGTGATTTGTTTGATAAGCTGTCCAGAAAAATTAAAACATCAAGTTGGCAACCCTGAACGAGGTCTTAAGAACAGTGCACTAAGAGCCTAAAGGATTGGTCTACTACTATATTGATGAAAAGCTCAGCCCCGTCATCAAAAACACTGGTCTTGATGAATCGGGGTCTTTATACTTCAGTGTTCTAGCAGTGTTTCAGCCATTTTTAATTGATCGGTTGCTAAGAGTCAATGGATAAAAAAAAAAATCAGTCTACCTGCTTCAGCATTTAATGGGAAAAAAGGATGCAACACAGCTGCAAAAAGGATGCAAAAAGGATGATAAATGACAGAAAAATCGTCCATTTTACAGAAATGTAAAAACAAACACAGATATATGAATTTATAACAATAGTCACAATAAGCACTACATATCAGCAGTATCAAAAGAAGCCATTTGCTTCACTCCATAATTATGGGCACAACTGCCGACTATACGAAAAAGATGGAAGACTCCCAAAAATATATAACATACACAGAAAAAAAGGAGTAAAGAAAACCATCAAATAAAATTGCAAAATCTTTATTAATCCAATAAATACAAATTACATGCCAACCATATATGCCCAAGGAGGAGAGTGGATATAGAAAGCTGCAGGTCCGTGTACCTCAAGTCCCCTTTTGAAAAAGCACCTAACGAGAAACGCGCGTCAGGGGGTCTGCAGGGAGGTACACGGACTCTACCAAGGATATGGGTATGCGCAGGGGCGGATTACCAGAGGGTCAATCTGGGCGGTAGCCCAGGGCCCAGTGATGTGGGGGGGCCCAGGGCCGCCATCAGGGCATTACTGCCCTGACTGGCGTATGGGGCCCGTTGGGCAGAGGGGGCCCGCATTGGACCCCGTCTCTTCTGCTCACCGGGCCCCTACCGGCAGCCGGCAGGCTAAACCGGGCCTTTAGCAGCGCTGTGGCAGTTTAGCGCTATTGACGTGCGGGCCCGCGCCCGCACGTCAATAGTTAACAGCCGCCAGCCAATCGGAGGCTGGCAGCTGACGTCAGCCACAGTGCGCACGTCGCCGGCGTCTGATGTCATTGTCAGTCGCAGGCGAGTGCGCGCCTCAGCTGCGTGGAGAGAACTTCGCCGCAGGAGCGCGGCAAGGTAAGAAGAAGAGCATGTTTTTTTTTTTATTATTGAGCGGCGATCCGGGGGCCCAGGGCAGCCTGTGAGACTCGGGGGACAGAGTGGACATGGGGAAGAAAGAATGCTGCTTGAACACAGGGGACAGAAGAATGCTGGACACGGGGGGCAGACTGTGAGACACGGGGGACAGAATGCTGGACACGGGGGGCAGAATGCTGGACACGGGGGCAGAATGCTGGATATGGGGGGCAGAATGCTGGATATGGGGGGCAGAATGCTTAATATGGGGGGGCAGAATGCTGGACACGGGGCAGACTGTGAGACATGGGGGTAAACTGTGAGACACGGGAGCAAAATGCTGGACACTGGGGCAGAATGCTGGACACGGGGGCAGAATGCTGGACACGGGGGCAGAATGCTGGACACTGGGGCAGAATGCTGGACATGGGGGCAGAATGCGAGACACGGGGCATGATTGGAGACACAGGGGCAGGATGAAAGACATGGGGGCATGACTGGAGACCCTGAGGGCATGATTGGAGACAGATGGGGCAGGATTGAAGACAGATGGGGCAGAATGGAGATACAGGGGGCATGATTGGAGACATTGGGCAGGATTGCAGACATGGGGGCATGATTGGAGACATAGGGGCAGAATGGAGATATGGGCATGATTGGAGGCACAGGGGGCAGGATGAAAGACATGGGGGCATGACTGGAGACACTAGGGGCAGGATTGGAGACACTGGGGGCAGGATTGGAGACAGATGGGGCAGGATTGGAGACAGATGGGGCAGGATTGCAAACATGGGGACATAATTGGAGACATAGGTGGCAGAATGGAGATACGGGCATGATTGGAGTTATGGGGCATAATTGGAGCCACAGGGGGCAGGATGAAAGACATGGGAGCATGACTGGAGACACTGGGGGCAGGATTGGAGACAGATGGTGCAGGATTGGAGACAGATGGTGCAGAATGGAGACACACAGGGCAGGATTGCAAACATGGGGGCATGATTGGAGACATAGGGGCAGAATGGAGATACGGGCATGATTAGAGACACGGGGCACAATGGAGATACGGGGCATGATTGGAGATAAGGGGCAGGATGAAAGACATGAGGGCAGGATTGGAGACAGATGGGGCAGGGTTGGAGATAGATCGTGCAGGATCATGGGGCAGGATGGATACGCTGGAGACAGATGGGGTGGGATGGGGAGATCATATGGGGCAGAATGGATATTCATGAGGGCAGGATGGGAGAACATATGGCTGAAGCCAGGAATGAGACACACGGGGCTAGAATGGAGAATATTATTACCATAGGGGCTAATTAAGGGATATTACTGCAGTGATGTATTTTTTTATTTTTTGAGTATATTGTTTTAAATGGGGGGGGGGCGGTCCTGTTACTGTGCAGAGTGATACTATGTCACCTTTTTTTTCTTCATGTGGTGTAATGTAGTCTAGAAGTTGGGAAAAATTAAGTAATGTGTTCTGCAAGCGGAGCTCGAGATAACTGTGTTATTTCCTGCAGAGACAAGCCCTGGCTGGAAGAAGTGACGGCGGTCTGTGCTGGATGAAAGATGAAAAACAAAGATGAAGGACTTCACCTAGAGACGTTACTGGTGAGTCACTATACACTGTATAATATATACAGAACTCCTGTGTATAATGTCATCAGTGATCACTGAATTACATATACATTATATACAGAGCTCCTGTGTATAATATCACCAGTGATCACTGTATTACCTGTACAAAGACACTGCATACTAAGTACTGATCTCCTGTGTATAATGGCACTTATGGTGATAGTATTGTGTTTTTTTTTATTACTGATCAGTATTGTAGTATTCAGTCACTATGTGGTGGTAATATGTGGTTTGGACATGGTGTTGCGGTATTTGACCCTTGTATGTGCTATTTGTCACTTTGTGGTGGTAATATGTGCTCTGGTCATGGTGTTGTGGTATTTGTTCCTTGTATGTGATATTATTCGATCACTGTTGTGGTAATAGTGTCTGGCCATCGTGCGGTGGTATTTGTTCCTTGTATGTGGTGTTATTGGTCATTTTAAAAATTGAAAAATTAATAATAATATACCTAAATTGTATTGCATATTTTAACAAATATTTAAGAGCTTACAGTAGAGTAGGGCCCGGCCAAAAGTGTCTACTGTGTTATGGTGGCGGCTTAAAAAATCTTTTGGCCAGAACAAAAGCTGCTGGCTATAGGTTGTGATCTGGTGATGGGAACTGTTAATGTATGATAGGTGAGAAGTGTAGTTTTTCCAAGAGAGAGCGGTGGAACTGTGGACAGTTCGAGGGGTGGAGGCGCCTGGAATAATCTGTTTCAGGTATATGATGACCCTGTCGCATGACCCTGTCGCATGACCTTGTCACATGACCCCGTCACATGACCGGGGGGCCCACAGAGTCTGAACAGCACGGGGCCCTGGCTACCCTTAATCCACCCTGGGTATGCGTCACTTATATTAAAAAAGGTGGGCATTATGATTGGGGTTATTATGTATGTGCCTAAATAATTTACTCACCCCTGCTATTTTGATCATTGCTACTATTTTTGTGCCCGCCATTTTATTTACATATGCACACTGTGATGCTATATACTGTCTCTACTCGGGTTATTCAGTAGTCCGCAGTATACTCCCATGTTATACCTGCAGCTTTCTATATCCACTCTCCTCCTTGGGCCTATATCGTTGGCATGTAATTTGTATTGATTAATAAAGATTTGATTTTATTTGATGGTTTTCTTTACTCCTTTTTTTCTGTGTGTTACAGATATAGGAATGTAGACACAATGTAGTAAAACCCCTCCCAATCACTTTTCCACTAGATCCTAGATGATGGAAATCAGGGTACAATCCTCAGAACCTGTAACTGTGGGCTTTTTCAGACGTTTGTGCCAATCGGTCCAAGCATGGACTGGCCGCGGGTCTCCAGATCGGAGTTTGACAGCTTCATATATTTCTATTAGGTGGGCATGCTTGGGTCGGGATATCCGCGGCCAGTCCATGCATTGTGAATCAGCATAGGACCAAAATCCACAAACATCTGAATGAGCCTTAAGGGTCAGATTACACCCAAATATTTAGGAGAAGTCAATATAACAGCACCTTCTGCTTTATTATCTTGTTATATCTTGGTTATACTCCAGTCACAACCAAATACATTTCTACTAGATTATTGCATACTCACATATAAGACAAATCTACATGAATATTCAGCTCCGGCTAGAATAGTTCATTTTAATGAGAGAAACTGCTGTCAGACCCTTCTATCCCCTCCACATCCATTTGTCTCCTAAAGACTCTTTCCCTATAGACTCGTGTTCCAAGCACTATCGATGGACGTCCCACTAACCTATCATTGCAGGACACATCACCGTCACATGATATTTATACACAGAGTTACCCCATTAGACACACCCACGGAAGAAGCAATAGCGAAACGGTTTTAATTTTGTGTATCAATAAAAATATATTGTTTTATCTTTAAATGTTGGGAATCTCTTCTTATCAGGTGGATCTACCTACCACCTGTTTTTTGTTTTACTGATGAATTTTTGAAGTGCCAAATCCTTATTTTGTGCATTTGGACTTATGATCTTGCTCATACACATTAGATTGTTGGTCAATCTTGTGAAAACAATGACTTGTCTGATTTCTGTTATTTGTTTCCAGTCAAATTGAGGACAGCTGCTAATGGACTGTTTACATTGACCAATCGGGAGTACTAAAAGACTGCCGATCGGTAAACAGTTACTGATCATTTAATAGCCAAATCGTGGTAAACAATGCACATGTTTAAACTCACCTGGTGAGGTGGATCCACTAAGAATCAGGTCTGGAATCCTTTAAGCAGCAAAATGGATGAAGTGGAACAAAGCAGGAACACCAAACTAAAGTCTTGAATCACAATCCTAAGACACAGGTGTGTTTCCTAATGGGCCTTAAATAGGAATAGGGAGGTGTCATCACTGAGCCATGCCAAGCAATCTGCAAAACCCAACGTGGAGCACAACAGAGGGCAGTAGACTCCGGTGAAGAGAGCAGAGACCAGGTACCTGGGACAATTGTGTAACCGTGCATTGAACAATCTCAGTAGAGATCGACAGAACGTTTCCTGTTTATTTAGGACAATGCACCACCAAGAACGATGATTATTTTGTGAAAACCAAATGATCATTTCAGTCGATAAACAAGTGTTTTGCTCATTCACCTGGTGATTGGCAGTCTCTTTACACTGAAAGCTATCATGAAATGAGCAGTAAGAACTCTCATACATGATACGCTTAAAGTGTAAATGCATCTTAATTCCTGTCCATCTAAAGAATCTCATAAGAATCTCATAAGAATGAAGCATTCTCAGTATATAAATCATGAAAAAGTCCTTCTGGAGAACACCAGTAAGATATTGACTCATTAACCCATGAAAAAGGCTCTTCTGGAATATGGAAAGGCATCATTAGTATGTAACTTGGATAGATCCCAATTAGAGATGGGCGAACCCGAACAATAAAGCTCGAAGTACAGAACACCTACTGCTCGGGTACGGACCCCGAACACGGACTTCATCAGGAAGGCCATGATACTGTTCGGGTTTGGCACCCTGAACCCCAGGTGTTTCTCAAACTGTCATCTGCATGACACCACGAGAAACACCGGCGGCTCTCATCAGCGGTATGATAATTACCACAGGTCAGAGCTCTGCGGCTCCCATGCTGTCAGAGGACAGCATGAGCCTGCAGCTGTGACCGGAGGTAAAAAGTTTACCTTCGGTCACAGCCGTCGGGCTGATGGGACTACTACTCACATCAGCCTATGCCTGCTCCCTCTAATAATAGCGAGAGCAGGCATGGCTGCTGGGAGTAGTCATCAGCTTGTGCCTGCGCTATAAATAAAAAATTTAAAAAATGACATGGATTTCCCTCTAATTTTGATAACCAGCCAGGCAAAACTGACAGCTGCGGGCTTAAACCCTCAGCTGTCAGATTTAGCAAGGCTGGCTATTAACTATAGAGGGGTTCCCACGCCAACTTTTACAATTATTTAAAAAATGCAGACTTTTAAAATTATTTAAAAAAGAGATGTGGGGCCCTCATTTTTGACAACCAGCCAAGCTAAAGCAGACAGCTGAGGGCTAGTATTCTCAGGCTGGTAAGGAGCCATGGATAGACTCCCCCAGCCTTAAAATAGCAGCCTGAAGCTGCCTTAGAAAAGTGCTTTGCCTGGCTCTTCTCGATTGCCCTGTGGCGGTGGCAAGTGGGGTTAATATTTGTGGGGTTGATGTCACCTTTGTATTGTCAGCTGAAGAGGGCCAGTATCCATGGCCCCTTACAAGCCTGAGAATACCAGCCCTCAGCTGTCTGCTTTAACTTGGCTGGTTGTCAAAAATGGGGAGAACCCCAAGCCATTTTTTAAAATTAAAATAATTTATAAAAACTGCATGGGGACCTATCTATTCTTGATAAACTGCCATGATAAAGCTGACAGCTGAGGGTTGCAGGGAAACCCACATCATTTTTTAAGTTATTTATAGAGCAGGCTCCAGCTGATAGATACACTCATCAGCCGCGCCTGCTCTTGTTGTTATCAGTGACAGCAGGTGTAGGCTGAAAGGGTAGTAGTCCCATCATCCAACACCTCTGTGACCGACATCTCTGTGACAGACATTTTACCTCAGGTCACAGCTGTGGGCTCACACTGTCATCTGACTGCATGGGAACTGCAGCTCTCTGACTAGCGGTGTTAATCTTACAGCCGATCAGATCATTGTTTGCCACACAGTCATGCACATGACAGTATGGCAAACACTGATGTTCGGGTCCACCATTTACGTGAATGAGGTCCGGGCAGGGCCGGCGTTAGTGGCAGGCAGACTAGGCAGCAGCCCATCGTCCCCGCTCACCCAGCCAGTGGCGTGTTGCTAACAGTGGCACTCCACGCTGCCTCTATGGGGCCCGTGAGTCAGAGGGGCCCAGTGCCAGTGCTGCCCTCCGTGCTGCAATCAACAGTTGAAGCAATAATGGAGGAGAAAGTGTGAGATGACGCTCCCTACCCCATCATGTCCCTCTGCCTCTGACACTTGTTATGTGCCAGGCAGTGCAACTGCTGATACGCTCTGCAGAGCCTGGAGCAGCAGGGGAATGAGGAGGAGAGGTGAGTGTTGTTTTTTTTTTATGTGTCAGTATGTGGTGGCCATAATACTGTAGGACTGCATTATATTCTATGATGGGTTTCAATATATTCTATAGAGGGCTACATTATATTCTATGAGGGGGCTGCATTACACTGTATGAGATGGGCTGCATTATATTCTATGGTGGGACTACATTATATTCCATGGGGGCTGCATTATATTCTATGGGGGCTGCATTGTACTCTATGATTGGCCACATTATATTCCATGGGGGGCAGCAATATATTCAGCGGGGGGGTCTGGATTACACTATATGAGTTGGGCTGCATTATACTACATGAGGTGGGCTGCATTATATTCTATGAGTGGGGATGCAATATACTATATGGGGGCTGTATTATACCCTATGATGGGGCTACATTATATTCTATTGAGGGGAGCTGCATTGTATTCTATGGAGGGCTGCATTATATTTTATGGGTGGCTGCATTTTACTCTCTAGGGTCGCTGCATTATACTCTATTGGACTATGGGCAGTGCATTATACTATATGGGACCTGCATTATACTGTATTGATGACTATGGGGAATGCATTATACTATATGAAGAACTATGGGGTGCATTATATTATGGGGAGTGCATTGCACTACATGGAGGACTATGGGGGTGCAATATACTATATGGAGGACTATAAGGAGTGTATTATACTATATAGAGGACTGAGGAGTGTATTTTAATATATGGAGGACTATAGGGTGCATTATACTATGAGGAGTGCATTGTACTACATGGAGGGCTATAGAGGGTGCATTATACTATATGGAGACTATGGGGAGTGTATTCTACTATATGGAGGACTATGGGGTGTGCATTATACAATATGGAGGACTGTGGTGCACATTATACTATATGGAGGACTATGGGGTGCATTATACTATATGGAGGACGATGGGTGTATTATATTAAACAATCAAAATGCTGCCTGTTCCACTTTGCCTGAAACCGGCCCTGGGTCCGGTTACTGTTCTGGTACCCAAACCGAACTTTGTTTTTAACTGTTTGACTGAACCTGAACATCCAGGGGGTTCGCCCATCAGTAATCCCAACACTCCAAAGGATCTCACCAGTATAAAACCTTTTTAGTACAGAACACATAGGAACAATCCTTTTGATCTGGGAAAATTTTAATTACTAATTTGGTTTATTCTTATCACTCCAGAGGAAACAAACTGTATCCAAGTAAAACAAATAAGTAATAACCACTTAATTACTGAGAAACTGATCTGCCCAAGTCACTGAAAGACCCGACCTCAAGGAAGTCAATGATGGGAACTTGCTGCTGTACAATTGGAAATTTTCTATTGTCAGTAAGGACCAGGTTCATTTGGAGTTCAATTAGAACCTTCACAACTATTTGCTACAAATGCTGGGGTGGATAAGGGGGCATTCTAAACCCCAGCTTTGGAAAAAAAACATTGCTCTTCATACCCCTCTACTGTATGGATGTGTAACATATTATATTTTGAATTTATGGAGGTCACATATAGTGTCTTCATCCATTAACCATCAGCTACACATAAAGCTGGAGTCATTTGTGTGAATGTCAATGTGTATACAAGCAGCGTCAGACTGGAGTACCTTGGGCCCACCAGAGAAAAATTATTCTTGGGGCCCACCATCATACTTCCCAACCTTTGAAGAAGGGAAAGAGGGACAAAGGCTGTGGCACGCTGTGCCAGCTGCAGCAAATTTTAGGCCATGCCACGTTGCACCACAGACTGTCCAGGAGTTGTTGGATGCTTTAGTCCAGGTGTGGGAGGAGATCCCTCAGGAGACCATCCGTCGCGCTCATCAGGAGCATGCCCAGAAGTTGTAGGGAGGTCATACAGCATACCTCCCAACTTTTGAAGACAGGAAAGAGGGTTAAAGGCTGCGGCGCGCATAGCACGCCGCCGCAAATTTTAGGCCACGCCCCGACCACACCCATTTCACAACTAATCACACCCATATCCTCGCCCCAACCGTACCCATTTAGCACTGTTGATCACACTGACTGGTAATGAGGGCACAGTGGCTGGCATTATGGGCACAGTGGTTGGTACTGAGGAAAAGAAAGAAAGAGCAGCGAGAGAGAAAGAACAAACAGGGAAAGAAAGAAAGAGAGAGAGAAAGAAAGAACAGGAGAAAAAAGAACAGAGCGAGAAAGAAAGAACAGAGAAAGAGAGAACAGAGAGAGAAAGAAAGAACAGAGAGCGAGAAAGACTAGAGAGAGAAAGAAAGACTAGAGAGAGAGCCAGAGGCGTAGCTAGGGTTTTGGTTTAGTGGGGGCGAAACTTCTGAGTGGGCCCCTAACCAGAGAACCTCAGCAAATGACCGCGCTGTTGCCAAAAATAATCTATATATAAAAAGACCAATATTGATATCACCGCCATATGGTCTGTGGTAAATAATACCAGTCCTACAGAACATATAATAGATTACAGCACAGGTACAGATAATGACTTACCCTGACGTTCTTTCTGATGGAATTGTTCACTTTTCATGTCTTTTCCATCTGGCCTAACCGACATGACGACTTCTCCAGCCAGGACTCGACTGCAGAGATTACGACAAAGACACATTTCACTTCTCATATTTTCAGCACTGTCACGGTCACCAATTGGACTATTCTCAACCTGCACAAACTCCTCATCCTGCTGATACCCAATACTAGCCGCTGCTGCCATATGTGTCCCTATTTCTGCACCTGATACCCCAATACTGAGCCGCTGCTGCCGTATGTGTCCCTATTACTGCACCTGATACCCCAATACTGAGCTGCTGCTGCCGTATGTGTCCCTATTACTGCACCTGCTGTGTGGTTCTGTGTGACCTCTAAATTCTAAAGCACCCCTCTAGAATATAGTAATGCCGGGTGCAAGTGCCCTAGAAAACAGTGCCCACATTTTGTCCCCTAGACTGTAATAATGCCCTATGTGCCCCTTTGACAGTCACAGTAACCCGAGTTCCCCTATAACAATAAGTGTCCACTTTACATTTAATAATGTCCCAAGTCTCCCCCTGTACATCTCCCCTATACACAGAATAATGTCCCTCACTGGATATATACTGACCCCTTAATGTCCCCAAACTATTTAATGGGTCCAACACTGTATGATGGCCCCTAGATAGCATCCATACAGCATAATACACCAGATAGTCTTCAATATAGTATAATGCACCCCCATAGGCAGCCTCTATATTATAATAAACCCCCATAGGCAGAGTCTATAATATAATGCACCACCATAGGCAGCCACTATATTATAATGCACCCCCATAGGCAGCCTTTGTAGTATAATGCATCCCCATAGGGAGTCTCTGTAGTATAATGCACTCCCCATAGGGAGTCTCTGTAGTATAATGCACCCCCATATACAGCCTCTGTAGTATAATGCACCCCCCATATACAGCCTCTGTAGTATAATGCACCCCCCATATACAGCCTCTGTAGTATATTGCAGCCCCATATACAGCCTCTGTAGTATAATGCAGCCCCATATACAGCCTATGTAGTATAATGCAGC
Organism: Oophaga sylvatica; assembly: GCA_033576555.1. Lineage (NCBI taxonomy): Eukaryota > Metazoa > Chordata > Amphibia > Anura > Dendrobatidae > Oophaga > Oophaga sylvatica. Next base: position 462,672,691 of record JARQOD010000001.1, read on the forward strand.
CCCATATACAGCCTCTGTAGTATAATGCAGCCCCATATACAGCCTCTGTAGTATAATGCACCCCCCATATACAGCCTCTGTAGTATAATGCAGCCCCATATACAACCTCTGTAGTATAATGCAGCCCCATATACAGCCTCTGTAGTATAATGCACCCCCATATACAGCCTCTGTAGTATAATGCAGCCCCATATACAGCCTCTGTAGTATAATGCACCCCCATATAAGCCTCTGTAGCATAATGCAGCCCCATACACAGCCTCTGTAGTATAATGAACCCCCATATAGAGCCTCTGTAGCATAATGCAGCCCCATATACAGCCTCTGTAGTATAATGCAGCCCCATATACAGCCTCTGTAGTATAATGCACCCCCATATACAGCCTCTGTAGTATAATGCAGCCCCATATACAGCCTCTGTAGTATAATGCACCCCCATATACAGCCTCTGTAGTATAATGTAGCCCCATATACAGCCTCTGTAGTATAATGCAGCCCCATACACAGCCTCTGTAGTATAATGAACCCCCCATATAGAGCCTCTGTAGCATAATGCAGCCCCATATACAGCCTCTGTAGTATAATGCAGCCCCATATACAGCCTCTGTAGTATAATGCACCCCCCATATACAGCCTCTGTAGTATAATGCAGCCCCATATACAGCCTCTGTAGTATATGCACCCCCCATATACAGCCTCTGTAGTATAATGTAGCCCCATATACAGCCTCTGTAGTATAATGCAGCCCCACACACAGCCTCTGTAGTATGACTGACATTTTCCCAAAACTACTGACAGAAACAGTCTTCTGCATTTTTCAAGTTTCCACCCTCCAAAATGAAGTGTTCTATTCCACAATCTCAGATACAGAGGGTCACACGTATCGTATCAGACCCATCCTTACAACAGATAAGGATAAAGGAGATGCAATCTAAATTTTTAGATAGAGGATATCCACCCCACACAGTCATTACAAAACCTCCAGATAGTTATCAACAAAAAGACAAAGGGACTAGAATACCATTTGTACATGACTATCACCCGTCAGCCTATAAGATTCATACAGCTATACGGCGGAATTGGCATATTCTTCAAACAGCCCACCCTGAGGTTTTGGCCTTTAGAGAACCTTTCATGCCATGCTTTAGGCGACCACGAAATCTTAGGGACAGCTTAATCAGGGCAGATATTGGCTCAACAAAACCCAGTATCACTCAAAGATTCCTACAACACCCAAAGATGGGTACCTTCCCTTGTCTTGCTTGTCAACAATGCAACAATGTCCTTAGGGGCAATACGGTACACCATCCCTATACTGGGAAAAGGTACACCATCAAGGATTACTTCACATGCAATTCCAATTATGTGGTGTACTTGATTAAATGTCCTTGTGGTCTCCTTTATATAGGAGAGACTATACAAAGTGTGAAAAATAGGATATCGAAACACAAGTCCACCATAAGATGTAAAGACACCCTGTTACCCATTCCCCATCACTTCATCACACAAGGCCATAACATTGCCCAATTGCGTTATCAGGTACTGGAACATGTACCACAATTCCGAAGAGGGGGAGACCGTATAACTCAATTAAAAAGGAGAGAAGCGTACTGGATCCATGAACTAGATACCCTACACCCTAAGGGGTTAAATAGGGATTATGATCTCCATGCTTTTCTTTAAATCATTATTTTACATTTTTACTGTTGTGCTTGTATATTATTAATGCCAAGTTCTATAGTACCGCTCATTTACTTTTATGTCCTTGTTTTACAGAACCGCTACTAAATAAGCTCATTATGGATGGTCACTTCGTTTCTCACTGTGCACCCTCTCATCACAAACTCCCAGTCATGCGCACTATAGCTTGGAACGCAAGCGCTTCCTGTGGAACGCAGAACTCGCCCTCTGCGTTCTGAATAAGCAGCGCCAACGTCATATCCGGCATGAGCACTTCCGGTTTGACGCTGGGCGTCACTTAGAGACTATACTGTCTATTTAATGAGGCCCACTCTCCACTTTCTGCCACCACGAGACAAGCGGTGGATACCGCGTCACTGGGACACGAGTCATATAGTCTCTTCTGGGTAAGTGCACTACTAACGGAAACGCTGGCATTATCTAGCACTATTATTTATAGGCGCTCTGTATATCCCCGCAGTCAATATCCACCGTCAGCAATTACTGACAGCCTAATCAGAGGTTTCACTTATGAGCGGTATGTCTATTTTTTGGTCACCTATGAACTACTATTAAGGGCATTATATACTATGCATATCTCCCACTCACTGCTACTTTTTATTCCACTGTAGCCGTTCACAACAGCACTCAATGTAACGGGTATGTTATCTGCTGACCTCTAATTTTCAATATAGGCAAATTCCTATCACTACAACTTCATGCCCACGATTTTGTTTCACAGATTCTATCCTTATACCCCACTAGATCGGGTACACATCTTCACTAGGTATGTCTGCCGCCTATTCAATGTTCTATCTTTTCATTATACTGAAAAACTTTGGATAACTGTGATATTCGATGAACTCAGGCTGAGACTATCCTTAAATCTATATGACCCTGTATATATATGTGTAAATACCTTGTTTCTGTTTGTAACATATTTAGATCACGCATTTCCATTATTTTTTAGTACACTGATGAAGGTCAATATAGACCGAAACGTCTGTTACTAGTGATCAAGTGTACGTATTAAAATTATTATTATTACTACACCTATTTGAGTGTGCCCAGTTTTGTGTTATATGAGTATACGGTTTGGGTACCTACTGGTGCACCTCCCTTTGAACTGTGCCAATATCTATCTACTTCTGTAGTATAATGCACCCCCCATATAGAGCCTCTGTAGCATAATGCAGCCCCATATACAGCCTCTGTAGTATAATGAATCCCCCATATAGAGCCTCTGTAGCATAATGCAGCCCCATATACAGCCTCTGTAGTATAATGCAGCCCCATATACAGCCTCTGTAGTATAATGCACCCCCCATATACAGCCTCTGTAGTATAATGCAGCCCCAAATAGAGCCTCTGTAGTATAATGCACCCCATTAAAAAAAAAAAAAAAACAATACTCACCTCCCGGCTCCTGTGCTGCTCACTGTTCTCCCTCTCAGCGTCTGACTGTCGGCGCCGGGCAGTGACGTATGCCAGCGCACGTGAGGGTTATGGAGAATGCTCCTCCCACTGTTAGCAGATGCGATACAGACTCCGATGACGGGGGGCCCCTCTGCACTGGGCGCTTTGGGCCCTGGCGGCCACAGGCGATTCTCCCTCTCTGCGCAGATGTCTCGGTGTGCTGTGCACGCCGATACAGTTACTGTAGCGTAGCTCCGGGTGGGCCCCCTCAGAGCGTGGGGCCGGGGCCACGCCCTCTCTGCCCCGCACCTATCCTTTCAATCAGGGCCCACCAGCAGGAGCTGGGGGCGGGGCCCACCGGAGGTTTCTCCGGTGTCCCGGTGGCTCAGTCCGACCCTGTATACAAGACATGAATGTTAGTATCTCTTGCAAAAAATCTGTTTTGCGAAATAAGATGCTTACACAGCAGATAACTAGGAGAAAACAACTTCCTTCTGCATGTATTTGTATGTTCAGATTTAGTAATTGGTGGTAGACAGATAGTTTTTATAGTCTCAGTATTATTTAGCTGACAGTTCTGCTCCATTGTTGGACACCAAGACCACCCAAATATTCCATAATACTTACCATATGCAGCAGGGAACATCTCAGGTACACCTTCGATGCCTTATAAAATCCATATGTGTACTTTTCCCTTTTTGCAAATGTATATAGTACAATCTGTGCATATTTGTGAATGCAATCTGATATTGAAAATTAAAGGGAACCTGTCAGCTGATACGGAAAGCATGCGTTCGAACCTGGCTGCACCATTGCATCCAGCTATACCCTACTCTGAAATGCATCGGCATTTAAAAAGTATATATATTATTTACACATCCGGCCTGATCGGGTTTTATACAACTGTGGCAATAGGGCTGAAACTTGATTTGAACCGTTAAAAGGTTTTTTTCTGTACTTTTTCACATGGTGTATTTCCTTGTTGACAGGAAATGAAACAGTGATGTAGCATAAAATGCGAAAAAAAATACAGCAGGAAACATAACTTGTTTTCCCAAATCACTGTTAAGCTCCCTTCACATATAGTTTTATGTGGCTTTTTTCCCCCAGTGAGTTTTTGTAGAGGGCATACATAGAAATCATAAGGCCCCAGAGCAAGAGTCTACAGTCATGGCCAAAAGTTATGATAATGACACAAATATTATATTTTCACATGATCTGCTGCCCTCTGGTTTTTATGTGTGTTTGACAGATGTTTTTATCACAGACAGAATATAATAATTGCAAACATATGAGTAACAAAAGCTTATATTGACAGTTAGAATGAGTTAATGCAGCAAGTCAATATTTGCAGTGTTGACCCTTCTTCTTCAGGACCTCTGCAATTCTCCCTGGCATGCTCTCAATCAACTTCTGGACCAAATCCTGACTGATAGCAGTCCATTCTTGCACAATCAATGCTTTCATTTTGTCAGAATTTTTAGGTTTTTGTTTGTCCACCCGTCTCTTGATGATTGACCACAAGTTCTCAATGGGATTAAGATCTGGGGAGTTTCCAGGCCATGGAAACAAAATGTCTATGTTTTGTTACCTGAGCCATTTAGTTATCACCTTTGCTTTATGGCAAGGTGCTCCATCATGCTGGAAAAGGCATTGTTGATCGCCAAACTGCTCTTGGAGGGTTGGGAGAAGTCGCTCTTGGAGGACATTCTGGTACCATTCTTTATTCATGGCTGTGTTTTAGGCAAGACTGTGAGAGAGCCGATTCCTTTGGCTGAGAAGCAACCCCACACATGAATGGTTTCAGGATGCTTAACAGTTGGCATGAGACAAGACTGGTGGTAGCGCTCACCTTGTCTTCTCCGAATGAGGCGTTTTCCTGATGTCCCAAACAATCGAAAAGGGGATTCATCAGAGAAAATAACTTTACCCCAGTCCTCAGCAGTCCACTGCCTGTACCTTTTGCAGAATATCAGTCTGTCCATGATGTTTTTTCTGGAGCGAAGTGGCTTCTTAGCTGCCCTCCTTGAGACCAGGCCTTGCTCCAAGAGTCTCTGCCTCACAGTGCGTGCAGATGCACTCACACCTGCCTGCTGCCATTCCTGAGCAAGCTCTGCACTACTGGTAGCCCGATCCCGCAGCTGAAACACTTTTAAGAGACGGTCCTGGCGCTTGCTGGTCTTTCTTGGGCGCCCTGGAGCCTTTTTGGCAACAATGGAACCTCTCTCCTTGAAGTTCTTGATGATGCAATAGATTGTTGACTGAGGTGCAATCTTTCTAGCTGCGATACTCTTCCCTGTTAGGCCATTTTTGTGCATTGCAATGATGACTGCACGTGTTTCTTTAGAGATAACCATGGTTAACAGAAGAGAAACAATGATGCCAAGCACCAGCCTCCTTTTAAAGTGTCACTACTTAAAGCAGGTTAGCTGCGTCACCTTTTAAGGCATCCGAAGTACTCAAGGCTGCAATGATGATGAAATATGTTTTGGGGGATAAAGTTCATTTTCTAGCCAAACATTGACTTTGCAAGTAATTGCTGTTAAGCTGATCACTCTTTATAACATTCTGGAGTATATGCAAATTGCCATTAGAAAAAGTGAAGCAGTAGACTTTGTAAAAATTAATATTTGTGTCATTCTCAAAACTTTTGTCCATGACTGTACATAGTGCCCTCATGCCCTTCTAAAAAAAAAAATAGGCATGTAGGCGCAATCACAGAAAGAAGCATTGCAGCAAGTACGCAGAAATAGTGCACCTACTGAAGTCCTTGATGTTTTCAACCACCACTTCATTTTCATACTTGCCATACAATATTATGCATGCAAAATCCTCCTTTACTTAGTATGATACCTACAATTAATGACTCCATACAATTTGCCCCCACAGTACCCCTCTAAATGTTCCCACATGCATAGTATGATGACCTCACAGCTAACCTCCATTGTATGATGGCCCCACAGTGACTGTAAGCAGGTGCTGAGATGCAGTGCGCAGGGATTGCAGAGCAAATGCAGTATAACAATATGGTTTAATCTAACAGTAAAGATGCAAATGATCTCCTTGCAGGGAGTTGATAAACAGTAAACAAGAATTAAGAGAAAAACAAGAATTAATTAGACAGTATGAGGTTTAAACAACACTTATCGTGGCTCCCTCTGATTCTCCTTAGTCCATAGTCTGATGGGGGTTGTGGTACCGGCAACGGCCGGTGTTGAGTCCTCTGATGGAGTCCAGTAGTAACGATCCAACTTCTGGCGGCAGAGGGCGGTCTCCAGTTTACCAGCTGAGCCCTTAGTCCATAAGCCTGCGCAGCCAACGTGAAAGAAGCTGGAGGAGTCTCTGTAACAAGCGTGGGCTGGTGCGCGTTAGCCAGCAAAGGGAACCGCATCTCAATGTCCTGTAGCCGGCCCACACTCCTTCGTACAAGCGCTCCCCGACGTTTATCCGGGCGCACGGTGCTCCCCACTGTCACTGTCCCGCTGAGGCTTGCGGGTATGTCTAGCTGTGGCACGTCTCGACGCTGCCGTGCTGGATCCAGAGCATGCTGCACACCCTACTGCACTCTCCCTGACGGCGGGAAACTGAAAGCCCCTTTGCGCGCTTTTCCCTCAGCACCTGGCTTAGCCACGCCCTCGCTCTCTGGGTCATGAGGCCTGTCTGGTCCCCTATCCTTTTTCCTGGGCAACATGGGACGCAGCAGTTTCGGACCTGGCCTGATGTAGGTATCTGCCGTCCTGTCTTCCTACTTACAACTACACACAGTATAATGCCTCCACAATGACCCTCACACAGTATGGTGCCCACACAGTCCCTCCCATTTCACAGTATGATGCCCCACAGCCTTCCCACCCACAGTATGATGCCCAACAGTTCCCCTCCAACACAATATGATGCCTTTAGAGTCCAACTCCATACAGTATAATGTCCCAACAGTACAATACACCTGCAGTATGATGCCATCACAATCTCACCACACAGTATGATGCTACTACAGTCCCCGACACACAGTAGGACCCTCCACAGACAGTAAGATATCTCCACAAGCACCTGCACCCCCACAGCATGATGCCCTGCATGGTCACATCACATATGGTATGATACCTTCACAGTCTCTACACATAATAGCCTCCACTGATCAGTATGATGTTCCCACAGCTCATCACACAGTATGAGAACCCACACAGCACCATACACAGTTTGATGCCCCACAGTGCCCTCCACAATTAAAGACTGACAACATTTTTTAAAAATAGCCTCGTTTCCTTGTTGTGCCACTCCACTCTGTGCAGAATGTGGGCTTAGGCCGGGGTCACACTGGCGACAAAATCGGACAACTACAAAGTGATGAAATATCGCATTGCAGTCGGACCAATGTTAATCTATGGAGCAGCTCCCACCATCCGATTTTTTGTCGTCCGTTTTATACGTGCGAGTGAAATCGCAGCATGCTGCGATTGTCACCGATTGTGGGTCGACAATCGCCAATGCAAGTGCGATGAAAAATCAGATTACAAACGGACCGCACGTGTGACTTGCGATTATATCGCACCTGTGTCCTTTAGAAAAGCCGGCAATTCATACCCGGCTATACTGTAAAATCACACTGACAGCTTTAATAAAGAATAGAAAGAATAGATATACACATACATATATATATACAGTATATATATGTCATTGTGACATATATATATATATTTTATAGTTCATACACTTCTACATAGTATAATAGCCGCTAATTCAATTGCCGGCTTTTGTGAAATTACAAATAGTAAAGACTAAGCACTCATCTTGAGATATGAGGAGAAAATTTAATGGTAGTTTTTCCAAAGAAAACGTTTCGGTCAAACAAGACCTTCGTCAGTAACTACATAAACAAAACAATATATTATTCAAAATATTCTAAATATGTACTGTAACACTATAGTTTTAGCAGTATATATATATTATAATAACCAAAGTATATACATAAGTATAAAGTGGGTCAAAAGTTACATAGCATAGTATAATGAAAATAGGACAATAGTTATAATAGTAGGTGCAGTGAATATCCGCATAGTAACCGCGACAATCTCAGTGAGTGATAGAAGAAAGTAAATAGAGTATTATACCTTCACTCTTATGTATGCAGACAAAGCTCCTTAGATACATAGCCCGTATGAAAGACACAAGAAAACCTAGAAAGATAGTGTCAGATAAAGGGACCATTCTGACAATGTTTCCCCATAATTAGAAAGTGACCACACTCAGAGTATACTCACTATAATAGAAGGTTTATACAGCTGTGAAATTAAAATAAAACAGTTAGAAAGTGAAAAGTGTAGTATTTCCAAGAAGTGGGGGGAAAAAGTCTAATACCTTATAGCCAATAGGGGTTTGTATGCCTCCTGGTTGCGGTATCCACCGCTAATGTGGCTGGTACTAGGTAGAAAATGGAGGGGGTAGAAATAAGGAGATGTCTGGACCAAAGATGTTACCATATGTCACAAAGCAGTAAGTGGTATTGCTGTGCGCTCAAGAATGGAAACATACCTTAATGGGCTGGTGTGTGAGAGCCGTCACGTCTGATATAGTAGGTATCCGCTATCAGAGTGAGAGTGCAGCGTCGTGCTGTCTTTTTGAAAGGAAAAGGCGGGACTAATAGATTGACGGCGCGCTTTACAGATGCCGTAGACCGGAAATGACAAAGCGGAACCAGTATGGAGGTGCGTTCCACTCACTCTTATGTTTGCGTTCCACGTAAAAAACGTGGAGAAATGATAGAAGGAAATGCAAATATAAATATAAAATAATAGCGTTATTGCTAATAAGCCCATAAGGAATGTTATTATGTGTATAAAGTATAAATTTGAGAAAATTCCAGCGGAGATATGGTAACTATTGGTAGTAATGTGAAGGAAAGTGGAGGATCAGGGAATGAATAACAGGTACAATGTAGTGGTGGAATCTTAATAGATTTTAATAGAATTCTAATGATAATACGTTCAAAGAGACAATGTATGGCAATAAACGTGACACATATTAAGGTGATGTGGTGGTCTTAGGTGAATCCTAGGAGAGATTCCAGAGTGACAGAAAGGTGGTGATTTTATGTGTATCCACAGTATTTTAATATAAGCGACTCTAAAAAAGAAAAAAGTGTGTTAATGTCACAATATAAAGACCATAGTCAGATTTAAGATAATACATTAGATAGTAACAGTCAGTAATAGATCCCTCTTAGAATTGTACCTATAATAAAAGATCATTACTCATTATAAAAATGCAGATAATTCGTACTCTCTATTCAAGCCTTTTGGACTTAAGGTATCAAGAGTATGGATCCAAAAAGCCTCTCGTTTTCTCAATTGAAGAATCCTATTGCCCCCTCGTCTGGACGGAGGGACCTGTTCAATGACTTGATATCTTAATTGTGAGATATTATGACCGGAAGATATGAAATGTTGGGGAATAGGGAGGAGAAGGTTCTTGCAGCATATTGTGGATTTGTGTTTGGAGATTCTATCACGTATGGTTTGAGAGGTTTCTCCAACGTAAAGAAGTCCACAAGGGCACTTGATCAGATAAATCACATGTGTTGAGGCACATGTGAAAAAATTTTTAATTTTGAATGTTTTGCCTGAATATGGGTGAGTGAAACTGTCTCCTTTTGTTACACTATTGCACTGTACACAGTGCAAACAAGGGAAGGTACCATATTTAGGAGTGTGTAAGAAACGTGTTGTAATGAGTTTTGAGCCGAAGTCTGCATGTACCAGCGAATCTCGTAAATTATTAGGCCTTTTATAGCAGGGTAAAAAAGGTTCCCTAAATTCTGGAACATCAGGATGGGCTGTAGATAATAGGTGCCAATTTTTCCTTATGGATCTGTGAATGACATTGATAACAGGGTGGAAAGTATGCACAAAGGGGATACGTTTCCCCATGTCTTTGTTTAGTCTAGTAGTGGAGTCTTTAGATTTCTCTAATATAGAATGAGGGTATCCTCTTGTCTCAAATTTTTTTGTCATTTCAAGAAGCCGTTGTTCTTGTGTGGAATCGTCAGTGACAATGCGTTTTAAGCGTTGAAATTGAGATGATTTGGGAATGGCGTTTTTCATGAACGGAGGGTGTGAACTCTGGTAGTGAAGTAAACTGTTTTTGTCAGTTTCTTTTATATAAAGGTCGGTCAATAGTATCCCATCCTGGTTTTTGATTACCATGGTGTCAAGAAAATTTATTCGCCATGGATCGTAGTTTATCGTAGACCCGCAGACCATTCCATCAAGTCGGCATTTCAAAACGTCACTACTTCCCTTCCGAGCCCCGAAGTGTGCCCATACAGTAGTTTTCTCCCACATATGGGATATCAGCGTACTCAGGACAAATTGGACAACAACTTTTGAGGTCTAATTTCTCCTGTTACCCTTGGGAAAATAAAAAAATTGGGGACTAAAAGATCATGTTTGTGGAAAAAAATATGATTTTTTTATTTTCATGGCCCGGCGTTATAAACTTCTGTGTAGCCCTTGGGGGTTCAAAGTGCTCACTACACATCTAGATAAGCTCCTTGGGGGGTCTAGTTTCCAAAATGGGGTCACTTGTGGGGGGTTTCTACTGTTTAGGCACATCAGGGGCTCTGCAAATGCAACATGACGCCCACAGAACATTCCATCAAGTCTGCATTCCAAAATGGCGCTCCTTCCCTTCTGTGCTCTCCCATGCGCCAAAACAGTGGTTCCCCCCCACATATGGGGTACCAGTGTACTCAGGACAAACTGTACAACAACTTTTGTTGTCCAATTTCTCCTGTTACCCTTGTGAAAATAAAAAATTGCGGGTTAAAAAAATCAGTTTTTGAGGAAAAAAATGATTTTTTATTTTCACGGCTCTGCATTACAAACTTCTGTGAAGCACGTGGGGGTTCAAGGTGCTCACCACACATCTAGTTAAGTTCCTTGAGGGGTCTAGTTTACAAAATGTGGTCACTTGTGGGGGGTTTCTACTGTTTAGGCACATCAGGGGCTCTGCCCGCCCGCAGACCATTCCATCAAGTCGGCATTTCAAAGCGTCACTACATCCCTTCCAAGCCCTGACGTGTGCCCAAACAGTGGTTCTCCCCCACATGTGAGGTACTAGCATACTTAGGACAAATTAGACAACAACTTTTGATGTCCAATTTCTCCTGTAACCATTGTGAAAATAAAAAATATGGGGCTAAATATTTATTTTTTGAGAAAAAAAAATGATTTTTTATTTTCACGGCTCTGCGTTATAAACTTTTGTGAAGCACCTGGGGGTTCAAAGTGCTCACTGTGCATCTGCATAAGTTTCTTAGGGGGTCTAGTTTCCAAAATGGGGTCATTTGTGGGGGAGCTCCAAAGTTTAGGCATACAGGGCTCTCCAAACATGACATGGTGTCCGCTAACGACTGGAGCTAATTTTCCATTCAAAAAGTCAAATGGCGCTCCTTCCCTTCTGAGCCCTGCCGTGCGCCCAAACAGTGGTTTATGACCACATATGAGGTATCTGTGTACTCAGGAGAAATTGCCCAACAAATTTTAGGATCCAATTTATACTGTTGCCCATGTGAAAATGAAAAAACTGAGGCTAAAAGAAAATTTTTGTGAAAAAAAAAGTACTTTCTTTTTTTTACGGATCAATTTGTGAAGCACTTGGGGGTTCAAAGTGCTCACTCTGCATCTAGATAAGTTCCTTGGGGGGTCTAGTTTCCAAAATAGGGTCATTTGTGGGGGAGCTCCAATGTTTAGGCACACAGGGACTCTCCAAATGCGACATGGCATCCGCTAAATATTCCAGCATATTTTCCATTCAAAAAGTCAAATGGCGCTCCTTCCCTTCTGAGCCCTGCCGTGCGCCCAAACAGTGGTTTATGACCACATATGAGGTATCTGTGTACTCAGGAGAAATTGCCCAACAAATTTTAGGATCCATTTTATACTGTTGCCCATGTGAAAATGAAAAAACTGAGGCTAAAAGAAAATTTTTGTGAAAAAAAAGTACTTTCTTTTTTTTATGGATCAATTTGTGAAGCACCTGGGGTTCAAAGTGCTCACTCTGCATCTAGATAAGTTCCTTGGGCGGTCTAGTTTCCAAAATGGGGTCACTTGTGGGGAGCTCCAATGTTTAGGCACACAGGGACTCTCCAAATGCGACATGGCAACCGCTAAATATTCCAGCATATTTTCCATTCAAAAAGTCAAATGGCGCTCCTTCCCTTCTGAGCCCTGCCGTGCGCCCAAACAGTGGTTTATGACCACATATGAGGTATCTGTGTACTCAGGAGAAATTGCCCAACAAATTTTAGGATCCATTTTATCCTGTTGCCCATGTGAAAATGAAAAAACTGAGGCTAAAAGAAAATTTTTGTGAAAAAAAAGTACTTTTTTTTTTTTTACGGATCAATTTGTGAAGCACCTGGGGGTTCAAAGTGCTCACTCTGCATCTAGATAAGTTCCTTGGGGGTCTAGTTTCCAAAATGGGGTCACTTGTGGGGGAGCTCCAATGTTTAGGCACACACGGACTCTCCAAATGCGACATGGCAACCGCTAAATATTCCAGCATATTTTCCATTCAAAAAGTCAAATGGCGCTCCTTCCCTTCTGAGCCCTGCCGTGCGCCCAAACAGTGGTTAATGACCACATATGAGGTATCTGTGTACTCAGGAGAAATTGCCCAACAAATTTTAGGATCCATTTTATCTGTTGCCCATGCAAAAATGAAAAAATTGATGCTAAAAGAAAAATTTTGTTGGAAAAATTAAAATGTCCATTTTTTCCTTCCACGTTGCTTTAGTTCCTGTGAAGCACCTGAAGGGTTAATAATCTTCTTGAATGTAGTTTTGAGTAGCTTGAGGGGTGCAGTTTTTATAATGGTGTCACTTTTGGGTATTTTCTGCCATATAGACCCCTCAAAGTGACTTCAAATGTGAGGTGGTCCCTAAAAAAAATGGTTTTGTAAATTTTGCTGTAAAAATGAGAAATCGCTGGTCAACTTTTAACCCTTATAACTTCCTAACAAAAAAAAATGTTGTTCCTAAAATTGTGCTGATGTAAAGTAGACATGTGGGAAATGTTATTTATTAACTATTTTGTGTCACATAACTCTCTGGTTTAACAGAATAAAAATTCAAAATTTGAAAATTGCAAAATTTTCAAAATTTTGGCCAAAGTTCCATTTTTTTCACAAATAAACGCAAAAATTATCGACCTAAATTTACCACTAACATGAAGCCCAATATGTCACGAAAAAAACAATCTCAGAATCGCTAGGATCCGTTGAAGCGTTCCTGAGTTATTACCTCATAAAGGGACACTGGTCAGAATTGCAAAAAATGGCCTGGTCATTTAGGTCAAAATAGGCTGGGTCATGAAGGGGTTAAAAAACCACCGGGGAGATCAATAGTAGCCTCGACAAACTCCATTTTGTCACCTTTAGCTATTTACCTTGAAAAAATCCTTACCCCACTTATCCAGCTAACAAAATCATTTATCCTGGACACAGGGGCTTTTCTTAAATTGATCAAACAATTAGGCACTATTCCATCAGATGCCATTTTGGTTACACTTGATGTTAAAGACCTTTATACCTCGATTCCTCACTCAGAGGGTATACGGTCAATCCTACATTTATTAAGCAGTACATCAATGGATAGTGACCAAATAGATCTCTGCGTTGATCTACTTAAGGTCATACTTACCTGCAACTTTTTCCTCTTCCAGGACGATTTCTATCTTCAGACACGGGGGGACCGCAATGGGTTCCAATGCAGCACCCCCTTATGCAAATGCTTACATGGCTGATTTCGAAGAAAAAATCATTTACAAAAACACACTATTCCGTCAATATGTCATCACGTGGAAACGTTACATTGACTATATTTTTTGCATATGGGGTGGCCCAGTGGAACCCCTTTTAAACTTCTTTGATATTCTTAATGTTTCCTGGCCAGGCATTCAATTTACGATAAACTACGATCCATGGCGAATAAATTTTCTTGACACCATGGTAATCAAAAACCAGGATGGGATACTATTGACCGACCTTTATATAAAAGAAACTGACAAAAACAGTTTACTTCACTACCAGAGTTCACACCCTCCGTTCATGAAAAACGCCATTCCCAAATCATCTCAATTTCAACGCGTAAAACGCATTGTCACTGACGATTCCACACAAGAACAACGGCTTCTTGAAATGACAAAAAAATTTGAGACAAGAGGATACCCTCATTCTATATTAGAGAAATCTAAAGACTCCACTACTAGACTAAACAAAGACATGGGGAAACGTATCCCCTTTGTGCATACTTTCCACCCTGTTATCAATGTCATTCACAGGTCCATAAGGAAAAATTGGCACCTATTATCTACAGCCCATCCTGATGTTCCAGAATTTAGGGAACCTTTTTTACCCTGCTATAAAAGGCCTAATAATTTACGAGATTCGCTGGTACATGCAGACTTCGGCTCAAAACTCATTACAACACGTTTCTTACACACTCCTAAATATGGTACCTTCCCTTGTTTGCACTGTGTACAGTGCAATAGTGTAACAAAAGGAGACAGTTTCACTCACCCATATTCAGGCAAAACATTCAAAATTAAAAAATTTTTCACATGTGCCTCAACACATGTGATTTATCTGATCAAGTGCCCTTGTGGACTTCTTTACGTTGGAGAAACCTCTCAAACCATACGTGATAGAATCTCCAAACACAAATCCACAATATGCTGCAAGAACCTTCTCCTCCCTATTCCCCAACATTTCATATCTTCCGGTCATAATATCTCACAATTAAGATATCAAGTCATTGAACAGGTCCCTCCGTCCAGACGAGGGGGCAATAGGATTCTTCAATTGAGAAAACGAGAGGCTTTTTGGATCCATACTCTTGATACCTTAAGTCCAAAAGGCTTGAATAGAGAGTACGAATTATCTGCATTTTTATAATGAGTAATGATCTTTTATTATAGGTACAATTCTAAGAGGGATCTATTACTGACTGTTACTATCTAATGTATTATCTTAAATCTGACTATGGTCTTTATATTGTGACATTAACACACTTTTTTCTTTTTTAGAGTCGCTTATATTAAAATACTGTGGATGTGTCACATAAAATCACCACCTTTCTGTCACTCTGGAATCTCTCCTAGGATTCACCTAAGACCACCACATCACCTTAATATGTGTCACGTTTATTGCCATACATTGTCTCTTTGAACGTATTATCATTAGAATTCTATTAAAATCTATTAAGATTCCACCACTACATTGTACCTGTTATTCATTCCCTGATCCTCCACTTTCCTTCACATTACTACCAATAGTTACCATATCTCCGCTGGAATTTTCTCAAATTTATACTTTATACACATAATAACATTCCTTATGGGCTTATTAGCAATAACGCTATTATTTTATATTTATATTTGCATTTCCTTCTATCATTTCTCCACGTTTTTTACGTGGAACGCAAACATAAGAGTGAGTGGAACGCACCTCCATACTGGTTCCGCTTTGTCATTTCCGGTCTACGGCATCTGTAAAGCGCGCCGTCAATCTATTAGTCCCGCCTTTTCCTTTCAAAAAGACAGCGCGACGCTGCACTCTCACTCTGATAGCGGATACCTACTATATCAGACGTGACGGCTCTCACACACCAGCCCATTAAGGTATGTTTCCATTCTTGAGCGCACAGCAATACCACTTACTGCTTTGTGACATATGGTAACATCTTTGGTCCAGACATCTCATTATTTCTACCCCCTCCATTTTCTACCTAGTACCAGCCACATTAGCGGTGGATACCGCAACCAGGAGGCATACAAACCCCTATTGGCTATAAGGTATTAGACTTTTTCCCCCCACTTCTTGGAAATACTACACTTTTCACTTTCTAACTGTTTTATTTTAATTTCACAGCTGTATAAACCTTCTATTATAGTGAGTATACTCTGAGTGTGGTCACTTTCTAATTATGGGGAAACATTGTCAGAATGGTCTCCTTTATCTGACACTATCTTTCTAGGTTTTCTTGTGTCTTTCATACGGGCTATGTATCTAAGGAGCTTTGTCTGCATACATAAAGGTACTGCCACACTGAGCTATCCCGCTAGCGATCTCGTTAGCGTTGCATACTAATGAGATCGCTAGCGGGATTGTTTCTATATCGCTAAATGCTGCCGCATTTAGCGATATAGTTAACGACGCTATCGCCGTTAGCGATCTTCTTAATGACTTTAGCGGTACAAAAGTACCGCTAAATCGCTAAGAAAAGGTGCCACACAGCGATAAGATACTTACCCAGCGGGAGCGCCAGCGATGAAATAGGGTCCGGAGCGATTCCAGCGACGAGCGAGATCACAGCAGGAAGCTCGTCGCTGGAAGCTGCCGCACTGAACAATATCGCTAACGGGATCGCTAAATAGTGACGTTTTTTAGCGATCCCGTTAGCGATATTGTTTAGTGTGGCATACCCTTAAGAGTGAAGGTATAATACTCTATTTACTTTCTTCTATCACTCACTGAGATTGTCGCGGTTACTATGCGGATATTCACTGCACCTACTATTATAACTATTGACCTATTTTCATTATACTATGCTATGTAACTTTTGACCCACTTTATACTTATGTATATACTTTGGTTATTATAATATATATATACTGCTAAAACTATAGTGTTACAGTACATATTTAGAATATTTTGAATAATATATTGTTTTGTTTATGTAGTTACTGACGAAGGTCTTGTTTGACCGAAACGTTTTCTTTGGAAAAACTACCATTAAATTTTCTCCTCATATCACAAGATGAGTGTAACGGGTCTGGGAGGCGGAACCTCTGAGCTTTATTATACAAGGAGGCTTTCCTTGTAAAGGAGCGGGTGGCGCCCGGGGAGACGGACAGGAAGTCACGGCAAGTGACAGGGACAGTCTCTGGGTAGATGGGCAGGTAGTCACGGCAAGTGACTGGGGCAGTCTCTGGAGGGACAGGCAGGTAGTCACGGCAAGTGACCGGGCAGTCTCTGGAGGGACAGGCAGGTAGTCACGGCAAGTGACCGGGGCAGTCTCTGGAGGGACAGGCAGGTAGTCACGGCAAGTGACCGGGGCAGTCTCTGGAGGGACAGGCAGGTAGTCACGGCAAGTGACCGGGGCAGTCTCTGGACAAACAGGCGGGTAGTCACGGCAAGTGACCGGGGCAGTCTCTGGGTAGACAGGCAGGTAGTCACGGCAAGTGACCGGGGCAGTCTCTGAATGGACAGGTATATACGACCTGAGATGGTGGAGCCTCCCGGTAGGCTAGCAGGCAGATGACAGATGAGCGCCCCCAAGTGAGCAGGCGAGAGTCTCTGGAATAGCCGATTGGACACCGCAGGTGATGGCCGAACCTCCAGGTAGGCTTGCAGGCAGATGGCAGATGAGCGCCCCCAAGTGAGCAGGCGAGAGTCTCTGGAATTGCCGATGGTCACCGCATGTGACGGCCGAACCTCCAGGCAGGCTTGCGGGCAGGTAGCAGACAGGAAACTGGCAGGAAACAGGCAGGTAACTGGTAACGGACCCTGAGGGCTGAAGCAGAGTTAAACAGTGCAACAACAACATTGCTCGGGCACCTCCATTAAGGAGGAGGTGCTTTATATAAGGTGGAGTCCACCGGCATTGGCCGGGGACCTTTTTTGAAAGATGCGCGCGGCCCCTTTAAGAGCGGGGGCGTGCACGCGCGCGCGCCCTAAGCCCAGTGGCAGGGAAGGAGCGCGCAGCCCAGCAGGGCGGAAGGAGGACGCTGTGTGAGGGTAAGGGGAGCGACGTCCCTGCCTGGCAGAGGACGCTGGCGCAGGGGAACAGCGTCCCTGCCTGGCAGAGGACGCCGGCGCTACAATGAGTGCTTAGTCTTTACTATTTATATTCTTGGTGTGGGAACCTAGACTTGAAGCACCACCAATTTTTAAGTTGTGCTCACGATTGCCTTTCTTTGTGAAATTACAGACATGAAATGACACATGGTTTACATACAGTTACCCATGTCATTTCATGTAGTTTGATATATGGTTTTCACTAACAATGACATGAGTGTATGTGTGCAAAATTTCATACATGTAGGGGTTAATTAAAGGTGTAAATTTGTTGACAAAAAATGCTTGGGCTCCTGCGCTATTTTCTCCACCAGACAGGCAAAGCCAGCAGATAATAATAGCCTAGGGAGGGTGCATTTATATTGTGCCCCCCTGACTACTAACATCTGCCCCCAGCCACCCCAGAAAAGGCAAATCTATAATTAGATGCGCCCTTTCTGGCACTTAGCCCATCTATTCCCATTGCCCTGTAGCGGTGGCTAATGGGTTAATAATGGGTTAAAGCCACCTTGCTATTGGAAGGTGACTTTAAGCCAGGTTAATAATTGAGAGTTGTCAATTAGACAACTATCAATTATTAATCCTATTGTATGAAATTAAAAAAAAACACGCACACATTAATTAAAAATCATTTTAATGAAATAAACACACAGTTTTTGACCATCTTTTATTGTACTGGTATTCCTTCGATTCCCTTATTCTCCAGTAATAAAAAAAAATAATAAAACAACATTATTCTTACCTATCTGGCACTCTGTCAGGTCCAACGCTGTAATCCTTCACAAAGGGTTAACTGGTTTACAGCAAGCAGCGCAGCTAATGCTGGCAGCTCAGCTGTAAGCCACCGAACGAATGAGCTCCTCTCCCGGCCGACAATAGAGGAAGTGATTAGCTGGGAAGCTTAATTGATTGCTTCCCAGGCTAATCAGTTCACTTCAAATCAGCCGGGGACTCCCTCTGACGTCACTGATGCTGTGCGGTGTCCCAGGCTGACCTGAAGTGAACTGATTAGCCTGGGAAGCAATCAATTAACGAATGAAATGACATGGGTAACTGTATGTAAACCATGTGTCATTTCATGTCGGGTCTGTAATTTCACAAAAGCCGGCAATTGAAGTAGCGGCTATTATACTATGTAGAAGTGTATGAACTATAAATATATGTATATATATGTCGCAATGACATATATATATATATATGTATATATATATATATATATATTCTATGTGTATATATCTATTCTTTCTTTTGTGATTTAAAAACTATTCATTTGGATCCATTATATGTCAGTTTTGCTAGCCACCGACAAAATCTCGCAAGTCGGATGTCAATCGGATGTGAAACGTACGCTCAGATGCGACTAAATCGCATCATCGCAGTACAATCGGATGCAACTAAATCGCATCATCGCAGTACAATCGGATGACAGACGGATCAATGTTCATGAAACATTTGTGCGATAATCGTCCGACTAAAACGGTCCGATTTTTTAGACGTTGTGTTTGACCCCGGCCTTAGGCTCTGTGCAGCAGGCGTGACCTATTTACATAATCATGCCTGCTGCGTTAAGGCCTGAGACACTCATCCTGATGCGCATGTGGAAAGAGACAAAGGGAATCAGAAGAACTGATTGGAGGTATTTGCTAATATTATTATTATTACACCTACTACATATTGGGATAAGATCTTGGAGATGAGAATACCTCTTTAAGTTTCTTGTGCCCCATTTAAAACACCGAAAACGGTCATCAGACAATCATTATTCTATCTATTTATACATATGCATGTATTGTCTCATTATAGTAATTCATTTTATTTTATCTAGCTAAGACTAGGTTCACATTAGCGTTTGAGTCCACAGCATATCCTTCGCATCCCCAAACGCATGAGAAAACTCATGCAAATGCATGTTTACGCCGCATTTTTTATCCACATCATCTTATGCATGACGCCAAAAACCACAGCGTTTTCATGCATTTGTATGCATTTTTGCATGTGTTTGCTGTGTTTATGCGCATGCGGTAGAAATTTCCAATTTTTTGCAGTACCTTTTCCTTGACATCAGACACCCAGTAGGCGTGTCTCATGGGATTTATATATATATATATATATATATATATATATACACACTGCACAGAGGAAATCCTCATCATTGGCTGCTGTATCTAGCTGCAAGATGGATCTTGACCTGGACAGCTTCCCAGAAGATCTGGATTTACAACTGAAGTTGGCTGCTGCCTTTGCTTTTGCTTGTCAAGAACACAGAAAAAGAGAAAGACGGAGAAGACGTCATCGTCGCTATTGGCAATACCCCATCCTTGAACTCCGAGAGAGCTATGGAGCCTACCAATCTTTGTACACAGAGCTGCAGCAAAACCCAGATACATTTTTGGACTACACGAGGATGTCGCAACAGAGCTTCCATGACTTGCTGCTACATGTCCAAGGATCCATCGCCAGGCAGGACACACAGCTCTGTCGAGCAATTCCTGCTGAGGAACGTCTTTTGGTCACCCTGAGGTATGTAGAAACTCCTGTCACAAATAACCCTTACCCTACCATATCCTTAACCCTATCCCTAACCCTAAGCAGTGTACTGATTTTTGTTTCTAATTTTCTTTTCCGCAGATTTCTGGCTACCGGAGAGACATTATCATCGTTACATTTCCAATTCCGGATTGGGTTATCCACCCTTTCTGGGATTATTGTAGACACTTGTCGTGCTTTAGTTGACATTCTGCTGCAAGAATTCCTCCCCCACCCCACAACTGAACTCTGGATTGAAAATGCTTCCAAATTCCATGAAATATTTTCCTAACTGTGTGGGGGCTGTGGACAGCAAACACATTAGGATTATGAAACTAGCTGTAAGTGGAACAGAGTACGTCAATTATAAAAAATACTTTTCCTTTGTTCTAATGGCTATTGCGGATGCAGATTGTAGATTTGTTGTCGTGGACATTGGCTCATTTGGACGAGGAAATGACTCGCAGACGTTCAAAAACTCTGACATGGGCCAACGTCTGTATGGGAATTATTTTAATTTTCCGCCGCCACGACCTCTTCCCAACACTGATGGACCGCCATTGCCTTTTGTTGTTGTTGGGGATGAGGCGTTCCAAATGTGTGCCAACCTCATTAAACCATACTTAAGTCGGAACTTAAATCACACAAAAAAAATTTTCAACTACAGACTGACAAGGGCACAAAGAGCCGTCGAGTGTGCATTTGGATTGCTGGTATCGAAATGGCGCATTTTGGGCACATCCATTAATCTAAAAATTGACACTATTGATGAGGTTGTGAAAGCATGTGTTGTTCTGCACAACTACATCATGGTAAAAGAGCGACCAAGCTTACAACCTGAGGAACCTGTTACATTGTATGATTACCAATTTCATCCCATGAGAACCACAGTGGAAGTTGCCCAGATGAGGAATAAGTTTGCAGCTTACTTTGTTTCAGATAATGGACGTGTGGTATGACAAGACAAAATGATTTAAGCCGCTAAGTAAAATGTTCCTGCTATATTTACAACATACCTGTAATGTCAAATATTACCTGTTATGTTTAAATGTACCTGTGATGTTAAAATATACATGTAATGTACAAATTTACCCCTAAAGTTTGCTGAGTTTAATAATAAACTACCTTTCCTGAAAATTAAAGTGTGTTTGTGTCGTCGTCAGCGCATAAAGATACAAATACAAGATATTGTGCTAACAAAATAAAACTTTTATTTTAAAAACTTTAACAAAAAAGAAGGATTAAGGATTGGGTGATTTGTTTTTTCTTCAGGGTTTACGTGAGGGAGAATGGGTTGGACCTTGGGGTGTGGCGCTATGAGGATTGGGTCGTAATTGATGGGTAAGGGGTTACAGGGGAAGGGGCAACAAATTGAAGGATTTGATCAGGGATGGCGGTGGAGACATTGGGGATAGATGACAAAGTGAAATCATGGGAATCAATAGACAAACTGGAAGGAACAGACAGAGACACAAGGGAAGTTATTGACAAATTGGTAGGTGAGGGTGGAGGTGGTGGGTTCAATGTGGGCATAGTTTTTTGGCTCCTGGTCTTGGTCGTGGTGGCAAAGGGTTTTTTTTGGACCTCACTTTTCTTGGCCAAGTGGGAGTGGTGGCCTCTGTAGCAGTCATCTGGCATGGTGCTGGACTGGGCCGCATTGTGGATACTGCTGGCTGCAGGGGTGCTGGACTGGGCAGGGGTGCTGTAGTGGGCAGGGGTGCTGTAGTGGGCAGGGGTGGTGGACTGGACAGCGTGGTCGCTCTGTGAACTGGAGGCGGTCGTGGTGGCGTATAGTTCGGTGCTGTGGGAGCTGGAAAGTAGATTGGCTGCTGGTAATATCTTCCAGCCTGTTGATTGTAGGTTTGTGACTGCTGTTGGGACTGCTGCTGCAATGCGTGGCTATAAGCAACCTGGCAGGCCTGCATGACATTCAGCTGGAGTTGAGGCGTAAGATTTTCCGACACCCTCCACTCAATTGCAGGAAAAAAATGTTGCGCCGGTCTCTCAAGGTCGGCTTCCAGGCGGTCAAGGTGTTTGTTGACTTCCTTGAACCCACCCTTGACTCTGTCAGCAATTAACCTTATCCCATCCTGGAAGACCAAGCTTAATTTCAGTAACTCGGGCATGCCTGACCTCTCCCAGGCCCTCTGCCGCTGATGAGAAGACCCAGCAAAAGCAGTGCAAGGTTGCTCATCGCTGGTGGATGATTGGGACTGCGTCTGTTCAGTGGCTGGTACATGAGGGGCTTCTTCAACAGAGGATAGATCCGGGTTGTGTGGTGCTGCACCAGGCTCTGTGTGGAAAAGAGAAAAACATTAGTGAAAAAATCAAGGTTGTGTTGTGTTGCTTCAGGTTCTGTGTTGGTAAAATAATTAATTATTAAAAAGGAAAGAATAAAAAAAAATTATATATACTTAAGTTTGCTGAGCAAGCACAGGCCTCAGAAAGGCAAGGTCACGGTGGTATTTATATTTTCTAAACCTTGCAGCAGAACCACTTCGAACCCGAACCTCCTCTCTCATGTTCTTGTTGAAGCGGTCCTTCATTGAGCGCCAACAGATTTTTATTCTCTTCACTGTGAAGGGGAAGAAAAATAATAATAATTAGAAAACAATTCACATCCATTCACAGGTTCACTGCCGTTTCAGACCACATTGCCATACTTACCAAAATCTATTCTGGCACGCGGCGTGGCACGGTCCCAACCAGGCAGCAGCGATGTTGCCACTTCTTCCCAGAGCCGTCAAAATACCACAATGTCGGAGTGCTGACGGTGACGGGTGTCCCACAATGGTACTCGCTTTTGAACAAGGTGAATAAGTTGCTCGCTGTCAATGTCAATTGTGGCTGCTTCCCGTTTTGGAACCTATAGATAAAATAAAAAAATAATTTTAAGTAAAACTGAAAAAAAATTGTATTGCAACTCTGATGAAAAGAATACTTACACCCTGTTTTTCCTCCTGAGACACATGAGCCCGAAGACCCTGGGAAGATTCATTTTCACTCGACTGCTCCTGCTCTTCATCACTGCCAGGCACATGTAAAAAAATTAAATGATTTAACACATGTGGAGTATTGCCAGTTAATACATACCAATCAGTATAGAAAATGTGATTACATAATCTTTGTCGGGTCCACTCTGGGAAGAAGTCAGTTCTTCGCTTGAGGACATTTTTAAGAGCAGGTAGCAGACAAGTGAAAAACTACAGAAAGGAACAGAGAAGAAAAATTAAACTTGTAAAAATCCAAAAACAATGTAGACAAAACAAAAAAAAATGGACACAAATACTTACATTACAGGCAGTAGTCCAACAGCACAGCAGTCAGCACAGGCCAGGGACAGACGGTAGCAACAGGAGATAACCACAGCACCAGGAGACGACCAGGAGAAAACCGCTGCACCAGGACCCAAACAGGAGAGAACCACAGCACCAGGAAATGACGAGGAGAAAACCGCTGCACCAGAAGACAACCAGGAGACACCCACGGCACTAGAGAGTCTGCCAGTCCACAAGAAACAGAAAAAGCATTGAGAGAAACAGATATTTTCAAAGCTTCTATACTTACATACACAGTGTTGTCCTCACCATGACAGAAAGCAGCACCAGGAGACGAAAAGGAGAAAACCGCTGCACCAGGATCAAGCCAGGAGCCAAACACTGCACCAGGACAGTCGACACGTCTAAAATTAAACAGAAAAAAAACATTAGTACAAACAGCAGTGAGAGAGACAGACATTTTCTAAGGTTTACATACAGTGTTGTGGTATTGTCCAGCGTCCAGAGAGTTATGGCCTTGCAGTGTCCACAATTCCTTTTATAGAGCTATCAATTATCAGGTGGTTGAGTCACTTCATGGAACAACTCATTAAATAAACGCATGCGTATAGAACGCATGTACGTATGCATATTCTTGCGTATGCATGCGTTTACATAGACAGTAATGCGTTTATTTGACGCACTTCATCCACATGCGCATGATTGCGCATATTTGCCGGATTTTTGCCACTTCCAAAAATCCAACATGTTGCATTCGCCGGACCCCGCCACACACCAAAAAACAACTCATCTGTATGCTGACGCATGCGAACTGATGCAAACGTATGCCCCTGCGTACACCTTCCTGACCTGTGACACAGCGTATGTGTCATGAAAGGATTGCGTTCCTGCGGGTCGGGTGACCGGGGTCACTGAAAGGTCACCCGACCCGCAGGCACAAGACCCTTTGTGCTTCACCACAGGGGGCTTGGCTTAACCCCCACGTGGCTACGATTGCTCTGATTGGCTGTTAAAAGTGAAACAGTGCTCCCTTTATTCTGAGCCCCGACGTGTGCCCAAACAGTGGTTTACCCCCACATATGGGGTATCAGCGTACTCAGGAAAAATTGCACAACAACTTTGGGGTCTAATTTCTCCTGTTACCCTTGGGAAAAAAAAATTGGGGACTAAAAAAATTATTTTTGTGGAAAAAAAATGATTTTTTTATTTTCACAGCTCTGCGTTATAAACTTCTGTGAAGAACTTGGAGATTCAAAGTGCTCACCACACATCTAGAGGAGTTCCTTGGGGGATCTAGTTTCCAAAATGGGGTCACTTGGGGGGGTTTTTACTGTTTAGGCACATCATGGGCTCTGCAAATGTAACATGACGCCCGCAGACCATTCCATCAAGTCGGCATTTCAAAACGTCACTACTTCCCTTCTGAGCCCCGACGTATGCCCATACAGTAGTTTTCTCCCACATATGGGATATCAGCGTACTCAGGACAAATTGGACAACAACTTTCGGGGTCTAATTTCTCCTGTTACCCTTGGGAAAATAAAAAATTGGGGACTAAAAGATAATGTTTGTGGAAAAAATATGATTTTTTTTTTCCATGCCCGGGCGTTATAAACTTCTTGGGGGTTCAAAGTGCTCACCGCACATCTAGATAAGTTCCGTGCGGTGTCTAGTTTCCAAAATGGGGTCACTTGGGAGTTTCTACTGTTTAGACACATCAGGGGCTCTGCAAATGTAACATGATGCCCGCAGACCATTCCATCAAAGTCAGCATTTCAAAACGTCACCACTTCCCTTCCGAGCCCCAACGTGTACCCGAACAATGGTTCCCCCCCACTATGGGGTACCAGTGTACTCAGGACAAACTGGACAACAACTTTTGGCATACAATTTATCCTGTTACCCTTGGGAAAATAAAAAATAACGGGCTAAAAAATGATTTTTGAAGAACAAAAATGATTTTTTTATTTTCACTGCTCTGCGTTTATAAACTTCTGTGAAGTACTTGGGGGTTCAACGTGCTCACTACACATCTAGATAAGCTCCTTGGGGGGGTCTAGTTTCCAAAATGGGGTCACTTGTGGGGGTTTCTACTGTTTAGGCACATCAGAGGCTCTGAAAACGCAACATGACGCCCGCAGAACATTCCATCAAGTCTGCATTCCAAAATGGCGCTCCTTCCCTTCTGAGCCCTGCCGTGCGCCCAAACAGTGGTTTATGACCACATATGAGGTTTCTGTGTACTCAGGAGAAATTGCCCAACAAATTTTAGGATCCATTTTATCCTGTTGCCCATGCAAAAATGAAAAAATTGATGCTAAAATAAATTTTTTGTTGGAAAAATTAAAATGTCCATTTTTTCCATCCACGTTGCTTTAGTTCCTGCGAAGGAACTGAAGGGTTAATAATCTTCTTGAATGTAGTTTTGAGTAGATTGAGGCTGTGTTTCCATGGTACGTGTTAGGATTTGAGCCTGTGGGCCATGGCTTGCTGGTCTGTTCCCTTGCTGTGGAGCTATTTCGGAACTTGAATAACTTCAGCCTGAAACCATATGAACTTCGTCTGGGATAGAGATCATCACCTGCCCTGCTGATTGTTCCCTCCCTGATTGAGACTGATTGGATAGAGATCATCACCTGCCCTGCTGATTGTTCTCGCCCTGATTGAGACTGATTGGACCTGCTATATATACCTGGCCCTGTGCAGCTTCCTGTTGCTGAGTATATTGTGGTGCTCAGTCTAACTGAGTGAAGCATTATCTGAGCTCCTGATCTGGAAGGTGTTCTGCTGACATCTTCCTGTCTCTTTTGGAAACCTGCTGTTCCTACCTCCAACTCTATTCACCTAAACGGACTTGGTGCTTGTGTGTGATCTCGGCCGGCCCGTGCTCGGGCGGGCTCCGGCATCTGCCAACATAGTGAACCACCACCGCCATATACGGCACTTCCAGAAGTCCTTCCTTGGTCCGCTCACCTGCACACTTCTGCTCCGGCCACTGACTTCCAGTCCTGTATCGCCAGTAACGTGACAGAATACTCAGCCTCTCAAAAATGGAGGCCGCTGGAGCAGAAACTTTGGAAACACGTGTCAGAAAACTGCAGGGTGCAATGTCCAGTTTGCACACCGAACAGGTGAATGGAAAAGCACGGATGGATGCATTTATTGCACAAAGCGATCATAATGTCCAGAACCACCAACAAGCTATCCAAGATCTGCAGAATGCAGTACAAGTGTTGACTGCTCGAATTACCCAGCAAGAAGGACAAGCTTCCGCCTCAGCGTCTGCCACGCCCCCCAAGCTACCACCTTTTCGTTTTGGCGGTGATCGAGATAAATTTTGTGGATTTTTGAATCAATGTTACCTGTTCTTCGATACACATGCAAATCAGTTTCCGACTGATAGGTCAAAGGTGCTATGCATCATTATGCTGTTAACCCACAAAGCGATCGCTTGGGCTAATCCTCTGATTGAGACTCGGGACGCACGTTTAGACAATCTGAACGAGTTTATTCGAGCGATGCAGCAGATGTTTGATGACCCAAACCATGCAGCTACTGCTGAATTAACGTTGCTGGCATTACGACAAGGCAAACGCCCCGTCGCAGAGTATGCTATGGAGTATAGGAGGTGGGCCGTTGACACTGAATGGAATAATGCAGCAAAAGTATCTTTCTTTAAAAGAGGACTTTCTAGTGCAGTAAAGGACGAACTTGCCCGTGGAGAGACCCCTTCAGATCTGGATGATTTCATCAAGCATTGCATCCGGGTTGACACCCGTCTGTCTGAACGACGACAAGAGAAGTGGACCCCATAAATCGTTCAACTAACTCTTATAACTCCTCCCTGCCATCGGTCACTAAAGAAGTGCCTAGCCGGAATGTCCGAGATACAGAACTAGAGCCAATGCAAGTGGATGCGATCCAGAGACGAGCGAGTGCAGAACGAAGAGAACAGAGATTTAAAGAGAATCTATGTCTGTACTGCGGGGAAGCGGGACATTTTCTTATTAACTGTCCAAGTCGTCCCACAAACCGTTCAAGAAAAATGGTGGCGGCTATAATGGATCCTGATTCTTCCGACGAGGAGTCTTTCATCTCAGAGACTGATTATGCTAAAGATGAGATCCAGTCCATATCATCCATAGTTCCACCTACCAGGAAGGAGAGCCGTGAATCCCACTATTTTGTAACTATCAAACTGAAGGTTAACTCCCAGTGGATCACTGCATCAGCCATGATCGACTCTGGGGCCAGCGGGATGTTCATGGATTCTGCATTTGCTCAAAATCATGGCATAGATATGCAGAAAAGACGTTCACCTATTGTGATGGAGACGGTAGATGGATCTCCACTGAATTCGGGGCCAGTGGATCATGAGACAGGACCTTTGGAGATCTATATTGAGCCGCAGCATCGTGAGATGTTGACATTCCTAATTATTTCTTCTCCACATTTTCCCATCATTTTAGGTTTGCCCTGGTTGCAGAAGCACAATCCTATCATAGATTGGGAGATGAAAAAGATCAGTTTCCCCGAAAAGGAAGTTCAGACGGAGGTTCCAAGCGAATACACATTAAAAGTAGTTCAGATCCATAATTGCCTCAGTACCAGCGGTGTATGAAGATTTCTTGGATGTCTGTGACAGAAGGGAGCGGATACACTTCCCCCGCATCGACCATACGACTGCCCAATAGAACTACTCCCGGGGGCGGCTATACCGTTTGGAACTATCTACCCTTTAGCGGGTCCTGAACTGAAGGTCTTAAAGAATTTATTGATGAAAACCTAAGCAAAAAATTTATTCGTCCATCATCCTCGCCTCTGGAGCCCCCTATATTCTTTGTCAAGAAGAAGGATGGAACATTACGCCAGTAGTGGACTACAGGGAGCTTAATAAAGTCACGGTAAAAAAACGTTATCCTCTAACGTTGATCCGGAACTCCTAGAAAGAGTACAAAGTGCGAAGATCTTCACTAAGTTAGATTTACGAGGGGCATACAATTTAGTACGTATAAAGCCTGGAGATGAATGGAAAACGGCCTTTCGTACCCGATACGGACACTTTGAAAGTCTAGTGATGCCCTTCGGACTCGCTAATGCTCCAGCTACCTTCCAGCACCTGGCAAATGATATTTTCTGAGACCTGTTTGGATCAGTTCATGGTCGTTTATCTAGATGACATCTGATCTTTTCAAACTCTATGGAGGAACATCAGACGCACGTAAGACAAGTGGTACAACGGCTAAGGGAGAATTCGTTATATATTAAATTAGAAAATGTGAATTCCATCGAGAAGAGATTCAGTTCTTGGGATACGTCATTTCACCTCAAGGATTACGGATAGATGCTAAGAAAACGCAAGCTATCACCGAGTGGCCTATCCCTAAAAAATGTGAAAGAAGTTCAGCGTTTTGTGGGTTCGCCAACTTTTACAGACGCTTTATTAAGAATTTTTCAGAAATCGTGCTACCCATCACGCAATTAACAAAAAAAGGAGCAAAATTCATCTGGACACCCCAAGCGCAAGAAGCGTTCTCTCGTTTAAAAACGAATTCACAACGGCTCCCATATTACGCCATCCTGACCCTGAATTGGCTTTTATCATCGAGGTGGATGCTTCAGACTGTGCGGTCGGCGCTATCCTTTCTCAGAGGACAGGGGAAAAGAAGTTGCTGCATCCATGTGCATTTTTCTCACAACGTATGTCTGTAGCCGAGAAGAACTATGACGTGGGAAATAAAGAATTGCTCGCCATCATATCAGCATTCAAAGAGTGGAGACATCATCTCCAAGGGGCTGCACAACAAATTTTGGTGTTGACCGATCATCGCAATCTAGAGTTTATCAGGTCTGCAAAATGCCTCTCTCCTCGGCAGACTCGTTGGAGTCTGTTTTTGAATCAATTCAATTTTGTAATTTCATATCGACCAGGCTCCCGTAACAAGAAAGCAGACGCATTATCCAGAATGTTTTCAAGCGAGGCTAATCTTGTAACAACACCCAAACCATTGTGGCAGATACTAAGATCTTGGGAGTAATTACATGATGGAGATTTGCTGGAAGATTTGAAGGCAGCATACGAAACAGACTCGTTTCTATCACGCCCATCAGGAGACGTGCATCTGTTTTTAACCCCTCTCTGACATTAGACGTACTATCCCGTCCATAAAACCCGTGCCATTCTGACCATGGACGGGATAGTACGTCATAGGCGATTTAGCTGCGCTCGCGGAGGGAGCGCAGCTAATCGCCGCCGGGTGTCAGCTGTGTACTGGGGGCACAGGGGAGGATCGCGCAGGGTGGGGGCTCCCTGCGCGCCCCCCTGAGACCCTCAGAGCAGCGCGATGTGATCGCGTGCTCTGAGGGCTTCCTCCCTCCCAGGACCCGGATCCAAGATGGCGCTGGGGGTCCTGGAGGGAAGCGGCTTCCTCAGTGCCTGCCGAGAGCAGGCATGAGGAAGCGTCCTGCAACTGCCTGTCACATCGCTGGTGTGACAGAGTGCTGTGCACACTGTCACACCAGCGATCTGATGAAATACTGTGATGTCCCACCCTGGGACAAAGTAAAAAAGTAAAAAAAAGTAAAAATAAACATGTGTAAAAAAAAAATCCAAAAAAAAAAAAAAAAAAAAAAATTCCCAATAAATTCATTACTTATTGTAAATAAAAAAAATAAAACAATAAAAGTACACATATATGGTATCGCGCGTCCGTAACGACCCCCCCTATAAAAATGTCCCACTAGTTAACCCCTTTTGTGAACCCTTAAAAAATAAAAAATAAAAACGAAGCAAAAAATCAGTGCTTTATCATCATACCGCTGAACAAAAAGTGGAATAACACGCGATCAAAAAGACCGATATAAATAAACATGGTACGCTGAAAACGTCATCTTGTCCCGCAAAAAACGAGCATCACACAGCATCATCAGCAAAAAAATAAAAAAGTTATAGCTCGCAGAATAAAGCGATGCAAAAATAATTATTTTTTATATAAAATTGTTTTTTATTCTATAAAAGCGCCAAAACATAAAAAATTATATAAATGAGGTATCGCCATAATCGTACTGACCCGAAGAATAAAACTGCTTTATCGATTTTACCACACGCGGAACAATAAAAACGCCTCACCCAAAAGAAATTCATGAATTGCTGATTTTTGTTCATTCTAACCTCCAAAAATCGAAATAAAAAGCGATCAAAAAAATGTTACGTGCTCAAAAATGGTACCAATAAAAGCGTCACCTCGTCCCGCAAAAATTAAGACCTCACATGACATTGTGGGCCAAATATGAAAAAATTATAGCTCTCAAATGTGGCTGATGCAAAAAACTACTTTTTGCAATAAAAAGCGTCTTTTAGCGTGACAGCTGCCAATCATAAAAACCGCTATAAATAATAAATCAAACCCCCTTTATCACCCCCTTAGTTAGGGAAAAAATAATAAAATAAAAAAATGTATTTATTTCCATTTTCCCATTAGGGTTAGGGTTAGGGTTTCGGCTAAAGTTAGGGTTAGGGTTGGCGCTAAAGTTAGGATTAGGGTTAGAGTTTGGATTAGGGTTAGGGTTGGGATTAGGGTTGGGACTAGGGTTAGGGTGTGTTGGGTTAGGGTTGGAGTTAGAATTGGGGGGTTTCCGCTGTTTAGGCACATCAGGGGCTCTCCAAATGTGACATGGGTTGATCTCCATTCCAGCCAATTCTGCTTTGAAAAGTCAAACGGTGTTCCTTCACTTCTGAGCTCTGCCATGCGTCCAAACAGTAGTTTATCCCACATATGGGGTATCAGCGTACTTCTGGACCCCAAGAGTTATTGTGAAATTTGTCCTATTTCTTCTGTTACCCTTGGGAAAATAAAAAACTGGGGCGAAAATATTATTTTTGTAAAAAAAATAAGATTTTTTTTGTTTTTACGGCTGTACATTATAAACTTCTGTGAAGCACTTGGGGCTTCATAGCGTCACCACACATCTAAATAAGTTCCTTGTGGGGTCTATTTTCCAAAATGGGGTCACTTGTTGGGGATTTCCACTGTTTAGGCGCATCAGGGGCTCTCCAAATGCGACATGACGCCCCCAGACCATTCCATCAAAGTCTGCAATCCAAAACGTCACTACTTCCCTTTCCGAGCCCTGACATGCGCCCATACAGTTGTTTTCTCCCACATATTGGGTATCAGCGTACTCAGGACAAATTGGACAACAACTTTTGGGGTCCAATTTCTCCTGTTACCCTTGTGAAAATAAAATATTGGGGGCGAAAAAATCATTTTTGTAAAAAAAAAAAGGATTTTTTATTTTTACGGCTGTGCGTTATAAACTTCTGTGAAGCACTTCGGGGTTCAAAGTGCTCACCACACATCTAGGTAAGTTCCTTGTGGGGTCTATTTTCCAAAATGGGGTCACTTGTGGGGGTTTCCACTGTTTAGGCGCATCAGGGGCTCTCCAAATGCGACATGACGCCCCCAGACCATTCCATCAAAGTCTGCAATCCAAAACGTCACTACTTCCCTTTCCGAGCCCTGACATGCGCCCATACAGTAGTTTTCTCCCACATATTGGGTATCCGCGTACTCAGGACAAATTGGACAACAACTTTTGGGGTCCAATTTCTCCTGTTACCCTTGTGAAAATAAAATATTGGGGGCGAAAAAATCATTTTTGTAAAAAAAAAAAGGATTTTTTATTTTTACGGCTGTGCGTTATAAACTTCTGTGAAGCACTTCGGGGTTCAAAGTGCTCACCACACATCTAGGTAAGTTCCTTGTGGGGTCTATTTTCCAAAATGGGGTCACTTGTGGGGGGTTTCCACTGTTTAGGCGCATCAGGGGCTCTCCAAATGCGACATGACGTCCCCAGACCATTCCATCAAAGTCTGCAATCCAAAACGTCACTACTTCCCTTTCCGAGCCCTGACATGCGCCCATACAGTAGTTTTCTCCCACATATTGGGTATCCGCGTACTCAGGACAAATTGGACAACAACTTTTGGGGTCCAATTTCTCCTGTTACCCTTGTGAAAATAAAATATTGGGGGCGAAAAAATCATTTTTGTAAAAAAAAAAAGGATTTTTTATTTTTACGGCTGTGCGTTATAAACTTCTGTGAAGCACTTCGGGGTTCAAAGTGCTCACCACACATCTAGATAAGTTCCTTGTGGGGTCTATTTTCCAAAATGGGGTCACTTGTGGGGGGTTTCCACTGTTTAGGCGTATCAGGGGCTCTCCAAATGCGACATGACGCCCCCAGACCATTCCATCAAAGTCTGCAATCCAAAACGTCACTACTTCCCTTCCGAGCCCTGACGTGCACCCATACAGTAGTTTTCTCCTACATAATGGGTATCAGCGTACTCAGGACAAATTGGACAACAACTTTTGGGTTCCAGTTTCTTCTGTTACCCTTGTGAAAATAAAATATTGGGGGCGAAAAAATCATTTTTGTAAAAAAAAAAAAAGGATTTTTTATTTTAAGGCTGTACGTTATAAACTTTAGTGAAACACCTGGGGGTTCAAAGTTCTCACCACACATCTAGATAAGTTCCTTGAGGGGTCTAGTTTCCAAAATGGTGTCATTTGTGGGGGGTTTCCACTGCTTAGGCAGATCAGGAGCTCTCCAAACACGACATGGCGTCCAGCCAATTCTGCGTTGAAAAAGTGAGACGGCGCTCCTTCCCTTCCAAACTCTGCCATGCACCCAAACAGTGGTATACCCCCACATATGGGGTATCAGTGTACTCAGGACAAATTGCACAATAACTTTTGGAGTCTTGTTACCCTTGGAAAAATAAAAATTCGGGTGAAAAGATCATTTTTGTGGAAAAAATATGATTTTTAAATTTTACGGCTCTACGTTATAAACTTGTGTGAAGCACTTGAGGGTTCAAATTGCTCACCAAAGATCTAGATAAGTTCCTTAGGGGGTCTAGTTTCCCAAATGGGGTCATTTGTGGGGGGTTTCCACTGTTTAGGCACATCAGGGGCTCTCCAAATGCAACATGGCATCCAATCTCAATTCCAGCCAATTTTGGTTGGAAAAAGTCAAATGGTGCTCCTTCCCTTCCGAGCTCTGCCGTGCGCCCAAACAGTGGTTCCCCCCCACATATGGGGTATCAGCGTACTCAGGACAAATTGGACAACAACTTATGTGGTCCAATTTCTCCTGATACCCTTGGGAAAATAAAAAATTAGTGACTAAAAGATAATTTTTGTGGGAAAAAAATAGGATTTTTTATTTTCATGCCCGGGCATTATAAACTTGTGTGAAGCACTTGGGGGTTCAAAGTGCTCACCAAAGATCTAGATAAGTTCCTTAGGGGGTCTAGTTTCCAAAATGGGGTCACTTGTGGGGGATTTCCACTGTTTAGGCTCATCTGGGGCACTGCAAACGGAACATGACCCCATCAACGTCTGCATTCCAAAACGTTACTACTTCCTTTCCAAG
Organism: Oophaga sylvatica; assembly: GCA_033576555.1. Taxonomy (NCBI): domain Eukaryota; kingdom Metazoa; phylum Chordata; class Amphibia; order Anura; family Dendrobatidae; genus Oophaga; species Oophaga sylvatica. The sequence continues at coordinate 462,706,887 of JARQOD010000001.1, forward strand.
CCCTGCCGTGCGCCCAAACAGTTTTCCACCCCCACATATGGGGTATCAGCGTACTCAGGACAAATTGGACAACAACTTTTGGGGTCCAATTTCCTTGGGAAAATTCAAAAATTTAGGACTAAAAAATCATTTTTGTGGAATTTTTTTTTTTTTTTTCACACCCAGGCATTATAAACTTTTGTGAAACACTTGGGGGTTCAAAGTGCTCACAACAGATCTAGATAAGTACCTTAGGGGGTCTAGTTTCCAAAATGGTGTCACTTGTGGGGGGTTTCCACTGTTTAGGCGCATCAGAGGTTCTCCAAGCGCGACATGGCGTCCAATCTCAACTCCAGCCAATTTTAGTTTGAAAAAGTCAAACGGCGCTACTTCCCTTACGAGCTCTGCCGTGTGCCCAAACAGTGGTTTTCCCCCACATATGGGGTATTGGCGTACTCAGGAGAAATTGCATAACAACCTTATCTGCCCATTTTCTCCTTTTACCCTTGTGAAAATAAAAAAAAAGTTTGTAAAAATCATTTTTGTGGCTAAAAAGTTAAATGTTCATTTTTTCCTTCCACGTTGCTTTAGTTCCTGTGAAGCACCTGAAGGGTTAATAATCTTCTTGAATGTGGTTTTGAGTACCTTGAGGGGTGCAGTTTTTAGAATGGTGTCACCTTTGGGTATTTTCTGCCATATAGACCCCTCAAAGTGACTTCAAATATGAGGTGGTCCCTAAAAAAAATGGCTTTGTAAATTTTGTTGTAAAAATGAGAAATCGCTGGTCAACTTTTAACCCTTATAACTTCCTAACAAAAAAAAAATTTTGATTCCAAAATTGTGCTGATGTAAAGTAGACATGTGGGAAATGTTATTTCTTAACTATTTTGTGTTACATATTTCTCTGTTTTAAGGGAATAAAAATTCAAAGTTTGAAAATTGCTAAATTTTCAAAATTTTCGCCATATTTGCGTTTTTTTCAAAAATAAACGCAAGTTATATGGAAGAAATTTTACCACTAACATGAAGTAAAATATGTCACGAGAAAACAGTCTCAGAATCGCGAAGATCCGTTGAAGCGTTCCAGAGTTATAACCTCATAAAGAGACAGTGGTCAGAATTGTAAAAATTGGCCCGGTCATTAACGTGCAAACCACCCTTGGGGGTGAAGGGGTTAAAAATCAAGTATGGACTGATGGTCGACAACTATATGTACCAGAAGCAGCTCGGTTAAGAGTCCTACAACTAGTGCACGATTCTAAAATTGCAGGACACAAAGGGACACAGAAAACGCAGGAGTTTTTGTCACGTTTCTTTTGGTGGCCGAACTTTCAAGAAGATGTGAAGAAGTATGTTAATTCCTGTGACATCTGTGCCAGATATAAGACTCCACGTGCATCCCCTATGGGACTATTGCAGCCTCTCGCCATCCCAACACGACCATGGGGATCAATTTCAATGGACTTTATTGTAGATCTACCAGAGTCCAAGGGAAAGACATCCATTCTGGTAGTAGTGCAAAAGCAGCGCATTTCATCCAGTGTTCAGGTCTGCCTTCAGCAAAAGATACAGCTGATCTGATAATTTGCAATGTTTTTCGCCTCCACGGAGTGCCGGATGAAGTCGTTTCAGATCTAGGTGTGCAATTTACATCTAAATTTTGGCACAGTTTATGCTCAGCACTAGACATCAAAGTACGATTGTCAACCGCTTACCATCCGCAATCTAACGGCCAGACAGAACGTACAAATCAGACGCTGGAGCAGTATCTTCGTTGTTATATTTGCCATCTGCAAGACGACTGGGTGGATCTGCTGCCATTTGCAGAATTTTCATATAATAATTCACAGAATGCCTCTACGAAACAGACGCCATTTTTTGCAAATCTGGGATATCACCCAAACATCCTTCCCAAAAATCCTGTGGCACCATTAATACCAGCAGTCGCCGAAAGAATCTCTCTGCTACAGCAAAATCTGAATGTTCTGAAAGACACTCTAAAGGAAGCTCAGGAGAAATATAAAAAAGCGGCCGACAGGTATCGGAGACCCACTCCCACGTTTAGGGTTGGAGATCGAGTGTGGTTATCCACTAAGAATTTGAAATTGAAGATTCCTTCTCCTAAATTAGGACAAAAATTTGTGGGACCATACAAAATCAGTAAGATTGTCAGTCCATTGGCCGTACGTCTACAGCTACCAACATCAATGAAGATTCATCCTGTGTTTCATGTGTCGTTGTTGAAAGCCGCCACAGCCAATCTATTTCCAGAACGATCCCCTTCGCCTCCCGATGCAATTGAAGTGGACGGACAGGAGCAGTTTGTGGTGGAAAAGATCTTGGATTCCCGAATACACAGAAATCGTTTGCAATATTTAATCAAATGGCAGGGCTACGACACGGAGGAAAATTCATGGGAACCAGTAAGCAACATCAATATCTATAACTATACCTATACTATATATACTATATACTATAACTATATCTATAACTTTTTTATGTAACCCCTCTCATGTACAGCACCATGGAATTAATGGCGCTATATAAATAAATAATAATAATAATAATCAATGCTCCTCGTTTGATTAGACAATTTCACCAGCGGTATCCTGCAAAACCTGGACAAGTTGCGTCCAGAGGCCGCCGTTAAGAGGGGAGTATTGTTAGGATTTGAACCTGTGAATCATGGCTTGCTGGTCTGTTCCCTTGCTGTGGAGCTATTTCGGAACTTGAATAACTTCAGCCTGAAACCATATGAACTTCGTCTGGGATAGAGATCATCACCTGCCCTGCTGATTGTTCCCTCCCTGATTGAGACTGATTGGATAGAGATCATCACCTGCCCTGCTGATTGTTCTCGCCCTGATTGAGACTGATTGGATCTGCTATATATACCTGGCCCTGTGCAGCTTCCTGTTGCTGAGTATATTGTGGTGCTCAGTCTAACTGAGTGAAGCATTATCTGAGCTCCTGATCTGGAAGGTGTTCTGCTGGCATCTTCCTGTCTCTTGTGGAAACCCTGCTGTTCCTACCTCCAACTCTATTCACCTAAACGGACTTGGTGCTTGTGTGTGATCTCGGCCGGCCCGTGCTCGGGCGGGCTCCGGCATCTGCCAACATAGTGAACCACCACCGCCATATACGGCACTTCCAGAAGTCCTTCCTTGGTCCGCTCACCTGCACATTTCTGCTCCGGCCACTGACTTCCAGTCCTGTATCGCCAGTAACGTGACAGTATGGAAACACAGCGGAAATTCCACTCCGCCCAAAGCCCCGCCCCCTTTTTAACGCGCGCTCATTATGGAAGTGTTAAGGACACCTCCGGAGCACATCCGGAATGATCGCAGGGCTACATAGCCCTGTGTTATTTCCCTTGCGGCGACGTCGCCGCAAGGGACTAGGACATGCTGCGGTCTGAAAAGACGCGCCGCATGTCCGGAAACGCAGGTCTTCCGCCTGCGTGTTTTGCAGCATAGTGGAGACGGGATTTATTGAAATCCCCTCCACTATGCTGTAACATCTGGACGCTGCGTGTTTGACGCTGCGCCAATGCACAGCGTCAAACACGCAGCTAATCCGGACTGTTTCCTGATAGTGGAAACATACCCTAAGGGGTGCAGTTTTTATAATGGTGTCCCTTTTGGGTATTTTCTACCATATAGACCCCTCAAAGTGACTTCAAATGTGAGGTGGTCTAAAAAAAAAAAATGGTTTTGTAAATTTTGCTGTAAAAATGAGAAATCGCTGGTCAACTTTTAACCCTTATAACTTCCTAACAAAAAAAAATTTTGTTTCCAAAATTGTGCTGATGTAAAGTAGACATGTGGGAAATGTTATTTATTTACTATTTTGTGTCACATAACTCTCTGGTTTAACAGAATAAAAATTAAAAATTTGAAAATTGCGAAATTTTCAAAATTTTCGCCAAATTTCCATTTTTTCACAAATAAACGCAAAAATTATCGACCAAAATTCACCACTAACATGAAGCCCAATATGTCACGAAAAAACATTCTCAGAATCGCTATGATCCGTTGAAGCGTTCCTGAGTTATTACCTCATAAAGGGACACTGGTCAGAATTGCAAAAAATGGCAAGGTCATGAAGGGGTTAAAGATAGGTAAACATGACGCATTCGGATTGCTGAGGATGAAGCGCTGCGCAAACAGGCGCAAATGTGAAACCAGCCTAACACAATTCCAAAACCTTTCTTTTTTTTAACTAAGATACCTATGCAGCTGCCCCAGCCCAAAATTGGAGATGCAGACCAGATAACAGCAGAGATCCAGATGATGAGAATGAGCATGGGAATCAATTCTTTATCCATCATGTGAGCTAAGAAATATGAAATATGACCATTCACATAATGACTCTCACTCAGGACGCTTTTTATTTGCTCCTTTTACGTTGGTTCCACAGTTTGTGTCTGGGGTTTCCCTCGGGAGAATTTTCCACTGGAAACCTCAGATGCACATATTTAATGAGGCAATGCATATGCCACCTGTTTAAGGGCACATTCACATGTTCAGTATTTAGTCAGTATTTTCCATCAGTATCTGTAAGCCAAAACCAGGAGTGGGACAATCAGAGGAAAAGTATAATACCGTAGAAACACATCATCACTTCTGTGTGCTGTATCTGTTGGGCCATATTCACACGTTCAGTATTTGGTCAGTATTTTACATCAGTATCTTTAAGCTGAAACCAGGAGTGGGTTTATCACCCACTCCTGGTTTCAGCTTAAAGATACTGATGTAAAATACTGACCAAATACTGAACGTGTGAATATGGCCCAACAGATACAGCAATTAAAAACAAAAGTAAAATTTGCTAATGTTATAAAATTAGTGTTAAATGAGTGCTTGTAATTGATGCCATGGCATCTGTCACCCATAGGCTACCATATTAAAACAAAGTAAATTGCAACTTTTTCTAAAGGATGTCACTGGATTTGCATAGTAGTCTGCTGACTTATTCTGACTGGGGAGAACTGTGTGTCCTAAACAGTGCCTTCATCACCCCCTCTTCCCACCAATCCTATAAAGAATACACAGCCAGGCCTGGATGGGTTGAACAGGTCAGTCACAGTTTATTAATTACCAAAGCAGAGAAGGGCAATTACATTTCGTACCGGGGGCTCATGGCAGAGATCCTGTCCGCGATCGACAGGAGATTATGCCTACGAGCGGTCACGAACCTTTGCCCTCCTCCACTAATCCGCTGTGACGTCAGGGTATGCCACACTGAACAATATCGCTAACGAGATCGCTAAAAAACGTCACTATTTAGCGATCCCGTTAGCGATGTTGTTCAGTGCGGCATCTGCCAGCGACGAGCTTCCTGCTGTGATCTCGCTCGTCGCTGGAATCGTTCCGGACCCTATTTTCTCGTCGGCGCTCCCGCTGGGTAAGTATCTAATCGCTGTGTGGCACCTTTTCTTAGCGATTTAGCGGTACTTTTGTTAAGAAGATCGCTAACGGCGATAGCGCCGTTAACTATATCGCTAAATGTGGCCGCACATAGCGATATAGAAACAATCCCGCTAGCGATCGCATTAGTATGCGTCGTTATCGTGATCGCTAGCGGGATTATTTAGTGTGGCAGTACCTTTAGTTTTGCTAACACAAATTTTTTTTTTTTTTTATATATGTATAACTTGTACATATTACACGTATATACATACAGTGCCTACAAGTAGTATTCAACCCCCTGCAGATTTAGCTGGTTGACACATGCGGAATTAACTTGGCATTGTGACATTTGCACTGTAGTTCAGCCTGGAAGTGGGAAATGCACTGCAGCAAAAATTTTTGTTTTAATTTTTTTTTTTTAAAAAAAACGTTAAAAGTTAATTCAGAGTGTCATTTATTATTCAACCCCTCAAACCACAAGAATTCTGTTTGGTCCCCCTAAAGTATTAAGAAGTAGTTCAGGCACCAAGAATAATGAGCTTCACATGTGTGGATTAATGATCTCTTTTGCCAGCCTTTTCTGACTATTTAAGACCCTCCCCAAACTTGTGAACAGCACTCATACATGGTCAACATGGGAAAGACAAAGGAGCATTCCAAGGCCATCAGAGACAAGATCGTGGAGGGTCACAAGGCTGGCAAGGGGTACAAAACCCTTTCCAAGGAGTTGGCCCTACCTGTCTCCACTGTTGGGAGCATCATCCGTAAGTGGAAGGCTTATGGAACTACTGTTAGCCTTCCACGGCCTGAACAGCCTTTGAAAGTTTCCTCCCGTGCCGAGGCCAGGCTTGTCTGAAGAGTCAAGGCTAACCCAAGGACAACAAGGAAGGAGCTCCGGGAAGATCTCATGGCAGTGGGGACATTGGTTTCAGTCAATACCATAAGTAACGTACTCCACCGCAATGGTCTCCGTTCCAGACGAGCCCGTAAGGTACCTTTACTTTCAAAGCATCATGTCAAGGCTCGTCTACAGTTTGCTCATGATCACTTGGAGGACTCTGAGACAGACTGGTTCAAGGTTTATGGTCTGATGAGACCAAGATCGAGATCTTTGGTGCCAACCACACACGTGACGTTTGGAGACTGGATGGCACTGCATACGACCCCAAGAATACCATCCCTACAGTCAAGCATGGTGGTGGCAGCATCATGCTGTGGGGCTGTTTCTCAGCCAAGGGCCTGGCCATCTGGTCCGCATCCATGGGAGGATGGATAGCATGGCCTACCTGGAGATTTTGGCCAAGAACCTCCGCTCCTCCATCAAGGATCTTAAGATGGGTCGTAATTTCATCTTCCAACAAGACAACGACCCAAAGCACACAGCCAAGAAAACCAAGGCCTGGTTCAAGAGGGAAAAAGTCAAGGTGTTGGAGTGGCCTAGTCAGTCTCCTGACCTTAACCCAATTGAAAACTTGTGGAAGGAGCTCAAGATTAAAGTCCACATGAGACACCCAAAGAACCTAGATAACTTGGAGAAGATCTGCATGGAGGAGTGGGCCAAGATAACTCCACAGACCTGTGCCGGCCTGATCAGGTCTTATAAAAGACGATTATTAGCTGTAATTGCAAACAAGGGTTATTCCACGAAATATTAAACATAGGGGTTGTATAATAATTGACCCACACTTTTATGTTTAAAATTTATTAAAATTCAACTGAGCAACATAACTTTTTGTTTTATAAGATTTATGCCTCTGTTAATAAATCCTACTCTCGTTTGCAGTTTGAAGGCTCTAACTTATTTGCATCTTATCAAACCAGCTAAATCTGCAGGGGGTTGAATACTACTTGTAGGCACTGTATCTCCGACGCACATAGAATGGCAGTTCATTCGATTGAAATATGTAAGGGAGGGAGGGACAACAGCTTCCAGTGAGGGCCAGAGGGTAAAGGAAGTTGCTGACCAGAGCACCTAAATTTAACCCCTGTAGGTGTGGCCGCAGGTACCTTCCCCTCCGAGGTCACTGGACAGCTGGACATCCCCAATTAGTACATCACCACTGGGAGTGGTGTGATGGGGGGGTGAATTGGGCACGGACAGTTATACATTAGCATCCACCTTATAGGCTCCCCAGTCAGAGGCCCTTTCCTTATTCAGTACAGTGCCTGCCAGACTGGGGAGACCTGTGTTTCCTAAACAGTGTCTTCACCTCTTCCCACCAATCTCATAAAGAATACACAGCCAGGCATGGATGGTTGAACAGGTCAGTCACAGTTTATTAATTACCAAAGCAGAGAAGGGCAATTACATTTCGTAACGGGGGCTCATGGCAGAGAACCTGTCCGCGATCGACAGGAGATTATGCCTACGAGCGGTCACGAACCTTTGCCCTCCTCCACTAATCCGCCACGGAGGATCCGGTGTATGACCTACACAGGACTCAGACCCATCACCATTAAGGCCTGTTCAACCCCATCCTGCAGGCCAGACAAAAATATATCTAAGCCAATGTCCGTCAGGTGAACGCCGTCCGGTCTTAGTAATGCCGTGTTATCTCCTTCCAGCTGGTCATGACGCACCACAATACCACATTTTTTTCATACGAATTTCGCCATCCGTGCATTAAACTTTTTCCTTATTCGCTCTATGGCCTTTTGATCTCTCGCCCCCCACCATACGGCTCGAGGAGTCATTTGCGACCACACCAGTACCATATCTTCAAACAAACAGGCAAAACGCTCAATGTCTGTTGTCATCCATTTGTACAGTTCAGTGATCTTACTTTTGCCAAGATCATTACCACCAACATGTAACATCATTATCACCGGGCGTGTCACCCTCCTGGAGATGTAAACCAACTCTTGAAACACCTGACGCCATTGGAGGCCTCTTATCCCTCTCCAGTTGACTTCCAAACCCGGGAAGCCTAGAATTTTTCCTCCAGGTCTCCGTTCGGCCCTTTTTTCTGCCCAATAGACATATGAATGTCCTAAAACCCAAACTTCAACTCCTGAAAGAGATAAAATGTGTTACTTGAGCAGATCAGGTCTTATGTATCTAGCGAAGCACGCGGATTTCCATCGTCCCATCCTCTGCACCTCGGCTCCTGATACTCCTGCCCTAGCTGCCTCGGTAGCTGCCCCTATTCGAAAGGAATGCGTCCCGTATTCTATTGGATTAGCCCCGGTTCTTTTTAAGCATGATGTGAAAATTGTCTGAAATTGATACCTGGTAAGGGGGGACTCATCTGTGTGAGATAGAAAAAAATCTGCCTTTGTGTCTTACTGCTGCATAACTTTTGACTATGTTAAGGGGGCATACTGGGCCATCTGTTATGTTTCGGTAACTGAGGAGTGCAGGTAAAAAAGGCAATACACCAGAGCAGTTGGAATCCATGAGATTGCAGTACCCTGACCAACCACCACAACTAGAGGCAGCCGTGGAGCGCTCCTACGTTGGTCCCAGACGCATCGTCATAGCCCGAGAAACTAACTACACCTAAAGATAGAAATAGGAAAGCTATCTGCCCCGGAGCAGATCCCCAAAGAACATAGAAAGCCCCCAAACATGTAATGGCTGTTAGACAAGAAGAAATACTGACACAGACAGAAAATAGTATGAGCAAACGCTGGGGCCCAAACTAACCAAACAGAAAAGGATAGGAAGGGTACTTACTGCAATCCCAAAAAACCCTGCAAAGCACCAACTCTACTAATTTCAAAAACACCTGAGATCACACGACCTCTACCACCTAAATTAGTTCTCTGGTGTAACAAAATCAAAACAGCAGCCACTGAAGAAACTGGAAAAAGCAAAAGTACAAACATCAGTGGCTGAACTAAACTGAGAGGGCAAAAGCCCCGGAGGGGACCCTGAAGGCCCCCACGAAGTGCAGGACAAAATGCAAAAATAAAGCACAAAAACAAAAGAAGAAAATGTCTTATCGGTTAGCAGGAGATGCAGACACGACACAGCAGGCTACAAGGGAAACAGGAATCATGGAGTGAGACCAGAACAATTGATCACCGGCAACCCTGATGGGAAGGCGACTCCCTTATATAAGACCAGTCAGTAACACCTGATTCCCACTCCTCACAATCTTCACTGGACAGTCCAGTACCGCTTGTAACCACCAGAGGAGCCTCTGCTCAGAACTCATTTCAAGTCCATTCACAACAGTACCCCCCTTGAGGAGGGGTCACCGAACCCTCACTTGAGCAACCAGGTCGGTCAGGATACGCACGGATGAGTCTCCTAGCATGGATGTCCGAAGCAAAACCCAAGAATTGTCTTCCTGACCATAACCTCTCCACTTAACTAAATACTGGAGTTTCTGTCTAGAAAAACGAGAATTCAATATTTTCTCAACCACATACTCCAGATTGCCCTCAACCAAAACAGGGTCAGGAGGCACAGTAGTAGGAACCACTGGCTCAACAAACCTCTTCAACAAGGACTTGTGGAACACGTTATGGATCTTAAATGTCCCTGGAAGAAGCAAACGAAAAGAAACAGGATTAAGAATCTCCATGATCTTATAAGGTCCAATGAACCTAGGCTTAAATTTAGGAGATGCCACTCTCATAGGAATATTTTTTGAGGACAACCAGACCAAGTCCCCCACTTTAAACCGAGGACCATCAGTCCTATGCCGGTTAGCAAACCGCTGGGCCCTCTCCTGAGAGAGGGACAACCTCTCCACTACCTGGTCCCAAATCTGTTGCATACGCTCCACAACAGAGTCAACACCTGGACAGACAGAAGCCTCCGTCTGTCCTGAAGAAAATCGAGGGTTAAACCCAGAATTACAGAAAAATGGAGACATCAAAGTGGCAGAGCTAGCCCTATTATTAAGAGCAAACTCAGCCAAAGGCAAAAAAGAGACCCAGTCATCCTGATCAGCAGACACAAAGCATCTTAGATAAGTCTCCAATGTCTGGTTTGTTCTCTCAGTTTGACCATTGGTCTGAGGATGAAACGCCGAGGAGAAAGACAATTGAACACCAAGTTAGAACAAAAGGTCCTCCAAAATCTTGAAACAAACTGGACTCCTCTGTCAGACACAATGTTCTCAGGAATGCAGTGTAAACGAACCACAGGCTGAAGGAACAAAGGCACCAATTCAGAGGAGGAAGGCAACTTCGGTAATGGCACAAGATGTATCATCTTGGAAAACCTATCACAAATCACCCAGATGACGGTCATTCTCTGAGAAACAGGGAGGTTGGAAATGAAATCCATAGAGATATGGGTCCATGGTCTCTTGGGCACAGGCAATGGCATCAACAAACCACTAGAGCGAGAGCAAGGCTTGGAGCGAGAGCAAGTCCCGCAGGACTGCACAAATTCCCTGACATCACGAGACAAGGTAGGCCACCAAAAGGACCGACTAACCAAGTCTCTGGTACCAAAAATTCCGGGATGACCGGCCAGCGCGGAACAATGAATCTCAGACATCACACTCTTTTTCCACTGGTCCGGGACAAACAATTTCCCAACAGGGCAGCGCTCGGGCTTATCCTCCTGACACCCTACAGAGCCAGTCTCAAATTGGGCGAGATGGCGGAAAGAACTATACTCTCTTTCAAAATAACAGAAGGATCAGATAACTCAGGAGAGTCCGCCAGGAAACTCCTCGAGAGAGCATCCGCCTTAACATTCTTAGTGCCAGGAAGAAATGAAACCACAAAATTAAAACGTGTGAAAAACAAGGCCCACCTGGCCTGTCTAGGATTAAGTCGCTTGGCAGATTCCAGATAAACCAGATTCTTATGGTCCGTGAGGACCACCACCTGATGTTTGGCTCCCTCCAGCCAATGTCTCCACTCTTCAAAAGCCCACTTCATGGCCAATAACTCCGATTACCCACGTCATAATTACGTTCAGTAGGAGAAAATTTTCGAGAGAAAAAGGCACAAGGGTTACTTTTAGAGGTCTCTGGATCTCTTTGGGACAAAACGGCACCTGCCCCAATTTCAGAGGCATCAACCTCCACCTGAAATGGTAGAGAAACATCAGGCTGCCGTAGAACAGGAGCAGAAGTGAATCTCTGCTTAAGTTCCTGAAATGCAGAGACTGCCTCAGGAGGCCAATTCACCACATCAGAACCCTTTTTGGTCAAATCAGTTAAAGGTTTAACAATAACCGAGAAATTACCAATAAATTTACGATAAAAATTGGCAAAAACCAAAAATCTTTGAAGAGCCTTTTAATGAAGTAGTTGGACCCAATCACAGATGGCCTGAACCTTGACCGGGTCCATTTCAATAACAGATGGGGACAAAATGAATCCCAAAAATGAGATCCTCTGTACGTCAAAAAGACACTTTGATCCCTTCACATACAGAGCATTCTCTCTCTCAAAATCTGGAATACAGTTCGAACATGTTTCACATGAGAGTCCCAGTCATTGGAAAAAATCAAGATATCATCCAAATAAACAATCAGAAATTTATCCACAAAATCCCTGAAAATGTCATTCATGAAGGACTGGAAGACAGAAGGAGCATTAGTGAGCCCAAAGGGCATCACAAGGTACTCAAAATGCCCCTCAGGGGTATTAAATGCCGTCTTCCATTCATCTCCGTGCTTAATGCGAATAAGGTTATATGCCCCCCTGAGGTCAAGCTTGGTAAACCAAGTAGCATTTTTCACCCTGGAAAACAGGTCAGAAATCAAGGGTAACGGATATTGATATTTCACAGTAATATTGTTCAAAAGACGATAATCAATACACGGCCTTAATGAACCATCCTTTTTGGCCACAAAGAAAAAACCGGCACCTAAGGGTGAAGAGGATGGTTGATATGACCCTTCTCCAATGACTCCTTGATATAAGACCGCATAGCGTCATGTTCAGGTACAGACAAGTTAAAAAGGCGACCTTTAGGGAATTTACTACCAGGCACTAATTCAATAGCGCAGTCATAGCTCCTATGGGGAGGCAAGGATGCAGATTTACTTTAGCTAAACACATCAGAAAAATCAATCAAAAAGTCAGGAACATCCTGAGCCTGGGGGGAGGCAGAAAAAACAGGAGTGTTGGTATTAACACATTGGCAGCCCCAACTGGTTACAGACACAGTTTTCCAATCCAAAACAGGATTATGAGACTGCAACCAAGGGAAACCCAGTACGATAATATCATGCAGATTATACAGAACCAAAAATTTGCAGCACTCCTGATGATCAGGTTCAACCCTCATTATCACCTGAGTAGAGAACTGAGGTTTATTCTCAGCCAAAGGGGTAGAATCGATCCCCAGTAGGGGAATAGACTTCTGTAGGGGTATCAAGGGAAACCACAACGTTTAGCAAAATCATAATCCATCAGGTTAATAGCTGCTCCAGAATCAACGAAAGCCTGAGCAGAAAATGAGGACAGAGAGCATATCAGAGTGACAGTTAACAAAAACTTAGTCTGAACACTACCCAAGACAACTGAGCGTGCAAAACGTCTTCCCCGCTTAGGGCAGACTGAAATAACATGAGAGGCATCACCACAGTAGAAACATAACCCATTGCGCTTTAGAAACTCATGACGCTGTGCCCCAGACACCACTCTATCACACTGCATGGATTCAGAAGCAGGTTCACAAGGCAACACTATTCCACGCATACTTCTCCCTCACGCAAACGTCTGTCAATTTGAATCGCTAATGACATAGAATCATTGAGACCAGAGGGGACAGGGAATCCCACCATAACATCCTTTACATTATCTGATAGACCCTTCCGAAAAAGGGCCGCCAAAGCGTCGTCATTCCACTTGGTCAGGACTGCCCACCTACGGAATCTCTGACAGTATAACTCAACGTCATCAAGCCCCTGATTTAATGCCAACAAGGCTTTTTCAGCTTGATCAGTGACATTAGGCTCATCGTACAATAACCCAAAGCCTGAAAAAATGCATCAACATCACTCAAAACAGGATCCCCAGGTGTCAGGGAAAAAGCCCAATCCTGAGGATCGCCGTGCAGGAGAGAGATGACAATTTGAACCTGCTGCGCTGCGTTCCCTGAGGACTTAGATTTTAAGGCAAAAAACAATTTACAATTATTTTTGAAATTCTGAAACTTAGCTCGATCCCCAAAAACAAATCTGGCATGGGAATCCTAGGTTCCACAACAGGCAACCTAGCAAGATATGCAGCAATACTCTGAACCTCAGTGGCAAGCTGATCCACACGGCCAGACAACTGTGCAAACTCCATTGAGAGAAAAAATCCTCCCCAGCACCCAGAGATACAGAGGGAAAAAAAAATAAAAAATGCAACAAACAGAAAAATATCTCTGACAACTCTGACAACCGTTTTTTTCTTTCACAATATTTTTCCCTTCTGTGAGTACCATACAACTTTAAATTTTAGGCCGGTGATACTGTTATGTTTCGGTAACTGAGGAGTGCAGGTAAAAAAGGCAATACACCAGAGCAGTTGGAATCCATGAGATTGCAGTACCCTGACCAACCACCACAACTAGAGGCAGCCGTGGAGCGCTCCTACGTTGGTCCCAGACACCTCGTCACAGCCCGAGAAACTAACTACACCTAAAGATAGAAATAGGAAAGCTATCTGCCCCGGAGCAGATCCCCAAAGAACATAGAAAGCCCCAAACATGTAATGGCTGTTAGACAAGAAGAAATACTGACACAGACAGAAAATAGTATGAGCAAACGCTGGGGCCCAAACTAACCAAACAGAAAAGGATAGGAAGGGTACTTACTGCAAACCCAAAAAACCCTGCAAAGCACCAACTCTACTAATTTCAAAAACACCTGAGATCACACGACCTCTACCACCTAAATTAGTTCTCTGGTGTAACAAAATCAAAACAGCAGCCACTGAAGAAACTGGAAAAAGCAAAAGTACAAACATCAGTGGCTGAACTAAACTGAGAGGGCAAAAGCCCCGGAGGGGACCCTGAAGGCCCCCACAGAAGTGCAGGACAAAATGCAAAAATAAAGCACAAAAACAAAAGAAGAAAATGTCTTATCTGTTAGCAGGAGATGCAGACACGACACAGCAGGCTACAAGGGAAACAGGAATCATGGAGTGAGACCAGAACAATTGATCACCGGCAACCCTGATGGGAAGGCGACTCCCTTATATAAGACCAGTCAGTAACACCTGATTCCCACTCCTCACATCTTCACTGGACAATCCAGTACCGCTTGTAACCACCAGAGGGAGCCTCTGCTCAGAACTCATTTCAAGTCCATTCACAACAGCCATCTGCTGATTTAACCAGCACCCACATGCCCCTACCGGTTGGATCACACTTGGATTTTCGCACTTGGATGCGCAGGGCATCGCTACATATGACTATGTCCTCATGAATTAAACCGCCTTCCGATGCGCTTTTTGAACGAGGTAATAACTCAGTGATACGCAGTGCGCCAAAAAAAGCAATAGCGAAAGCTGCTGAGATGAGGGTCGCCTCGTATTGTGATCTGCAGACCGATGGGGATATTGAGATAATGTTATGCAATAGTGTGAGTGAAATGGGGTGATGACATTCTAGCCTTGGTTGAAGCCTTTTCCACCCTTTAATGGCTTGCCTGATAAAAAGGAGTTTTGTTACATCGGCCCACCCCATTAGCTGAAAAAGAATGCTAATCCCGATAATTTAATTTGTGCCGATGTACCCGAAGCGCCCGCATTTCTCAGCCGAACCAAAAATTCTGCAGTCACTACTCCTCTTGCGTGGTCACACATATCTACTGGTCTACCCTGAACTAAGGAGCACCCATTCTCCCCAAGCCTTACCATAAACCTGCCAGGTAGCTGGTGACACTGAGGCGGCGGATTAAGTGCATTAATGATTGGCCACTATGTCCCATAGGGAGGAGAGGACACTGAATACCTGTCGGTTGCGTGCTGGGAAGCTGGATTCTGAAGGCCTGCCAATCGGAAGATAAAAGTGGTTAATCAGATTATCATCTACCTCCGCCACTACTGTGGCTCGACACCAGATATTGTTTTCCAAGCATAGCAGAGCTAAATGACGTAACAGAGCAAGTATAGGTAAGAATGACGTTGACATGTGGTTCAAGCTGTTAGCGGTTATAATATTTCTAGTATGAAACCGGATATTGGCGTTTATCAGCAGCTTGGCCCAAATCTCAATGGCTGCCACAATTGAGAAAATTTCCCACAGAGCTGGATCTTGTCCCCATCTCGATATAGCCCATAGCTCTGGCCAATTACTTCTGCACTACTGGTCTTTGTAGACCGCTGCAAAAAACCGTGTTCTTTGCTCCACCCAACTGTGAGCCCAATGTCTGTATTTGACGTTTCATTAAACATGACACATGTATGCCCGTTGTATGATTCAGGAATGTTTTCCAAACTACCAAGTCGCTTTTAACGAGCGAGTTAATCTGATTCTATGGCCGGGCTGAGAAACGCCCTTGTTACCAATGATAATCGGCGATAGAAGGCTCTGCTGACAGCATTACGGGGCTGGTGAATGTCAGTAGGCCAGTAGGGCCTGCATCTGCTGAAGGGTGACTTTTTTAACTGTGCAGAAGCTTTCCAGCATCTGAAGTGTCTTTTGTATTTTTCGGAAGGTAACCGGAAAACCATCGAATTGGTGTCTATTTCAAAGCCCATAAAGGATAGTACGTTTACACGGTCCTCTTGTTTTTCTCGTGATAGCGGGACACCGAAATGACGCGATTTCAGTTTAAATTTTCTCAGCAGGAAAGAACAGAGTTTGGAATTTCTGGGACCGACTAACAAAAATCGTTGAGGTAATGAATCAAAGAATTACTGCCTGTTTCATGGCGGACAACCCAATCCAGAAACGTGCTGAATAACTCAAAATAGTGACACGAGATTGAACATCCCATCGGCAGGCACATATCAAAATAATAGTGTTGGTCTACTTTGCATCCTAATAAGTGATAACATTCGGGATGAACGGGTAAAGGCGAAATGCCCATTCTATATCCGATTTAGCTAGCAGAGCACCGGGCCCTGCCGCGCGCGACTAAATCTACGGCTTTGTCGAAAGACGCGTATGTGATGGGTGAGATAGGGTGATGGATTAAACGATATTTGCTGGGTTCTTTTTTTGGAATAATGCCTAGAGGCGATATTTGATGTTCTTGAAGGCAGCGAATGAAAGGGACCCGCCATTCTACCAACTCGACTTTCTTTATTATTTTTTGGATTAAGATTTCTGGAATTCTCGATCTGATTTTCGGTTATTGGCAACCGTTGGTGTTTTGTTAGGTTTGTAGGGGATAAAGAACCGTCTGTAAAGCCGGAGTGTAGTAACTGTGGCCGCTGTCATGTGTGCATTGCCACGAAGATCGTCGCGGTTGCACATTTTGACTTCTCACAGCTGAGCTGCTGTTTCTTTGTGTTTGGCAGCTAGGGAGTTAATTCGTCTGTGCTCGGTGCTGGGACTGGGTGCAGTTTCTCCCGGCTGCAATTGATTATTTGTTGATTGGTTTCCTTTAAATTCCTGGTTGTCTGCTTGGGAGGTTGCCAGTGAAACCTTCATGCAGACCACAGATAGGAATGAATCTGTATAGACTTTAGTTGTGAGCTCCTTAGTTGTTCTAAGCTCAACTTGGTTAGAGTTTATTTCCCAGACCATTTATGTTCCTTTGGTGTTTGAGTGTGTATGCAAGCGAGTGTTATCCTGTCTGTCTTATATGTCTATCTGTGTATTTAGCTAAGATCAGCCCATATCCCTTTGGTGGTAGTCAGGATCCTTCTTAGGACTGATTACAGGGTTCAGGGTCTGATAGGAGACAGGGTTAGGTTGGTGACTTGGACCTCTGAACCATTATCAGTACCTCCAAGGTGAGGGATTGTTAGGACCCAGTTTAGGGTCAGGTTAGATCCCGGTCCACCTCTTTCCTGTTTCAGCTCTCAAGTCCTCAAGATTAACCCTGGGTTCAGCAGATATGGTGTCAGGTAAATCTATTCTATACTTACATGCTGATGTTGCTATACTAGTTGTTGTATAGAGTGTTGTTCCTGTATTAATAGTTTTACTGACATTGTATACATATCATTAGACAGCGTGACATTTTCACTGGCCATAAAAATTATCCCCAGTTACCATGGATCCAGTAGCCCACCGGCTCTGCGTTGCAGGGATTACCATGGAGCGACGGCATTAACCAAATTTTTGTCTCCCCTGGAGCAAACCAGAGTTAACCTAAGGGCCTCCCGGACAGGTTCACTGGTGGGCGAACAAATTTTTCACCCCGGAGGCATGTAAATTGTATTTTCGGCTTCGGCCTCGATCATAGGGAGTGAGGAGCAGAAGTGGGAATTGTTACTCACTTCTGCAAGGGACCCTCAATCCTGGGCTTTTTTCCCTTTCCCTCCCGGGATCCCCGCTCTACGTCTGTAGATCAATTTTTTACTGCCCCTGGGTTGGTATATATGCCCAGATCGGGTCTTTTCTTGCTGAGACAAAATTACGTAAGATACAGCGGGAGATCGTCCGGCAGGGGAATTTGCTTCTGAGTTTCGAGATGGGCCACAGAAAACTCAGGGGAAGACCCACCTTAGGAGCCAGTTTTGTCTGGCTTTCTGATAAATTAAAAGACTTTTGGCTCGTAGAGTCTCCTCCTTCTCTGGGGCTGCTATGGGCCTTACTATCCGTACGATAGAGGGCTTGGGGGAGAGGGGTGAGGTAACCCCACCCCTGTTGTTTCTCCACCTACCACTAAAGCCCTTATGTTGAGGTTCCCCTTGTCTTTTTGGGGAGAGCCTATGCATTTTGGGAGGGACTTTCATTTCTTAGGAGGGGTTTGGGGCGGTACGCCGCAGGACTAAAGATGTTTTTTTCTGCGGGAAAGAGGACATTTTGTTGGAGAATTCCATCCCGGCCCTTGTTGAGCCAAAATCGCCGGAAAACTTTAATCCAGGTTTGTGGTGGACACAACCTGGGAGTATGTATATCACCCCAGTTTTCCATTCCTGTACCAGTGGAGGTGGTGTTGGACGAGGTGGAGAGATTGTCTGTTCTTCTTGATGTGGTTCCCCGGGGCTAATCTGGTTGACGCCATTTGCTCAGGCTCAAGGATCATCTGAGTGTATTGGTCAAACCAACCTTATTCCCTTGACCGCCGGGCCCCTCCGGCAAGGTAGTTTTGTTCATGAGGTTCAAAACATTGACCTTCGGAGGGGCAATACATAGGGAACAATTATCTTGTTAGTTTGGAGGGTCTACCTACTCCCTTGTGTTGGACTTCCTTGGTTGGTTAAACATAACCCTGTGATTAATTGGCAGTCCAAGAAATAAGCCAATGGGTGAGTTTTTGCAAAAGCAACTGCATAGAACACAGTCATCAGTGCGGTCGTGCCTAGTACATTGCCTCCTTTTTTGGAGGATTTTGGGGATGTTTTCTCTGAGAGGGGTGTCAGGAGTTTGCCTCCTCATCGCGTGTATGACTGCTCTATTAATCTCCTTCCTGATGCTAAGTTGCCTAAAGCAGGTTTGTAAATCTTTCTGGTCCTGAGAGGCAGGCTATGAAAGATTATATTTCTGAAAGTCTGGCCAAAGGGCATATTAGACCTTCATCTTCCCAGTAGCTGCGGGGTTCTTCTTTGTGAAGAAGAAAGATGGAGGCCTACGCCCTTGCTTGGATTTCCGCGAACTTAATCGATTACTGTTCGAGATCCGTATCCACTCCCTCTTATTCCTGATCTCTTCAATCAAAATGTTGGCGCCAAATGGTTTTCTAAAATTGGATCTCAGGGGGCGTATAAATCTGATTAGGATAAAAGAGGGGATGAGTGGAAAACGGCGTTTAACCCGCCGGAGGGACATTATGAGAACCTAGTCATCCTTTTGGTCTGACTACTGCACCAGCATGTAATTCCAACATTTTGTAAAAGACATTTTTCGTCCACCTGTGGGGCTGTTTGTGGTGTATATTTGGACGCATTTTAATTTACTCGCCAGATCTTGTGTCTCATCAGGAGCTGTGAGACAGGTGTTGCAGATCTTGCGAGACATAAATTATACGCCAAACTGGAGAAGTGGTATTTGCCGTACAGGAACTCAGTTTTTGGGTTTTTTGGTGTCAGCCTCCGGTTTCCGTATGGACCCTGAAAAGGTAGAGCAGTGCTTGAATGGATCAGCCAGGGGATCTTAAGGCTCTGCAGCGTTTTTTTGGGGTTTGCTAACTACTACCGGAAATTAATTTGTAATTTCTCATCTGTCGTCAAACCTCTCACTGACAATGACAAGAAAAGGGACGGATTTTTCTAAATGGTCGGACAAAGCTTGCCAGCCTTTTCCTCTTTGAAGAAATGTTTTGCTTCGCACCCGTTCTCATCCAACCAGATGCATCTCAGCCGTTCATTGTGGAGGTGGATGCGTCTGACGTAGGGGTGGGTGCTATATGTCCCAGGGTCCGTCCCCTGGTAAATGGCATCCGTGCCGCTTTCTTTCTAAGAAATTGTTTGTCCGCCGAAAGGATTATGAATCGGCAATAGGGAACTTTTGGCCATTAAGTTAGCTTTTGAAGAATGGGCGCACTTTTTGGAGGGGGCAGTCCACCCGGTTACCGTTATTACTGATCACAAAACCTGTTGTATTTGGAATCCGCTAAGCGTCTGAATTCCAGACAAGCTCGATGGTCGTTGTTTTTTACCAGGTTTAATTTGTCGTCACTTATCGCCCGGTTAAGAAAAATAAAGGCTGATGCCTTTTCTCCATTTCCCAGGGCCGGGAAAAAAGGGTGACCCGGGTCCTACCTTCAGAGGGGGTGGTAGTGCGGCGTATTTTCTGAGCTGAAAGGGGGAGGTGTTAGAGGCTCAGGGGACACCCCTGCAGGACCTCCCCGGGAGACTGTTTTCCCAAATCGTTGAGACAAAAGGTTATTGAAAGCACATCAAATTCTGCTCTACAGACATCCAGGGAGTAAAAGGGTCTTTAGATCCCTTTCTCGCCGGTTTTGTGGCCTAATGCTAATAAAGATTTTTAACTTTTGTCCCATTGGGGGTGTGCCGCTCTAAAACCCCCATACCCCATCCGTCTTGGGACCCTTTACCCTTGAAAACTTCCGAGCGTCCATGGACTCATTATCTATGGACTTCATTACGGACCTCCCTCCGCGTCAGGGAATACTGCCCAAATGGTGGTTTTGACAGTTCAGAAGATGGCACATTTCGTTGCCTTTTCCGCACTCCCTAATGCTAAAAAATCTGGCCAGGTGTTCAAATTTGGAGATCGTTAGACTTTCATGGGTGCCTTCTGATGTGGTGTCAGATAGGGGGTCTCAGTTGTTTCCAAATTTTGGAGGGGATTTTGTTTACGTCGGGGATGCAATTGTCATTTTCCTCGGCTTTTCATCCGCAACCAATGGCGACAGGCGTCTGAAACAGACCTTAAGACATAAACCCGGTGTTTTGTCTCAAAAAACCAAGAGGACTGGTCTTCTTTCTTGCCCGGCAGAGTTCGCTCTTAACAACAGGCGGGGCGAGTCCACGGAAGTCCCCGTTTTTGGGGCATATGGTTTCACCCAGTTTTGTACTTTCAATGGGGGGGGCCCCCTTTTGGGGTTCCTGAGGAGGAGCGTTTCTCGTCGCACTTGCTCTTTGTGGAGAGGTGTATTGAATAATCTAGGCGATGGGGAACCGTTACAAACGTATGGCTGATAGGAGGAGAGTTTCTGGTCCAGACTAAAAGTGAACGATCGGTAAAGGTTGTCACCAGGAATATAAAACTTAAAGTGCCCTCCTGGAAACTGGGTCCCAATTCATCGGGCCTACAGGAAATCATTCCAAAAATTTAATCCTGTGGATTTCGTCGGACCTCCCCCTACTTTTAAAAATTCATAATGTTTTCCACAAGTCATTACTTAAAAGGTATTGTGGCACCATCATACCGTCACCCTACCTCCTCCTCCTGTGTTGGCAATGGGTAACTTGAATTTCAAGTATCAAAGACATTGACTCCGCTGAACCCGGGTCCCTTCAGTACTTGGTTCATTGGAAGGGGTATGGTCCAGGGAAGGACGTTGGGTCCCGCGTCGATGTTAACGCAACTTTGGTTTTCGGACCTTCCCAGAACTCACCCGGGCAGGGCCGGGCCCCCTAGGGTCCCGAGGCCCCTCGTAGAAGGGGGGGTCTGTCAGTGGCATTCCCCACGAAGATCGTCCGGTTGCACATTTTGACTTCCACAGCTGAGCTGCTGTTTCTTTTGTGTTTGGCAGCTAGGGAGTTAACTGTCTGGCTCGGGCGGGACGGGTGCAGTTCTTCCCGGCTGAATTATTTGTTGATTGTTTCCTTAAAATTCCGGTTGTCTGCTTGGGGAGTTGCCAGTGAAACCTTCATGCAGACCACAGATAGGAATGAATCTGTATAGACTTTAGTTGTGAGCCCCTTATTGTTCTAAGCCCCAACTGGTTAGAGTTTATTTCCCAGACCTTTTTATTTTCCTTTGGTTGTTTGAGTTGTATGCAAGCGAGTGTTATCCTGTCTGTCTTATATGTCTAATCTGTGTATTTAGCTAAGATCAGCCCATATCCCTTTGGTGGTAGTCAGATCCTTCTTAGGACTGATTACAGGGTTCAGGGTCTGATAGGAGACAGGGTTAGGTTGGTGACTTGGACCTCTGAACCATTATCAGTACCTCCAAGGTGAGGGATTAGTTAGGACCCCAGTTTAGGGTCAGGTTTAGATCCCGGTCCACCTCTTTCCTGTTTCAGCTCATCAAGTCCTCAAGATTAACCCTGGGTTCAGCAGATATGGTGTCAGGTAAATCTATTCTAATACTTACATGCTGATGTTGCTATAACTAGTTGTTGTATGAGTGTTGTTTTCCTGTATTAATGTTTACTGACTTTGTATACATATCATTAGACAGCGTGACAGCCGCTTCCTTATTGTAAAGATTTAACCAGGGGCCCACGCGGCTACGCTCACCGGGGTTTTGCCTTGTGGGCGCTCTGTTCTTTTGACGAGTAACCTTGCGGCTGGGTGTCCTCCCCCGCAGGCTGAGCAGTCGTGTCTAAACTTACAAATGTTGGAAGCGGCAGTTCCCCCCGTTAAATAGCAAGCAGGGCCCCGGGTTTTCTAACGACCACCGAGTGTTGACCTGCGGAGTAATTAGTGGTCGCTGAAGAAAAGGGGACTTCTTTTGTTCTAAGCATCAATCGTATCCACACCTATGTCGCTTTAACCCCCCCATCCTAGATCGGCTGTAGGGCAAGCCGCCTGCGGAAGTCTTTATCGTATTGTCGCCAACGGAACCGCCATGTGACTTATACGTGTTATATATCATATCCTGATATATGAACAATTCGGAGCATCGTTCCGGAGGCTTCTGGCCCATAACACAGCCCAATACTGCAAACGCCTGTTGCCAATTGTTCATGTTTCTCACTAATTTAGGTTTGTTTCTATCAATATCCCCCCTCCCGTCCTCCTTTCTATATCCACGTTCTGTTGATCGATTGACAATACGACCATATGTCAACGTAATCGTTTTCCAAATTTTTTCTTTAGTCTCCTGTTCTAATGTGCACCTAGAGGACTGATCCCGCAGCAAAAACCTTCTTTGTGCAAACTCACTGATTGAAGCGTAGTATTGCTTTCCGCTGTTCCGCTTGGATGCGGTAAGCATTGCCTCAGCTCCTTGATCGCTGAGGATACTCTTTCTCCTTTGAAATCAAATCGTTTAACTTAGATAGTCCTTGTTATTAGAACACTCACCGCTTTGTGCTGTAGGAGGAGTGATGACCGATGCGGGTGGAACCCTGGCCCCGCTGGCGCAGGAGGTGTGAAAACCGCGCGGTTTACTCCACTCCTGCTTGGGCGAAAAGATTGTGTGTAGCCAGCTGCGCTTGGTGCCACATATTCCCAGGAGGATGCACAGAAAGGTAATTCACAATCACCCGATATTCATTCACACTTCACATTTCCCTATAGTGCCACCAGAGGGAGCCCTTTAGAGTATTAAGGGTGTGGAGAGACGCAGCAGTAGCCAGTCATTCTGTGGTCTTTTGGTTGATTTCCTGTCGAGCAGAGCTCAGAGCAGAGTTCAGACAGACGGAGATTCCTGTCAGATGAGACAGAAGCAGAGAAACAAACTGATACCTCAAACGTGCTGATGTTAGTTCCCTAGGGAAGTGGAAAGTGACTCTCGGAGTGTGCACAGATCAGTCTGACGGAAGGTCCTGATAGCTGCTTCGGACAGAGCCTAAGAAAGAAGTGAAGGAAGGGGAACTGCAGTACTTGTAACACCGAGTCAACTGAGGTACTGTTAGAGAGCGGTGAAGAGAAGGAAGCTGACACCTACTGTTGCCTGTGCTTATGTTAAAGGTGTGAGTAGGACGACAGGCAAGTGGAAAAAGGGAAAGAGAGAGTGACTGAGGAGAGATAGCAACGATAGCTTACCTCCACTCTGCACAACCGGACACCGGGTCCGAGCTTGCTAGTACCTTCACGGCTAGTGGGAGAAACCGGAGACCCTGCTGGACTTCAGGTCGCAGAGGGGCCCTTCAGTGCTGATACGTAACCGGGGTCAGGAAGAACAGGAGTCAGGCCTGATCAGCCATAGAGGACTTAGTTCTGTCCGCAAGAAGGCTCTACCACAATGTCAGCCGGGCGTAGCTGTTTCACACGGAGTTAAACTTTGTTTTATGCAAGTTAGAAACTCACACACATCAAGAAGTAAGGAGGCCTTACACCTACTCAGTGATTACTGGACGTGCATCCTCTACCCTGAGCAGCTTCCCGGGACGTGCCTGCAAATATCACCAGTAAAGGTACGGAAAGAGACTCATTGTGTGTGTCTGCCTTATTGCCTTGCACCCCTGCACCGCCATATACCTCGAGGGATCAGTCTTACCTGTGGAAGACTTAACACCTTGCTGCCCAGTTACAACCCCTCAGAGGATTCACCATGCAGCGCTGGTCACCCTGATCAGAAACCACAGGTGGCGTCATGAACATTTCTACATTTCTAAATCCCCTGTAAATATCCCCCTTTGAATGAGCGCCCAGGGCGACGGACCGAGCCGCGCTACCCGTGACCTCTCCCCCATTGAAGTGAACGGGCTCGGTGCCGAGTACCCCATAAGCCCTGGTACGTGCGACTCAATTGGTTAACATGGTGGCTGGAAGGCCCGGGGGAAGGAGAAGCATCTTCCCGGCTGAAAGCCATATTTGAGGCATGTAATGTAATATCATGCGCTAGAACCGGAGTGAAGCCAGGTGATGGGGGAACTCTGGTTCCGTGTTGCGCAAGAGCAGGAGTGAAACCAAGTGGTGGCGGAACTCATGCCCCGTGTTGGTTGGTGGTCTGCTGGTTGTATAGGCTGGAAGCCCTGCGGGATGGGTGTCCCCGGCTGATAGCCTCAGAAGGAGCACGTGATAGTTGACGTGCGCTGCGTGACCGATGTCGCCAGTCGGGGCGCCACGACGTCTCGGATTTTCCTGATGTTGACGTTGATTGTGATGCGCGATGTCTGCGCCGACTAGTGTGAGAACTGCGTGGCGGGTGACTCTTAGAGGGGTGGTGAGAATGATCACGGAATCTTCGGAGGAGGATTGGGAAGATGTGTGGCGTCTACCCAACATTTGTTGCGGCTATGGGTGGTCCTCGGGGCTTGCAAATACGCAGCCAGGGGCAGGGGGGGTTACTGGCCATAGCGGGTAACGGTATGCTGTTAGTCAGGGGTGAGTTAATAGTGGTATAGGTATATGGGGTGGCGGGGTTAATAAGGAATCTTTATTAGGTATGTGGGCTGGGGGGGCTGATGTATATGTGAAGTCAGTGTTTGGTGCTATTACTGTGCCACTATATCCCTGCAGGGCGCTCTGATCGGTCTGGTTGTCCGAGCAGAGCGCTCTACAGCGGGATTATGCACTGTAGGACCGATCCCCAGGCTCCCCCAGCAGGCATTACAGCTGCACCTGCCTGGGAATGTGTGGGGACCAGTCCCTGGGTGCTGCTGCGGTCTCCGGGGCGTCCTCATGCCGGCGGAGCCTCATTGCCTGCAGGGGGCGTCGCAGAGACCGCATTATGGGGGCTGTAATCGGTTTCCACCTGTCCCCGAGCAGGCGCTGCATCTACCCCGCTGGAGACAGCGTGGAGCTGCGTTCCTGGTCGTCCCGGCATTGTTGTGGCCGGGACCGGAAGTGACGCTAAGAAAGGGGCGAAGTCTGAAACCGGAAGTTCAGGCGCCTGGGCCCTGCGTGTCCCGGTGCTGCCTGCTCCCACGAGCAAGCCAAGAAGAACCCTCCCCATCTGCAGCTGCTCCGGATGCCGGGTGCCTCTTCCCGACCACCGGCCCGCCCGCATCAGCAGCGCACCACCCCCAGCCACGGCAGCATCCGGGGCTTGTGTAGGAACGCCCGACTCGGGCGCCGGCGATGGGCCCGGAGCTCGGGGTATCGCATCGCCTCCAGCAGCTGCAGCGGGCTCCTGCAGAGGAATGGCCGAAGCGGACGCCAGCAGTGAAAACCGAAGCTCGGGGTAATGACAAGACACCGGAGGGGACTGGAGGGGGGCAGGCGATAAAACTGCGGAGCAGGAGGCGCGGGGCTCTTAGAGCGTTTAGGGCGACCCTGGGCCTCTGGGCCCAAAGGGGGGACAGGAGGCAGGCTAGATTCATGCACACGCCCTGCTGGGATTGGGGGGTGAGTAGACGGCGCAGGGAGGTGAGCACTGAGGGTGCTAATCATAGCTTGAATCCAGGACTCACCTTCCTGCGTCGCCCTCCTCTGCAGGGCCTCAATCCAATCGTCCGCCATGGCTACCAGGGATGATGAGTAACAGGACACCACAGCAACAACAGCTTCCAGTGAGGGCCGGAGGCAGGGGGGGGATTCAGCCGGTTCTCCCCGGTTTGATGGAACCGGTTGTTCAAAAAGCAGCCGGTTCCCCGAACCGGGGAGAATGAGAGCGGCGATCCGGAACTATTTTAAACCTGAGAGTCGGCGGTTCCCTGTGCCGGCTGTCAAGCTGACAGCCGGCGCAGAGAAGCTGCTGCGTGCCGGCTCCCAGGGATCAATTGCACTGGCGTCTATACAGACGCCAGTACAATTGAAGCTCTGACTGCGGGTCAGAGCGACGCCAACAGCATGATCAGGTCATGTGATCACGCTGCTGACGTCACTGGCCGGCGGCGGCAAGGTGGGGGAACGCTGGTGGTAAGTGTGCTCCAATATGGAGCTGAAGATACCACCGAAGATGGGGGGGGGCATAATGTGTGAGTATGTGTGTATGGGGGGGTGAATTTAGAGTGGGGATGGGGGGTTACTTTATGTGTGGGGGGATTTGGGGATGGGGGGCTATTTTATGTGTGGGGGCTGGGGATTTGGAGTGGGGATGGGGGACTATTTTATGTGTGGGGGGGATTTGGAGTGGGGATGGGGGGCTGTTTTATGTGTGGGGGATTTGGCGTGGGGATGGGGGGCTATTTTATGTGGGGGGATTTGGAGTGGGGATGGGGGGCTATTTT